>OU342744.1:164456264-165656264 GCA_910589775.1 Avena eriantha | reverse complement strand
GGGTCACGCTGGGGTATAATGGTCGAGTTAGTCGAGGTACGACACGGTCAAAGCAATAGCAGGTCGGGTCACCTCAAGGCAGGCCAACTTACGGAGTAACCCGGCCCATGGATCATTCGCCTAACATTAATTCGGCCGACATAAAGCATATTGATAACCCACAAGTATAGGGGATCGTGTGTAGCCTTTTCGATAAGTAAGAGTGTCGAACCAACATGGAGCTAAAGGTAGGATAAATGTTCTCTCAAGTTCTATCAACCACTGATACAACTCTACGCACACTAAATGTTCGCATTATCTAGGAAATAAAACTAGAGCAACAATATGAGTAATAGAAATAGCTTTGCATGATAATAAATAACAAGAAAGTAAAGCTAGTTGCTGCAGCAATAAAATACACTAAACTAATAGAACCATGAGTGTGAAATAGTGGTGGTAATTGTGGTGGCTTTGTCCAAGTTTAAATAGCGAATAGATCGGGTTCATTATCTTCGATGCAGTTTTCTATGTGGGAGAGGCTAAATATACATGCGCTTCACTAGTTGGAATTACATGTACTATATCATTGGATTATTAGCAAACATCTGTAAGTACCAATCAATGCATTAAGGTTTCCCCAACCATAGTCTTAAGTTTAATGGTCCTCTTACTCCCATACGTGCAACGTTCCGGTTCGCATCCTTAGATTTCTGTCACTCCTGCAGAACTCTTCCCTTCCTTTTACACTTACTACAAACCCTATGATGTTTAATCCATGCACGCACAAATATAATGGACACCAAAGGACTGTACCATATCAACATACAACTCTAATGAACCAAAGATGTTCGACCATTCAATCTAAGAACAAAGAAACTACGCAAACATGACATAGATCATAGGATTATAACTTATAGCATCAAACACCATGTTTACATAGGACGGTACAAAGGTATGTGGGAGGATGAACCACTGCATACTAGGAGGATTAGGTGATGGAGATGGCGGTGAAGATGGTGAAGAGGGCGGCGGCGGCGGGGACTCCTTCCCTACCGCCGGTATCACGGGGGAGCACCGCCCCTTAGCCCGTTCCTTCATGGCTTTTTGGGAGCCCTCCCCCATAGACACTACAAGGAATCTGGCTATATATGACCCTCAATTTTCGTCACAGAATCGTCACAATAGTCTGTTTATGACGATTCTATGATGATTTTGAGATCGTCGAAAGTTGGGCGTCGCTAATGAACTATAACGACGATTTTAGCAAAATCGACATAACCTTCTATGACGATATTGGATCGTCATAACCTCTATGAGGATTCAATATCGTCACACGCGATGAGTTCTAGCCACGTCAGATCATACGTTGCCAGTCCGACATGGCACACAATCAACCCGGTCCATTTCTATTCTTTGTATGGGACAAGCCCAATAATTTAGTTTGTTTATGTTTTTTTCATATCAATTCTGGCCAACAATATGGGCCAGGCCCAACATGTAGGCCTTTTTATTTTCCGGTCTTGGACCTTTACAAGATTTTTTTTATTTTTGTCATTTCATTTCTTTTCATTTTTGAACTTTTATTTGCAGCAGGTCCCACATGTCAGTTTCATTTTTCACAGGTCACACTCGTTAATCTCCCACAATTTAATAGTAATTGATCAACGAATAATTTATTCATAAATGCAAGAATACACGAAATTCTTCTCACAATAGCCATAGTTAAGTCAATTACAATACTTACATGGTTCAAATCACATACTATATACAATAAATATGCCAGCGCTAACACTTCAAATCACAAACTATATAATAAAATCCTAGCGCTCTCACACACTTCAAACAGCAATAGTTGATTATAATAGTGTCATTATTATAATAATATACTACAACTTTCTTCCTGTTAGGCCCTAGTACTTGAGCACCGCTAGATCATACGCCACGCCGCCTTCTCCATGTCATACGCTCCTGGCCAAATTAACAAGTTTTATATCAGTACTGGTACCACCGTCTGATTACAAAATCATCTATTGGTACTGACTGAATATATGAGGTAGGACCCCTACTACTCACCAAGATAAACTGCAGCAGAACACACTAGAAGTAGCACGATCCACAGGCAAAAGTTTCAGCAAAGTACAGTTACACATAAAAGAATACTTAATTAGTTAGCAAACTACTTCAGTGATCACATTAGAACAGTAAAAAAGAACACCAATGTCAATTTTTGGACCATAGAAAGCACCGTCTCCTTCATTGATCTGCAGACAGACATCCAAGTACTCACATGCAAGCACAATAAATATTCTGGTCATAGCAGTTTGTTACAACAAACATCTAAGAACAATGGAAAATACCATATTCTAGACAAAAGGTTCAGCAAAGTACAGTTACACATGCAAAGTATAATTACACATGCAAGAACACTTAATTAGTTAGCAAACTACTTTAGTGATCACATTAGTTAGCAAACTACTTCAGCGATCACATTAGAACAGTGGTACTTCTAAAAAGTTACCAGGTGATGGGGGAATATAAGTATACATTTAGCTATCAAGTATACAAGAAGCAACCCAATAAATAGCACAGCATGGACAAGTCAAACATGCATGAATCAATACTATTATGGTACTAATAGCTCCTAAATATAGACCAATTGCTAGCTGTAGGCATAAATTGGCAATCATATGAGTCTTTTTTTGCAATCATAGATCCACAAATAGTAATATCAGGTAGCACAGACAGTGATTTTTCGAAACATCACTGATCAAGCAGGTTGGCCTAGGATGATCAAGCAGGCAATCAATTACAGAAGTAAACAAAGACCAAACTTTAAATCATAGTACAATCACTGATCCATCAATCCAATCTAGTAAGAGATGGGAGAGAGGGATACCTATTTTGATTTAGAGGGGCTTGCGAGCGTGACCTTCTGGAAGGGATTGGCCCTAACACACCCTGGGTCGGTGAGCATGACCTCCGCATCCTTTTCGAATTGGTGCAGCTAGCGTCCTAAACACCAGCGATGGCCGTCAGGTCGAGGCAGAACATGTTCTCAAAAGGGATCTGCCCGTGCAATAACATCTAGAACGGGATCCGCCGAGCCAGTACAGCATCAGCAAGTGAAGGTGGATTCGATCTAGGTAGTTTGTTTGTTAGAGGAGACTATACCTCTTTAGAAGATCTAGAGCGGAGTGTGCGACGAGAAGGTCGACGAAGACACGGGGAGGGATGGCGAAGAGCCTGGGGAAGCACCACATTGTCGTCTTTGATGCTGGCCGGAAAGCCCAACGCTAGGGTTCGTAGAGGTCGTCCATGGGGTGCTCTTCCAGGAGGAGGGCGACCGGCGCTCCTTGTACATGCAGGGGAGGAGGATATGGCCGCCACCGCTCGCGGTCGTCTGCACTCTATGGAACCCAGGACTTGGTGCAGAGAGATGAGCGGTGGCGATGCGGATCCGGGAGAGGAAATCTGGCTCTGGAGATGTGTGGTGGCGCAAGTGGAGGAGATCTGGAGGGCGAAGGTGAGACGGTGGTGGCGGCGCTGTAGGGGAAGGCGTGAGGGTGGTGATTAGGGTTTGGGGAGCGGAGGCGAGAGGGTGGCGATTAGGGATTGTGTGGAGGGGAGCGGATTGGGGTTGGGTTGTCTGGGTGGCATCGACAACTTGTCCAAAATACCCCTGGATATTTGTGCGATGCAGTACTAGATTTGTGGGTGTTCCGGTCATTTTGATTCAAAATTTGGAGGAAGTCAAGGGAAGGGAGGAGAAATTTCGTACGTTGGATGAGAGAAAGTGGATGGCTGAGATCTGTGGCGGGGGGATCCGTGGATAGTCTATCTGTGTCCTCTAATTGGCTGGCTCTATTCTATAGGCAAATGACCAACGTTATCTCCAAAATCACATCATAATTTATGATAATGATCCCATATTTCACAACGAGGGATTTTAAAACCATGCCATTTTTCAAAAATAATAGACCACCTTACATGTACAATGTCCCAACCAGGGATTTTAAAACCTTTTCTTCCACCCATGGTGAAAAAGACAAATTTGTGCCGAATCAGCAGGAAGTGGGTCCGATTTAAACAACAGGTACATGATCTAATGCTCTTGATTTTTTGCAAAAATCATTTTTAGGCTCATAATATCATGTTTCTTTAGAGATCTAATGCAAGTTTAGCAAGGCTCGGCCCCGAGCTAAGAACCTTCGTGCCCGCCGTTTTGACCATAGTTTGAAACGGGCATAAAAAATTCAAAAATGATCTGAAGAATGTAAAACCTTTGCGTGACATCATATTATGTGACATAGTTGCAAGGAAAAATACCAAACTTGGTATATTGATTGCATCTCGAAAAAACCTTCATAAAAATGACCTATCATGTTCGAGGTTTCATGACTTTCAAGCCAAACGACCAATGTTATGACCAGAATCACATCATAGTTTGTGATAATGTGCCCATATTGTGCACGCGTGTACATCTTGGAATGGTGAACAATGTTGCAGGAGAAAGTTTTATTTTTCGTCGCACGAAAAAACCATTTTCTATTTTTCGACTTCCAAAATCAGGGCATTTTGTGAAGAAACACTAAATGCTCAGTTCAAAAATGCTATACCACCTTACATGAACAATGTCCGAACCGGGGATTTTAAAACCTTTTCATCGACCCCTGGTGAAAAAGACAAATTCATGCCGAATTAGTAGGAAGTGGGTCCGGTTTGAACTACAAGTACATGATACGATGCTTTTGATTTTTTAAAAAAATTATTTTTGGGCTCATAATATCATGTTTCTTTACAGATCCAATGCAAGTTTAGCAAGGCTCGGCCCCGGGCTAAGAACCTTTGTGCCCGCCGTTTTGATCACAGTTTGAAACGGGCATAAAAAATTCAAAAATGATCGAGAGATTTTAAAACCTTCGCGTGACATCATATTATGTGACATAGTTGTAAGGAAAAATACCAAACTTTGTATATTGATTACATCTCGAAAAAACCGTCAAATAAATGACCTATCATGTTCGGGATTTCATGGCTTTGAAGCCAAACGACCAATGTTATGATTAGAATCACGTCATAGTTTGTGATAATATGCCCATATTATGCATGCGTGTACATCTTGGAATGGCGAACAATGTTGTAGGAGAAAGTTTTCTTTTTCGTCGCACTAAAAAACCATTTTCTATTTTTCGAGTGCCAAAATCGGGGCATTTTGTGAAGCAACACCAAATGTTCAGTTCAAAAATGCTACCACGCCGTTTAAAAAAAATACTATACCACCTTACATGAACAATGTCCGAACCGGGGATTTTAAAACCTTTTCATCCACCCCTGGTAAAAAAGACAAATTCATGCCGAATCAGTAGGAAGTGAGTCCGGTTTGAACTATAGGTACATGATCCGATGCTCTTGATTTTTTGCAAAAATCATTTTTAGGCTCATAATATCATGTTTATTTAGAAATCCAATGCAAGTTTAGTAAGGCTCGGTCCCGAGCTAAGAACCTTCGTGCCCGCCGTTTTGACCATAGTTTGAAACATGCATAAAAAATTCAAAAATGATCCAAAGAATGTAAAACAATCGCGTGAGATCATATTATGTGACATAGTTGCAAGGAAAAATACCAAACTTGGTATATTGATTACATCTCGAAAAAACCTTCAAAGAAATGACCTATCATGTTCGAGGTTTCATTGCTTTCAAGCCAAACGACCAATGTTATGACCAGAATCACGTCATAGTTTGTGATAATGTGTCCATATTTTGCACGCATGTATACCTTGGAATAGCGAACAACGTTGCAAGAGAAAGTTTTCTTTTTTCGTCGCACTAAAAAACCATTTTCTATTTTTCGAGTGCCAAAATCATGGCGTTTTGTGAAGCAACACCAAATGTTCATTTAAAAAATGCTACCATGCCATTTTTCAAAAATACTATACCACCTTACATGAACAATGTCCTAACCAGGGATTTTAAAACCTTTTCATCCACCCATGGTGAAAAAGACAAATTCCTGCCAAATCAGTAGGAAGTGGGTCCGGCTTGAACTACAGGTACATGATCCGATGCTCTTGATTTTTTGCAAAAATCATTTTTAGGCTCATAATATCATGTTTCTTTAGAGATCCAATGATGGTTTAGCAAGGCTCGGCCCCGAGCTAAGAACCTTCGTGCCCGCCGTTTTGACCATAGTTTGAAACGGGCATAAAAAATTGAAAAATGATCCGAAGAATGTAAAACCTTCACGTGACATCATATTATGTGACATAGTTGCAAGGAAAAATACCAAACTTGGTATATTAATTGCATCTCGAAAACACCTTCACAGAAATGACCTATCATGTTCGAGGTTTGATTGCTTTCAAGCCAAACGAACAATGTTATGACCAGAATCACGTCATAGTTTGTGATAATGTGCCCATATTGTGCACGCATGTATACCTTGGAATGGCGAACACCGTTGTAGGAGAAAGTTTTCTTTTTCGTCGCACGGAAAACCCATTTTCTATTTTTCGAGTGCCAAAATCGGGGCGTTTTGTGAAGCAACACCAAATGTTCATTTCAAAAATGCTAGCATGCCATTTTTCAAAAATACTATACCACCTTACATGAACAATGTCCTAACCGGGGATTTTAAAACCTTTTCATCCACCCTTGGTGAAAAACACAAATTCCTGCCGAATTAGTAGGAAGTGGGTCCGGTTTAAACTACAGGTACATGATCCGATGCTCTTATTTTTTTGCAAAAATCATTTTTAGGCTCATAATATCATGTTTCTTTAGAGATCAAATGCAAGTTTAGCAAGGCTCGGCCCCAAGCTAAGAACCTTCGTGCCCGCCGTTTTGACCATAGTTCGAAACGGGCATAAAAAATTCAAAAATGTTCCGAAGAATGTAAAACCTTTGCGTGGCATCATATTATGTGACATAGTTTTAAGGAAAAATACCAAAGTTGGTACATTGATTGCATCTCGAAAAAACCTTCACAGAAATGACCTATCATGTTCGAGGTTTCATTGCTTTCAAGCCAAACGACCAATGTTATGACCAGAATCACGTCATACTTTGTGATAATGTGCCCATATTGTGCACGCATGTACACCTTGGAATGGCGAACAACGTTGCAGGAGAAAGTTTTCTTTTTCGTCGCACGGAAAAACCATTTTCTATTTTTTGAGTGCTAAAATCGGGGCGTTTTGTGAAGCAACACCAAATGTTCATTTCAAAAATGCTACCATGCTATTTTTCAAAAATACTATACCACCTTATATTAACAATGTCCTAACCAGGGATTTTAAAAATTTTTCATCCACCCCTGGTGAAAAAGACAAATTCCTGCCGAATTAGTAGGAAGTGGGTCCGGCTTGAACTACAGGTACATGATCCAATGCTCTTGATTTTTTGCAAAAATCATTTTTAGGCTCATAATATCATGTTTCTTTAGAGATCCAATGCAAGTTTAGCAAGGCTTGGCCCCGAGCTAAGAACCTTCGTGCCGGCCGTTTTGACCATAGTTTCAAACGGGCATAAAAATTCAAAAATGATCCAAAGAATGTAAAACCTTCGCATGACATCATATTATGTGACATAGTTGCAAGGAAAATACCAAACTTGGTATATTGATTGCATCTTGAAAAAACCTTCACAGAAATGACCTATCATGTTCGAGGGATCATTGCTTTCAAGCCAAACGACCAATGTTATGACCAGAATCACGTCATAGTTTCTGATAATGTGCTCGTATTGTGCACGCATGTACACCTTGGAATGGCAAAAAATGTTGCAGGAGAAAGTTTTCTTTTTTGTCGCACAGAAAAACCATTTTCTATTTTTTGAGTGCCAAAATCGAGGCGTTTTGTGAAGCAACACCAAATGTTCATTTCAAAAATGCTACCATGCCATTTTTCAAAAATACTATACCACCTTACATGAACAATGTGCTAAGCGGGGATTTTAAAACCTTTTCATCCACCCCTGGTGAAAAAGACAAATTCCTGCCGAATTAGTACGAAGTGGGTCCGGTTTAAACTACAGGTACATGATCCCATGCTCTTGATTTTTTGCAAAAATCATTTTTAGGCTCATAATATCATGTTTCTTTAGAGATCCAATGCCAGTTTAGCAAGGCTCGGCCCCGAGCTAAGAACCTTCGTGCCCGCCGTTTTGACCATAGTTTGAAACGGGCATAAAAAATTCAAAAATGATCCGAAGAATGTAAAACCTTCGCGTGACATCATATTATGTGACATAGTTGTAAGGAAAAATACCAAACTTGCTATATCGATTGCATCTCGAAAAAACCTTCACAGAAATGACCTATCATGTTCGAGGTTTCATTGCTTTCAAGCCAAACAACCAAAGTTATGACCAGAATCACGTCATAGTTTGTGATAATGTGCCCATATTGTGCATGCATGTACACTTTGCAATGGTAAACAACGTTGCAGGAGAAAGTTTTCTTTTTCGTCGCCATTTTCTATTTTTCGAGTGGCAAAATCTGGGCGTTTTGTGAAGCAACACCAAATGTTCATTTCAAAAATGCTACCATGCCATTTTTCAAAAATACTATACCACCTTACATGAACAATGTCCTAACCGGGGATTTTAAAACCTTTTCATCCACCCCTGGTGAAAAAAACAAATTTCTGCTGAATTACTAGGAAGTGGGTCCGGCTTGAACTACAGGTACATGATCCGATGCTCTTCATTTTTTGCAAAAATCATTTTTAGGCTCATAATATCATGATTCTTTAGAGATCCAATGCAAGTTTAGCAAGGCTTGGCCCCGAGCTAGAACCTTCGTGCCAGCCGTTTTGACCATAGTTTGAAACGGGCATAAAAAAATTCAAAAATGATCCGAAGAATGTAAAACCATCACGTGACATCATATTATGTGACATAGTTTCAAGGAAAAATACCAAACTTGGTATATCGATTGCATCTCGAAAAAACCTTCACAGAAATGACATATCATGTTCGAGGTTTCATTGCTTTTAAGCCAAATGACCCATGTTATGACCATAATCACGGCATAGTTTGTGATAATGTGCCCATATTATTTACGCATGTACAACTTGGAATGGCGAACAACGTTGCAGGAGAAAGTTTTATTTTTCGTCGCACGGAAAAACCGGGGCGTTTTGTGAAGCAACACCAAATGTTCATTTCAAAAATGCTACCAGGCCTTTTTTCAAAAATAATATACCACCTTACATGAACAATGTCGTAACCGGGGATTTTAAAACCTTTTCATCCACCCCTGGTGAAAAAAACAAATTCCTGCTGAATTAGTAGGAAGTGGGTCCGGCTTGAACTACAGGTACATGATCCGATGCTCTTGATTTTTTGCAAAAATCATTTTTAGGCTCATAATATCATGTTTCTTTAGAGATCTAATGCAAGTTTAGCAAGGCTTGGCCCCGAGCTAGAACCTTCGTGCCAGCCGTTTTGACCATAGTTTGAAACGGGCATAAAAAAATTCAAAAATGATCCGAAGAATGTAAAACCATCACGTGACATCATATTATGTGATATAGTTGCAAGGAAAAGTACCAAACTAGGTATATTGATTGCATCTCGAAAAACCCTTCACAGAAATGACCTATCATGTTCGAGGTCTCATTGCTTTCAAGCCAAATGACCCATGTTATGACCATAATCACGTCATAGTTTGTGATAATGTGCCCATATTATTTACGCATGTACACCCTGGAATGGCGAACAACGTTGCAGGAGAAAGTTTTCTTTTTCGTCGCACGGAAAAACCATTTTCTATTTTCTGAGTGCCAAAATCACGGAGTTTTGTGAAGCAACACAAAATGTTCATTTTAAAAATGCTACCACGCCATTTTTCAAAAATACTATACCACCTTACATGAACAACGTCCTAACCGGGGATTTTAAAACCTTTTCATCCACCCCTGGTGAAAAAGACAAATTCGTGCCGAATCACTAGGAAGTGGGTCCGGTTTAAACTACAGGTACATGATCCGATGCTCTTGATTTTTTGCAAAAATCATTTTAGGCTCATAATATCATGTTTCTTTAGAGATCCAATGCAAGTTTAGCAAGGCTCGGCCCCGAGCTAAGAACCTTCGTGCCCGCCGTTTTGACCATACTTTGAAACGGGCATAAAAAATTCAAAAATGATCCGAAGAATGTAAAACCTTCGCGTGACATCATATTATGTGACATAGTTGTAAGGAAAAATACCAAACATGCTATATCGATTGCATCTCGAAAAAACCTTCACAGAAATGACCTATCATGTTCGAGGTTTCATTGCTTTCAAGCCAAACAACCAATGTTATGACCAGAATCACGTCATAGTTTGTGATAATGTGCCCATATTGTGCATGCATGTACACTTTGGAATGGCAAACAACGTTGCAGGAGAAAGTTTTCTTTTTCGTCGCACGGAAAACCCATTTTCTATTTTTCGAGTGCCAAAATCGGGGCGTTTTGTGAAGCAACACCAAATGTTCATTTCAAAAATACTACCAGGCCATTTTTCAAAAATACTATACCACCTTACATGAACAATGTCCTAACCGGGGATTTTAAAACCTTTTCATCCACCCCTGGTGAAAAAACAAATTCCTGCTGAATTAGTAGGAAGTGGGTCCAGCTTGAACTACAGGTACATGATCTGATGCTCTTGATTTTTTGCAAAAATCATTTTTAGGCTCATAATATCATGTTTCTTTAGATATCCAATGCAAGTTTAGCAAGGCTTGGCCCCGAGCTAGAACCTTCGTGCCAGCCGTTTTGACCATAGTTTGAAACGGGCATAAAAAAATTCAAAAATGATACGAAGAATGTAAAACCATCACGTGACATCATATTATGTGACATAGTTGCAAGGAAAAATACCAAACTTGCTATATTGATTGCATCTCGAAAAACCCTTCACAGAACTGACCTATCATGTTCGAGGTCTCATTGCTTTCAAGCCAAATGACCCACGTTATGACCATAATCACGTCATAGTTTGTGATAATGTGCCCATATTATTTATGCATGTACACCTTGGAATGGCGAACAACGTTGCAGGAGAAAGTTTTCTTTTTCGTCGCACGGAAAAACCATTTTCTATTTTTTGAGTGCCAAAATCAGGGCGTTTTGTGAAGCAACACCAAATGTTCATTTTAAAAATGCTAGCACGCCATTTTTCAAAAATACTATACCACCTTACATGAACAATGTCCTAACCGGGGATTTTAAAACCTTTTCATCCGCCCCTGGTGAAAAAGACAAATTCCTGCCGAATCAGTAGGAAGTGGGTCCGGTTTAAACTACAGGTACATGATCCGATGCTCTTGATTTTTTGCAAAAATCATTTTTAGGCTCATAATATCATGTTTCTTTAGAGATCCAATGCAAGTTTAGCAAGGCTCGGCCCCGAGCTAAGAACCTTCGTGCCCGCCGTTTTGACCATAGTTTGAAACGGGCATAAAAAAATTCAAAAATGATCCGAAGAATGTAAAACCTTCGCGTGACATCATATTATGTGACATAGTTGTAAGGAAAAATACCAAACTTGCTATATTGATTGCATCTCGAAAAAACCTTCACAGAAATGTCTTATCATGTTCGAGGTTTCATTGCTTTCAAGCCAAACAACCAATGTTATGACCAGAATCACGTCATAGTTTGTGATAATGTGCCCATATTATGCATGCATGTACACTTTGGAATGGCAAACAACGTTGTAGGAGAAAGTTTTCTTTTTCGTCGCACGGAAAAACCATTTTCTATTTTTCGAGTGCCAAAATCGGGGCGTTTTGTGAAGCAACACCAAATGTTCATTTCAAAAGTGCTACCAGGCCATTTTTCAAAAATACTATACCACCTTACATGAACAATGTCCTAACCGGGGATTTTAAAACCTTTTCATCCACCCCTGGTGAAAAAAACAAATTCCTGCTGAATTAGTAGGAAGTGGGTCTGGCTTGAACTACAGGTACATGATCCGATGCTCTTGATTTTTTGCAAAAATCATTTTTAGGCTCATAATAGCATGTTTCTTTAGAGATCCAATGCAAGTTTAGCAAGGCTTGGCCCCGAGCTAGAACCTTCGTGCCAGCCGTTTTGACCATAGTTTGAAACGGGCATAAAAAAATTCAAAAATGATCCGAAGAATGTAAAACCATCACGTGACATCATATTATGTGACATAGTTTCAAGGAAAAATACCAAACTTGGTATATCGATTGCATCTCGAAAAACCTTCACAGAAATGACCTATCATGTTCGAGGTTTCATTGCTTTTAAGCCAAATGACCCATGTTATGACCATAATCACGGCATAGTTTGTGATAATGTGCCCATATTATTTACGCATGTACACCTTGGAATGGCGAACAACGTTGCAGGAGAAAGTTTTCTTTTTCGTCGCACGGAAAAACCGAGGCGTTTTGTGAAGCAACACCAAATGTTCATTTCAAAAATGCTACCAGGCCATTTTTCAAAAATACTATACCACCTTACATGAACAATGTCCTAACCGGGGATTTTAAAACCTTTTCATCCACCCCTGGTGAAAAAAACAAATTCCTGCTGAATTAGTAGGAAGTGGGTCCGGCTTGAACTACAGGTACATGATCCGATGCTCTTGATTTTTTGCAAAAATCATTTTTAGGCTAATAATATCATGTTTCTTTAGAGATCCAATGCAAGTTTAGCAAGGCTTGGCCCCGAGCTAGAACCTTCGTGCCAGCCGTTTTGACCATAGTTTGAAACGGGCATAAAAAAATTCAAAAATGATCCGAAGAATGTAAAACCATCACGTGGCATAGTTGCAAGGAAAAATACCAAACTTGGTATATTGATTGCATCTCGAAAAAACCTTCACAGAAATGACCTATCATGTTCGAGGTCTCATTGCTTTCAAGCCAAATGACCCATGTTATGACCATAATCACGTCATAGTTTGTGATAATGTGCCCATATTATTTACGCATGTACACCTTGGAATGGCGAACAACGTTGCAGGAGAAAGTTTTCTTTTTCGTCGCACGGAAAAACCATTTTCTATTTTTTGAGTGCCAAAATCAGGGCGTTTTGTGAAGCAACACCAAATGTTCCTTTTAAAAATGCTACCACGACATTTTTCAAAAATACTATACCACCTTACATGAACAACGTCCTAACCGGGGATTTTAAAACCTTTTCATCCACCCCTGGTAAAAAGACAAATTCCTGCCGAATCACTAGGAAGTAGGTCCGGTTTACACTACAGGTACATGATCCGATGCTCTTGATTTTTTGCAAAAATCATTTTTAGGCTCATAATATCATGTTTCTTTAGAGATCCAATGCAAGTTTAGCAAGGCTCGGCCCCGAGCTAAGAACCTTCGTGCCCGCCGTTTTGACCATACTTTGAAACGGGCATAAAAAATTCAAAAATGATCCGAAGAATGTAAAACCTTCGCGTGACATCATATTATGTGACATAGTTGTAAGGAAAAATACCAAACTTGCTATATCGATTGCATCTCGAAAAAACCTTCACAGAAATGACCTATCATGTTCGAGGTTTCATTGCTTTCAAGCCAAACAACCAATGCTATGACTAGAATCACGTCATAGTTTGTGATAATGTGACCATATTGTGCATGCATGTACACTTTGGAATGGCAAACAACGTTGCAGGAGAAAGTTTTCTTTTTCGTCTCACGGAAAACCCATTTTCTATTTTTTGAGTGCCAAAATCGGGGCGTTTTGTGAAGCAACACCAAATGTTCATTTCAAAAATGCTACGAGGCCATTTTTCAAAAATACTATACCACCTTACATGAACAATGTCCTAACCGGGGATTTTAAAACCTTTTCATCCACCCCTGGTGAAAAAAACAAATTCCTGCTGAATTAGTAGGAAGTGGGTCCAGCTTGAACTACAGGTACATGATCCGATGCTCTTGATTTTTTGCAAAAATCATTTTTAGGCTCATAATATCATGTTTCTTTAGAGATCCAATGCAAGTTTAGCAAGGCTTGGCCCCGAGCTAGAACCTTCGTGCCAGCCGTTTTGAACATAGTTTGAAACGGGCATAAAAAAATTCAAAAATGATCCGAAGAATGTAAAACCATCACGTGACATCATATTATGTGACATAGTTGCAAGGAAAAATACCAAACTTGGTATATTGATTGCATCTCGAAAACCCTTCATAGAAATGACCTATCATGTTCGAGGTCTCATTGCTTTCAAGCCAAATGACCCATGTTATGACCATAATCACGTCATAGTTTGTGATAATGTGCCCATATTATTTACGCATGTACACCTTGGAATGGCGAACAACGTTGCAGGAGAAAGTTTTCTTTTTCGTCGCACAGAAAAACCATTTTCTATTTTTTGAGTGCCAAAATCAGGGAGTTTTGTGAAGCAACACCAAATGTTCATTTTAAAAATGCTACCACGCCATTTTTCAAAAATACTATACCACCTTACATGAATAATGTCCTAACCGGGGATTTTAAAACCTTTTCATCCGCCCCTGGTGAAAAAGACAAATTCCTGCCGAATCAGTAGGAAGTGGGTCCGGTTTAAACTACAGGTACAGGATCCGATGGTCTTGATTTTTTGCAAAAATCATTCTTAGGCTCATAATATCATGTTTCTTTAGAGATCCAATGCAAGTTTAGCAAGGCTCGGCCCCGAGCTAAGAACCTTTGTGCCCGCCGTTTTGACCATAGTTTGAAACGGGCATAAAAACTTCAAAAATGATCCAAAGAATGTAAAACCTTCGCGTGACATCATATTATGTGACATAGTTGTAAGGAAAAATACCAAACTTGCTATATCGATTGCATCTCGAAAAAACCTTCACAGAAATGACCTATCATGTTCGAGGTTTCATTGCTTTTAAGCCAAACAACCAATGTTATGACCAGAATCACGTCATAGTTTGTGATAATGTGGCCATATTGTGCATGCATGTACACTTTGGAATGGCAAACAACGTTGCAGGAGAAAGTTTTCTTTTTCGTCGCATGGAAAAACCATTTTCTATTTTTCGAGTGCCAAAATCGGGGCGTTTTGTGAAGCAACACCAAATGTTCATTTCAAAAATGCTACCAGGCCATTTTTCAAAAATACTATACCACCTTACATGAACAATGTCCTAACCGGGGATTTTAAAACCTTTTCATCCACCCCTGGTGAAAAAAACAAATTCCTGCTGAATTAGTAGGAAGTGGGTCCGGCTTGAACTACAGGTACATGATCCGATGCTCTTGATTTTTTGCAAAAATCGTTTTTAGCCTCATAATATCATGTTTCTTTAGAGATCCAATGCAAGTTTAGCAAGGCTTGGCCCCGAGCTAGAACCTTCGTGCCAGCCATTTTGACCATAGTTTGGAACGGGCATAAAAAAATTCAAAAATGATCCGAAGAATGTAAAACCATCACGTGACATCATATTATGTGACATAGTTTCAAGGAAAAATACCAAACTTGGTATATCGATTGCATCTCGAAAAAACCTTCACAGAAATGACCTATCATGTTCGAGGTTTCATTGCTTTTAAGCCAAATGACCCATGTTATGACCATAATCACGGCATAGTTTGTGACAATGTGCCCATATTATTTACGCATGTCACCTTGAAATGGCGAACAACGTTGCAGGAGAAAGTTTTCTTTTTTGTCGCACGGAAAAACCGGGGCATTTTGTGAAGCAACACCAAATGTTCATTTCAAAAATGCTACCAGGCCATTTTTCAAAAATACTATACCACCTTACATGAACAATGTCCTAACCGGGGATTTTAAAACATTTTCATCCACCCCTGGTGAAAAAAACAAATTCCTGCTGAATTAGTAGGAAGTGGGTCCGGCTTGAACTACAGGTACATGATCCGATGCTCTTGATTTTTTGCAAAAATCATTTTTAGGCTCATAATATCATGTTTCTTTAGAGATCCAATGCAAGTTTAGCAAGGCTTGGCCCCGAGCTAGAACCTTCGTGCCAGCCGTTTTGACCATAGTTTGAAACGGGCATAAAAAAATTCAAAAATGATCCGAAGAATGTAAAACCATCACGTGACATAGTTGCAAGGAAAAATACCAAACTTGGTATATTGATTGCATCTCGAAAAAACCTTCACAGAAATGACCTATCATGTTCGAGGTCTCATTGCTTTCAAGCCAAATGACCCATGTTATGACCATAATCACGTCATAGTTTGTGATAATGTGCCCATATTATTTACACATGTACACCTTGGAATGGCGAACAACGTTGCAGGAGAAAGTTTTCTTTTTCGTCGCATGGAAAAACCATTTTCTATTTTTTGAGTGCCAAAATCAGGGCGTTTTGTGAAGCAACACCAAATGTTCCTTTTAAAAATGCTACCACGACATTTTTCAAAAATACTATACCACCTTACATGAACAACGTCCTAACCGGGGATTTTAGAACCTTTTCATCCACCCCTGGTAAAAAGACAAATTCCTGCCGAATCAGTAGGAAGTGGGTCCGGTTTAAACTACAGGTACAGGATCCGATGGTCTTGATTTTTTGCAAAAATCATTTTTAGGCTCATAATATCATGTTTCTTTAGAGATCCAATGCAAGTTTAGCAAGGCTCGGCCCCGAGCTAAGAACCTTTGTGCCCGCCGTTTTGACCATAGTTTGAAACGGGCATAAAAACTTCAAAAATGATCCGAAGAATGTAAAACCTTCGCGTGACATCATATTATGTGACATAGTTGTAAGGAAAAATACCAAACTTGCTATATCGATTGCATCTCGAAAAAACCTTCACAGAAATGACCTATCATGTTCGAGGTTTCATTGCTTTTAAGCCAAACAACCAATGTTATGACCAGAATCACGTCATAGTTTGTGATAATGTGCCCATATTGTGCATGCATGTACACTTTGGAATGGCAAACAACGTTGCAGGAGAAAGTTTTCTTTTTCGTCGCATGGAAAAACCATTTTCTATTTTTCGAGTGCCAAAATCGGGGCGTTTTGTGAAGCAACACCAAATGTTCATTTCAAAAATGCTACCAGGCCATTTTTCAAAAATACTATACCACCTTACATGAACAATGTCCTAACCGGGGATTTTAAAACCTTTTCATCCACCCCTGGTGAAAAAAACAAATTCCTGCTGAATTAGTAGGAAGTGGGTCCGGCTTGAACTAAAGGTACATGATCCGATGCTCTTGATTTTTTGCAAAAATCGTTTTTAGCCTCATAATATCATGTTTCTTTAGAGATACAATGCAAGTTTAGCAAGGCTTGGCCCCGAGCTAGAACCTTCGTGCCAGCCATTTTGACCATAGTTTGGAACGGGCATAAAAAAATTCAAAAATGATCCGAAGAATGTAAAACCATCACGTGACATCATATTATGTGACATAGTTTCAAGGAAAAATACCAAACTTGGTATATCGATTGCATCTCAAAAAAACCTTCACAGAAATGACCTATCATGTTCGAGGTTTCATTGCTTTTAAGCCAAATGACCCATGTTATGACCATAATCACGGCATAGTTTGTGACAATGTGCCCATATTATTTACGCATGTCACCTTGGAATGGCGAACAACGTTGCAGGAGAAAGTTTTCTTTTTCGTCGCACGGAAAAACCGGGGCATTTTGTGAAGCAACACCAAATGTTCATTTCAAAAATGCTACCAGGCCATTTTTCAAAAATACTATACCACCTTACATGAACAATGTCCTAACCGGGGATTTTAAAACCTTTTCATCCACCCCTGGTGAAAAAAACAAATTCCTGCTGAATTAGTAGGAAGTGGGTCCGGCTTGAACTACAGGTACATGATCCGATGCTCTTGATTTTTTGCAAAAATCATTTTTAGGCTCATAATATCATGTTTCTTTAGAGATCCAATGCAAGTTTAGCAAGGCTTGGCCCCGAGCTAGAACCTTCGTGCCAGCCGTTTTGACCATAGTTTGAAACGGGCATAAAAAAATTCAAAAATGATCCGAAGAATGTAAAACCATCACGTGACATCATATTATGTGACATAGTTGCAAGGAAAAATACCAAACTTGGTATATTGATTGCATCTCGAAAAAACCTTCACAGAAATGACCTATCATGTTCGAGGTCTCATTGCTTTCAAGCCAAATGACCCATGTTATGACCATAATCACGTCATAGTTTGTGATAATGTGCCCATATTATTTACGCATGTACACCTTGGAATGGCGAACAACGTTGCAGGAGAAAGTTTTCTTTTTCGTCGCACGGAAAAACCATTTTCTATTTTTTGAGTGCCAAAATCACGGAGTTTTGTGAAGCAACACAAAATGTTCATTTTAAAAATGCTACCACGCCATTTTTCAAAAATACTATACCACCTTACATGAACAATGTCCTAACCGGGGATTTTTAAACCTTTTCATCCACCCCTGGTGAAAAAGACAAATTCCTGCCGAATCACTAGGAAGTGGGTCCGGTTTAAACTACAGGTACATGATCCGATGCTCTTGATTTTTTGCAAAAATCATTTTTAGGCTCATAATATCATGTTTCTTTAGAGATCTAATGCAAGTTTAGCAAGGCTCGTCCTCGAGCTAAGAACCTTCGTGCCTACCGTTTTGACCATAGTTTGAAACGGGCATAAAAAATTTAAAAATTATCCGAAGAATGTAAAACCTTCACGTGACATCATATTATGTGACATAGTTGCAAGGAAAAATACTAAACTTGGTATATTGATTGCATCTCGAAAAAACCTTCACAGAAATGACCTATCATGTTCGAGATTTGATTGCTTTCAAGCCAAACGACCAATGTTATGACCAGAATCACGTCATAGTTTGTGATAATGTTCACATATTGTGCACGCATGTATACCTTGGAATAGCGAACAATGTTGCAGGAGGAAGTTTTCTTTTTTCGTCGCACTAAAAAACCATTTTCTATTTTTCGAGTATCAAAATCGGGGCGTTTTGTGAAGCAACTCCAAATGTTCATTTCAAAAATGCTACCATGCCATTTTTCAAAAATACTACACCACCTTACATGAACAATGTCCTAACCGGGGATTCTAAAACCTTTTCATCCACCCTGGTGAAAAAAGACAAATTCCTGCCGAATTAGTAGGAAGTGGGTCCGGTTTGAACTACAGGTACATGATCCGATGCTCTTAATTTTTTGCAAAAATCATTTTTAGGCTCATAATATCATGTTTCCTTAGAGATCCAATGCAAGTTTAGCAAGGCTCGGCCCCGAGCTAAGAACCTTTGTGCCCGCCGTTTTGACCATAGTTTGAAACGGGCATAAAAAATTCAAAAATGATCCGAAAAATGTAAAACATTTGCGTGACATCATATTATGTGACATAGTTGCAAGGAAAAATACCAAACTTGGTATATTGATTGCATCTCGAAAAAACCTTCACAGAAATGACCTATCATGTTCGAGGTTTCATTGCTTTCAAGCCAAACGACCAATGTTATGACCAGAATCACGTCATAGTTTGTGATGATGTACCCGTATTGTGCACGCATGTATACCTTGGAATAGCGAACAACGTTGCAGGAGAAAGTTTTCTTTTTTCGTCGCACTAAAACCATTTTCTATTTTTCGAGTGCCAAAATCGGGGCGTTTTGTGAAGCAACACCAAATGTTCATTTTAAAAATGCTACCACGCCATTTTTCAAAAATACTATACCACCTTACATGAAAAATGTCCTAACTGGGTATTTTAAAACCTTTTCATCCACCCCTAGTGAAAAAGACAAATTCCTGCCGAATTAGTAGGAAGTGGGTCCAATTTGAACTACAGGTACATGATCCGATGCTCTTGAATTTTTGCGAAAATCATTTTTAGGCTAATAATATCATGTTTCTTTAGAGATCCAATGCAAGTTTAGCAAGGCTCGGCCCCGATCTAAGAACCTTCGTGCCCGCCGTTTTGACCATAGTTTGAAACGGGCATAAAAATTTGAAAAATGATCTGAAGAATGTAAAACCTTCACGTGACATCATATTATGTGACATAGTTGCAAGGAAAAATATCAAACTTGGTATATTGATTGCATCTCGAAAAAACCTTCATAGAAATGACCTATCATGTTTGAGGTTTCATGAGTTTCAAGCCAAACGACCAATGTTATGACCAGAATCACGTCATAGTTTGTGCTGATGTGCCTATATTTTGCATGCATGTACATCTTGGAATAGCGAACAACATTGCAGGAGAAAGTTTTCTTTTTCGTTGCACAAAAAAACCATTTTCTTTTTTTGAGTGCCAAAATCGGGCCGTTTTGTGAAGAAACACCAAATGTTCACCCCATTTTTCAAAAATGCTATCACCCCATTTTTCAAAAATAATAGACCACCTTAAATGTACAATGTCCCACCCGGGGATTTTAAAACCTTTTCGTCCACTCCTGGTGAAAAAGCCAAATGTTTGCCAAATCTATAGGAAGTGGGTCCGATTTGCCCAACCGGGGATTTTAAAACCTTTCCGTCCACTCATGATGCAATTTTAAGTATGGAGTGCACAGTTGGAACGGTCTCATCTTGCTGATCGATTTAGACATATTATTTGTCGAATTCCTAATTACGGATTAAAAGGTATGAATTATGCAAGATTTGAGTAATTTATAATTATTTAAAAAGATTCGAATTTCATTTATCCATAATTAATTATAGATATAATCTTCATATTTTTCTGATCAATTATATATAAAAAACATTTTTATTTTAAGTTACCAATAAAAACATATGAATTATGCCATATAAAAGCCTTTTCTAGAATTTTGAAATAAAAAAGATAGAAACATAACCTTTTCTCACCTAGAGATAGTGACCCATAGAGAATGACGGGTGGGCCTAGGGACACTGACTAGACACTTGTGTGATTGGGCATTTTGCACCGGTACGAAGCTAAAGTGGGTCAAATTACATGTGGGCCTCAATCATAAAAGTTTAAAGAAAAAACAAAAGGAGAATAGGAGGCCGCGGTTCATTGCAGCCCAAGCCTAGTAGACGAGATCAATCTACATAAAGAGGGAATGTGTATTGTTTACAACAACGAGCCGGTGGTCCAGTGGTTTAGCGCAGTGCATATGGGGTCGTGGTCGCGGGTTCGATCCCCGGTCGGACTTCTTTTTGTGGAATATCCACTTCGGATGTGGGGTCAGCTTGTCAGGTCGTGGATGGGGCCTGCGTGTCAGTTTGGTGGGCTCTACTCGTCAGGTCGGTGCTGGATCCACCGTGTCTTCTTGGTGGGTCCTGGTTATTAGATGGGTTCCACCTTGGATAGGCTTTATGGAAAATATTATCACATGGATAAGCCATGTATGCAAAAAAAATGACACATAGACATGCCATGCATGCGCAATTGCTGATGTGGTCGCTCAGTCATATTAATATATCCTAATTCATACACCATGACAATTTAAATAGGTCATAATAGGCTACAAATAAGATCCTAAACCGTATTGCGTAGATTGTGACGATTTCATATGATGAAACTATGACGATTTGGGCACAAATCATCGTAATTCTATAGGGTTTGGACCTCTCCAAACGGCCTGCGACCATCTTGCGCGAAATGGTCATAAATTTATGACGATTTCATTCCTCGTCACTATGAGAAGGTCACAAGTTAACACATCTCTTGCAGCGAGAGATGGGATCCATGGGGAGGCAAAAAGTGGCTTTGGTGGTACAAATTCGTGGGTGGAGATGCTCTGAGCGAATTAGGTTTCCTCCCTTTATATAGCTTCTCGGATTCCCGTCACCCCATCTTTGGCTGCAGTAAATCAGGCCTAAAAGGCCCGTTCGGACTCGGAATCAACTAAATTTTATGTCCAGAATTTTTGTCGCGGAATTTTCAACAACTTTGTGGTTGAAGAGTTTTCAGTTTGAAGCTGTATTCGAGCTAAAACGTGAACATATTGAAAAAGAGTTCTGAGACAGATTTCTGGAAAAATCCCAATTTGACTCCAACAAGGTTTCCACATGTATTCTTGGTAATTCCTACACATCAAAGTGTAAAACAAGAACATTGTGCACTTTTGTAACTATTAGTAGGTTAGTCGAAATAAATCATAAACTTTATACAAAAAGGAGTGTCAAAAGTATATTATTAGCATAAAACCATCAAAAATTATAGATACGTTATGGACGTATCAACATCCCCAAGCTTAGTTCCTGCTCATCCTCGAGTAGGTAAACGATTAAAACAATATAATTTTTTAGGTCACATGCAGACAACACAATCTTGATCATCATTATTGTAAAAGCATTGAGAGCTGGGATTAAGGTACTGTAAACATGAATCATGAAAGATAGAATTCTAACAATAAGACATAGCAACTATGTTGTAACATGAAAATGCACAAACAAAAGATTCATGAATAACAATGCTTTGCAAGACGTTTGCTTGGTTCACATAAAGAAATCATAATGAGAATGGTATTCAGCTTGTCCCTCATAGAGTAGCAAAACATAAATGCATAGGACACCTTCAAAGTTCATAAGGGTGACTAGATACAAATAGTTTAAGAACAAGCAATATCAAAGTTATGCATCAATCAACCAGTCTTGGGACAATGCACATTAAACTAAGAATGGCCACTATGCTCTCTTAATAGGTGCATAAAGATAGAAGATGGAGACTCAACATAAAAGTAAAAGAACGTCCTTCTTAGAAGGAAGCAGGGATTCAAGTCTCATAAAGAGCTTCCAAAAATTATGGAACTTATTAGCTTTCAGCTCTCATTGCCCCTATAATAAGCATCTTAGGTGATTAAGGTTAAAGTGACACAAGTAAGAGGATATGCTTGACAAGTTATAAGTTGAAATCTCATGCCCCTTACTTACGAGTACCGAACCTCATGCTACTCAACTTTAGTCACAACTAAGCTTTTGTCATTGTAAGTATATATGTATCATAGAGAACCGCCAACGGGGTACCCCTTGCACATGATACAAGAGTTATCCCATAATCAAAATAACAAGGCAAGCAGACAATGAGCATCTCAGCGATCTTTTTATTTGCTATTTGCATAGGTTCTTATTGAGGATGCTTCATATAGTGCTCATTATGGTTATGCTGCAAGTGTCCACCATGATTAGACATGGCTTAGGCTAGTGGCCCAGGCGTTTCTCTAACACACATACAAACTCCATGACCTTACAAGTTCCCCTTTTATTTCACCCCGTCGGTATCCATAAGCAAAAGAATCATGATATCAACGAAATATAAGTGCAATGTTGAAAGCGTTCCCCATGATACATGGTTCTGCTAACTTCAACTTATAAAGCGCAAGAATATAAGCAATAAAGTTGGACACAATAGTTCAAATTTATTAAGTGCAAGAAAATAAAGTGTGCCATCAAGTTTGTGAGAGCTTTAATCACTAATTTTCACATAACAAGTTTAATTCGGAAGGTAGATAAAAGCAAGAATATACTTGGAATAGCAAATGCTAATAGGTAGGTATGGTGTACTCTTTGGGATAACTTGGTTCTATTTGGAGTTGGATGCATGAGTGGAACTCATACTTGGTCGTGGAGGCTAGCAAAAGACTGGGAGCGACCAACTAAAAGAGCAATAATGGCCATAATCATGCAAAGTGACAAAACATCATTAATTAAAGCATAAAGTGATATTACAAGTCGAAAACTAAAGGATCATAAAGGATATTGTGACTTGGGATAGTCATAACATGGTGTGAGCATGCGCCAAGTTAACTCAAATAAAGCATCAAAGGAGAATACCACAATACTATGCTTTAATATGCTAAAACAACGCATGATTCTTTCAAGGCACATTAAGCAATCTCAATTGTTTATAACATGTCATGCTACAGAAAAAATCACTAAGCATAAGGCCAAAACAATATCAAGTATGACATGACAAAGCATAGGCCACCGTAAAAAACGAGCTCCTTTTACCACTTAAGCATGGAATTTTCCTACTCTTTTCCAATCCAAACCACACTTATTTGAAAACTAATGTATGAGAGAGGGGGTCCAACCAATTTATTCAAGCAAACTCAGAAAACTTGGCAAACGAAAACGAAAACAAAAACGAAAAAGAAGATGCTCCAAGATCAACACAACTGTGCATGAAACAATAAAAATGAAGTGTTTGAAAGAAACCTGAGATTTTTATTGATGAAGAAGGGGATGCCTTGGGCATCCCCAAGCTTTGACGCTTGTATTTCTTGGATATTTCTTGGGGTGACACGCGTGGCATCCCCAAGCTTGAGCTTTAGTCCATTCTTCATCTCATTACATCATTCTTTCCATACACCTGAATTTTTTCCTTCATACAAAACTTCACACAATGTTTATTAACAACATTAGTGCACTCAAGATAATAAGTCTTTGGGTTCAGTTCCAACACCAATAGAACTTCCATTAAAACCCAAGATACTGTAGCACTTCCCTCAAAAAGCTCAATTCCCCCAAAAGAACCCAAAAAGGAATCAACAAGAAGCAAATGCAAATAATGGCAGAAATCTGTTAAAACAGACCAGCAGGTAAAGACCAATTTTTTCGAAGACCTTCTGTTGCTCAAATAGAAAAGTGCTGAACTAATGAAAGTTAGATAACAACCTGGGGCATAAAGAACAAAAATTCACAGCTCAAACCGACGTATAGATATTTTACACGAATTTTTATAGCGAAGAACAAAAATCTGTTTCGGGACAACAACTTTCCCAAGAATTACTGCTCTCTCATTAGAGGTTACTCTTGGCACAAAATGCAAATAAAACAGATAAGGAGCGGTTTTTTCAGATGTAATAACTTCCAAGATTCATCTAAAACTTTTGGGTTATCTCCCAATAAGTACTTTTCTTTAACGCCTTTAAGTTAGGGATAGGAGCAAGATTCAAGTATTTTCAAATGAATAAGCATTAAGATCAATACCAAAAATATCTTTATTTTTCAAGGCTTCATGCATTCCTACAAGTTTTTAACTGAAAAGCTTCCATGGAAAGATTTGTTTTGGTTTCATAGGCATGAACACAAGTGTTCAAGGTCGACCCCCACTTAACCATTACTCATCTTTCCAATCACTTTCCTTTTTGAAAACATTTTTAAGTAACAAGTACAACTAATTTTTTTGTAATTGCATTCCCTATCCATACTAAGATAGAGACAACTTAAAACTGAAAGTAAAACCTACTTAGAGATAAAGCAAAGAAGTGCACACAAGAATATTCACCCACACGCTATTGCTCCCCGTCAATGGCGCCAGAAAAGGTCTTGATAACCCACAAGTATAGGGGATCGTGTGTAGCCTTTTCGATAAGTAAGAGTGTCGAACCCAACGAGGAGCTAAAGGTAGGATAAATGTTCTCTCAATTTCTATCAACCACTGATACAACTCTACGCACACTAAACGTTTGCATTATCTACGAAATAAAACTAGAGCAACAATACGAGTAATAGATATAGCTTTGCATGATAATAAATAACAAGAAAGTAAAGCTAGTTTTTGTAGCAATAAAATACACTAAACTAACAGAACCATGAGAATAGTGGTGGTAATTGTGGTGGCTTTGTCCAAGTTTAAATATCGAATAGATCGGGTTCATTGTCTTTGATGCAGTTTTCTATGTGGGAGAGGCTAAATATACATGCGCTTCACTACTTGGAATTACATGTACTATATGATTTGTTAGCAAACATCCATAAGTACTAATCAACGCATTAAGGTTTCCCCAACCATAGCCTTAAGTTTAATGGTCCTCTTACTCCCATACATGCAACATTCTGGTTCGCGTCCTCAGGTTTCTGTCACTCCGGCATAACTCCCCCTTCCTTTTACACATACTACAAACCCTATGATGTTTAATCCATGTGCGCACAAATATAATAGACACCAAAGGACTATACCATATCAACATACAAGTCTAATGAACTAAAGACATTCAACCATTCAATCTAAGAAGAAACAAACTACGCAAACATGACATAGATCATAGGATTATAACTTATAGCATCAAACACCATGTTTACATAGGACGGTACAGAGGTGTGTGAGAGGATGAACCACTGCATACTAGGAGGATTAGGTGATGGAGATGGCGGTGAAGATGGTGAAGAGGGAGGCAGCAGCGCCGGCGCGGGGGACTCCTTCCCTGCCGCCGGTATCATGGGGGAGCACCGCCCCTTAGCCCCCTTCCTTCATGACTTTTTGGGAGCCCTCCACCATGGAGATGGGATCCATGGGGGAGGCAAAAACGTGGGTTTGGTGGGTGCAAATTTGTGGGTGGAGATGCCCTGGGCGAATTAGGTTTCCTCCCTTTATATAGCTTCTCGGATTCCCGTCACCCCGTCTTTGGCTATAGTAAATCGGGCTTAAAAGACCCGTCCGAACTCATAATCAGCTAAATTTTATGTCCAGAACATGTGTCGAGAAATTTCCAACAACTTTGTAGTTGAAGAGTTTTCCGTTTGACGCAGGCTTCACCGAAAGTGACCATATTCAAAAAGAGTTCCGAGACAGATTTCTAGAAAAATCCCAATTTGACTCCAACAAGGTTTCCACTTATATTCTTGGTAATTCCTACATATCAAAGTGTAAAACAAGAATATTGTGCACTTTTGCAACTATTAGTAGGTTAGTCCAAATAAATCATAAACTTTATACAAAAAGGAGTGTTGAAAGCATATTATTAGCATAAAACCATCAAAAATTATAGATACGTTATGATCGTATCACATATGTCGGCCATATTTGTCTACAAAATGTGCAGGTACCCTCGTAGCCGGGTTAGCCAAGGGCTACCCAGACTACCACTTGGCTTCCAAGGGAAGGAAGGAATCTCCCGCTGGTCAAAAGGTGGCCTTTGCCAGCTGTAGCATGAGCAAGGCGAGTAGAGGAAAGGACCACCGGGGCAAGGCCGACCAAGATGACGCAGGCAGTGTCGGCTGACGTAGCCCATGTCTAGTGACGCTTAAAGGCATGGGGTACGCAGAGGGTTATGTTCATAGTTCGGACGGTCCGTTAAAGTGAATAAAGAAGCATCTAGCTTTAACCAAGGGGAATATTCAGGGAATATGCTGCCACGTGTGCCCTAACTTTGTAACCCGGGCTCCCCTATAGAAGGAGCACCAGGGCCTCCATATAGAGGGATCGATCATTTTCTCTGTCTAAGGTAGAACTCTAGAGCTTAGTTGTGGGGGGTAAGAGACCTAGTCTCCTTCTCACTAATAGCTCGAGGAGCACTTGTAACCACCATTGATAGAAGAAATACAACTACACTTGTGCGTGGAATCACCATGCTATCCCTCCATGGATTCCCCTAGCACTCATTGGCCCCATCTTTAGCCTATCCATGGCATCTGTCGTGCCACCACCACGACACATGTTATTTATACTTGACATAATATGACCCAAGTTCTTAATGTAAGAACAGGTTTCTAAGTGATTAAAATTAATCACTAAACCAGAGTTATGTTTAAAGAAAAGGAAGCATTGTTAGGGATCGAAATTGCAAATGTTGCAATTTGATTAGAGTCTATATGTAGAAGTATTAGAATACTTTGGAGTAATCACAAGTGGTTTTGGTTTAGAAAGTTCGACTTTTCGACTAAGTGTGATTTATGGATACACATGACATCTTGAAATTCCAATTGATTGATAGATCATCATTGTAAACTAAAAACAAAAATCTCACTTTGTCACCAAAACAAAATGGTGTGAATGTCAAATAGGTGACATTAATTATTTGTAAAATAGGACCTTATGAATCTGGTAAAACAGATTGAGGACAGGAAGTCCTCCATGATCAAGCATTCAATAGACTCATATAAGATATGATTTATTTAGCAATGCAGCTAGATTATTTGTACTCTATTGCAAGTGGGAGACTAAAGGAGATATTCCCTAAAGGCAAATAATAAAGGGGTTTATTGTCATATCTCATTAGTTCATAATAGTTTTATATCATGCTATAACTATATCAATCGAAAACATTGATACATATGTGATATATAAACAAACCCAAGTCCCTAGTAGCATCTATTCAACTAGTTCATTTGGCAGTTGAGGATCAAGGTTTCCTGATCATGGTAGCCAACTAAAAATGAAGTCGTATCATTTAGCACTACAAGAAAAGTTGGCTTTTACAACGGACGATTTTCGTGGTTGAAGGCCCATTTTTCGTGGCTAAAAAGTCTTTAGCGACCGATACCCTTCGTGGTAAAAGCCCCGTCACAAATGAATCAACCACGGTTTTATTTTTGACCATGGCGGACCCTTCAACCACGGAAACTTGTTCCGTCGTAGATCTGTTCGCCAGCCGCGATGACTGCTGGCGTCACACAACCTGACACATGGTAGCCAGCCGTTAACATTTGGTTGCCGCCGTTAACGGTCGCAGAAACCGTGGTGGAAGCTAGGCCTAGCCAAGGCCTGCTAATAACTAAATGGGCCGGCCCATGTGGGGAGTCCAATAGGAACATAACCCTTTACTCTTTAGTCATGCACTATCTAGAATCAGCCGAGTACTACAGCAGGCAGTAGCCTGTACACTTTCGGGCTCGACACTATTTCAACCTATATAAGGCCCAGGTTAGCCCAACACCGTGCTGCCACTTGAGACCTGCACTGTTCAGTCCTGTTACTATTCCAACATTCTAGGAATTTTGACCCGTTACTGTTTAGGCCCTTTAGTGTTTGGGATTTTTCCTGTTCATGCCAGCACTATTTGGCTTGTTACTATACTGGACTGCCACCGTACTGGCCTTTTGCTGTTGATACCTTTCGTGGTTCCGGCCTTTCACTGTTCCGACCTTTTCTCTGCTCTGGTCTTCTAACGTTCTGGCATTTTTACTGTTCTGGCCTTCTACTCATTTGGACTTTTATTGTTCGAGCCTTTTACTGCTCTGGCCTCTTATTGTCCTGGCCTGTTACTGTTCTAACCTTTTACTATTCTGGCCTTTTACTGCTATGGCATTTTACTGCTATGGTCTTTTACTGTTCTATCCTTTTTTACTATACTGGCCTTCTAATATTCTAGACTTTTACCTTTCTGGCCTTTTGCTGTTCTAGTCGTTTTGGGCCATCCATGCGCATGTTGTTTAAACGTTTGGCATGCTACTGCTCTGGCCTTTTACTATTTTGGCCTTTTTTTCTAGCGCCTACTTTTCGTAGAACAGGTGAATATCAAGACATCAATTAATAAACACACATAAATTAAAACTACTTATTACACAACAATAAAAGTTCGTTACAACAGGTTATACAATAAGATCATAATTCCGAAAGATTACAATGTGTCAGTACCATCAATAAGAGATCGGTACATGGTGATTCGCTTCAATGTATCATTTGTCCTCTTCTTCAACATTTCAGCTATAGATCTAAGAGCAGCTACACCCTTTCGTTCTGCATGCAATACAACCTTTATATATTTTTCACCCATAGGAGTTGTTCTAGGTGGACTGTTAAGTAAGTTGTTTGCTTCGGAAATGCAATGGAAGGAGTTGTTCTAGGTGGACGAGGGATCACAACTTTTAGTCCTACCTTCAAAGGACTCCTACTAGGTTTTTACTACAGTCTACTAAAATATGGTGAAAGAGGTTAAAACAAAGAACAAGGGAAACAAGTAGTATTATATAAAGTAGAGATCATTTAAAGTAAGTATGAACTTATAGTAGCACGTTCAGGTTGACAGTAGCTCCTTCTCGAGCGGGTGCAACTCTTGGTCAATCTGCTAGAAGAATCGAAGCAGAGCAGTTGCAACTCTGGTCCTTGTACTCCATTGTCATTTCTCTACATGACATTTGAAACCAAGTTAGTTGGTTTGGAAGGATGAAAACTCTTTAAAAACACCAAAAACATAGCATTAAAAATTACTAGATGTATGTTTCAAACTAGATAGCTAATCTGGAAGGATGAAAGAAGGTGAAAACTATTGGAAATATGCCCTAGAGACAAATAATAATAAGGATTATTATCATATTTCAGAAATTTTATGATTAAGTTTTATATCGTGCTATAACTGTATTGAAAGGAAACATCAATACACGTGTGATATATAAACAACCAGGGGTTCCCGGTGAAAATCTAGTCACTGGTTCATTGGTCAATAGAAGATCAAGGTTTCCTGATCATGTGGCATTTATGCCAGTTGGAAATAGAGTCAACTCATTCTGAGAATGAGATGATGAACCAATACCCAACCTAAACATCGTGACCTGATCATGTCACGAAGTTCAATTTACGACAATTAGAATAGACCTCGTAGACTATTCCTTAGACCGTGAGGCTATATCAATCACTGTCTCCCAAGAGTGCTTAGATAGCATCAAACGACACTTGGTAATACAGTGACAATAAAGGTGTGTTCAGGTATTCAGAGGAACCGTAGAGGCAATATATGTCAAGAGTGGGTTTTGTCCATCCGCGTGACGGAAAGATACTCAAGGTCCCACTCGGAGAAGTTATATCCAATAGCTACACAACGTGTGATTTGATCACACGGATATCGCTTGTCGAAACGAGTCAAGTAGCATTGTTCGGTAATGAGATTGAACACGACATGGTGATGTCATTGGTCAGATCTCGGGTAATGCAAGTATGGAGAGACAAAAGGAATAAGACGCGACTGTCCTGGTTCAAATGACAAAAGAGTTTCGTGGAATGCACAGGGGTCACATGGCCACCCAGGTCTCTTTGTCAATCATTGGTCCGTGAGTGTGCTGACCATGTCTAGAGTGTTCCCGAACCATGGGGTATCACGCTTAATGGCTTGATGATGCTTAGAGAGTGTTTATAGGATCGGTAGAATCACCAAAGAATAGAAAGAGTGAAAACCGGAAGGGTTTCAGTAAGTCCGAAGGATGTTCGGAGTGGAGGTGGAAGGTGTTCCATAGCCACGGAGATTAAATAATATGTGAATATTAAATATTGATTTAATCATTTATTCATAATTATTTAATAAAGATAAAATAAATTAAAGGTGAAAAGGGCTTAATGGGCTAAATCCCGGAGGGGAAAGGGCCCAAGAGGGGCCGAACCCCTAGAAGGGGCCAAGGGGAGTGGACGGTGACCCTAGTGGGCCTTCCCCACGTGGGGGCCATGGTGGGCGCTGGCCAGCGGCGCCTCCCCCAACTCCTCCTCCTTTAGTCCCACCCCGGGACTTTGAGGGAGGTAGTACCTCCCCTCCCCCTATATATAGTGGGGTATTTTGACCAGAAAATACACAACCAATATTCAATAAAGGTTTCCTCACTTTTGGGGAGACCTCTAATTGATCTCTCTCTCTCTCTCTCTCTCTCTCTCTCTTGTGACCATAGTCCCAAGTTCGGACTGCGCGAACGAGAAACATCTTGGGGCACCGTCGTGCTATGGGATTCAGATCCAGGAGCTCTACTTCCGCAACTGATGCTGGATCGGAGAAGCGGGAGTCATCACCAGGGACCGGATGCATGTAACCCCCGCGAGGTGTCACATTTGAGGCACTCAAGTCACTAGAGCCACAGGAGCGTAAGGACTTCATCATGACCTTGAGGTCGGCTTCGGCTCGTCTACATCAACCATGCTCTCCTGAGCGTTGACAACGCTTTTCGGTCATCAAGGGTAAGTTCGTGAAAAGCCCTTCCCGTTACTGCATTACTAATAGATAGGTCCTGGCAGCATCAGGGGTTCAGGGGCATAGGGTAAAATTTTATTGTTTTCATACGCGAACCCCTACAGTGGTATCATAGCTAGATCTATGCATAGTAATGCTAGTACGGGTAGAACACACGAGATGTAGCGTGTGGGCATTGATCTTTTAGTTGTTACCCTCTCACGTGTACTTCTATATACTGTAGTAATGCTTGATGAAGCGGCCCCTACCGACTTTACGTGTTCATTCACGAGACTGGTCCATGCTTGACATACGGCTTGTACCGTATAAAGTGGTGATACGTTGCAAATGTATCTATAATTTTTAGTGTTCCATGTTTGGTTTTTATCTACTTTCTTATGTTTTGTCCACACTTTGGAGTATTTTTATACACTTTCTTGGAATAACCTATTAACAAGATGCCACAATGCTAGTTGCCTATTTTCTGCTGTTTTTGGTTCCAGGAAAGTCAGAAAATGAATATTCTTAGAATTGGACGGGACAAAAGCCAAAGTCAGTTTTTCACCGAGGGGGACACGGATCCAGAATACGAGACAGAGAGGGGCTAAGGGGCGGCCACACCACATGTCCACGTGGCCAGGCCTGTCCCACGCCAGGGGGTGGTGCGGCCACCCAGGGCACCCCCTCGGCATCCCCTTTTGCCTATAAGATGCCTCCTATACAGAAACCCTAAGTACCCGATCAAAATTCCACGAAAGTGTCTGTAGCCGCCGTCATCTCCATCCCTATGCCCTGCCAGAGGGGAAAATTCACCCTAGAGGCCTTCTTCATCATCATGCAAGCCTCGGTGTGATGCGTGAGTAGTTCATCCTTGGACTACGGCTCCATGTAGTAGCTAGTGGCTGGTTCTTCTCCTTTGTTCTCTCATGTTTAGATCTCGTGAGCTCCGTTCATGATCAAGATCATCTATTTGTAATCATACATGTTGTGTTTGCGGGGATCCGATGGATATTGAGATGCTATTTCAGATTGATTATTGATTCTATCATGTCTTTGTTATTTGTGATCTTGCATGCTTTCCATTGTTAGTAGCTATCTTGGCCAAGTAGATGCTAGCAACTCCAAGAGTAAGTATTTATGCTCGATAGTGGGTTCATGCCTCTAGTAATCTGGGGAAGTGATAGAAATCTCTAAGGTACTAGATTTGATGTTGCTACTAGGGAGAAAACAACAATCCTTTGTTCATAGAACAATCGTATTGTTTACTTTGCATGCAATGCATAATGCAATTATCTGTTGCTTGCAACTTAATACTGGAGGGGGTTCGGATGATAACCTAAAGGTGGATTATTACTCATAGATGAAGTTGGATTACGGTCTATGTATAATGTTGTAATGCCCAATCAAATCTCAAAGGAGTCAAGATGTTTAGTATATGCATGGTTGCTTTCTCGATGTTTGACAATTGCCCCGCTGTAATTTGTCCGCCCAACATGTTATCTATCTTGAGGAGAGCCACCACTAGTGAATTATGGACCCCGGTCCTTTCTTTTACCATCAATCTACAACTGTTTACTATTTTCTATTTACGTGATGCAAACTTTTACTTTCTTCCACACAATACGTTTAATCCTTTGTTTTCAGAAAAACCGATGAGATTGACAACCTCACTGTAAGCTGGGGCAAAGTTCTGTGGTTGTGTTGTGCAGGTTTCCACGTTGCTGCTAGCGCCGGTAGTGCGCCCTGCCAAAGTCCAGATAGTAACACCTTGGAGGTGTTTCCTTGATCCTACTGGTTCGATAACCTTGGTTTCATAACTGAGGGAAACTTACTATTTGTCTCATCATACCTTCGTATTGGGGTTCCCTAATGAACTCGTTAATACATGAGTCTGTTGGGTCCACAACATAGAAGAAAAAAATTCCTACGATGAGAACTACACGCCAAGATCTATCTACTAGGTACAGAGCAACGGGCGGACATACATCCATCGAGAACTTACCCTCGAAGACAACGAGTTTTGTTAACGAGTAGGAACTCGTGGTTGATGTAGTCGTACACTTGCCGATCTCAAGATCGTGTGGAAGTCCGAGCGCCGCAAATCAGCAGCGCATCCGTCCTCGCACACATGTTCAAGCCACCAGAAAACCTCCACCTCCTCGCTCCAGTGATCCAGCAGAAGCAGCAACTCCTTCCAGACGAAATGCCAACGGGAACATGTATCTTGCTAATCCGAGACCATGGGGGAATAATTCTAGAGGGGGAGAGAGATCCTTCACGAGGAGGTGTGAGGAAGAAGGAGGAAGAGGGGGGGCCATTTATAGGAGGAGGAGAGGTACCCCCTCGATGGCCGGCGCCTCATGGAGGTGACCCCTCACCTCCTCCATTCATGTGGTGGTAACTCCTCCACATTAAAATGCCCCTTCACATTCTCTTCTAAAGTCCCCACTTTAAATGCATTAAAATTCTCTAAGTTTAATGCTCTCTCATTTAATCAAACTCTTTTATTAAATTTATTCAGAATTTTGTTAATTACTTTAATTAACAAACATTCACATATAACCCCTTGCAATATTTCAATATCACATGCAGAATCACTTTCTGCAATTTCACCCGAAACAATTCCGGTTTCTATCAAAACAATTCCTGTGCTTTGCAATTCTTTCGTCTAAAACATATGTGCTCAAAAATGGTGTCCGGAACTCTTAAGTGTGTCACCCTACGGTTCGCGAATAATGCAGACATGATTGAGACTCCTCTCAGATCAATAATCAGAAGCGAGACCTGGAGATCCATACCGACTCCTGCATATTCATGTCCGAGATTCGATCATCAGTATCCCAATACCTAGTTTGATATCTTTACCGACATGCACTCTTTTCTCGTTCCCGTGATATAACATTCTAGTGATCACATCACTTGCTTGCAAGCTATCTTAATATGATATCACCGAGAGGGCCCAGGGTATATCTATCTGTCATCGGGATTGACAAATTCCACTCTTGATCCATGAGCCTCAACATAACACCTTCGTAGTCTTGAACCCATCTTTATAGTCACCCTGTTACGGTGTGACGTTTGATGTTATCAAGATACTCTTCCGGTGTTAGCAATTAACATGATCTCATGGTCTAAGGATAAAGATTACTTCGTATGATCTTATAGCAATGTAAACATAATGACTTGATCGTAATGCTATACTTCGGATGAATGTTCATCACATCATTTCACAAATGTTGTGACCTTATTATTAACAACATCCAATGTCCATGATCAGGAAACCTTGATCATCTTGTTAATCAACAAGCTAGTCTATAAGAGAGGCATAACTAGGAACCCTTTTTGTTTATTAAACACACATGTATTGATGTTTCCGATCAATACAACTATAGCATGCAAAATAAACATCTATCATATATAAGGAATACATAATAACAACTTTATTATTGCCTCTCAGGGCATATTTCCTTCAGTCTCCCACTTGCACTAGAGACAATAATCTAGTTCACATAGTGATAAATCTAACACCCATGGAGTTCTGGTGTTGATCATGTTTTGCCCTAGGGAGAGCTTTAGTCAACGGATCTGCTACATTTAGGTCTGTGTGTACTTTACAAATCTTTATATCTCCATCCTTGACATGTTCGCGCATGGAGTGAAACCGGCGCTTAATATGATTGGAATTCTTGTGAGACCTCGGTTCCTTGGTGTTGGCTATGGCTCCATTGTTGTCACAATAGATCACCATTGGGTCCAATGCACTAGGAACCACACCTAGTTCTGTAATGAACTCCTTCATCCAAACCGCTTCCTGCGCCGCTTCTGAAGCAGCAACATATTCCGCCTATGTCGTTGATCCAGCCACCACTGGTTGTTTGGAACTCCTCCAACTAATTGCTGCTCCGTTCAAGAGAAATACGTATCCAGATTGAGACTTAGAGTCATCCGGATCGGTGTCAAATCTAGCATCGACATAACACTTAGCGACTAGCTCTTCTTCACCTCCGTATATAAGAAACATATCCCTAGTTCTTCTCAAGTACTTGAGGATGTTCTTGACCGCTATCTAGTGTTCCGAACCTGGATCCGATTGGTACCTACTAGTCAAACTAATAGCATGTGCCACATCCGGTCTTGTACATAGCATGGCATACATAATAGAGCCTATGGCCGAGGCATAGGGGATCTTATCCATTATCTCTCTTTCTTCCGTCGTAGCCGGACTTTGAGTCTTGCTCAATGTCTTGCCTTGCAACATAGGTAAGAACCCCTTATGACTTCCGTCCATATTAAACTTCTTTAATATCTTATCAAGGTATGTACTCTGCGATAGCCCAATTAGGCGCTTTGATCTATCTCTATAGGTTTTAATGCCTAATATATATGACGCTTCACCAAGGTCTTTCATAAAAAAATTGCTGTTTAGATAACTTTTAACACTGTTTAAAATATCTATATCATTTCCAATCAATAATATGTCATCCACATATAATATCAGAAATGCCACATTGCTCCCACTCACTTTCTTGTAAATACAAGCCTCTCCATAAGTTTGGACAAATCTAAACTCTTTGATCACCTCATCAAAGCGGAGATTCCAACTCCGGGATGCTTGCTTCAGTCCATAGATGGATCGCTGAAGTGTGCATACCTTATTAGCATCCTTAGGATCGACAAAACCCTTAGGTTGTATCATATACAACTCTTCTTCAATATTACCATTGAGGAACGCAGTTTTGACATCCATCTGCCATATTTCATAATGGAATATGCAGCAATTGCTAGCATAATCCTAACTGACTTAAGCATCGCTCTGGGAGAGAATGTCTCATCGTAGTCAACTCCTTGAATTTGTCGAAACCCCTTTGCGACAAGTCGAGCCTTATAGATGGTCACATTACCATCAGCATCAGTTTTTCTTTTGAAAATCCATTTATTCTCAACGGCCTTTCGATCGTGAGGTAAGTTTACCAAGGCCCAAACCTGGTTCTCGTACATGGATTCCATCTCGGATTTCATGGCTTCTAGCCATTTGTTGGAATCTGGGCTCATCATCGCTTCTTCATACGTCGCAGGGTCATCTATTTCATCAACCATGAAATTCACAACAGGATTACCGTACAGTTCAGGAGCTGCACGTGTCCTACTTGACCTGCGAGGTTCGGTAGTGTCCTCTTTTGGATTTTCATGATCAATATCATTAGCTCTCTCTTCATTAGGTGAAGTCAACTCCGAAACAATTTCCGGTGGTGTGCTACTCGCCATTTCATGAAGAGAAGGTTCAATAACCTCTTCGAGTTCTACCTTCTGACTACTCACACCTTTCACGAGAAACTCCTTCTCAAGAAAGGATCCATTCTTGGCAACAAAAACCTTGCCCTCGGATCTGTGATAGAAGGTATACCCAATCGTTTCCTTAGGGTATCCTATGAAGACGCATTTTTCCGCTTTGGGTTCAAGTTTATCCGGCTGAAGTTTCTTCACATAAACATCGCATCCCCAAACTTTAAGAAATGACAACTTAGGTTTGTTTCCAAACCATAATTCATATGGTGTCGTTTCAACGGATTTAGATGGTACCCGATTTAAAGTGAATGCAACTGTTTCCAGTGCATAACCCGAAAATGACAGTGGGAAGTCAGTTAGAGACATCATAGATCAAACCATATCCAAAAAAGTACGATTACGATGTTCTGACACACCATTACGTTGTGGTGTTCTGGCAGGCATAAGTTGTGAAACTATTCCACACTCTTTCATGTGTGTGCTAAACTCGTAACTTAGATACTCACCTCCGTGCTCAGACCGAAGAAATTTGATCTTTCTACTACGATGATTTTCCACTTCATTCTGAAATTCCTTGAACTTTTCAAAGGTTTCAGACTTGTGTTTCATCAAATAGATATACCCGTATCTACTTAAATCATCCTTGAAAGTAACAAAATAACGATATCCACCTCGTGCCGACACACTCATTGGTCCACACACATCAGTATGTATGATTTCCAATGAATCTGCCGCCCGATCCATTGAACCGGAAAACGACGTTCTAGTCATCTTGCCCATAAGGCATGGCTTACATGTATCAAATGATTCAAAATCAAGTGATTCCAAAAGTCCATCAGAATGGAGTTTCTTCATGCGTTTAACGCCAATATGACCTAGACGGCAGTGCCACATATATGCAGATATATCATTATCAAGTTTAATCCTTTTAGCATCAACATTATGAATATGCATAATACTACTATCGAGATCCAATAGAAATAAACCATTCAACACAGGTGCATGACCATAAAAGATATCATTCTTATAAATCGAGCAACCATTGTTTTCAGATTTAAAGGAATAACCACTTTGCATCAGACACGATCTGGATACAATGTTCATGCTCAGTGCAGGCACCAAATAACAATTATTCAGATTTATAACTAATCCCGATGGCATATGGAGAGGTAGTGTCCCGACGGCGATCACATCAACTCTTGATCCATTGCCGACTCGCATCATGACCTCATCCCTTGCTAGTTGTCGCTTGTTCCGCAGCCCCTCAACCGACTTACATATATTAGCAACCGATCCCATATCAAATACCCAGGTGCTACTGCGAGTACTAGTCAAGTACACATCAATAACATGTATATCACATATACCTTTGTTTGCCTTGCTGGCCTTCTTGTACGCTAAATACTTGGGGCAATTGCGCTTCCAATGGCCAGTCCCTTGCAATAGTAACAGTCGGTGTCAGACTTAGGGCCAGCTTGGGGTTTCTTTTCAGGTGCAGCAACAAATTTTCCACCCTTCTTTCCCTTGTGCTTGCCTTTCTTGTCCTTCTTGAAACCGGTGGTCCTATTGATCATCAACACTTGATGTTCTTTCCTAATCTCCACTTCTGTAGTCTTAAGCATTGACAGAAGCTCGGGAAGAGACTTCTTCATGCCATGCATGTTATAGTTCATCACGAAGCTCTTGTAGCTAGGTGGCAGAGATTGGAGAACATGATGTATGCCTAAGTCAATGGGAATCGTTATTCCCAAGGACACAAGCTTATCAGCATACCCAGACATTTTGAGTACGTGCTCACTAACGGAGCGGTTCTCCTCCATCATGCAGCTAAAGAACTTTTCAGTAGCATTATAACTCTCTATGGTAGCATGGGTATCAAAAATCATTTTCAACTCTCCCATGGTATCAAAGTCATTGCCATTTTCGAAACGCTTTTGAAGTTCTGGCTCTAGCCCATACAGTATGCCGCAATGAACTAATGTGGTCCTCCTGACGAGTCACATAGACATTCTTTTCCTCGTCAGGGGAATCAGGAGCTGGTGGGGGGCCTAGCGGCGCCTCTAGCACATATAGCTTTTGTGCAGCAGTGAAGAGAATCCTCAAATTCATAGCCTAGTTGGTGAAGTTGCTACCATTCGCAGCAAGTTTCTCTTTCTCCATGAACACATTGAAATTAAAAGCAGGTGGTGCCATCTACAACAGAATTTGTAAAGTTTATTTAGACTAAGTTTATGATAGAGTGAGTTCAACTAATCCAAATTACTAATGAACTCCCACTCAAAAACGACATCCCTTGTGTCCTTTTGGTGATTACATGAACCAAATGCACTACACCGAGTCCGATCATCACATGAGTTGATGTAGCTTCAAAGGCGAGCATCTATATGGGAATCATATCAACTATATGACTCATGCTTAACCTTTTGGTCCATGTTCCGAGGCCATGTCTGTACATGCTAGGCTCGCCAAGTAAGAACCTTAGTATTCACATGTGTAAAACTGTCTTACACCCGTTCCTATAAAAGCATAGATTCGAGTACACCCGATCATCACGTGATGTCTCGAAACACGATCCATAGAACGGTGCATACTTAAGGAAGAACACATTTTTATCTTGATATCTAAATTAGGGATCATCTTACAATGCTACAAAAAGCGCTAAACTAGCAGTATAAGATGCTAACATCTAATGTGTAAAGTGAGATGATATGGTCCATGCATTTGATCTCTATCATTTGCATCGTGGTATGATCTCTGTCATTCCTTTGTGTGTAAGCCCAAGGTCTATGGAACTTACACGTTGAATGTGTTGTAAGAGTATCTATCATACATCTACTTACAACAATACCATATGAATACACTAACCCAACAACGATCTAAACTAGACGCCTCTAATTTATCAATTGCAAGTTTTACGTGGCTTAGGGCTTTCGGAGATAGAACCGTTCTTACCTACGAACATGAACCACAACGAGGATAACCAAGTTATTAGCAACTCATTGTAAATCAGATATTGACTATAGTAGGAGAGACAGACACCCGCCAGCCACTTATGCAAAACAAGTTGCATGTCAGTCGTGGAACCGGTCTCATGTACGATGACATGTAAGGTTGGTCCAGGCAGCTTCATCCCACTATGCCACCAATATACAAAATACATAGAACATGCAATAACATGATCATCATCGCCCACATATAAACATATGTGTACTACCCGTGCAAAGCACCTACTCATAGATCTGGCTCTGATACCACTGTTGGGTCCGCAGCATAGAAAACAAAAAATTTCCTACGATGAGAACTACACGCCAAGATCTATCTACTAGGTACAGAGCAACGGACGAACATACATCCATCGAGAACTTACCCTCGAAGACAACGAGTTTTGTTAACGAGTAGGAACTCGTGGTTGATGTAGTCGTACACTTGCCGATCTCAAGATTGTGTGGAAGTCCGAGCGCCGCAAATCAGCAGCGCATCCATCCTCGCACACACATTCAAGCCACCGGACAACCTCCACCTCCTCGCTCCAGCGATCCATCGGAAGCAGCAACTCCTTCTAGACGAAATGCCACCGGGAACATGTATCTCACTAATCCGAGACCATGGGGGATTAATTCTAGAGGGGGAGAGAGATCCTTCACGAGGAGGTGTGTGGAAGAAGGAGGAAGAGGGGGGCCTTTTATAGGAGGGGGAGCGTACCCCCTCCATGGCCGGCTCCTCATGGAGGTGACCCCTCACCTCCTCCATTCATGTGGTGGTAACTCCTCCACATTAAAATGCCTCTTCACATTCCCTTTTAAAGTCCCCACTTTAAATGCATTAAAATTCTCTAAGTTTAATGCTCTCTCATTTAATAAAACTCTTTTATTAAATTTATTCAGCATTTTGTTAATTACTTTAATTAACAAACATTCACATATAACCCCTTGCAATATTCCAATATCACATGCAGAACCACTTTCTGCAATTTCACCCGAAACAATTCCGGTTTCTATCAAAACAATTCCTGTGCTTTGCAATTCTATCGTCTGAAACATATGTGCTCCAAAATGGGTCCGGTAACTCTTAAGTGTATCACCCTACGGTTCGCGAATAATGCTTACATGATTGAGACTCCTCTCAGATCAATAATCAGAAGCGGGACCTGGAGATCCATACCGACTCCTGCATATTCAACGATGACTTCTGTGATCGTGTGAACCTTTAACGCTTGTAATTTAATCCCTTTGTCTCATGATATAATACATGTCCGAGATTCAATCATCGGTATCCAAATACCTAGTTTGATCTCGTTACCGACATGCACTCTTTTCTCGTTCCTGTGATATAACATTCTAGTGATCACTTCACTTGCTTGCAAGCTATCTTAATGTGATATCACCGAGAGGGCCCAGAGTATATCTATCCGTCATAGGGATTGACAAATTCCACTCTTGATCCATGAGCCTCAACATAACACCTTCGTAGTACTGAACCCATCTTTATAGTCACCCTGTTACAGTGTGACGTTTGATGTTATCAAGATACTCTTCCGGTGTTAGCAATTAACATGATCTCATGGTCTAAGGATAAAGATTACTTTGTATGATGTTATTGCAATGTAAACATAATGACTTGATCATAATGCTATACTTCGGATGAATGTTCATCACATCATTTCACAAATGCTGTGACCTTGTTATTAACAACATCCAATGTCCATGATTAGGAAACCTTGATCATCTTGTTAATCAACAAGCTAGTCTATAAGAGAGGCATAACTAGGAACCCTTTTTGTTTATTAAACACACATGTATTGATGTTTCCGATCAATACAATTATAGCATGCAAAATAAACATCTATCATATATAAGGAATACATAATAACAAATTTATTATTGCCTCTTAGGGCATATTTCCTTCAGAGTCAGCAAGTACTTTTTCTGGCGCCGTTGCCGAGGAGTCAAGGACATCTTCACAAGGGGAGTCCCTCATAACCAATCTCTTTACTTTGTTATTTTTGTTTTTCTTAGTTTATTTCTGCTTTGTTTGCTTGTTTCTTTATCAAAAACACACAAAAAATTAGTTATACTAGTTTGCTTTCTTTATTAAAAACACAAAAAAAATTCATGTTGTTTTTATGTCTAGTTCTGCTCCAATCACTATTTCATTATGGATAGCCCACTCGGTTTCCTATTTGGGAAAACTACTATCACTGCTAAGGTAGTAGATGAACCAGCGCCTGCTAGAACCTCCATGGAAGATTTTATAAGGTATGGAGAATCTTATAAGGGTAAAGTCATGAGAGCCGTGTTAAAAAGGTTGGATCTAATTGCTAAATTTTTGCTTAAACGCCATAATATAAATTTTTGCTCTAAACAGGATCCTAAACATATTAAATTCCAATGTGGCTTTAGTAAAGAATTTGTAATCATGAACTATCATTGGAATAACTATATCCATCTTGGATTTGAAGAAGTAGAACAATTCGTTTTGTTTATGGGAGCTTCTGAAATAGAATCCTTCATGTCTAAAAACTATGAAACTTGTGTTGCTTGTAAAGACATTAAAGATATGGTCTCTTCTATCCTTGATTATTACATAGAAAATTTCAGCAATAATTGTTATATCATTGATTATAAAGAGAGACTCAGTCATGCACAAGAATGTGTTCACAATTTGCAGGAGCCTATGAAAGAAGAAATTGCTGAACCCGAAAGCTCATTAGATGAAAAAGAGGAGGAGAGTGATGGACAAAAGGAGGAAGAATGGATTGGCTACCCATGCCTACCTTCTAATGAGAGTAACTCTTTATCCCTGAAATTATTTGATTACCCCCCATGCTTACCAAAGGAGGATGAATGTTATGTTCCTATGGATTCTCTTGAAAAATCTACTATGGGTAAAACTTGTGATAATAATTATCCTCCTGTTATCTATGATAAAGCTCTAGATGATGGTCCTATATTGGTTGATAATATTAATTGTACTACTATTAAAAATTAGATTGGAGGGGTCTTGACCTTATCTTGGAACCCCATACCTCTTGAGCATGATCAGTCACCTTGTTATAAAATTGTTAAAAGTGGGTTTGAAGCTTTTAATCCCATTATTATTTAGCTTGATAAAAATTATGTGTTTGTAGATCATGAAAAACATGCTTTATGTGATAGTTATATTGTTGAGTTTATTCATGAGGCTACTAAAAATTATTATGAGAGAGGAAAATATGGTTGTAGAAGTTTTCATGGTACTAAAACACCTGTCTATGTGCTGAAAGTTTTAAAATTACTCTTGTTTTATCTTCCTATGCCTGTCACTTTGTTCTTTGTGAATTTATTTTCATACAAGATTCCTATACATAGGAAGTGGGTTACACTTAAATGTGTTTAGAATTTTCTTCTTGACGCTCTCTTTACTTCAATTCATATTTGTTATGTGAGCATCTTCTCAAACTATTATGCCTAACTTAAAGGCGTTAAAGAAAAGTACTTATTGGAAGATAAAACAAAAGTTTTAGATGAGTTTTGAAAGTTATTATCTCTTTAATAACCGCTCCTTATCCTTTTTATTTGCTTTTTGTGCGAAGAGTAACCTCTAATGAGAGAGAAGTAATGATTGGGAAAGTTGCTATCCCGAAACATATTTCTGTGCTTCACCGTAAAATTCGTGTAAAATCTGTGTACGTCCTTTTGAGGCGTAAATTTTTGCGCTTCTGCGCCAGGTTGTTATCTAAGTTTCGTTAGTTCAACTCTTTTTTATTTGAGCAACATAAGGTCTTCGAAAAAATTGGTTTTTACCTGCTGGTCTGTTTTGACAGATTTCTTCCATTATTTGCATTTGCTTCTTGTTGGTTCCTTTTTGAATTCTTTTGGGGAATTGAGCTTTTTGAGGGAAGTGCTATAGTAGCTTCTGTTTTAATGGAAGTTTTATTGGTGTTTAAACTGAACCTAAAGACTTATGATCTTGAGAGCACTAATGTTGCTAATAAAGATTGTGTGAAGTTTTGTATGAAGGAAAATTTTCAGGTGTATGGAGAGAATGATGTAATGAGATGAAGAATGGACTAAATCTCAAGATTGGGGATGCCACCCTGTTTCATCCCAAGAAATATTCAAGAGTTACAAGCGTCAAAGCTTGGGGATGCCCAAGGCATCCCCTTTTTCATCAATAAAAATCTCAGGTTTCTTCCAAACACTTCATTTTTATTGTTTCATGCACAATTGTGTTGTTCTTGGAGCATCTTCGTTTTTGTTTTTGGTTTTAGTTTGCTTGGTTTTCTTAGTTTGCTGAATAAATTGGTTGGACCCCCTCTTTCACGCATTGCTTTATAAATAGTTTGGTTTGGATTGGAAAAGAGTAGGAAAGTTCATGCTTAAGTGGTAAAAGGAGTTTGTTTTTGACTGTGCCCTATGCTTTGTCATGCGATGCTTGATATTTTTGGCTTTATGCTTAGTAATCTTTGCTGTAGCATGACATGTTATAAACAATTGAGATTGCTGAAGGGAATATGCCCAAGAGGCAATAATAAAGTGGTTATTATCTTATTCCATGTTTATGATAAATGTTCATTTTGCATGCTATAATTGTATTAATTGGAAACGTTAATACATGAGTGTTTAATAAACAAAACACAAAGTTCCTAGTAATGCCTCTCATATAAACTAGCTCGTTGATTAACAAGATGATCAAGGTTTCCTGATCATGGACATTGGATGTTGTTAATAACGAGGTCACAACATTTGTGAAATGATGTGATGAACATTCATCCAAAGTATAGCATTACGATCAAAGTCATTATGTTTATATTTCTATAACATCATACAAATTAATCTTAGTCCTTAGACCATGAGATCATGTTAATTGCTCACATCGAAAGAGTAACTTGATAACATCAAACGTCACACCGTAATAGGGTGACTGTAAAGGTGGGTTCAGATACTCCGAAGGTGTTATGTTGAGGCTCATGGATCAAGAGTGTATTTGTCAATCCCAATGACGGATAGATATACTCTGGTCCCTCTCGGTGATATCACATTAAGATAGCTTGCAAGCAAGTGATGTGATCACTAGAATGTTATATCACGGGAACGAGAAAAGAGTGCATGTCAGTAACGAGATCAAACTAGATATTTGGATGCCGATGATCGAATCTCGGACATGTAATATATCGCAAGACAAAGGTATTTAGTTACGACGTTAAAGGTTCACATGATCATAAGAGTCATCGTTGAATATGTGGGAGTTAGTACGGATCACCAGGTCCCACTGCTGATTATTGATCGGAGAGGGGTCTCGATCATGTCTACATTATTCGCGAACCGTAGGGTGACACACTTAAGGGATACCGACACCATTTGGAGCAAATATGTTTCACATAATGATTTAAGAAAGCGCTGGAATCATTTCGATGGAAACCGGAATTGTTTTGGGTGAAATTTCAGAAACTGGTTCTGCATGTGATATTGAAATGTTGTAGGGGGTTTTATGTGAATGTTTTGTTTATTAAAGTAATTAACAAAATTCTGAATAACATAAATAAAATAGTTTTATTTAATGAGAGCTTGCATTAAATTTGGTGGAAATTTAATGCATGTGAGTGGAAGTGTGAGTGGAGGCATATTTATGTGAGTGGAGCATCCACCACATGAATGATGGAAGAGGTGGGGGCACCACCATGGCTTCCCATCCATGGCCCTTGGTTGCCCCCCTCTTCCCTATAAAAGGCCCCCTCTCCTCGTCACAACACACACCTCCTCATGAAGGATCTCTCTCCGCCTCTAATTATTCCCCATGGTCTGGGATTAGCGTGATACATGTTCCCGGTGGCTTTATCTGGAAAGGAGTTGTTGCTTCCGCTGCTTTGCTGGAGCGAGGGACGGAGGTTGTCGGGGTATCGGATGTGTGTGCGATCACGGATGCACCGCTGCTTTGCGGTGCTGGACTTGGTGGTGCTGAACTTGCTGGAGCTGGATTTGATGGACGTGCTGGAGCTGGACCTGCTAGACTTTATCATGATCTTGAGATCAGCAAGTGTACGACTACATCATCCACGAGTTCCAACTCGTTAACAAAGCTTTGTTATCTACAAGGGTAATTTCTCTATGGATGTATATCCACCCGTTGCTTGTATCTAATAGATAGATCTTGGCGTATAGTTCCCATCGTAAGAATTTTTTTGTTTTCTATGATACGAACACAGAATTTTTTTGTTTTCTATGATATTTAAAAGGTTTTTTAATATCAAGATTATCTAGGAGCTGAAAAATTGTTTCAGAAACCATCATGTATGGAAGATATTGTGATATCTGAAACAATGTGTTTGGTTGCATTATGATAGAGTATAATTTATCAAAATTCATGTTCTCATATTGTATGAGAATTTGTGACGGATGGAGATGCTAGGCATCCGGATCTCCCAAAAGGTTTTGGGAACTAAATTTATACTCGCAATTCTTCCTTATAGGCTATAGTAGCTTGATCATGAAAGTTGTCATGATAAGGATGAATAGAAGATATAAGTAAAATGTTTACTACACTAATAGATTACTAAAGAATGGATTTTTGAAAGAACACCAAACATTTGATGATGGTGATCCACTTTGATACATTGCAAATGTATCTACAATTTTTGATGGTCCATGCTTGGTTTTATCTACTTTCTTGTGTTTTCTTCCAACTTTGGAGTACTTTCTATACACTTTCTTGGACTAACCTATTAACAAGATGCCACAGTGCCAGTTGCCTATTTTCTGCTGTTTTTGGTTCCAGCAAAGTCAGAAAATGAATATTCTCAGAATTGGACGGGACAAAAGCCAAAGTTCCTATTTTACCGGAAGACTCATGGAGCCAGAATACGAGATGGAGGAGGGCCAGGGCATGGACACACCCCCCAGGCGCGGGCTAGCCTTACCCGCGCCACCAGGTGGTGTGGGCCCCCTAGCACTCCACCGACCTTGCCTCCTTCGCCTATAAGAGCCTCCCGATACCAAAACCCTAAAGAATCAAGCCTCCAGCCACGAAAAGTTCTGCAGCGCCGCCGCCATCGAAGGGGAGATTTCGGGGGACAGAGAGTCTCTGTTCCAGCATCCTGCCGGGATGGGGAAGTGCCCCCGGAGCCATCTCCATCGATCTCTACCACCATCTCCATCACCATTGCTGATTCCCATGATGAGGAGGGAGTAGTTCTTCCTCGAGGCTAAGGGTTCTACCGGTAGCTATGTGTTCATCTCTCTCTATGCATGATCTTATTGAGATCATGAGCTTGTAATCTATAGATCTACCTTGCTACTCAAGTGCTTTAATAGATCTCTGCTCTCCCCATGTGTGTGAAACTGACAGCGTGCACACCATGGTGGCACTTAGGCTAGAGATTACAAATACTTGTTATGAGTTATATTTGGAGTTGGATGTTTCTATGAGATTGTGGTGTTTGTTGGAACCATCTAGTACTCAAGGTGATAGTGTGGGGTTTTCTAGATGGGAAAGATGGACTTTGAGGTGTGTTGTTATAGCCCTACCAATGATTAGAGTGTCCAACCGGAGAGTAGTTCAGCATAGTATCATGAAGATGATATATTTATATGAGAGTGTTCACTAGTGAAAGTATGATCCCTAGGCCTTGTTTCTTAGCATTGAAACACCATTTGCAACTAGATCTGTTACATGTTTGCTTGCTTCCATCTTTATTTCAGTTTGCCTTTAGTCTTTTCCACGCCATCAAGCTATCTTCTATCACCGTTACCACTTATAATTATCTATACCACTTGTATTTCACTATCTCTTCGCCGAACTAGTGCGCCTATACACCTGACAAGTGTATTAGGTGTGTTGTGGACACAAGAGACTTCTTGTATCTTGATTGCATGATTGCTTGAGAGGGAATACCTTTGACCACTTCCTCCCTGAGTTCGATAAACCTTGGGTGATCCACTTAAGGGAAAACTTGCTGCTGTTCTACAAACCTCTGCACTTGGAGGCGCAACAACTATCTACAAGAATAGAAGTGCGTAGACATCACACTTCAAAGTGCAAGTTCAAAGGTATTAGTATTTGACTATATACGCTTTGTACTATGCGTCATGTGAATGACACCACTATTGATATTGATAGATTCTCTTAAAAGAAAAGGAATTGCTGAAACAGAATCTATAAAATATTTGGCAGAAAAGAAAAGGTTGGAGATGTCCAACTTAGGTATATAGAAGATATACATGTTATGGAAGATACACATGTTATGGATGTATTCCTTGCTTGTTAAACAATGTGGTTCTTAGGTATTTGATACCGGTATTGGATACCGAATTGGTAGGTGTGAAGTGTCATACAGAAAAACACAATTCATGAACTGCAACGGCCTAAGTAACTAGCAAGAGAATAAGTGATGATGTTCATCGAAAACAAATAAAGTGTTATTGTGCTTTTCGTTGTCGTCAAACCTAGCCTTCAAGATTTGTTTCAATAATTGTTATTTTGTTCCGGTATTACGAGAACAATGGTTGTTCAAATAATTATCGTATTCCATAAAGGATGTTTGAACTTTTACAAGTCTAGTTGGAGAAATCACATCCATAAACATTATTGCTAAAATGTCGTGAGACAAATGATTGGAAGATCACTTATGAAGTGACATCGCTGTTTAAATTATATTGGAAAGTAAACATGAAGAAACTCCATGTTGATGGATTTTTGGAGTCTTTTGATTTTGATCAATTGACGCTTGTAAAACTTTCCTCGAGATAATTAAAACTCCATTCATAGGCCAAAGAGGAACAGATGACTAGCTTATTGTAAATTGTGAATGTTGATGTGCATAGTCCATTACGTGTAGCCATATGCGATGGATCTTTTTGCTTCATATGCTTTCTCCCGAAATTTGAGTGAATATATCTATATATTTGCTTAATAAGGAAGAAGTATGAAACATTTGAAAATTGTTCAAAGACTTTCAAGATGGAGTTAAAAATCATTGTAACAAGAAAATAAAAGAGTTTATGATTTGATCATAAAGAAAGATATTTGAGTTACAGGTTTAGCAAAACACCTAAGATTTCAGGAACTGTTCCATGAATTTGCATTTCCCGATAAACCACAGGAGTATGGTATGTTCGAGAGATCAAATCAAACCTTGTTTGACATGGTAAGATCAAAGGTGTCATTTATAAAACTGCCATTATGTTTTAAGGATTAAAGCTTTAGAGACTACCGCTTTTACACTGAAAAGAGCACCATCATGATCCGTTGAAATGATGCCATATGAGTTATGGTTTGGGATAAAACCCGGATTGTCTTTTCTTAAATTTTGGTATGCTATGCATAAGTAAAATGTTTACGACCAAAGTCGGACAAGCACGTCTTTGTAGGTTATCCCAAAGAATTTGTTGGGTATTCCTCCATAACACCGAGGAAAAAAGAGTTTGTCGCTTGGAACGTCAAGTTTCTTGAGAAGGAATTTTTCGTGAAAAGTTAAGTGGGAGGACAATAGAACTTTGATAAGGTTGTTGAACCTTAGCTATATGTGCTAAGTAGCGTAGTGCTGGAAAGTCCCCCGGTGGCAGCCACAATGCTAATGGATCCCGTGAGTACAAAGGGTGTGATCTTGGAGATTAGAGTTCCTATTGAACCATGTGGGTTGGTAAGAATCAAATAGTAAGATTTGAAACAGAAGTCGTTATTGTTTTGACAATGATGAACCGACTGCATACAAAGAAGTGATGATGGGCCCTGACTCCATAAAATGACTAGAAGTCATAGAATCCATGATAGTATCCATACACGAGAAATCAAGTTTCTGAACTTGGAAGACCCTCCAGAAAGGCGTAAAGCCTATCGGTCGTGTTTGGATCTATAAATAAATAGACATGGATGTTTAATATCTATGAAATAGTCGACATGTCAGAAAGAAGTTTACGACAATGTTCAAGGATTTGCCTATGACAAGATTTGATCTTTCATAGCGATATTTACTCTTGACGGATTAATGTAGCAACCACTACATATAATTTGGTATATGGTAGTTGAATAAACAAAACAAGGTTCTTCTAATAGAATGGTTACCTAGGACGTGTACATGACATGGTCCGAAGGGTTTTGTTAATTCAAAGGGTGCGAAAAGGGCATGCAAACTTCAATAGTTGAAGTGAGCATAGCGGAGTTGGAATCTTCACCATGATGAAAATGTTAAAGGAGTTTAATTTCATCGGAGATGATGAAGATGCTTGCATTTGCAAGAAATTATGTGGGAGCACTGAAACAAATTTCCAATACATTATGTAGAGTACATATTGTTGATTGGAATGATGTATCTTTTATTGACACAAGATAAAAATTTATTAAAATAGGATTTCGATGAAAGACTTGGGCAAAACCGTAATATTTGGCGTCAATGTCTATATGGCTAGATTGAGGTGCTAATATGGTTATGCCAGACGTACATATATGAGATATTGAAAGGGTTCAATATGGAAACACCAAGAAAGGTTCTTGCTGCATGGAAATGATTGTATCAAGATTCAAGTGTTTCAACACTTGGTGAGTAAAATCACATGAAGATTTTGATCGATTATACTGTGATATGTCCTATGCTCTATATGTAATGAGCACATACCAGAATGATTCATAAGATGATCATTGGACGATAGTAAAGATATTCTTATGAGCTTTGGAAGAACTAAGAATATATCATGTATAAGTGAAAAATAGTTAAAGGTAGTTCATTGTAAAGTGTTACATTGATACTAGTTTTGTCACAAGATACAAATTAAATTTATCTCAATTTAGACTATGTATGGCACAAAGTAATGGAAAGATGTTCCATGATGGATTTGGATGAGTTCCAAAGTTGAGACATTGTGACGGATACTACAACAAAAGGCTAAGTAGATGACTGCTATAGTAGCAGCAAAGGAGGGCATTTGTGTTAAGTAGTTTGTTATCAAACTAGGCGTGGTTCAAAGTGGGCTAATACTATGAAGATATATATTGTATGACAATGATATCAACATATTTTAACCTGAACAAACTAAACGTCTCACGAAAGGACCAAATTTATACAATGCCATCTCATTTGAGAATGAGTGATGCATAGAGACGCAAAGACATTCAAATACACACGGACCTGAAACTGTCAGATCCAGAGATTATGTTAACCACTAGCAATCACGTATATGCAACACCAGAAAGCCATAGGTGTTCAATACGCAAAGTTTTCCAAACTAGATTATTGACTCTAGTGCAAGTGGGAGACTGAAGGGAATATGCCCGAGAGGCAATAATAAAGTGGTTATTATCTTATTCCATGTTTATGATAAATTTTTATTTTGCATTCTATAATTGTATTAATTGGAAACATTAATACATGTGTGTTTAATAAACAAAACACAAAGTTCCTAGTAATGCCTCTCATATAAACTAGCTCGTTGATTAACAAGATGATCAAGGTTTCCTGATCATGGACATTGGATGCTGTTAATAACGAGGTCACAACATTTGTGAAATGATGTGATGAACATTCATCTGAAGTATAGCATTATAATCAAAGTTATTATGTTTATATTGCTATAAGATCATACGAAGTAATCTTAGTCCTTAGACCATGAGATCATGTTAATTGCTCACATCGGAAGAGGAACTTGATAACATCAAACGTCACACCGTTATAGGGTGATTATAAAGGTGGGTTCAGATACTCCGAAGGGGTTATGTTGAGGGTCATGGATCAAGAGTGGAATTTTTCAATCCCGATGACAGATAGATATACTCTGGGCCCTCTCGGTGATATCACATTAAGATAGCTTGCAAGCAAGTGATGTGATCACTACAATGTTATATCACAGGAACGAGAAAAGAGTGCATGTCAGTAACGCGATCAAACTAGGTATTTGGATGTCGATGATCGAATCTTGGACATGTAATATATCACGAGACAAAGGGATTTAGTTACGACATTAAAGGTTCACACGATCACAAGAGTCATCGTTGAATATGTTGGAGTCAGTACGGATCTCCAGGTCCCGCTACTGATTATTGATCGGAGAGGGGCCTCGATCATGTCTGCATTATTCGCGAACTGTAGGGTGACACACTTAAGGGATACCGACACCATTTGGAGAAAATATGTTTTCGATAAAGATTTAAGAAAGCACTGGAATCATTTCGATGGAAACCGGAATTGTTTCGGGTGAAATTGCAGAAACTGGTTCTGCATGTGATATTGAAATGTTGCAGGGGGTTTTATGTGAATATTTGTTAATTAAAGTAATTAACAAAATTCTGAATAAAATAAATAAAATAGATTTATTTAATGAGATCTTGCATTAAATTTGGTGGAAATTTAATGCATGTGATGGAAGTGTGAGTGGAGGCATATTTATGTGAGTGGAGCATCCACCACATGAATGATGGAAGAGGTGGGGGCACCACCATGGCTGCCACGTAATGGCCCTTGGTTGCCCCCCCTCTTCCCTATAAAAGGCCCCCCTCTCCTCGACACAACACACACCTCCTCGTGAAGGATCTCTCTCCCCCTCTAGTTATTCCTCATGGTCTCAGATTAGCGAGATACATGTTACCGGTGGCTTTATCTAGAAAGGAGTTGCTGCTTCCACTGCTTTGCTGAAGCGAGGGATGGAGGTTGTCGGGGTACCGGATGTGTGTGCGATCGCGGATGCATCACTTCTTTGCGGTGCTGGACTTGGTTGTGCTGAACTTGCTGGAGCTGGATCTGATGGACGTGCTGGAGCTGGACCTGCTGGAGTTCATCACGATCTTGAGATCGGCAAGTGTACGACTACATCATCCATGAATTCCAACTCATTAACAAAGCTTTGTTGTCTTCGAGGGTAAGTTCTCTATGGATGTATATCCACCCGTTGCTTGTATCTAATAGATAGATCTTGGTGTATAGTTCCCATCCTAGGAAAATGTTTCTTTTTTATGCTGCGAACCCAACAATTGCTTAATGTGCCTTGGAAGAATCATGCGTTGTTTTAGCATATTAAAGCATAGTATTGTGGTATTCTCCTTTGATGCTTTATTTGGGTTGACTTGGCACATGCTCACACCATGTTATGACTATCTCAAGTCACCATAAGCCTTCATGATCCTTTAGTTTTCGACTTGTAATATCACTTTATGCTTTAATTAATGATGTTTTGTCACTTTGCATGATTATGGCCATTATTGCTCTCTTAGTTGGTCGCTCCTAGTCTTTCGATAGCCTGCATAACCAAGTGTGAGTTCCACTCATGCATCCAACTCCTAAAACCAAGTTATTCCAAAGAGTCCACCATACCTACCTATTAGAATTTGCTATTCCAAGTATATTCATGTTTTTATCTACCTTCCGAATTAAACTTGTTATGTGAAAATTAGTGATTAAAGCTCTCATGAACTTGATGGCACACTTTACTTTCTTGCACTTAATAAACTTGAACCATTGCCTCCATCTTTGTTGCGTATATGCTTGTGCTTTATAAGTTGAAGTTAGTAGAACCATGTATCATAGGGAATGCTTTCAACATTGCACTTGTACATTGTACCTAGTTGATATCATGTTATTTTGCTTATGGATCCCGGCAGTGTGAAATAAAAGGGGAACTTGTAAGATCATGGAGTTTGTATTTGTGTTAGAGAAACGCCTAGGCCGCTAGCCTATGCCTTGCCTAATCATGGTGGAAACTTGCAGCATAACCATAATGAGAACTCTATGAAGCATCCTCAATAAAAACCTATGCAAATACCAAATAAAAAGATCACTGAGATGCTCATTGTCTGCTTGCCTTGTCATTTTGATTATGGGATAGCTCCTGTATCATGTCCAAGGGGTACCCCATTGGCGGTTCTCTATGATACATATGTACTTACAATGACAAGAGCTTAATTGTGATTAAAGTTGACTAGCATGAGATTCGGTCTTCGTAAGTAAAGGGTATGAGATTTCGGCTTATAACTTGTCAAGCATATCCTCTTAGTTGTGTCACTTTAACCTTAATCCCCTAAAGATGATTATGATAGGGGCAATGAGAGCTGAAAGCTAATAAGTACCATAATTTTTGGAAGCTCTTTATGAAACTTGAATCCCTACTTCCTTTTATGACGGCCTTTCTTTTACTTTTATGTTGAGTCTCCACCTTCTATCTTTAAGCACCTACTTTGAGAGCATAGTGGTCATTCTTAGTTCTATGTGCATAGTCCCAAGACTTGTTGATTGATGCATAATTTTGATGTTGCTTGTTCTTAAACTATTTGTATCTAGCCACTCTTATGAACTTTGAAGGTGTCCTATGCATTTATGTTTGCTACTCTATGAGGGACAAGCTGAATGCCACTATGCTTTGTTTTCTTTATGTGAAACAAACAAACGTCATGCAAATTATTGTTATTCATGAATATTTTGTTTGTGCCTTTTCATGTTGCAACATAGTTGTTATGTCTTATTGTTAGAACTTTATCTTTCATATTATGCTAAAGTACTATGATCCCAGCTATCAATGTTTTACAAATACTTTTATCAAGTTTATGATGGTGCATGTCACCTCAAAAATTATTCTTTCTTTTTATCACTTACCTACTCGAGGAGGAGCAAGAGTTAAGCTTGGGATGTTGATACGTTGCAAATGTATCTATAATTTTTCATGTTCCATGCTTGCTTTTTATCTACTTTCTTATGTTTTGTCCACACTTTGGAGTTTTTTTATACACTTTCTTGGACTAACCTATTAACAAGATGCCACAGTGGCAGTTGCCTGTTTTCTGCTGTTTTTGGTTCCAGGAAAGTCAAAAAATGAATATTCTTGGAATTGGACGGGACAAAAGCAAAGTCAGTTTTTCACCGAGGGGGATACGGAGCCAGAATACGAGACGGAGAGGGGCCAGGGGCGGCCACACCACCTGGCTGCACGGCCAGGCCTGGCTCGCGCCAGGGGTCGGTGCGGCCACCCAGGGCACCCCCTCGGCCTCCCCTTTCGCCTATAAGATGCCTCTGATTTAGAAACCATAAGTACCCGATCAAAATTCCATGAAAGAGTCTGTAGCCTCCGTCATCTCCATCCCTAGATCGAGAGGGATCTTAAGCTCTTCCTGGCACCCTGCCGGAGGGGAGAATTCACCCTGGAGGCCTTCTTCATCATCATGCAAGCCTCCGGTGTGATGCGTGAGTAGTTCATCCTTGGACTACGGGTCGATGTAGTAGCTAGATGGCTGGTTCTTCTCCTTTGTTCTATCACGTTTAGATCTTCTGAGCTCCGTTCATGATCAAGATCATCTATTTGTAATCATACATGTTGTCTTTGCGGGGATCCGATGGATATTGAGATGCTATTTCAGATTGATTATTGATTCTATCATGTCTTTGTTATTTGTGATCTTGCATGCTTTCTGTTGTTAGTAGCTATCTTGGCCAAGTAGATGCTAGCAACTCCAAGAGTTAGTATTTATGCTCGATAGTGGGTTCATGCCTCTAGTAATCTGGGGAAGTGATAGAAATCTCTAAGGTACTAGATGTGTTGTTTCTACTAGGGAGAAAACAACAATCCTTTGTTCATAGAACAATCGTATTTTTTACTTTACACGCAATGCGTAATGCAATTATCTGTTGCTTGCCACTTAATACTGGAGGGGGTTTGGATGATAACCTGAAGGTGGATTATTGGTCATAGATGCAATTGGATTATGGTCTATGTATAATGTTGTAATGCCCAATCAAATCTCAAAGGAGTCAAGATGTTTAGTATTTGCATGATTGCTTTCTCGATGTTTGTCAATTGCCCCGGTATAATATTTTCACCCAACATGTTATCTATCTTAAGGAGAGCCACCACTAGTGAACTATGGACCCCGGTCCTTTCTTTTACCATCAATCTACAGCTGTTTATTGTTTTCTGTTTACTTTCTGCAAACTTTACTTTCTTCCACATAATACGTTTAATCCTTTGTTTTCAGCAAAACCTGTGAGATTGACAACCTCACTGTAAGTTGGGGCAAAGTTCTGTGGTTGTGTTGTGCAGGTTTCCATGTTGCTGCTGGCGCCGGTAGTGCGCCCTACCAAAGTCCAGCTAGCAACACCTTGGAGGTGTTTCCTTGCTCCTACTGGTTCGATAACCTTGGTTTCATAACTGATGGAAACTTACTGTTGTGCTCATCATACCTTCTTCTTGGGGTTCCCCAACGAGCACGTTAATACACGAGTCAGCAAGTGGCTTTTTGGGGTGTCTGCCTCTCTCGCATTAGTTGGTATGCCATTTGCAACGGAGGGCCCCGAAAGGGGTATAGTATAGACAACTACTTGATCAACGTTGTGGTGAGAGTTTGTAGGTAAGAATGGTTCTTGTGCGAAAGCCATTCAGCCACGTAAAACATGCAAAGATAAAGTAGAGGCGTCTAAATTTGTTTTGCAGGGGGCGTTGCTTTGTGATATGGTTGTCGCAAAGGTAAAGTGATTACCTTATGTTACGAAGTAGTATATAGTCACGGAGGTGACGAACTACCACGCCGAAAAGACACCGGTACCTTGTTGTCCACGGTGCCGGAACCCTGGCACCCGAATCCGGTGACACCGGATGGAGATCACGACGTGAAGGACCATATCACATCGCATTTACATTCAACGTTATTGTTTGTATATCTTATTGTGTGCTAGTATTAGATACTCGACGGTAGCCTAATAAGATGATCCCTATTAAGATACCAATGATTGTGTTCTCCCGTAGTGTGCACCACCAAGAAAGTTCTTGGGTATGAGGCAGGCCCTGATGATTGGGTGTCAGACATATCTACGTCCGCATACAGTGGGTGTAAGCCATGTTGCACAGCGAATACACTAAGGTTGAGTTGGCGAGCCTAGCATGTACAGACATGGCCTCAGAACACGGATGGTCGAAAGATCGAGCACGAGTCACATGAATGATGTGACCGACGTTTAGCGTCCACCCTAGAACCCACATTGATGGTCGTGATAATCAGGAGAGATGTGGGGAAAAGGGGTCATGTTATCACTAGAACCCTTTAGGGGATAGGTGTTTCTTAATGGAGTTATTATTAACTCATTTAATTATAAACTTAGTCTAAATTCCTTTTTGCAATTATAAATGTAGAAAATGGTTCTCCCTGATGCTACCTTTACTGTTGACAATTGGTTAGATGGAGAGAAGCTCAGGCTAGACAGATCAAACTTCTCTATGTGGGTTGTGCGTCTCCATGTTCTCCTTAGCGAGAATGACGTGGTCGACTATATACTCAATGATATGGATTTGGAGCAGCCCTATTTCTATGAGACCCTAGAACAGTGGGAGGACCACTATTATCATCGTGAGATGTCCACCTTCATATCAGTTACAATGTGCTATGGGATGGTGGATGAGCTGTGGCCAGTCGTGGGTAATCTTGACCCTTGTGTGACAATGGTACAACCTAGGACACATTTCATGGAACAAACACGCATATGGGAGCATGACCTGATGGGAGACTTCCTCTCCATTAAGATGGAGGAGAACACTTCACTTGTCGACCACTTGGAGCGCATGCATGATGCGTACATGAGGCATGCATACTTCCTCGAGAGCTGGATGACGAGCTCTTTTGCAAACGGCGTTGTACTGCGGTCGCTGCCACTAAGCTACCAAGCACATGCCATGACTTGCATTATGAGAGGCGATGCAGAAACATAGGATTTCCATAGGTTCATATCACATCTCAGGAATGTGATGGTTGAGCCCGTTGTCAGAGAGGTCATCGATGTCAAAGGTATATATTTGATATACAATTTTATTTATGTTATAATCTGCAAACACATGTTGCAGTGTTAAGTATATTTGATACTTGTTCTGTTTTTCTAAAAACAGGTCCTTCTGCATGAGAGGTGCTTGCTGGAGAGGAGGTGACGTTGCGTGTTGATGGTGAGCATGATGATGATGGCCAATGACACTCTCCCTCAACATTTATCACTTATTTTATGTTATTGGGTAGTTATTGTAATCGATGGATATGTGAACTTCTTTAGTGTGTCTCACACTTCGTGAGATGGTTATTCGCTATTGTTTAAATTCAAAGTTAAGTGATAATATGTGAAAGACATTCGATTTCTTGTCACATATAAATCATGCCTAAGTTCAGCCAAATAACTTAAGCACCGTGTATTACTTGAATACAAAGTGTTTGATGAATTGTTAAAAGAGAATACATATTCAATGTATTGTGTTTTAACAAAAATGGTGACTATCATTATATGATTGTTTAAATTTTGTAAAGAAGTTTACCAAAGGAAACATAAGTATGAAACTATTTGATATGATCAAAGTATTTCATCAACAAAGGTTATTAAAGATAAAAGAGAATCTAATTACTATGATTTGATCAATAGTAATGAAATTCGACTTTATAAGAATGGCATAAAGAGAATTGTGGAATGCAATGTGTTTGAAATGTCAAAATGCAAAGCATCACAATGTGATATTAAATACCAAAGTGGGTGAATAGAAGGCGCCAAATAAATCATTGTAGTAGAGACCATTAGTTAGAAATAGTTAGCACTCAATTAGAACATATAGTGAACCATCTGGATTCGTGAGATCGGATCCATATCTGGTATGGATCGTTGTAAAACTTTTGGAGTTATTCGATACAACCAAAACAATAGCGAATAAGTCCGTGTAGACTATTCATTGGAAAACTTTGAATATGAAATCCATAGATAAAACCAAAAAGGAAGCAAAACTAGTATTGCTTGGATATTGGTGCATTCTCGAGAAAGTCACATTCAGTAATATTTCTCGATGATGGAGCAAATGGAAGATAGTGAAAACATGATGAGGATTCAAAACCCTACACCAGAGTGTTGAGAAGCGCAACGAAAAGCGTTCCTGAACGATACTCTTCACAAAGGAAAGAATCAATGATAGTGATCATTGTGTTTTCCCCATTGGTGTTTTCACTACATAAAGTAGGATTCAAAATGCAGCCCATATCTTGTATGGAGACATTTGTGAATCATTTGTCATGATTACCAGAATATGACATACCTACGAACTACTAAGGAAATAATGGTAAGCTAAAGATATGATAAAGCCCAAAGCAAAATTCACTTGAGATTAGAAAGCAATACGTTGCTGAATCTTACAAGTAAAGGGGTTACTTGGATTTTCCCAAATGGCTGCAAATCCATAGTGGAAAATGGGTGAATGACAAAATCATAGTTTGTCAAGTATTGGACAAATTCAAATGAATTTGATTCAAGTGTGCTGAATCTCTAGTGGATTTAAAACTGGTAAAGTACTAATATCTCATAGTAAATCTCCAAGTTTGATATTTGATCAAAGGATTTTGAAGTCATTCAAAATAGTGAGTGGATATGCAATTTGCATGAAATTGAGTGGGAGCTATGAAAGTCTTCCTAAAATAATATGTGAATGACATATTTTTAAGTGGGAGCAATATAAGTCTCAAATTCAAATATGTAGACATAGTTTGAGTAAGAGTAGTGACTCATACCCAAACATGTTGGGAACATATTTGAGTGGGAGCTTAGAGGAGTGATTCTTAAGTGTGTATACAACACATTAAGAATAAAAGCGCAAGTACCGATAAATAAAGATTTATAGGGAGTATAAGTTGATAATAAGTATATTACGATATTATGTAGTATTCCTTAAAGGATTTTGAATAGGGTTTTCAGAATAGAAGTTAGTTAAGGAACCGGTCCTTGATAACTCAAATTAGGAATAGGATTAAGTCTAACATCGATGCTTGAAAGAAAGAATAGGATGATCATCATCCACTATGTTGCGAAATAGGTTCTATCTTAGAAAACCATGATGACGACTTAACATAATATATGATCCAAGAAGAAATGTTTGAAAAGTGATTAAGTTTGAATCATGGAACATTGAGCTAAGTTTGTCCACGGTGTCTAATAGAGAACTGTAGACATGTTTTCCAAATCCATAAAGGATGACATATCTTAAATCATAAAGGGTTATGTTACAAGGGAATATGTTGGAAACTCCCATAATACTGACTAAAGTCAAGTAGGAAGCGAGGTGAACAAAACATTGAAAGTTGCACAGGGTGCACTCGTGTTTCGATGATTACATTTATAATAATAGATAGGGGTACCATCTAAAGTGATGTATAATGTTATGGCGGGGCTAGTTCGCTTTTAACATAGAATAATGTGTCCCATGGCACAGTGCCCATGAGAAAGCCCTTGAGGTTGATCAAAAGTCACTGTAGGATCCTGGAATCCGACCTCGTTCTGCTGCCATAGTGATGATGCATACACAAAGATGTTATCATGTGGTGATAAAGTATTAAAGTCAATCAAAGTGACATTAGTAAGTTGCAAAGAATTTGGGACTGTAAAGTACAGGCCCAAGACTCAACCTCTTCCATGAGAAAGCATGTTCAGGGTACCAGGATCTATGGTGCCAATGATTAAGAACAAATGCAGCTAGTTTATTTGTACTCTAGTGCAAGTGGGAGACTGTTGGAAATATGCCCTAGAGACAAATAATAATGAGGATTATTATCATATTTCAGAAAGTTTATGATTAAGTTTTATATCATGCTATAACTATATTGAAAGGAAACATCAATACACGTGTGATATATAAACAACCAAGGGTTCCCGATGAAAGTCTAGTCACGCGTTCATTGGTCAATAGATGATCAAGGTTTCCTGATCATGTGGCATTTATGCCAGTTGGAAATGGAGTCAACTCATTCTGAGAATGGGAAGATGACCTAATACCAAACCTAAACATCGTGACCCGATCATGTCACGAAGTTCAAGTTACGATGATTAGAATAGACATCGTAGACTATTCCTCGTATACCCCATAGACTATATCAATCACTGTCTCTTGAGAGTGCTTAGATAGCATCAAACGTCACTTGGTAATACAGTGACAATAAAGGTGTGTTCAGGTATTCGGAGGAACCGTAGAGGCAATATATGTCAAGAGAAGGATTTTTCCATCCGTGTGACGGAAAGATACTCGAGGGCCCACTCGAAGAAGTTATATCCAATAGCTGCGCATCATAGGGATATCGCTTATCGAAACAAGTCAAGTAGCATTGTTTGGTAACGAGATTTAACACGACATGGTGATGTCATTGATCAGATCTCGGGCAATGCAAGTATCGATAGACAAAAGGAATAAGACGCGACTGTCCCGGTTCAAACGACAAGGGTCACATGGCCATCCAGGTCCCTCTATCGATCATTGGTCCGGGAGTGTCCCGACCATGTCTAGAGTGTTCCCGAACCGTGGGCTATCACGCTTAAGGGCTTGATGATGCTTAGGGAGTGTTTATAGGATCGGTAGAATCACCGAAGAATAGAAAGAGAGAAAACCGGAAGGGTTTTCGTAAATCTGGAGGATGTCCAGAGTGGAGGTGGAAGGTGTTCCATAGGCATGGAGATTAAATAATATGTGAATGAATGTTAAATATTGATTTAATCATTTATTCATAATTATTGCATAAACAGAAAATCAATTAAAGCTCAAAAAGGCTTAATGGGCCAAATCTCGGAGGGGAAAGGTCCCAAGAGGGGCCGAAGCCCTAGGAGGGGCCAAGGGGAGTGGCCGGTGGCCCTAGTGGGACTTCCCCACGTGGGGACCATGGTGGGGGATGGCCAGCGGCACCTCCCCCCACCTCCTCCTCCTTTAGTCCCACCTCAAGACTTTGAGGGAGGTAGTACCTCCCCTCCCCTATATATAGTGGGGTATTTTGACCAGAAAATACACAACCAATATACAATAAAGGTTTCCTCACTTTTGGGGAGACCTCCAATTGATCTCTATCTCTCTCTATCTCTGTCTGACTCTCTCTCTCTCTCTCTCTCTCTCTCTCTCTCTCTCTCTCTCTCTCTCTCTCTCGTGACCGTAGTCCCAAGTTCGGACTGCGCGAACGAGAGACATCTTCACTACGGAGCACCGCCGCGCTGCGAGATTCGGATCCAGGAGCTCTACTTCCGCAACTAGTGCTGGATGAGGGAAGTGGGAGTCATCGCCAGGCACCAGATGCATGTAACCCCTCGCGAGGTGTCACATTTGAGGCACTCAAGTCATTGGAGCCGTAGGAGCGCAAGGACTTCATCACGACCTTGAGGTCGGCTTCGGCTCGTCTACATCAACCACGCTCTCCTGAGCATCGATAACGCTTTTCGGTCTTCAAGGGTAAGTTCGCGAAAAGCCCCTCCCGTTACTGTTACTAAAAGATAGGTCCTAGCAGCATCAGGGTGTAACATCCCAAATCTTTAATCCAGGGTTATTAAGATCCAAATCATCAAAATTAGGGTTAACAAAAACTTTTCCAATGGAAATTATTAAAGCGTTCATATGTGTGTGCATTTAAAATAGGAGTTGATTTGAATTGCCATGATTAAGTGATCCATTGCTTGTAAAATGATTCTTAGGTGAAATAAATATCATCTAGATCATTCCCAAACAAATCCCAAAGAAAAACAAATCGAAATGAATAAAGGAAGCAAATGGTCATTGGTGCCAAATTAACAACCATGCCTACTTTGGCTATTCCTAGTACTCAAAACCTAATAGAAACAAATGTGGATCTTTGCACCCCTTGCTAGTACACATAATGATGTACCAAGGCCCACTTTGTGATCTGCCAAAAACATTCAAATACTAATTTTAATTGACATTTGAAAATTGAATCTATTTCATATGGGAAGATCCCACTATTTAAAAAACCACTCAAATGAGCTCAAATTTCAAAACCAAGCACCCACAGAGTCTCAAGCTTATATCTAGCACACCCACCAAAAATCTTTGCAAAATTCAAAATAACTTTCTTGCGGCCATTTCCACAAACACATGGCAGGCAGGGTTTAAACTCTAAAACTAGCTCACTGTTTTGAACAGGGTTTTGCCCCATTTGATCTCCATTTAATCCCTTTGTCCCCCTTTGATCAAACCAGACCCTTAGCAACCCATCCCCTACCCCCGAGTGGCATTGCCATGCCATGCCGAGCACCATCTCGCCAACCAAACCTTGCCTCGATGCAGTAGACCGTCCCCTCCCTCTCACCATGTCTACGAGCTAGCTCACACCTCACTGCCACCCTCTGTCCCCTCCCTGAGCCAAGCCAGAGCATGGACCACCGCCAATGTGCCGCGCACCAACTGTCTGCACCATGCCGAGCATGTGCCAGAGCGCCTCGCCCGACACGCATGTACACGCCGCCCCTCGACCGCAGCCCGTGTCCCCCGCTCCGCCACGACCCTAGGGGCATGCCAGACATGCCCGTTCGCCGCCCAACGCACCACAGCCACCGCTCGCCGTGGAAGCCACCGCCTCTGCCGCTCAGAGCGCGCGCACCGCCCGATCGCATACCACCGCCCCTACTCCCGCATTTACCCCGTAGAGCATCGCCAGGAGACCAGCGACCATCCCCTACCTCGAGCCAGGCCGCTAGCATGCTGTGCAACCCTCGCCGGAGCTGCCCGCCCATGCCTCTTGCTCGCATCGTCGTCCTATAAATAGAGGCCATCCCTAGCCGTTTGCAGCACACCACTCACCTCCCCTCACCTCACTGAGCCTTCCCCACTTCTCCCTAGATCAAGGCGAGCAGCCATTGGCCGGAATTGCATCGGAGCTGGCCGCCTCTGGAGGAGAAGGGCCCCGCTGATTCCGACCACCCCTGGAGCTGCCTCAACCATCCCTGAGTTCGCCGTCGACCACCAGTCCGTTTTCCTGCCTCGCCGTCGTCACTGGAGCCCTGGTACACTCCCTAAGCACCCCCACCGAGTCGCTAGGGTTAGAGTTCACCGATGACAGGTCTGTCGTCGACGACGAGCCCCAGCCGTTGATCCCTATTCTAATCTAACGGCCCACATCGCCTCATACCGCTTCGCGTGTTATGAGCCTCTGACCGGTGGACCCCCTTTCAGCTGTGCCCCGTGCCGCGTAGTTTCACTGGGACGGCCCTTTAGCTTTCCCGTGCGACCCATTTAGTTCGAATTAGGAATTTTCTATTTTAGTTTAACCCTAGATATGTCCCCTAGTTTGAAATTCATTTCAGAGAGATTTACAAATCCAAATGGAGTGATTCCAATTTTGCTAGAAAGCTCGTGAAAAGATCTACCGAAGCCCGTTGGATTTAATTCAATTAGAGTTAGAGAGATCTCCTAGTAAAAATAATAAGATAGAAGCATTTGCACCTTGCAACATTTTTATAAAATCAACCATGATAGATTTGGAGTTGATTCCAACTCTCAAAAATCACATTTAACCATACCTATCTGAATATGTAATAATATTAAGGTTTACATGCAGTGACTTTGGACTAGTACCAAAATAATGCTATATAGGCATTTCTAGTCACTTTAAATCATTAAATAATGAACTTAAACCAAAGTAATTGTGATCCAACCCTTAAATCACATTCCCACATGTTAGAATATGTGGTGATGACATGTGTCCACATGATCCCATATTTTAAGTGGTGAATATTAAATCTTAGTTAATTTTTCAATGAGTAGAAATTATTTTTCTAGAATAGAAAGGATGGAACTAGTTAATAGACTTGTGATGATAATAGATCATCAAACGTGTGCCTTATAGTGATAATTAGAATAGTTAAGTATTGTTTGGTGATTGTGTACTCCGTATGTATTTATTGACGATAGTACCGACGAAGCTTTCGAGGAGGAGGAGTTCTATCAAGAGGAGGAAGAAAACTTCAACCACTGCACTACACAAGGCAAGCGACCATTAACAATGCAAGCTAACACTTGCAAAGTATAATGTTAACAAGCTAGGATTAATCTACATGATTGAGCAAAGATGCTTTAGGCATGCTTTGGTCATACCCCTTTGACTATTACTTACCCCAAGTATTATTTTCCAAGCTTTACATTCTTTACTTTATCAAAGTTCTTTACTTGTTTTGAAGGTAGCATAAAGAGTATAAAACTTGACATAGTTAGATAACTTTAGATGTCATTCTATGGCATGAGATTGATCCCATCATTTCCACCTTAGTGAACACTCTTAACTTAGTAGTTTAGAGTAGATAAAAACTTGAGTCACCTTAGATGGGAACAATTGGTGAAAAGGAATTATGAAAACCTTGGAATGATGAGTCATTCTATTGAAATGTTTTGACATGTGTTGAAGAACACAAATGGTTTATGATGGTGAAAATGTTTAGGCATGAGCCTTAACCCTCTTATAAAACTGATGGTTGGATTCGGATGCGATACCATTCCAAATTTACCGTACAACCACATTACCTAAATTGGGTAAGGCTTAGCCGGAAGTTTATATGCATTAGTATTAGTTCCGTCGCGGCAGAGGTTTGAGTTGAGGCTACCTCTCAATGTTGTCCACCTATGCAGTGCCCAAGATGACAGATGGTCATGGTTGGGAGGCCATGCTCATAGGAGAGGTGCTTATACTAGTGTGTGTAAAGGAAAGGTTATGTTTGATTATCTGCATACTAAGTATGACGATTCAGGGTTATCCATGACAGATGTATCGAATCTTGTGGTGAAAGTGTACCACCTCTACAGAGTGTCAAACTATTCGAATAGCCGCGTCCGTGGTTATGAACAGTTGGAATGGCCATACTATTTTGTTGTCAGATGTTTTCAAAATGACTTATGAAAGGAATGATGAATCTTGACTTGACCACAACAGGGTTGTGTTTATGACACTAGCTTCCCAACTTAAGTGATTCTGGAACTTTATTTTATCTTTCTTTGCTTCTGAACTCAGCTTAGGTTTCAAACTTAACTTGATAGTTAAACTTAGAGTTAGCACTTTAACTTAGAACTATACTACTTGTTAGTGGTAGTTTGCGAGTACTTAAAGAGTACTCATGGCTTTTGTCCCTGGCTATTCTCATGGCCAAACTATGAAGGAGACTACCAAGATGATGGCCAGCAGGACGGCTATGATAACTAGGATGATCTGCCTTCATCAGCATTGCCTGTGCCCTTGAAGATCGACCCACCGCTACGCTTATCTTTTATTCCGTTGCTTGTTGTATTAAGACTGGATCATGAGATCCTTATTTGTATAAGACCTTATGTATGGTTTGTAATGGATGATGTACTGTGATATCCAATCTATTATGTCTCACAAAAATGGTAATCCTGGGATTGCGATGGATGACATAATAGGCATCTGGGATTAAAAATCCGGGTGTTAACAAGTTGGTATCAGAGCCATCCTGACCATAGGAGACCCTAGTTAGAATGGAAGTCCAAAACAAAAACTTAGTTTCAAAACCAAAGTGAGTATTTATGAAAAACTATTCCCTCTCTTATCCTTGGGAATTCATTCTTTCTCAAAAATTCATGTTCCTCAAAATTCTTACATTACTACTTAAAATTTGACACATTTGATTACTTCACTAATTTCCTCATCCTTAATTCTTATAGATGGAGATTCAGTTCAACAAGTTCTACCAGTTGGGAAACGGAGGCCAGCTAATCTTCGAGAGGGATCTGGATTCACTGTCAGAGTTACTTGGACGTCCACATCCTGAGTTTCTTGGAGCTCAACTTCTAGGACCCCCGGGAGGAGATTTGCAGTGGCTAGTCACCGCTGATCTTAGAGGAAGCATAGAAGCACCAACTTCCGGGAGAATCCAGTTCTCAGTGAGAGAGAACAACTAGCTACATGGATTAGCCAGGGCAATGCATGAAGCTCTCGCACGTCTATGTGCCCTCAGTGTCAACCAGATCCAAGGAACCCGTTTTGCTCACTATACAAGGCATGACTTCATGGGAATGCTGATGGAGATGCCAAGTCATCCAGCCCTGAAGCGCCAAGTGGAGAACCTCGACTTCCTGTTGTACGATCGTCAGAAGGAGTTGGACAATGCTAGGGAGTTAGCCAACTAGAACTGTGCCATTGCCGACCAGAAAGCCCATACTTTCTCACTACTAGTCAAGGATCGTCAGTCTCTTTGTCTCCAGCGCGACAAGAAGGATCGCATCATTGCCCGTCTTCGCAAGAAGGTGGCCGACCTCGATAAGACCATCAAGGAGCAGGAAGCTAAGCTTGCAACTAAGGAGGAAGAAGAGGAGGGGGAAGACATCCAGGGAGACATGGATTCTTACCTCAGCAGTGATGATGACTTTCTGGAGGAGGATGTTGTGGACTTCTACACTGACGATGAGGACTCCGACTTCATCGACGATGAGTAGATGCACTAGAGCACTGTCGTAGCATGAGATGTATCGGTCCCACTGTATCGTAGCTTGCAGAATGGTTCTTCAAACCATCTATTTTCCTTTGATTGTTGTGGTGTGTGTTTGTATCGTGTACTATTTGCATGAATCAAATGGAGTTAGTTGCAAAACCTGAGTCTAACTCAAAGTTTTAGATTTGAAACCAAAAACCATGAACCTTAGAACTTTCCCTCTTACCCCCGTATCTACCTCAATCTTTAGATGAATCGTGGAAACCAAGGAGGGAGCAGCTCGTCGCAAGACCCAATGCTGCAGATTATGCAGATGTTAGTCGCAAACCGTGAAGCAAGCAGGGCAGAGCACCAAGCCAATTTAGCAACATTGCAGCAGATAGCCCAGATGGCCCAAAACAACCAAGGACATGGAAACCAGGATCACCATGGATCCAAACTCAAAAACTTTTAGAATACCAATCCCCCAATCTTTAACCAAGCTGAAAACACATTAGATGCTGATGACTGGTTGCAGACAATGGAAAACAACTTAGAAGTTACAGGAGTTGATGACAATGAGAAAGTTCTCTTCACCACCCACTATCTGGCGGGAGATGCAAGAGCTTGGTGGACTAGTATCTGCAACATGAACCATGGTCAAGTGATGACATGGGAAGCATTCAAAATCAAGTTCAGCCGCACCCACATGCCGCAGGGTCTAGTCAACAGAATGATGGATGAATTCCGTGACTTGAACCAAGGCAGAATGACTGTGGTGGAGTACCATGATAGATTCCTATCACCTGCCAGATATGCACCTGATGAGATCAACACAGAGGCCAAGAAGAAGGAGAGATTCTTGAACGGACTACTTGATGAGATGCAGACTGTCCTCGTCAACATCCGCTTTGGGGATCTCGAAGAGCTAGTCGACTCTACCATTCAGATGGAAGGGAAGATTAACCAGGCAAACGACAACCACAAACATCATATGATGCAACAATCTAGATCCAGCAGTCACCAGAAGTACCATCCCAACCCCTCATCGGGATATGCACCAAGGAAAAATCGACCCCCAATGTCTCGCCCAAGCCACCCCAACCGTAGCGGAGGCAATGTGAAGTCCAGAGGAAACAATCACAACTCCGGCAATTCCAACAACTTCAACCGTGCACCTCCCAAGAGCAACAACAAGAACAACAATACTGCACCCAGAACTGGAAGCAATGCTGTGCTTGTCATAGCAAAAGACAAGTCCCAGATCACTTGTTTCGAGTGTGGAGTGAAGGGTCACTATTCCAATGAGTGTCCCAAGAAGACTGCAGCCACTGCCAATGTGAATGCCCTCGCTCAACAGCAGCGTCGTGTTCAACCAGGAAGAAGATTTTCCCCAGGGAACCCGCACAACCGCAACGGTCGTCTCTTCCACATGAACGCCGAGGAAGCCTAGGAAGCGCTAGATGTAGTGATGGGTATGTTTTCTGTCAACTCAGTTTTAGCAAGAGTATTGTTTGATTCGGGAGCATCGCATTCATTTGTCACCAAAGAATTTGCATGCACTAGTAAGATTCACCCAACCAACTTGAAGCATGTCATGATAGTTCAAATCCCCGGTTCAACAACCAAAGCTAGAAAAAATTGCAAAGTTGTGCCTATCAGAATACATGGGATAGATTTTTATGCCAACCAGATTGTACTTGGAACCAAAGGATTGGAAGTAGTACTAGGTATGGAATGGATGTCAAGGCATAAAGGACTGATAGACTATGCTAAGAAAGCCATCACCATGACCAGTAGCTCTGGAGTCACCGTAGAGCATATCTCTGAAACCTTACCCCGTCAATTCAAGTGCAACAAGAGTGTAGCCCTGCCCACCATTGACCAAGTCAGAGTAGTCTTTGAATACCCCGACGTATTCCTAGATGAATTGCCAGGTATGCCCCCGTATAGGGATATTGAGTTCATTATCAAACTAATCCTCGGAACCGGACCCATAGCCTAGAGACCCTATAACATGAACCCCTCAGAGTTAGTGGAACTGAAGAAGCAGTTGGATGCTATGTTAGCAAAAGGCTTGATTCAACCAAGCGCATCGCCATGGAGATCACGAGTGTTATTCGTCGACAAGAAAGATGGAGGCAATCGTTTGTGCACAGATTACAGAAAGTTGAATGACGTCACCATCAAGAACAAGTACCCCTTGCCAAAGATAGAGGATCTATTTGATCAATTGACTGGAGCCCAGGTATTCTCAAAGATTGATCTTAGGACTGGTTATCACCAACTAAAGATTCATGCAACGGATATTCCGAAGACCGTCTTTACTACTCGCTATGGTTTATACGAGTATACGGTTATGTCTTTTGGATTAACCAATGCCCCTGCTTATTTCAAGAATCTCATGAATAAGATGTTTATGAATTTCCTAGATAAGTTTGTAGTTGTGTTTATCGATGACATCCTTATCTACTCCAAGTCAGAAGAAGAGCATGAGCAACATCTGAGAATCATCCTACAAACCCTGAGAGAGCATCAGTTATATGCCAAGTTCAGCAAGTGTGAGTTTTGGCTGAAAGAAGTAGGATTCCTAGGACATATTGTGTCTGCAGGAGGAGTCTCTGTTGATCCTGCCAAGATCAAAGATGTCGAAGAATGGGAAGCCCCAACCACTCAAACTCAAGTCCATGCATTTCTCGGATTAGCGGGATACTACCGCAAGTTCGTAGAAGGATTCTCAAGCATCGCCAGACCCATGACCCAATTGCTGAAGAAGGACAAAAAGTTTGAATGGACAGACAAATGTGAAGCCAGTTTCCAGGAGCTAAAGAAGAGATTGATATCAACCCCAATATTGATCATGCCAGACAGCAAGAAGTCGTTTGATGTATATTGTGATGCATCCAAGATTGGTCTCGGATGTGTGTTGAAGCAAGAAGGCAAAGTCATCGCGTATCTGTCTCGACAACTGAAGCAGCATGAGCAGAACTATCCGACTCATGATCTTGAATTAGCAGCCGTAGTTTTGGCATTGAAGACATGGTGTCATTATCTAATGGGTAATCGCTGTGAGATTTACTCAGATCACAAGAGCTCGAAGTATATTTTCACTCAGAAGGAGCTGAATATGAGGCAAAGGAGATGGATAGAGTTAATCAAGGATTATGACCTTGACATTCACTATCACCCCAGCAAAGCCAATGTGGTAGCGGATGCTCTTAGCAGATTGCCGTGTGGGCTAAACACCATGATCAAGGAGAAGCAACCAAGTTTGTATGAAGAGTTGGAGCAGTTCAGAACTGAATTAGTTAGCAAAGGATTCTTAGCTAGAATTGAACTTCAACCCACTTTGATTAGCCAAATCAAGGAAGCCTAGAAGGGAAATGAAAGTATCGACGGAATCAAGCGTGGTATTGGTACAGGAAAGGTACCTGGATTCACTGAAGACGAAGAAGGAGTGCTATGGTACAAAGGACGTATCTGTGTGCCAGCAGATTCGGAGTTGAATCAGGTTATCATGCAGGAAGCTCATGATACTCTTTATTCTATCCTCCCCGGAGGAACGAAGATGTATCAGGATTTGAAAGAGGAATTTTGGTGGCACAAGATGAAGAGAGAAATCGGAAGCTACATCGCCAAGTGTGACATATGTCAAAGAGTGAAAGCAGAGCATCAGAAACCTGCAGGACTGTTGCAACCATTGCAGATTCCGGAATGGAAATGGGATTCCGTCGGAATGGACTTTATCACCGGTTTGCCTACTTCTAGTAGGGGAAATGACTCAATCTGGGTCATAGTTGATAGACTGTCCAAGGTAGCTCACTTTATACCTATCAAGACAACCTACCAGAGTTCGAAGCTAGCAGAACTGTATATTACTAGGATTGTTAGTCTGCATGGAACCCCCAAGACCATAGTATCTGATCGAGGAACCCAGTTTACCTCAAGATTTTGGCAGAAAGTTCAGGAAGGAATGGGAACCAAGTTGAATTTCAGCACAACTTATCACCCGCAAACTGATGGACAGACTAAGAGAGTCAACCAGCTCCTAGAGGATATGTTAAGAGCTTGTGTGTTAGTGTACGAATCAAAATGGGAAGATTGCCTGCCTTTCACAGAATTCTCATATAACAATAGTTATCAAGCTAGTTTGTAGATGGCGCCATTTGAACTCCTATACGGAAGAAAGTGCCGTACCCCTTTGAATTGGTCGCAAGTAGGAGAGAGTCAGATCTTTGGACCCGACATTCTCCGAGAAGCCGAAGAGAAGGTTCACAAAGTCCATGAGCACCTCAAGACCGCCCAATCCAGACAAAAGAGTTATGCTGACAAAAGGAGGAGAGACCTGACTTTCAATGTCGGAGATTTTGTATATCTCAAGGTTTCACCATTGAAGGGAACCCAACGCTTTAGTCTAAAAGGAAAGTTAGCCCCCAGATATATCGGACCTTTCAAGATTCTGAACCACTGAGGAGAAGTATTGTATCAACTAGAACTGCCTGAAGAGATGTCAGCCATCCACAATGTGTTCCATATCTCGTTACTTCGCAAATGCCTAGAAGTGCCAGAAAAGACTGAAGTTTTCAAAAACATCGATCACATAGCTGTGGAGATTAACAATGACCTGACATATCGTGAAGTGCCCATATGTATCCTAGAAGAATCTTATAGAACCACCAGGACCAGGAGCATCAAGTTTCTCAAGGTTCAATGGAGCAACAATACCGAAGAGGAAGCCACTTGGGAGCGAGAAGATTACATTAGGACAGAGTTCCCAAATCTCTTTAGTTCCTAGTTTTCTTTGTAAATCTCGGGACGAGATTTTGTTTAAGGGGGGAAGGTTTGTAACATCCCAAATCTTTAATCCAAGGTTATTAAGATCCAAATCATCAAAATTAGGGTTAACAAAAACTTTTCCAATGGAAATTATTAAAGCATTCATATGTGTGCATTTAAAATAGGTGTTGATTTGAATTACCATGATTAAGTGATCCATTGCTTGTGAAATGATTCTTAGGTGAAATAAACATCATCTAGATCATTCCCAAACAAATCCCAAAGAAAAACAAATCAAAATGAATAAAGGAAGCAAATGGTCATTGGTGCCAAATTAACTACCGTGCCTACTTTGGCTATTCCTAGTACTCAAAACCTAACAGAAACAAATGTGGATCTTTGCACCCCTTGCTAGTACACGTAATGATGTACCAAGGCCCACTTTGTGATCTGCCAAAAACATTCAAATACTAATTTTAAATGACATTTGAAAATTGAATCTATTTCATATGGGAAGATCCCACTATTTCAAAAACCACTCAAATGAGCTCAAATTTCAAAACCCAAGCACCCACAGAGTCTCAAGCTTATATCTATCACACCCACCAAAAATATTTACAAAATTCAAAAATAACTTTCTTGCGGCCATTTCCACAAACACATGGCAGGCAGGGTTTAAACTCAAAAACTAGCTCACTGTTTTGGACAGGGTTTTGCCCCCATTTGATCTCCATTTAATCCCTTTGTCCCCCTTTGATCAAACCAGACCCTTAGCAACCCATCCCCTACCCCCTAGTGGCATTGCCATGCCATGCCGAGCACCATCTCGCCGGCCAAACCTTGCCTCGTTGCAGCAGACCGTCCCCCTCCCTCTTACGATGTCTATGAGCTAGCTCACACCTCACCGCCACCCCCTATCCCCTCCCCGAGCCAAGCCAGAGCATGGACCACCGCCAATGCACTGCGCACCAAGTGTCTGCACCATGCCGGGCACGTGCCAGAGCGCCGCGCCCGACACGCGTGTACACGCCGCCCCTCGACCGCAACCCGCGTCCCCCGCTCCTCCACGACCCCAGGGGCACGCCAGGCCTGCCCGTTCGCCGCCCAACGCACCACAACCACCGCTCGCCATGGAAGCCGCCGCCTCTGCCGCTCAGAGCGCGCACACCGCCCGACCGCATACCACCGCCCCTAGTCCCGCATTTACCCTGTAGAGCATCGCCAGGAGACCAGCGACTGTCCCCTACCTCGAGCCATGCCGCTAGCACGTTGTGCAGCCCTCGCCGAAGCCACCCGACCATGCCTTTCGGTCGCATCGTCGTCCTGTAAATAGAGGCCATCCCCAGCCATTTGCAGCATACCACACATCTCCCCTCACCTCACTAAGCTTCCCCCACTTCTCCTCGGAGCAAGGCGAGCAGTTGTTGGCCGGAATTGCACCGGAGCTGGCCGCCTCTGGAGGAGATGGGCCCCGTTGATTCCGACCACCCCCGGAGCTGCCTCGACCTTCCCTGAGTTTGTCGTCGACCACCAATCCGTTTGCCCACCTCGCCGTCGTTGCTGGAGCCCTGGTACGCCCCCTAAGCACCCCCACCGAGTCGCTAGGGTTAGAGTTCACCGGCGACAGGTCCGTCGTCGACGACGAGCCCCAACCATTGATCCTCGTTCTAATCTAACGGCCCACATCGCCCCGTACCGCTTCGCGTGTTATGAGCCTCTGACCGGTGGACCCCCCTGTCAGCTGTGGCCCGTGCTGCGTAGTGTCACTGGGCTGGCCCGTTAGCTTTCCCACACGACCCATTTAGTTTGAATTAGGAATTTTTTTATTTTAGTTTAAACCTAGATCTATCCCCTAGTTTGAAATTCATTTCAGAGAGGTTTACAAATCCAAATGGAGTGATTACAATTTTGCTAGAAAGCTACTGAAAAGATCTACCCAGGCCCGTTGGATTTAATTCAATCAGAGTTAGAGAGCTCTCCTAGTAAAAATAATAAGACAGAAGCATTTGCACCTTGCAACATTTTTATAAAATCAACCATGATAGCTTTGGAGTTGATTCCAACTCTAAATAATCACATTTAACCATACCTATCTGAATATGTAATAATATTAAGGTTCACATGCAACGACTTTGGACTAGTACCAAAATAATGCTATATAGGCATTTATAGTCACTTTAAATCATTAATAATGAACTTAAACCAAAGTAATTGTGATCCAACCCTTAAATCACATTCCCACATGTTAGAATATGTGGTGATGACATGTGTGCACATGATCCCATATTTTAAGTGGTGAATATTAAATCTTAGTTAATTTTTCAATGAGTAGAAATTACTTTTCTAGAATAAAAAGGATGGAACTAGTTAATAGACTTGTGATGCTTGTGATGATAATAGATCATCAAATGTGTGCCTTATAGTGCTAATTAGACTAGTTAAGTATTGTTTGGTGATTGTGTACTCCGTATGTACTTATAGGCGATAGTACCGACCAAGCTTTCGAGGAGGAGGAGTTCTATCAAGAGGAGGGAGAAAACTTCAACCACTGCACTACACAAGGCAAGCCACCATTAACAATGCAAGCTAACACTTGCAAGTATAATGTTAAAAAGCTAGGATTAAGTTAGATGATTGAGCAAAGATGCTTTAGGCATGGTTTGGTCATACCCCTTTGACTATTACTTACCCCAAGTATTATTTTCCAAGCTTTACTTCCAGTCCTTTATCAAAGTTCTTTACTTGTTTTGAAGGTAGCATAAAGAGTATAAAACTTGACCTAGTTAGATAACTTTAGATGTCATTCTATGGCATGAGATTGATCCCATCATTTCCACCTTAGTGAACACTCTTAATTTAGTAGTTTAGAGTAGATAAAAACTTGAGTCACTTTAGATGGGAACAATTGGTGAAAAGGAATTATGAAAACCTTGGAATGATGAGTCATTCTATTGAGATGTTTTGACATGTGTTGAAGAACACAAATGGTTTATGATGGTGAAAATGTTGAGGCATGAGCCTTAACCCTCTTATAAAACTGATGGTTGGATTCGGATGCGATATCATTCCAAATTTACCGTACAACCACATTACCTGAATTGGGTAAGGCTTAGCCAGAAGTTTATATGCATTAGTATTATTTCCCTTGCGGGAGAGGTTTGAGCTGAGGCTACCTCTCAATGTTATCCACCTATGCAGTGCCCAAGATGACAGATGGTCATGGTTGGGAGGCCATGCTCATAGGAGAGGTGCTTATAGTAGGGTGTGTAAAGGAAAGGTTATGTTTAATTATCTGCATACTAAGTATGACGATTCAGGGTTATCCATGACAGATGTATCGAATCTTGTGGTGAAAGTGTACCACCTCTACAGAGTGTCAAACTATTAGAATAGCCGCGTCCGCGGTTATGAACAGTTGGAATGGCCATATTATTTTGTTGTCAGATGTTTTCAAAATGACTTATGAAAGGAATGATGAATCTTGACTTGACCACAACAGGGTTGTGTTTATGACACTAGCTTCCCAACTTAAGTGATTCTGGAACTTTATTTTATCTTTCTTTGCTTCTGAACTCAGCTTAGGTTTCAAACTTAACTTGATAGTTAAACTTAGAGTTAGCACTTTAACTTAGAACTATACTAGTTGTTAGTGGTAGTTTGCGAGTACTTAAAGAGTACTCATGGCTTTTGTCCCTGGCTATTCTCATGGCCAGACTATGAAGGAGACTACCAAGATGATGGCCAGCAGGACGACTATGATAACTAGGATGATCTGCCTTCGTCAGCATTGCCTGTGCCCCTGAAGATGGACCCCACCGCTACGCTTATCTTTTCTTCTGTTGCTTGTTGTATTAAGACTGGATCATGAGATCCTTATTTGTGTAAGACCTTATGTATGGTTTGTAATGGATGATGTACTGTGATATCCAATCTGTTATGTCTCGTAAAAATGGTAATCCTGGGATTGCGATGGATGACATAACATGCATCTGGGATTAAAAATCCGGGTGTTGACACAGGGGTTCAGAGGCGTAGGGTAAATTTTTATTATTTTCATACACGAACCCCTACAAAACACCAACATATAGCATTAAAAATGACCAGATATATCATTCAAACTAGATGGACATTTTCTGAATTAAGCATTAGCATAGAGATTCACAATAGAACATAAATGCAAATGTCATGGAAAGTTCTTAGGTAGAATGACTTATTAACTTATTAGGCATGCAGGTTATACAACTAATTAAGATGATAAGAAATTGGCCTAAGTAACACAAGGAAATCTCATGATTTAGCCTTGCAGGATGTCGGATTATCAATGTTGGATCCTCTACGAGCTATTTGCATGACCCGTGCAAGCGCTCGGAAAGAATATAATCTATGAGTTAGTGTTGGAGGATTAAACCGATAGCATGAGAATGTAAGAAAGGGAATAAAAGCGAGAAGCTAATGATGTCGATAGGACCTACAGGATGAAGGGTGCAAACGAAATGGCAATAGCATCCAGGATATTGAGAAACATCCTAATGATTTTGTAGCTTATCAGTACCAAAAATATAGCAAATGGGCAAGAGAAATTACCGCTGCACGGCGAGGACGGATGGGACATGCAAGAGGGTGGCGGGGACAGCGACTCGGAATTTCGGGGTCAACAACGAATGATTCAGTGAAGCAGCCCCGGTAGGGTAGACGACGATGTTGGCAAAGCAGATCCGGTGCAGCGAGGAAGTCGGTGAAATAGTTCCGGTGAAGAGCGCTTGTAGTGGAAGAGCTCCGGTGTGGAAGAGAGGGCCGGTGGTGAAGCAGCTGGATGAAGGTCGAGGTTGGAGGGGTGTGGGTGGGGAAGAGATGATGGGGGAATATAGGTGGGATGACGCACATTTACCACCTATACCCCTCTATTACTGCTGTACTCCCATGGTCCTTGTTTCCGGAGCATGGATAGAAGAGGAATTTTGCATTTACAAAAAGCGAGGCGGGATATTTGAATAGATACGCGGAATATTTCAATAGATGTACGCGGGATGTTTCGGCACCATGCAGAAATTTTGAGGTAGAAGCTTCCGATGGATGCTACTTCGACGCAACCGCTCTCACGTGTTAGTCCTGTTTAGACCCACACGCTAGCGACAGTATGCTTAGCAACATATAAATGAGTTTCCATACATTTGCCAAAATTGATAAACAATATATTTTGAAGGCTTTCATACAAGATGACCAAGGTCACGGCCATATCGCTCTTATAATTTATAATAGCGTGTCCATATCTGGTAGATAACTGCATCTTGGCATTTCAAAAGGAGATTCTAGATTTGATGGACAATGCCCAACTTTCATGAATTTCCAAACTTTCTAGCTAAATCTATGCAATAAAATGATTTTTTGACAATCTTAAGTAAATATGTCCAATTTCGAACTACAAAGTGTCTGATATACCTTGCTCTTGACTTTTAAAAATAATTCAAAGATACCAAGTAGTCAAATCTTGGAGAACCACCAAGAGTTGCGCAAAATTCAGCTTTTTGATATGAATGGTAATGACACTTAATTTCGGCCATTTTAAAAAAATAGAAAGAAACAAAATATAAAAAGAAATGCATCCACTATTTTCTCTCTTCGTGTCTCACTATGTGCTCTAGCTAGTTTCCATGGAAAAATATAATCGTAAAATTTGATAACTTTAGAAAAAATTGTATCACAATAAATGGAGTACCATGTAAAAATATGCATAGCTTTCAAACCAGATGACCAAGATCATGGCCATATTTTTTCTATAGTTTATAATAACCTATCCTTTTTTGCTAGTTGGTGTGTATTGGCATTTAAAAATATTATTTACAAAGGAAGCTTCCAAATTGGAAGTTATTTCAATTTTCTAAGACACAACAATGGCTTTTGTCATGAAGCTACTACAAAAATATGGCTTAAAATCCTAGTGCCCCAGTTTTCACTCAAAGTATATATATAGCCTAGGGTTAAGTTTAGGGTTTGGGGTTTTATTTTGGGTTGAGGATTTAAGGGTTCATGGTTTATGGTTTAGGATTTTAGGGTTTAGGCTTTTAGGGTTTAGGGTTCATGATTTAGGGTTTAGGCTTGTTCAGGGTTCTAGGGTTTATGATTGTTTAGGTTTTAGGGTTTAGGGAATTTTCAATAATAATGTTCAAGCTTTACATATATGGTTATATTCATGAAATAGAATGGCGTTATCACAATTTAATAAAAGTATTTCAAATTTTGATCTATAAGTGCATTATACCTCCTTGGTAAGGGTTTATGGTTCTAGGGTTAGGAAGTTAGGGTTCTAGGGTTAGGAGGTTATTAGGGTTTACGGTTAAGGGTTTCTTATTTTCAATAATGTTCAAGCTTTATGCTTATATTCATGGAATAGAATGGCGTTACCGTAATTTAATGAAAGTATCTCCAATTTTGATCTATAAGTGCATGGTACCTGCTTGGTTTAGGGTTTATGGGTCGATGATTTAGGGTTTTGTGGTTTAGGTTTTATAGGTTGTTTAGGGTTTAGGGATCAGCGATTTTTCGATAATGCTCAAAGATTTATGCTTATATTCGTCGAACAGAATGGTGTTACTTGCTCTAATGAAAGTATCTCAAATGTTGATCTTTAAGTGCATGATACCTGCTTGGTTAGGGTTTATGGGTCGTGGGTTTTGGGTTTTAGGGCTTTACTGTTTAGATTTTATGGTTGTATAGGGTTTAGAGTTTGGCGAATTTAGAATAATGCTCAAGCTTTATGGTTATATTCGTCGAATAGAATGGCGTTACCTAATTTATTGAAAGTATCGCAATTTGATCTATAAAGTGCATGATACGTTCTTGTATAGTGTTTATGGATTGAGGGTTTGGGTTTTTAGGGGTTGTAGGGTTTAGGGAATTTTCGATAATGCTCAAGATTTATGCTTATATTCACCTAATAAAGTGGCGTTACCAAATTAAATGAAAGTATATCAAATTTTGATCTATAAGTGCATGCTACGTGCTTGGTAAGGGTTTAGGGTTTCGGGTTTTAGGGGTTTTGGGTTTTAGGAATTTTCAATAATGTTCAAGTTGCTTTATGCTTATATTCGCGGAATAGAATGGCATTACATCAATTTATTGAAAGTATCTCAAATTTTGTTGTATAAGTGTACGATACCTGCTTTGGTTAGGGTTTAGGGTTATAGGTTTTTACAGTTTAGTTTTATGGGATGTTTAGGGTTTAGGGTTTAGCGAATTTTAAATAATGCTCAAGATTTATGTTTATACTCGTAGAACAGAATGGGTGTTAGCTGATTTAATGAAAGTATCTCAAAGTTTGATCAATGTGTGCATGACACCTACTTGGTTAGGGTTTGTGGTTGAGGGTTTAGGGCTTTAGGGCTTTAGGGTTTAGGGGTTATTTAGGGTTTAGGTAATTTTTGATATGGCTTAGGATTTATGCTTATATTCGCCAAATAGAATGGTGTTACCCAATTTAATGAAATTATCTTAAATTTTGATCTATAAGTGCATGCTACGTGCTTGGTGAGGGTTTAGGGTTTAGGGTTATAGGTTTTAGGGGGTTTAGGATTTGGGTTTTAGGGGTTTAGGGTTTCGAGAATTTTCACTAATGGTCTAGCTTTATGCTTATATTCATGGAGTAGAATGGTGTCACCCAATTTAATGAAAGTATCAAATTTTGATCTATAGTTGCACGATAGCTGCTTGGTCAGGGTTTAGGGGTTTAGATTTTATGGTTTAGGATTCCGTGAATTCTCAATAATATTTTCAAACTTTATGGTTATACATATTAGTGGAACAGAATGGTGTTACCGGAATTTAATGAAAGTATCTCAAAAATTGATCTACAAGTCGATGATACCCTGCTTGGTCATATTTTTTGTTAAATAAAATTGAAGGTACCCAAGTACTAAAACAAGGGAGAAATGATACGTCGCAAACGTATCTATAACTTTTGATGTTCCATGCTTGGTTTTATCTACTTTCTTATGTTTTCTCCACACTTTGGAGTACTTTTCATATGATTTCTTGGACTAACTTATTAACAAGATGCCACAGTGCCAATTGCCTATTTTTTGATGTTTTTGGTTCCAGGAAGTCAGAAAATGAATATTCTCGGAATTGGACGGGACAAAAGCCAAAGTTGATATTTTACCGGAAGACTCACGGAGCTAGAAGACGAGACGGAGAGGGGCCACAGGGCGGCCACACCATGTGGTGGCGCGGGCTAGCCTTGGCCGCGCCACCAGGTGGTGTGGGCCCCCTAGCCACCCACCGACCTTGCCTCTTCGCCTATAAGAAGCCTCCCGATACAGAAACCCTTAAGAATCAAGCCTCCAGCCACGAAAAGTTCCGCAGTGCCGCCACCACCGAAGGGGAGATTTGGGGGACAGGAAGTCTCTGTTCCGGCACCCTGCCAGGACAGGGAAGTGCCCCCGGAGCCATCTCCATCGATCTCCACCACCATCTCCATCACCATTGTTGATTCCCATGATGAGGAGGGAGTAGTTCTCTCTCGAGGCTAAGGGTTATGTCGATAGCTATGTGTTCATCTCTCTATCTATGCATGATCTTGTTGTGGTCATGAGCTTTGTAATCTAGTAGATCTACCTTGCTACTCAAGTGCTCTATTAGATCTCTGCTCTCCCCATGTGTGTGAAAGTGACAGCGTGCACACCATGGTGACACTTAGGCTAGAGATTACAAATACTTGTTATGAGTTATATTTGGAGTTGGATGTTTCTATGAAATTGTGGTGTTTGTTGGAACCATCTAGTGCTCAAGGTGACAGTGTGGGGTTTTCTAGATGGGAAAGATGAACTTTGAGGTGTGCTGTTATAGCCCTACCATCGATTAGAGTGTTCAACCGGAGAGTAGTTAAGAGTAGTATCATAAAGAGAAGATATTTATATGAGAGTGTTCACTAGTGAAAGTATGATCCCTAGGCATTGTTTCTAAGCATTGAAACACCGTTTGCAACTAGATTTGTTACATGTTTGTTTGTTTCCATCTTTATTTGAGTTTGCCTTTAGTCTTTTCCACGCCATCAAGCGATTTTCTATCACCGTTACCACTTATAATTATCCATACCACTTGTATTTCACTATCTCTTCGCCGAACTAGTGCACCTATACACCTGACAAGTGTATTGGGTGTGTTGGGGACACAAGAGACTTCTTGTATATTGATTGCAGGGTTGCTTGAGAGGGAATATCTTTGACCACTTCCTCCCTGAGTTCGATAAACCTTGGGTGATCCACTTAAGGGAAAACTTGCTTCTGTTCTACAAACCTCTGCACTTGGAGGCCCAACAACTGTCTACAAGAATAGAAGTGCGTAGACATCAAGCTATTTTCTGGCGCCGTTGTCGGGGAGGAAAGGTAAAAGGTATTCACACCGGAGGATTAAAGAAGAAGAACCTCCCACGGCATGTTGGAGATATGCCCAAGAGGCAATAATAAAAGTGGTTATTATTATATCTTTGTGTTTATGATGAATGTTTACATCCCATGCTATAATTGTATTATTAGGAAACACTAATACATGTGTGTTTTGTAAACATAAGAGGTCCCTAGTAAGCCTCTTGTTGAACTAGCTTGTTGATTAATTGATGATCATGGTTTCCTGATCATGGACATTAGGATGTGATTAATAACAAGGTTATATCATTAGGAGAATGATGTGATGGACACACACACCCATAGTAAGCGTAGCATAAGATCAAGTCATTAAGTTCATATTGCTATAAGGTTTTAAATACATAGTAACCTAATCCTTCGACTATGAGGTTATGTTAATCACCATCACCGGATGGATACTTTGATGACATCAAACGCGCTTCGTAACTGGGTGGTTATAAAAGTGTCATTGGGTATTCTGAAAGTATGTGTTGAAGCGCATGGACCAAGATTGGGATTTGTCCATCCATATGACGGGTAGATATGATCTGGGCCCTCTCGGTGGAAAGTCATCTAGTTAGCTTGCAAGCATGTGACTTGGTCACAAGGGATGACATATCACGGAACGAGTAAAGAGTACTTATCAGTAACGAGGTAGAACTAGGTATGGAGATGCCGACGATCAGACCTCGGATAAGTATAGTATCGCGTGACAAAGGGAATTGGTTTCGTATGTAAATGGTTCAATCGATCACGAAGTCATCATTGAGTATGTGGGAGCCATTATGGATCTCCAGGTCCCGCTGATGGTTATTGATAGGAGATGTGTCTCTGTCATGTCTACATATTTACGAACTGTAGGGTGACACACTTAAGGTTCGAAGTTGTTTTAAGTAGATATGGAATGTGCGTTGGAGACCGAATGATGTTCGGAGTCTCGGATTGGATCCGGGACATCACGAGGAGATCCGGAATTATCCGGAGAATAAGATTCATATATTGGGGATCATTTTCTGAGTTAGGAAATGTTCCGGAGTATTTGTATGAGGATTCTAGAAGGTTTCGGAATGTTCCGGAAGGTTCTGGAAGATTTCTTGGAGTTTGCTTGAAAACCAAGAAAGGGATCAAGGAGTCCTGGTGGGGCAAGACAAGGAGTCGTGGGGGAGGAGGACTCCTCCCCCCTCCCCAATCCGCCGGCCATAGGAGGGAGGGGAGTCCTACAAGAACTCCCCCTCCCATGGCGCCTCCCCTCTTTAAATAGGGGGGTGGGGGCGCCACCTCCAAGCCCTCCTCCACAACTCCAAATCTCCGCCGCCTCTCTCCTCCTCCTTTCTTATGCACAGGCATAGGCGAAGCCCTGCAGAATTCTCTACTCCACCACCACCACCACGCCGTCGTGCTGCTGGGATTCCGTGGAGAAGATCTACTACCTCTGCTGCTCGCTGGAACGAGGAGGGGAAGGTCTGCTTCGACTCCGCACGTGTGACCGATTGCGAAAGCGCTGCCGGAACGCGGCGCCGAAGGATCGTCCACACGATCTTGAGATCGGCAAGTGATCGACTACATCAACCACGAGATCTAATCTCGTAACGCTTTCGGATCTACGAGGGTTAGTACATATCTATCTCGTTGCACATGTCTAATAGATTAGATCTTGGCTTTTATCTAGATTAGATCTGGATTTTGTTCGTTCTGGCGGTAGAAATTTTTTGTTTTCCATGCTACGAATCCATCACCGCAAACGCCTATTTTTCTAGTGTGAGTACTCGAAGTTATTTCCTTTAGATTCTGCAATTTTGTCTTTTTGTTTCTTGTTTTCACTAGTTAGGCTTAATGGAAAACAACAACAAAATTACAGAGCTTTATAGTATTTATCTTGAGTTAGGACATGAAGAGTTTGAAGAGAAAATTAAAAAACCTATGGAACTTTATTTGCATGCTAATAGCAATGTTGTCAGTATGAATTCTTTGGACACCATTATTTCTAATGCTATGGAAAATTCTAAGCTTGGGGAAGCTGGTTGTGATGAGCATGATATTTTTTGTCCCCCAAGCATGGAGGAGAAAATTTACTTTGATGATACTATGCCTCCAATATATGATGATTACAATGATGAATATGATATTTTCAGTCCACCTACTATTGAGGATAAAATTAATGATTACAATATGCCTCCTATATTTGATGATTATGGTGATGAGAATAATAACGATAGCTATTTTGTTGAAGTTGCTCCCACTACAATTAATAAGAATGACTATGTTTATGTGGGGAGTATTAATTCTTTTAAGCATGTGGCTCATGATAAAAATGTTTCTTGTGATAGTTATATTGTTACTTTTATTCATGATGCTACTGAAAGTTATTATGAGAGATGGAACATGGTTTTATGTGTCTAAACAATATTAAGTTTTCCCTCTTTATGTTGAAAGTCTTGAAGTTGCACTTGTTTTGCTTTACTATGCTTGTTGCTTTGTGCTTTCATGACTTGTTTCTTTACAAGATTCCTATGAATAGGAAGTGGGTTAGACTTAAATGTGCTTTGAATTTGCTTATTAATGCTCTCTTTTACTTCAATTCATATTTCTTATGTGAGCATCTTCTCAAACTATCATGTCTAACTTAAAGGCCTTAAAAAAATTACTTACTAGGAGATAACCCAAAAGTTTTAGATGAGTCTTGGAAGTTATTACTCTGTAATAACCGCACTTATCCTTTTTATTTGATTTTTGTGCCAAGAGTAACCTCTAATGAGAGAGAAGTAATGATTGGGAAAGTTGCTGTCCTGTAACAGATTTATGTTCTTCACCGTAAAAAATCGTGTAAAATCTCTGTACGTCCTTTTGAGGCGTGAATTTTTGTGCTTCTGCCTCAGGTTGTTATCTAACTTCCGTTAGTTCAACACTTTTCGATTTTAGCAACAGTAGGTCTTCGAAAAAATTCGTCTTTACCTGCTGGTCTGTTTTGACAGATTTCTGCCATTTTCTGCATTTGCTTCATGTTGGTTCCTTTTTGAGTTCTTTTTAGGAATTGAGCTTTTTTAGGGAAGTGCTACAGTAGAAAGTGTTCTAATGGAAGTTTATTTGGTGTTAGAACTTAACTTTAAGAATTATTTATCTTGAGTGCACTAATGTTGCTAATAAAGATTGTGTAGTTTTGTATGAAGGAAAAATTTCAGGTGTATAGAAGGAATGAGTAATGAGATGAAGGATGGACTAAAGCTCAAGCTTGGGGATGCCACGCGTGTCACCCCAAGAAATATCCAATAAGTACAAGTGTCAAATCTTGGGGATGCCCAAGGCATCCCCTCCTTCATCAATAAAAATCCCAGGTTTCTTCCAAACGCTTCATTTTTATTGTTTCATGCACAGTTGTGTTGTTCTTGGAGCGTCTTCTTTTTCGTTTTCATTTTGTTTTTTGGTTTCTTTTGTTTGCTTAGTTTTCTGAATAAATTGGTTGTACCCCCTCTTTCATACATTGGTTTGCAAATAGTTTGGTTTGGTTTGGAAAAGAGTAGGAAAGTTCATGCTTAAGTGGTAAAGAGAGCTTGTTTTTGACTGTGGCCTATGCTTTGTCATGCCATGCTTGATATTGTTTTGGCTTTATGGTTAGTATTCTTTACTTTAGAATGACTTGTTATAAATAATTGAGATTGCTTAATGTGCCTTGGATGAATCATGCGTTGTTTTAGCATATTAAAGCATAGTATAGTGGTATTCTCCTTTGATGCTTTATTTGGGTTGACTTGGCACATGCTCCCTCAGATTCTTGTTTCCGGAGCAGGGATAGAAGATGAATTTTGCATTATGGACAGAGGTGAAGCATTTTTGAATGGATGTGTGGGACATTTTAATGGTTGGGTGCGATGTTTGGGCGCTGTACCAAATTTTGAGGTCGAAGCTTCTAGCATACGCTACTCCGGCATGGGCCTGTCAGACACGCTGTCACCGTCTAGGCCCACACACCAGCGAGAGTTGCTTCCTAGCATTTAAACGAGTTTCTAGACATTTGCTAAAATTTTCAAAGAATTTAAGGCTTTCAAGAAGATGACCATCATCCGAGAAAAAGGTGACTAAGGTCATGGAAATAGTTTATGATGACTTATTCGTATTTGGTAGATCGGTGCATCTTTGCAAATCAACCAATATGGTTGGTTCCAAATTTGATGTTTGTTTTCGAATTTCCAAGTAACAATAATGTGTTTTGTTGTGAAGCAACTACAAATAGATGGCTCAAAATGCCACCGCCCCCTTTTTTCACATAATGTATAACGCCCTTTCAAGCTTCTAGGCTAAACTTGTGCAATAAAATAATTTTTGGGGCTCGATGTTTGAATGGGTGGGTGGGATATTTCGGCGCTCTGCCGAAATTTTGAAGTTGAAGCTTCTAAGTGTAGGGGTTCTGCGTATGAAAACAATAAATTTGACCCTACGCCCCTAAACCCCTGAAGCTTCCAGGACCTATCTATTAGTAATACAGTAAAGGGAGGGGCTTTTCGCGAACTTACCCTTAAAGACCGAAAAGCATTGTTAATGCTCAGGAGAGTGTGGTTGATGTAGACGAGCCAAAGCTGACCTCAAGGTCGTGATGAAGTCCTTGCGCTCCTTGGCTCCAACGACTTGAGTGCCTCAAGTGCGACACCTCGCGGGGAGTTACACACGTCCGGTGCGTGACGATGACTCTCGCTTCCCCGATCCAGCAGCGGTTGCAGAAGTAGAGCTCCCGGATCCGAATCCCGCAGCGCGACGGCGCTCCACGGTGAAGATGTCTCTCGTTCGCGCAGTCTAGACTTGGGACCACGTTCATAAGAGAGAGAGGGCGAGAGAGAAAATATCAACTAGAGGTCCTCCCTAAAGTGAGAAGACCTTTATTGATTATTAGTGTATTTTATTTGGCCAAATACCCCCACTATATATAGGAGGAGGGGAGGTACTACCTCCCTCAAAGTCCCGGGGTGGGACTAAAGGAGAGGAGGGGGGAGGGGTGGCCGCCGACCACCCTAGTGGGCCCCGCACGGGGGGGGGGGCTAGGCCCATCCGGCCTCCCCCTTGCCCCTTCTCCCTCTCTCCTTTCCCCTAATGGCCTTCTCCCTCCGGAAATTGGCCCACTAAGCCTTTGACCATTTTAATTGATTTTCTCTTTATTAAATAATTATGAATAAATGATTAAATCAACATTTAAAATTTATTCACATATTATTCAATATCCGTGGCCATGGAACACCTTCCACCTCCACTCCGGACATCCTCCAGACTTACCGAAACCCTTCTGGTTTTCTCTCTACTATTCTTCGATGATTCCACTAATCCTATAAACACTCTCTAAGCATCATCAAGCCCTTAAGCGTGATACCCCATGGTTCGGGAACACTCCAGACATGGTCGGGACACTCCCGCACCAATGATCGACAGACGGACCTGGATGGCTATGTGACCCCTGTGCGTTCCACGAAGATCTTTCGTCGTTTGAATCGGGACAGTCGTGTCTTATTCCCTTTGTCACTCGATACTTGCATTGCCCGAGATCTGATCAGTGACATCTCCATTTCGTGTTCAATCTCGTTACTGAACAACGCTACTTGACTCCTTCTGACAAGTGATATCCCCGTGATCAAATCACACGTTGCGCAGCCATTGGATATAACTTCTCTGAGTGGGCCCTTGAGTATCTTCCCGTCACATGGACGGACAAATCCCGCTCTTGACATATATTGCCTCAACGGTTTCCTCCGAGTACCTGAACACACCTTTATAACCACTGTATTACCAAGTGGCGCTTGATGCTATTAAAGCACTCTCGGGAGACAATGATTGATATAGCCTCATGGTCTAAGGAATAGTCTACGAGGATCCATTTCTAATCATGATAACTTGAACTTCGTGACATGATCAGGTCATGATGTTTAGGTTGGGTATTGGTTCATCATCTCATTCTCTGAATGAGATGACCTCATTTCCAACTGGCATAAATGCCACATGATCAGGAACATGATCATTTGTTGACCAATGAACTAGTGACTAGAGTTTCACTGGGAACCCCTGGTTGTTTGTATATCACATGTGTATTGATGTTTCCACTCAATACAGTTATAGCATGATATAAAACTTAATCATAAACTATATGAAATATGATAATAGTCCTTACTACTATTTGTCTCTAGGGCATATTTCCAACAGTCTCCCACTTGCACTAGAGTACAAATACACTAGCTGCATTTGTTCGCAATCATTGGCACCATATACCCGGTACCCTGAATATGCTTGCTCATGGAAGAGGTTGAGTCTTGGGTCTGTACTTTACAGTCCCAAATCCTTTGCAACTTATTAACGTCACATTGATTGACATAAATACTTTATCATCACATGACAACATATGTGTGTATGCATCGTCGCTATGGCAGCAGAACGAGGCCTGATTGTAGGAGCCTACAGTGACGTTAGATCAACCTCGAGGGCTTTCTCATGGGCACTGTGCCCTGGGACACATCATTCTACGCTAAAAGCGAACTAGCCCCGCCATAACATTATACAACACTTTAGATGGTACCCTTATCTATTATTATAAATGTATTCATCGAAACACTAGTGCACTATGTGCAACTTTCGATGTTTTTGTTCACCTCGCTTCCTACTTGACTTCAGTCGGTATTTCAGGAGTTTCCAACATATTCCCTTATAACATAACCATTTATGTTTAAAGATATGTCATCCTTTATGGATTTGGAAAACATGTCTACGGTTCTCTATTAGACACTACGGAAAAAACTCAGCTCAACGTTCTGTGATTCAAACTTAATTACTTTCAAACGTTCCTTATTTGGATTGCATATTATGTTAAGTTATCATCATGGTTTTCGAAGATAGAACCTATGTCTCAACATAGTGGATGATGATCATCCTTTTTCTTTCTTTCAACCATTGATGTTAAACTTAATGCTATTCCTAATTTGAGTTATAAGGACTGGTTCCTTAATTAACTTCTATTCTGAAACCCCTTTCAGAATCCCTCAAGGAATACTACATAATATCATAATACGGTTATTATCAACTTCTACATCTTATAAATCATTATTTATAAGTATTTTCACCTTTATTCTTAACATACTTAAGAATTGATCTTATAAGCTCCCACTCAAAAATATGTCATTCACATATTGTTTTAGGAAGACTTTCATAGCTCCCACTCAATTTTATGCAAATTGCATATCCACTCACTATTATGAACAACTTCAAAATATTTTGATCAAATATCAAACTTGGAGATTTACTATGAGATACTAGTACTTTTACTAGTTTTAAATCCTCTAGACATTCAGCACACTTGAATCAAATCCATTTGAATTTGTCCAATACCTGACAAATCATGCTTTTGTCATTTACCCCTTTTTCCTACTATGGCTTTGCAGTCATTTGGGAAAATTCAAGTAACCCCTTTTACTTGTGAGATTCAGCAACGAATTGCTTTCTAATCTCAAGGGAAGTTTTCTTTTAGGATTTCTCATAATTTTGGTTTACCATTATTTCCTTTGTAGTTCGTAGGTATGTCATATTCCAATAATCATGACAAATGATTCACAAATGTCTCCATACAAGATATGGATTGCATTTTAAATCCTACTTCATGTAGTGAAAACACCAGTGGGGAAAAACACAATGATCAATATCATTGATTCTTTCCTTCTGTGAAGAGAATCATTTAGGAACATTGTTCGTTGCGCTTCTCAACACTCTAATGCAGGGATATGAATCCTCATCATGTTTTTCACTATCTTCCATTTGCTTCATAATCGAGAAATATCACCAAAAGTGAGCTTTCTCAAGAATGCACCAAAATCCAAGCAATACGAGTTTTGCTTCTCTTTTGGTTTCAGCTATGGATTTTGTATTCAAAGTTTCCAATGAATACTATACAAGGACGTATTCACTATTGTTTTGGTTATATAGAATAACCCCAAAACTTTCACGAATTCAAATGGTTCACTACATTCTAATTGAGTGCTAACTATTTCTAACTAATGGTCTCTACATCTACACTACAACGATTTATTTGGTGCCTCCTATTCACCCCTTTGATATCTAATATCAGATTGTGATGCTTTGCATTTTGATGTTTCAAAATGCTTTGCATTCCACAATTTCTTTTATGCCATTCTTATAAATTCGAATTTCATTACTATTGACCAAATCATAGTAATTAGATTCTCTTTTATCTTTATACCCTTTGTTGATGAAACAGTTTGATCAAATCAAATAGTTTCATATTCATGTTTCCTTTGGTAAACTACTTTACACATTTAAACAATCAATTAATGATAATTCCCATTTTTGTCAAAACACAATACATCGAATATGTATTTTTTTAACAATTCTTTAAACACTTTGTATTCAAGGAATACACGGTGTTCACGTTAATTTGCCGAACTTAGGCATGATTTATATGTGACAAGAAATCGAATGACTTTCACATATTATCACACAATTTTGAATTTAAACAATGGTTTTTCATTCATTAATGAACATATCATTAATTTGGGTATTTTAATCAAGGAATTTTAATATTTTACAAATGTTCATGCATTATCAATTAGTTTCAAACAACAAGGATAATTCACACATAATCAAACAAGATATGAACACGAATAGAAATCATTCATAAAAGCAGAACAACTGTTTGTTACAAACTCATATGAATAACTGTCTCACGAAGTGTGAGACACACTAAAGAAGTTCACAATCTCTTGATTATAATAATCATCCTAAAACATAAACTAAATGATAAATGTCGAGGGAGAGTGTCTTCGGCCATCATCATGCTCGCCATCAACACGCAACATCACCTCCTCTCCAGCAAGCACCTCTCATGCAGAAAGACCTGTTTTCAGCAAAACAGAACAAGTATCAGATATACTTAACACTGCAATGTGTTTGCAAGATTATAACATTTATAAAATTGTATATCAAATATATACCTTTGTCATTGATGACTCCAACGACGTTGGGTTCATCCACCACATTTCTGAAATGTGATATGAACTCGAGGAAATCCAGTGTTTCCGTGTCGCCTCTCATAATGCAGATCCTGACATGTGCTTGGAAGCTTGGTGGAAGCGACCGTAGCACAACTCCCATCGCAAATGAGCTTGAGAACCAGTTGTCCAGGTAGTATGCCAGACTCATGTATGCATCGTATATGCTCAATAAGTGCTCGTCTAGTGAGGAGCCTCCTCCATATTTATGGAGAGGAAGTCCCCCATCAGCTCATACTCCCACATGCGCACTTGTTCCACGAAATGCGATCTCAGATGTGCCATGACCACTCGGGGTTTGAGACTTCCCACCATTGGCCATAGCCCATCCTCCATTCCGAGGCACATTGTCACTGATATGAACGTGGCCATCACACGACGTCGGCAGCGCAGATCCCACTGCTCCTGGGTCTCATGAGAATAGGGTGGTTCCAAATACATCTCACAGGTCATGTAGTCAGCTACATTGTTCTTGCCAAGGAGATCAAACATGCGCACGACCCATGCAGAAAAGTTGGATCCATCTAACTTGAGCTTTTCTCCTTTTAACCAATCGTCGATAGGAAAGGTAATATCAGGAAGAACCATTTTCTACATTTATAATTGCAAAAGGAATTTAGACTAAGTTTATAATTAAATGAGTTAATAATAACTCCACTCAGAAACACCTATCCCCAAAAGGGTTCCTAGTGATAACACGACCCCTATCAGCCACATCTCCCTCGATCGTCACGGCCATCAATGTGGGTTCAAGGGTGGACGCTAAACGTCGATCACTTCATTCATGCGACTCGTGCTCGATCTTTCAACCATCCGTGTTCCGAGGCCATGTATGCACATGCTAGGCTCGTCAACTCAACCTTAGTGTATTCGTTGTGCAACATGGCTTACACCCACTGTATGCGAACGTAGATATGTCTGACACCCAGGCCTGTAACCCTGGATCGCCTCATACCGAAGAACTTTCTTGGTGGTGCACACTAAGGGGGAACACAATCGTTGGTAATTTTAACAAGGATCATCTTATTAGGCTACCGTCGAGTATCTAATACTAGCACACAATAAGACATACAGACAATAACATTGAATGTACATGTTGTGTGATATGGTCCTTCACATCGTGATCTCCATCCGCCGTCACCGGATTCTGGCGCCGTAGACACCAGGGTACTGGTGTCATTCCGCCATGGTAGTTCGTCACCTCTGTGACTATCTACTACTATGTAACAAAAGGTAATCACTTGACCTTTGCCACAACCATATCACAAAGCAACGCCCTCCTGCAAAACAAAGTTAGACGCCTCTACTTTATCTTTGCATGTTTTACGTGGCTGAATGGGCTTTCGTACAAGAATTGTTCTTACCTACGAACTTTCAGCACAATGCTGATCAAGTAGTTGTCTCTACTACACCCTTTCGGGGCCCTCCGTTGCAAATGGCATACCAACTAATGCGAGAGCGACAAACACCCCCCTAAGCCACTTTATACGGTACAAGCCGTATGTCAAGCATGGACCAGTCTCGCGAATGAACGCGTAAAGTCGGTTGGGGGCCGCTTCGTCAAGCATTACTGTGGTATACACAAGTACACGTGGGAGGGTAACAACTAAAAGATCAACACCCACACGCTACATCTCGTGTGTTCTACCCGTACTAGCATTACTCCGCATAGATCTAGCTCTGATACCACTGTAGGGGTTCCACGTATGAAAACAATAAATTCTACCCTACGCCCCTGAACCCCTGAAGCTGCCAGGATCTATCTATTAGTAATACAGTAACGGGAGGGGCTTTTTGCGAACTTAACCTTGAAGATCGAAAAGCGTTGTCAGTGACCAGGAGAGCGTGGTTGATGTAGACGAGCCGAAGCTGACCTCAAGGTCGTGATGAAGTCCTTGCGCTCCTTGGCTCCAACGACTTGAGTGCCTGAAGTGCGACACCTTGCAGGGAGTTACACACGTCCGGTGCCTGACGATGACTCTCGCTTCCCCGATCCAGCAGCAGTTGCGGAAGTAGAGCTCTCGGATCTGAATCCCGCAGTGCGACGGCGCTCCGTGGTGAAGATGTCTCTCGTTCGCGCAGTCCAGACTTGGGACCTCGGTCACGAGAGAGAGAGGGCGAGAGAGAAAATATCAACTAGAGGTCCTCCCAAAAGTGAGAAGACCTTTATTGATTATTGGTGTATTTTATTTGGCCAAATACCCCCACTATATATAGGGGGAGGGGAGGTACTACCTCCCTCAAAGTCCCGGGGTGGGACTAGAGGAGAGGAGGGGGAGGGGTGGCCGCCGGCCACCCAGCCGGCCTCCCCCTTGCCCCTTCTCCCTCTCTGCTTTCCCCTAATGGGCCTTCTCCCTCTTGAAATTGGCCCATTAAGCCTTTGGCCATTTTAATTGATTTTCTCTTTATTAAATAATTATGAATAAATGATTAAATCAACATTTTACATTCATTCACATATTATTCAATCTCCGTGGCCATGGAACACCTTCCACCTCCACTCCGGACATCCTCTGGAATTACCGAAACCCTTCCGGTTTTCTCTCTACTATTCTCCGGCGATTCCACCGATCCTATAAACACTATCTAAGCATCATCAAGCCCTTAAGTGTGATACCCCACGATTCGGGAACACTCCAGACATGGTCGGGACACTCCCGCACCAATGATCGACAGAGGGACCTGGATGGCCATGTGACCCATGTGTGTTCCACGAAGATCTTTCATCGTTTGAACCGGGACAGTCGTGTCTTTGTCACTCGATACTTGCATTGCCCGAGATCTGATTAATGACATCTCCATGTCGTGTCGAATCTCGTTACCGAACAACGCTACTTGACTCGTTCCGACAAGTGATATCCCCGTGATCAAATCACACGCTACGCAGCCATTGGATATAACTTCTCCGAGTGGGCCCTTGAGTATCTTCCCGTCACATGGACGGACAAATCCCGTCCTTGAAATATATTTCCTCAACGGTTTCCTCTGAGTACCTGAACACACCTTTATAACCACTATATTACCAAGTGGCGCTTGATGCTATCAAAGCACTCTCAGGAGACAGTGGTTGATATAGCCTCACGGTCTAAGGAATAGTCTATGAGGATCCATTTCTAATCATCGTAACTCGAACTTCGTGACATGATCGGGTCACGATGGTTAGGTTGGGTATTGGTTCATCATCTCATTATCTGAATGTGATGACCTCATTTCCAACTAGCATAAATGCCACATGATCAGGAAACATGATCATCTATTGACCAATGAACCAGTGACTAGAGTTTCACTGGGAACCCCTGGTTGTTTGTATATCACACGTGTATTGATGTTTCCACTCAATACAGTTATAGCATGATATAAAACTTAATCATAAACTATATGAAATATGATAATAGTCTTTACTACTATTTGTCTCTAGGGCATATTTCTAACACTATGGTACACTACTCCCACTTGGGTTGTTGTGCCCGTCAGAAAGACCCACCGGCCTGTACGCTTTCCAGCATTTAATGAATTTATAGACATCTACCGAAATTAATGAACATTAATTCAAGGCTTTCAAACAAGAGGAGCAAGGTCACAGCCATAGTTTCTGTACCCTTTTCATGTTTTGTACTACTCCGTACATTGAAGCATCTTCGCCAACCAAGCTTACAAACGTGTCCATATTTGGTAGATCGATGCATCTTGGCATTTCATGCAATTGTTTATAAAGGAGATTCCAGATTTGATGCATAATTCCCTACTTTCATGAGTTTCCAAGCTTCCTAGCTGAAGATGCTGAAATTGAGTATATGTTGAAAGAAAGCCATTCGTTCGCAAAGTGCAATGCTATGTGCATTAGTTTCCATGGTAAAACATAAACTTGTATTTTGACAAGTTTTGGATCAATTTTGATCTATGGTGACTGGCAGGTGGGCCACGTATATGGTGGTGCCTGATGACTGCAAGTGCACAAATCGTTTGTAGCTAGTTTCGAAATAAAGACATCAATCCCACAGGGAGCAGTAGGCGAAAGACTAAAATGCTTTTAACTATAACTAAACGAAGTACTTAAGAAATAACTTTAAGATGCAAGGAAGATAAAGTTGTTTTGGGATTTTGGTTGAACAAGGTAATTTAAAGTTAGAAAAACTTAATGCATAAAGTAAGAATCGCGTGTGTAATAGAACTTTGGAACTATAATAGGGAAAAAGGCATTCTCAGGGATTAGTGGATTCACCACTAGAAATTTAGACTAAGTAATCGAGAGTATTATATAGGATATTCTCATAGTGTGTATGTATGTGGGAGGAGCTCCATATATGGACAATTTGCCAGTAACCGCTGCACACATCGTCCTCATAACCACAGCAGAAAGTAACCAACAACCATCACATTACCGCGCTATTAAGGGATTTCTCCATGGCATGGACATGGCATGATGAGTTCTCCTTAGTTCCCCAAGTTAGTACGTAAAGAATGACAACCGCTTTATAGTCACCGTAAGTGCTATCATCCCTCCGTCGACTAACAAGTAATCCCCTCCATCGAGTCCCCATAAGAGGCAAATATTAAGAAGGTGCACTTCTCCTTAATATCAAGATGAGGACAATTAACACGTACACATAATTATGTATAACATAATAATCTCTATCTCATCTCAGTCATATGCTAGGGTTTCTCCATCTCCCCAAGAACTGAGGATCTACTCAGACATGGAGGCAATCAACATCATGGTAATGGTAATGGAAACAATCATAGGTGAATAGTACTTGAATAAATCCACAACGAGTATAGGAATTACAACAAGATCTAGACAAGATGCAGATGGGGTGGATGAGAATGGTGGTGATGCAGTGGTGGTTGATGAAGATCGATGCCTCAGCCTCTCGGATCTGCGCAGGGTGAAGATGGATCCCTGGTGGATGAGTTCCCCCTCCAGATGCCTTCCAGAGGTGAGGTTTTCATGATTTCTGGGTGTTCTGTATGTCATCTCCTCGAACCAATTGCACGGGGTGAAACTATTTGACGAGGCGGAGGCGGCGCCAGCTATACGGTCGGAGCTATACGGCGGGAATATTTCCTCCGCCCGTATAGTTGGTCGTTATGGCCTCTGTCTCCTTTGTTCGCTTCTGGTTTTCTTATGGTATTAATAATATTTCCCGAATAAGCGATTTGCGTTGTTCTTGACTCCTTTTTCCACAGTACAACTACTTCAATAATTATATCCATTGGATCCATTATCTGTCCTGATCCTGATGAAAATAGACATAAAATGTGCACGCGAACGCTATAAAATACCAAGATCCTACGTCTACAATGCAAAATAATAATATAAAACATGATTCAAATATGCACTCATCAACTTCCCCAAGCTTAGACTCTTGCTCGTCTCGAGCAAGCTCTAGCTTAATGGATGTGATCCTCATATTCATGAAGCTGAGTTGATAAAATAAATGAGGCAATTGCAGCATGTGTTTATCATGTACGATACATATGAATAAGTTCATGAATAGTACCTTACTCGAACCATCGGAATAGTATTAGAAGGCTTCCACACCTTATTGATCAATAGTTCATAAAAGATGAATCTCAGCATAATGTAAAAGAATTCGGTTCAACCGAATGAGTAAACGAGGTAGCCCCAAGTGTTTTAGGATCAGCGTATTCACTTGGGATTTAGAATCTCAAAAGTATTTCTTTGTCATACTACAATACAGTGGTATATGCCTACTTGCTCTTTGCACATTCGCACTTTTTATTCTTCTTTTCCTTTTCTTTTGTATATACATATGCTCACACTTTTGTTTAAGTGTTGTGCAAAGAAGCTAGCCATATATTCCACTTCATGTAGAAATTCAAAGTTTAACGATCTCAATTACCAAATTCCAACTGTATATGAAGCATTCTTATGACTTCAAGATTCTACCTCAACTTGTTCTCACTCTATTTTGATAGCACTTTATTTTCTTTTGTTCAAGGTTTCTTCTTCAACTTAATTGTGTAGATAATTTTTCTTTTGCAAATCAAACCATAGACTTAGAACATATTGACTAAATTATCTTTAGATGTTTTATTAATACCAATGGTGTGGAAGACTCCTATTTCTATCATCAAGTGCAAGTAAAATTATACTCAAGCCATTCATATATGAAGTAAAACAAACACAGACTCAATATTGCTCCATATATAATAATAACTCAAAATTTCATAAAAGGGATCGACTATTCCTGAAGGGAATCCTAATGATGCAAACTTTATTTGTAGTTTGAGCTAATGCAAAATGATAATAAAACTTATAAGATAGATTACAAGGTCCTTAAAGATCTCCCCAAGCATGGAATCAAGCCAGGTGGGATCGATTAACACCTTGCTGGTACCTATTCTTCCTCCTAGGTAGAAAGAGTGTCGCCTTCTTCTTTCACATTACCCTCTTTAACTATGCTTGCAAAGCGAATGCTGAGCTCGGCCATGTCGTATTGGAGCTTTAACATTTTCCTCTTGAGGAACTTCTTCTCATCTGTCAACTCAAAAATAGTTTTAATTAAGAAATCAACCCTACCATCGATGTCATCGACCTTTTTCTCAAGATCTTTGCTCATCATCCAGTAGGAGTCAATCCCCTCTCCAATTGTCTCAACGCGTGCCTTAGAAGCCTTTTCCAATTCATAGATCTTATCATGAATCTCATCTTGTCGCACCTTCTTAGATTTAAGAGGTGATGGACCAATAGGAGGTTTATAATAGGATCCTATGTTGTGATGATAAGGATTAGGGAGGTACTCATCCTTGGCGCTTCCCCGCTCAGCTTGTCTCATCGGCTCCATCCTTTGTGGGAACATGTCCTCCCAATTTGGGAGAGGCTTGATCTCCGAGCCAGATGATGATGCCGATCCTTTCGGTTCCGCTTCTTCAATCCTCTTCATGGGCTTCTCTTCTTTCTTCTTCTAGATCTTATTGACGTGGAAGGGCTGCATGGTTTCGTTGTATGGGTGTTTGTTAAAGGGACCTGTATAGAGACGATGAAGATGTTTTGAGGCTCGAGGTTGTAGCACTGCGAAAACTTAATGAAAAAGGTTAGATGCGATCAGCTTTCAAAGGGGGGCTCAAAAACCCTAGCCACCTTGCCTAACGAGCAACTATATGGGCGCAGCCCATATAGCTCCCGCCGTATAGTTGTGAACTGACTATAGATTAGATCTACGGCGGAACCTAACTATACGGCCAGAACTATACGGGCGGAATTTTTAATTCCAGCCGTATAGTTGGTCGTTAAACTCTCAGTATTTCAGACATTATTTTGTCAAAGGTATAGACAACTATACGACCGCAACTATACAGGCGGAATTTTTAATTCCGACTGTATAGTTGGTCGTTCAACTCTCTGTCTCCTTGACAAATTTTTTGGAGAAACGTCGATAACTATACGACCGCGACTATACGAGCGGAATTTTGAATTCAACCGTATAGTTTGTAGTTAAACTCTTAGTACCTTTTGCGGACGGAGGTGTTGATGTTGCTACAACTATACGGCCAGAACTATACGACTGGAATTTTTATTCCCGCCGTATAGTTGGTTGTTAAACCTTCTGTGTCCACCAAAAAAATTCCGCTTCTCCTGGTATTCTTTATTAATCTTTATTTCACATGGGTTGCCTCCCATGAAGCGCTCTTTTATGGTCAATAGCTTGACCGTAGTGCCGCTTATTCCGTCTTGAGTACATTCTTCTTGTATTTTCGCTTTATCACTTCTTCAGGGATGCTCAACTCTATAGTGATTTCACTTATATCTTCTTTTACCCGATAATGCTTCAAGCATTGTCCATTTACTACCCATGCAAGAGTGGGTGTTTTCCCTTTGAGCTTAACTGCTCCTAATGGTTAAGGTTCTTCCACTACATATGGACCTTCCCACTTCAATATGAGCTTTCCTGGAAACAACTTAAGACGAGAATTATAGAGCAACACTTTATCTCCGAAAGTCTTATTCTCAATTTTCCTATCATGTCATCTTTTATCTTTTTCCTTAAACAACCTAGCATTCTCATAGGATTCACTTCTAAACTCATCTAAAGCATGCATATCTAATAAACGCTTTTCTCCTGCTGCTTTGAGATCATAATTTAAATTCTTGATTGCCCAAAAAGCTTGGTGTTCTAGTTCTAAAGGTAAATGGCATGCCTTACCGTACACCATCTTATAAGGTGTCATACCCATCGGATTTTTAAACGCAGTACGGTATGCCCATAGAGTTTCATTTAACTTGTATGACCAATCTTTTTTTGATTTGTCCACTGTCTTCTCGAGTATGGTCTTTAGTTCTCTATTTGAGAGCTCCACTTGACCACTCGTTTGGGGATAATATGGTGAAGCAACGCGGTGAGTTACTCCATACTTGCTGAGGATTTTCCTGAAATTCCCTTTCATAAAATGAGAACCACTGTCAGTAATTAAAAATCTAGGAACTCCAAACCCGGGGAATATAACATCCTTGATCATCTTCACTGAGGTAGCTGCATCTGCATGATTTGTCGGGATAGCTTCAACCCATTTAATAACATAGTCAACAACAAGAATATGAGTATAAGCATTAGACTCTATAAGTGGTCCCATGTAATCCATTCCCCATACATCAAAGGGTTCAATTATGAGACTATAGTTCATTGCCATTTCTTGTTGCTTACCTATATTACCTCTTCTTTGGCAGACATCGCAATATTCCACATACATGTGTGCATCTTTGAGCAAGGTGGGCCAATAGAATCCGAATTGAAGTACCTTTGTAGCAGTCCTTTTACCTGCATGATGCCCTCCATATGGACTATCATGACAAGACTTTAATATCGCATTCATTTCATGATTAGGAACACACTTCCGAATCATTCCAACAAGCCCATGACGATATAGATATGGATCATCCCAAAAGTAATATTTAAGATCATTAATGAATTTCATTCTTTTATTTCTTGATATACCGGGAGGTAAAAATTTTGCTGCTAGATAGTTAGCATAATCCGCATACCATGGATGAGCAATCTCTACCTTTGCTAAATAGTCTCCCGGAAATGATTCATTAATAGGTACGGGGTCATTAATTATTCCGTCCATCCTAGAGAGATGATCTACTACCAGATTATCCATACCCCTCCTATCTACTATTTGCAAATCATATTCTTGTAGTAATAAGACCCATCTAATCAACCTAGGCTTAGCATCTTTTTTTACAAGCATGTGTCATAAAGCTTGGTGATCCGTATGAATTATTACCTTAGAATTAATTATGTAAGATCTAAATTTATCGCAAGCAAAAATTATAGCTAGAAACTCTTTTTCCGTAGTAGCGTAAAGTTTCTGAATCTTACTAAGAGGTCTACTAGCGTAGTAAATAACATTTAAATTATTTCCATATCGTTGTCCTAACACAACACCTAAAGCATAATCACTAGCATCACACATAATTTCAAAAGGTTCATCCCAATTTGGAGGTTGAATGATAGGTGCTGAAACTAGCTTATCTTTAAGGTTCTCAAAAGCCGCAATACAATGATGGTCTAAATAGAATGGAGTTTCCTTATCAAGAAGATTGGTAAGGGGCATAGCTAGTTTAGCAAAATCTTTTATAAACCGCTTATAAAATCCTACATGTCCTAGAAACATTTTTAAGCTTTTAATGTCCTGTGGTATTGGGAGATTTTCTATAGCATTTATATTAGTTTTATCTATTTCTATTCCCTTCTCCAAAACCTTGTGTCCGAAAACTTTACCTTCTCTTTCCATGAAACGACATTGCTCCCAATTCAAAACTAAGTTCCATTGCCTACATCTTTGCAAAACTCTGGTCAGATTGTAGAGACAATTATCAAAAGTTGTTCCACAAACGAGAAAATCGTTTGTTAGGACTTCCATAGTCTTCTCAACAAAATCATCAAAAATCTTGAGAACACATTCCTGAAATGTTGTTGCTGCATTACATAAGCCAAATGGAATTAATCTATAAGCATATGTTCCATAAGGACAAGTAAAAGTTGTTTTCTCTTGATCTTCTCGCTGTATGGCAATTTGAGAATATCCAGAATAACCATCAAGAAAACAAAAATAGAACTATTACTAAGTCTTTCTAAAATTTTATGCATGAATGGTATTGGTTTGTGATTCTTTTGTGTCTCGCAATTTAATTTCCTAAAATCAATGCACATACGATATCCTACAACTGGTCTCACAGGAACTAGCTCACCTTCCTCATTCATAGCAGCATCAAGACCACCCTGTCTTGGTATGCAATGAGCTGGTCTAACCCACTTAAGTCAGAAATAGGATATATTGTGACTACATCCAGTAAGCGTATAACTTCTTTTCTTACTACTTCCTTCATCTTAGGATTAAGCCTTCTTTGTGTATCTACTATTGGTTCAACATCATCAAGCATGGTAATCTTATGTGTTACAATAGATGGATCTATTCCTTTAATATCACTCAATGTATATCCAAAGGCTTCACGATGCTTAACCAAAACTGAAATGAGTTTATTAGTTTCATTTTCTGATAGATTCTTACTAATAATGACAGGACACTTATTTTCATTATCTAAAAACTCATACCTCATATTATCTGGAAGTTTTTTCAATTCTATTGGTGGAGGTTCTTCATCTCCTGTCCTTACCAATATTTTATAGTCATGTAGATTTTGTGCCTCTGGAATTGAATCAAGGTAATCATTGATGTATTTTTCTTCTCATCTTTTGGCGCTTCTTCCTAATGAATCAAGCTCCTTTCTAGTTCATCTTGTGGAGTACTGAGATGAATTGCCGCAAGCTCGGCAATCGTCTTTTCTTCCTTAATATCCTCTACTTCATATGGCCTCTTCTTTAGTTTGGCAAAGTAGTATGTCATTTCTTCTTCTCCAAACTTTAGTGAAATAGTTTCCTTCTGATTATCCACTTGAGCTTTGGTGATGGAAATAAAAGGCCTGCCTAAAAGAATAGGACAAAAAGTATCTCAAGGCATATCAACAATATGAAAATCAAGGGAGTACATGAGTGATCCAATAAAGACATAGATATTTCTGATTACCCCTTCCGATTTTACATTAGTTCTATTAGAAAATTTAATAGTAGTGTCTACCGGTTCAACATCTGGATTATTTAAGTTGTAGCGAAGTACTTAATAAAGTGATGACGGCATAATATTTATGGTGGAAATCGGTTCACAAATTCCGTATAAGAAAGTATCTCCACAATATATAGGGGTCATAGGTTTTAAAGTATCGTTACCTCGAGCCTTACCTCGGATGAATTCCGAAGTTTCACGGTCTACCATAACCACTTCACCCTCCACTATTCGTGCCTCCATAAGGTCTTTGATTATAACATTATTTATATTTGTAGCTTCGGAATTCCTTTCTGGTTTCTTCAGTCTCTTCTTTATTTGTTCTTCCTCTCTTTGTATTTTTTCAAAGATTCCCTGTATAGGTATCAAGGAGAACTCTTCCATTAGTGCTCTTGCACGCTTCTTTTCTTCGAGAGGTTTCCAAGGTTCCTATTCTCTAGGTACCTACAAATGCCCTGCATAATTCTCAATAATTTTATTTACTGAGTAAGAATCAATAACGAGTGTTTTAATCATTGTATATGTCCTCTCATCTGCAAGGAAATCATTAATGCAAGCATATTATGAAAAACTATTTGTAACATTTTCCTTATCTTTAGAATTTTCAGTTGCTTCTTTCATTTTTATTATTAGATTACAAGCCTCATCATGTGTATAAGATTGAAAACTACCATTTGAAGCAGTGTCTAGATTCATCCTATTTTCAGTATTTAGCCCTCCATAAAATGTATGGGTGATCAACCAATCAGGTAAACGATGATGGGGGCAATTATCTATGTAGCTTTTATACCTTAGATATCCTTCATAAAGGCCCTCACTAGGATTATTTTTGAAATTGATAATAATACCTCTCATCCTGTGAGCTTTGCTTTCAGAGTAATATTTTGATAGGAACTTGGTTGTCAATTCCTCCCAAGTCCTTGGTGCTTCTGCACAAAAAGATCTGCACCAGTCGCATTATTAGAGAGAGTTTGTCTAAACAACTGGATTTTAACCATATCAAGATTACAGTCGTCGAAAATAAAGGAACTAAGAATATCTTCAAAGAATCCTAAATGTCCATATGGACTTTCTTCATTGGTTCCTACAAATTTCTTAGAATGTAATAACTCAAATAACAAAGGATAGATCTCGACTCCATCCAAATTTATGCTTTTGTCGATAGTTATAAAGGCATCCATGGCGAACCCATTTTCCTTACTGCCTTAAGCTGATTTAAATGCTGAGTGTTTTCCATTGGTGTGGTCCTGCAACTCAAGTAAAATTAGTACAACAAAAGTAAATAACTAAAAGTAAAGTGACTTATACCGCTCAGCTCCCCGGCAACGGCGCCAGAAAATAGCTTTATGACTGCAAGTGCACAAATCGTTTGTAGCTAGTTTCGAAATAAAGATATCGATCCCATAGGGAGCAGTATGCGAAAGACTAAAATGCTTTTAACTATAACTAAACGAATTACTTAAGAAATAACTTTAAGATGCAAGGAAGATAAAGTTGTTTTGGGGTTTTGGTTGAACAAGCCAATTTAAAGTAAGCAAATCTTAATGCAGAAAGTAAGAATCGCGTGTGTAATAGAACTATGGAACTACAATAGGGAAAAAGGCGTTCTCATGGATTAGTGGATTCACCACTAGAAATTTAGACTAAGTAATCGAGAGTATTATAAAGGATATTCTCATAGTGTGTATGTATGTGGGAGGAGCTCCATATATGGACGATTTGCCAGCAACCGCTGCACACATCGTCCTCATAACCACAACAGACAGTAACCAACAACCATCGCATTACCGTGCTATTAAGGGATTTCTCCCATGGTATGGACATGGCATGATGAGTTCTCCTTAGTTCTCCAAGTTAGTACATAAAGAATGACAACCGTTTTATAGTCACCGTAAGCGCTATCATCCCTCCGTCTACTAACAAGTAATCCCCTCCATCGAGTCCCCATAAGAGGCAAATATTAAGAAGGTGCACTTCTCCTTAATATCAAGATGAAGACAATTAACACGTACACATAATGATGTATAACATAATAATCTCTATCTCATATCAGTCATATGCTAGGGTTTCTCCATCTCCCTAAGAACTAAGGATCTACTCAGACATGGAGGCAATCAACATCATGGTAACGGTAATGGAAACAATCATAGGTGAATAGTACTTGAATAAATCCAAAACGAGTATAGGAATTACAACAAGATCTAGACAAGATGCATATGGGATGGATGAGAATGGTGGTGATGTAGTGGTGGTTGATGAATATCGATACCTTAGCCTCCCAGATCTGCGCAGGATGAAGATGGATCCCTGGCGGATGAGTTACCCCTCCAGATGCCTTCCCGAGGTGAGGTTTTCATGATTTCTGGGTGTTCTGTATGTCATCTCCTCGAACCAATTACACGGAGTGAAACTATTTGACGAGGCGGAGGCGGCGCCAGCTATACGGCCGGAGCTATACGGCGGGAATATTTACTCCGCCCGTATAGTTGGTCGTTATGGCCTATGTCTCCTTTGTTCGCTTCTGGTTTTCTTATGGTATTAATAATATTTCCCAAATAAGCAATTTGCGTTGTTCTTGACTACTTTTTTCCACAGTACAACTGCCTCAATAATTATATCCATTGGATCCAAAATCTGTCATGATCCTGGTGAAAATAGACATAAAATGTGCGCGCGAACGCCGTAAAATAACAAGATCCTACATCTACAATGCAAAATAGTAATATAAAACATGATGCAAATATGCACTCATCAGTGCCCAAATCAGGGTAGGTTAGAATTTCCAAAGTTATCCCTCCGCCCCCTTCGCACTGTGTATTAACTTCCACCCTCTGCCGCCTAGGCCCTCACCCCCTTCCAGACAAAACAGACGCGCTTATGGATGCTCCTCATCACCACCGTGCACGAAGAAGATTTCCCTACCCGTCGGTCTTCTTGAGACGCACTGGTGGGCACGTTGATAGCTGTGAGATTCGACACATTTTTTATGGTTCTTATTGATGGTTTTCTCCCGGATTTGATCCTTTCTAGCTTTACCTAACGCTAATACTTCAGTAGCAAAGAATACTTGGTTTATAATGTGTGTTTCAGGTTTTGAATGTCAACAGAAGGTTTTAACTAGAGAAACACAATATTTAGGCGAAAACAAGCAAGTCTCTCTTTGGAAGCAATCGAGGGAAGCATACAGAGGCTTTAATGAGCAATTATACGGCGGGAACATTTTTTCCAGCCATATAGTTCCCGATGTATAGATGCCGCCACTCCGTCTTGTCAAAAGGGACAACTTCCATGAAGAGGCCAGGCGCGAAAACACAACACATCAGCCGCCATCCCATCCACAAAGGAGAAAGAATATATCTTGAGAATAAGGGGAAGACGTTCTTCATCTCGCTCCACGATCTTCGACCTCCTAGCCAATACACCCCCATAGCCATTACTTGTACTTGAGAGAGAGAGACCTTCACCTTTCAAGACTAGAGTTTGAGATTGTTTCTTACTATCTTGAATTGTGTTGGATTCCTTTTCTATTCTTGTTGTGGATCTCCACGGTAATATCGAGAAGAACTCCCTTTGTTTAATTATATCTATGATGCTTTCTTCTCTCATGTGTGAGTAAGTTCCTTGGGCGTGGGAGATGTAAGGGATTGGTGAGATGTGATGTGCCTCCATATATTTTCCATTAGTTTGTAATTGATTTTAATTACTATATTATGTGTGCTTGACTATCTATGGGATGCATCATGCTTGTTGTCCAATTAAGGGCCCAGACAACATGATGCTTTGTTCCACATAGATAGGATCTTGTTTGCTAGCAGACCGGCGACCCCCCGAGTGACACAGGGTATCAATGGAAAACTAGTAGACTCGAGGATAACGAGTAACCACCATGCTTATTGCATTAGTCTTATCCAAGGAGCTTAATCGCTAAGCAACCTGAAGGGTCTTAATCATCTAGTGTCTAACTATGGTTTTGGTAACAGGCTAGTAGGATTATTGATGTTGGGACGAAACCTACCAAGAGGAGTTCCGACTAATTATGGGTTGCTCGCCTACACATATATTTATAAGATTATAATTGTTACACTTACAATTCGTCCACCTGGCACAGTCACTATCACCATGAACTATATCTCCCCGCACCTTCTTTCACCATCTGTAGAAAACAACAAACAACCGAATCGTTCTTTACTTTTATGCTTTTTATTTCTGAAGTTTACATTTTAGTTTTATTTAAATAAACCCAGTTTAATCCAAATTCCATTCTCATTTCAACACTTGTAGTCAATTCACTCAAAGACATGTGACAACTTTGGGTGTGATAGAGACTTCACTCATAAACACTTACCTTTGGGCTCCCTGTGGGATCGATATCTCTACTTCAAAACCATCTACAAACGATCCGTGCACTTGCCGACATCAAGCTATTTTCTGGCGCCGTTAGCGGGGAGCTAAGCGCTAAGTGTTTGTCTCTTGACATTTCAGGTGTTTCTACTACAAAATGTTCTCCCTAGGAGACAAAGGGTCTACACACTCTGGTAGGACCTATTTACCAGATTATATTGAGCGCGTGCCTGCTCAAAGGCGCGAGAAAATTATTGAAAAACTTTTAAGATCAAATAAAGTTGAAGTTCAAAACCTGAGCGATATTATGGAAATCAGGTCTATTTACAGGACAACTCCCAAGAATCTTGAGAAAACTCTCAGAGAATACAGTGCTCCAAGTTCTGAATTTCTTAAACAACCAATGGAATTCCCTAATCCTAGAGTTAGAGATTCGATTTGATGGTGGAATTATTAAAATTTTGCAGGAAAAAGCTTTCAGTGGAAGGGAAGATGAAGACCCAGGAAGACATCTTAGAGAGTTCGACGATGTGATAACATCACTTGGACCAAAAGGTTTGCCAAGAGACTTCTCTCATCTAAAATTATTTCGTTGGTCTCTTAAAGGTCAAGTTGTAGACTAGTTATATTCTCTCCCTCGCCATTACATTAAATGTTGGAAAAACTACATTGTTAAATTCATAAACAGGTTTAATCCTTTTAAAAAGGTAACCGGAATAAGAAAGAATATAGGCAACTTTATTCGGAACATGGGAGAAAACTACCCACAAGCCTGGGATAGATTCTTTGGAATGATCAATAGTATTTCTAATCATGGCTATTCTTAATCAACCATTTGCCATTTATTTTACCACGGTCTTAATGCTCAATGTAGAGAGTTGCTTGAATTCTCAGCAGGAGGATCAATAAATACTTTAACTATTAAAGAATGTTTGGAATTGATGTCTACTAGGGCTAAGAATGATTCTTTATATAATCCTGATTTTGGCACTAAGCTGGAAAAAGGGATACTTCCAATAACTCCTGATCTTATGCCTGAAGTACGCAGAACAATGAAAGAAAATGGTATACCTTCTAAACTTGTTAAGGAAAACAAAGTCAACTTGTTACAAGTTTTAACTAAAGAATATGAAAGTAGGAAAGTTTTTCAAGAATTAAAACATCGATAAGCAAAATCTCATACTAACCTGCATAAGCACTTTCAAAAACATAAAAAGATTTTGGTAGAACTCACGGAAAATTATGATGAGATTGGACAAGAAATAAAATTATTTCACAAGTATCTAAAAGAAAGATTGTAGCCCCCTAAGGGAGCTCTTAGGAGCCATCTGCCCACCTGGCCATCGGATTTCCCTTCCAAATCGATCCTGATCATTCGCTCCGACCGCTCCTTTGACACTCACAGGCATATCTGCGAGCAACAATCTCTGAAGGGTGGGGCCTGCGTTTTGCACGCCCCACTCATTGGATACCTATGCACCATGGCGTCTTATTGTAGTAGAAAAGAATAAAAGCGATAAGCAATAACAAAAAAAGCAACAAAAGAGCCTGACCCTCCACAAAAGTAAAAGACAAGAATAAGAAAGGTGAGCAAAAGCTTCCTTACCCAGATCAAAAAAAGAAAGCACCAGATCAGGTAATCTATGATTCTTTTACAAAGGCACTTGGTGACCTTCGTCTCGAAATTCCATTTGGGGATGCAATAGAAGTTCCTACCTATTCTAAATTCCTCCGTGATATTCTTAGTAGAAAGAAAGAGATAACTGAAATTGTTGCCATGGTGACTAGTTATCGTGCTAATGGGAAGTTGTTGTCTAAATCAGGAGATCTAGAATACCAACTATTTCATGCTCAATAGGAAAAACTGATATTCACAATGCCTTGTGTGATCTAGGTGCAGGAGTTAGTGTAATGCCATACTCCCTCTATAAAAGGTTAGGATTAGGGGAGTATGCTCCTACTACTATCACTTTACAGATGGCTGACAAGTCCACTAAACAACCCATTGGTATGATTGAGGATGTTCTACTTAGAATATATGATCATGTTATTCCCACTGACTTTATTATTCTTGAGATGCCAGAAGATGAAAAATATCCATAATACTTGGAAGACCTTTCATTAGTACTGCAGGAGCATCAGTTGATTGTGCTAAGGGAAAAATAATCTTCAATGTTTATGCTGTTGAAATCATCCGGTATTTTCCAAAGAAGATAGAAGCAGGAGAAAGATATATTCCACCGGCAAAACGAGTTCATGTGGTAAGTGCCTTTGATAAGGGGCAACCCAAGGTAAGAATTTGAGAATAGAGAAGGGGTTGAGCATTCAACCATTCTTAATAAAATGCTTAATGGGAGTCAACCCATCGCACCAATAAAATAAACTAAAGAATAAAAAGTTCATCGCATTCCTACAACTTTTTCATAGACATTCTTGCGGAAGCGTGCTCGTGAAGATGCAGCTGTCAAAAAGTAGTAGAAACATCGATTGAACAAGTATAGAATAAGTATACAAATAAAAGTTTGAGTTTTATCTACAAAGACTAAAATTTTGCTCTTCATACTCTAATGTTGGTCGACAATTTCTACTGTCATTTTTCTGTTAAAAACTAGGTATCTCGCTAAGTTTCGGGATAAGAAGGTATTCTCGAAGAAATAGAAATTTTTTGATGACTACTGATGGTTTAACGACCAACTCTATGGCGGGAATAAAAATTGCGGCCGTATAGTTTGGCCGTATAGATATCTCTGCCATCAACAAATTTTCTTTCGAAGGAACAGATAATTTAACGACCAACTATATGGCGAGAATAAAAATTCAGGTAGTATAGTTCCGGTCATATAGATATCGATGCCTTCGTACAATTTCTTCTAAAAGGTACTGACGGTTTAACGACCAACTATATGGCGGGAATAAAAATTCCGGCTGTATAGCTCTAGTCGTATAGATATCGATGCCTTCATACAATATCTTATCAAAGGTACTGATGGTTTAACGACCAACTATACGGCGGGAATAAAAAATCTAGCTGTATAGTTTCGGTCGTATAGATATTGATGCCTGTTTTAGAAAATTTATCTCGAGGGTACAGGCGGTTTAACGACCAACTATACTGTGGGATCATTATGATCTGGCTGTATAGTTGTGTCTGTATAGCTGTGTTGTGCATAAAAAAACCCTAGTTGGCAGCGCCGACGCAACTATATGGCCGAAACAGCATATCCCGCTGATACCTTCGATCCGGATTACAGATGTAGTATAGCTTATTTTTCCCAAGTAGACCTAGGTTATCGAATCCTCGGGAAGCAAATGCATAGTAAAGTTACATTAACGGATCTTCGGGAGTTTTAGAATTCCTTTTGTGTTTTCACTGGACTAGTAGCTTGCGTCTTTTTGTTGTTGTTAATGATGGAGAGATGTGGCCTAGGGTGTTCGGTTTCACCTATAGCTGTGCAAAACATCTGATGGAAATAAAAGATAGAAATAAAGTATGTCTGTACTTGTTAGAGCAAGATAAATTATATGTGGGCAGTGCATCCATAATTGTTATTGTCTCAGCAACCGTTTATAGCAATAACCTACTAGTCTCATCCATAGAAGAAAGAGAACTAATGATATGCATAGTGATGTCACCGTTAATCCCAAGCAAATCCCTCACATACAGCCGTACTACCCCTTCTGTCATTGGGGTTCCCAACCTGCATATCAGTCATCACACATACTCCCTATACCTGTCTCAACCCTCGGGGTCTTGGGTACCTAACAAGTCCTTGGATTGAGGCAAGAGAGGATACAATAATCATCATGTCATACAAACTAATACACAATCCCATCTATGATAATTCACATGCACAAATGCTACATGGCTAGGACGAAGCCCTTAGCCCAAGGAGAATTACTCACACATAGAGATGAGATCAACAACCGCAAACATTATAATAAAAATCATAAGATTGATAGCAATAGTCTTATAATGTCGCCAATTGGAGAAGAGATCTACTATTACAAGTGGTGGAATATGGCTATGGAGATGGAGAAGGGTTTGGAGATCTGGAGGCGGCTGGTGATTTGTGGCAGGGACTTCTGGATGGTGCGGACTCTGTTTTCCCATCTCCCGAGGCTTCTTTATATAGGGGTCCCTTCATGAAAATTGTTCTGTTTGACCTAACGATAGCAACGCCAACTATACGACCGGAGTTATACGGTCAGAATTTTTGCTCCGGCCGTATAGTTGGTCGTTAAAGCATCTGCCTTCGATGTAAGGCTCCTGGTTTCTTCTGGTAGTTGGAAATCTCGTATCTTTGACTTTAATGTAGTGATTCCCTCCTTTAAACGACATTATCTGTGCAGGAAAAATACAAAAGAAAGGATTGCATACCCCTCTGAATATTAGCATTAGTGGCAGGGTTTATAGAGATATTTAATCAAGAATATGATTAATATCTAGTTTAAATGTGGACATTAGATGGCTATATTTCAGAGCCATCAACCTCCCCAAGCTTAAACTTGATCGTCCCGAGCAAGAAAAACCAAAATCAAAAAGGACTCACCATTTAAACTGAAATAACAAGATGGTGATCTTACTCATGATTAGTAGTCTCATGTCTCCTCCACTTTATAAATCTAAAAGACTAGCATAGATAGAGTAATGGCAAGCATATCATACGGGTTTCATGCATCCTTATAGTGCAGCAAAATTATTGTAAACATGGATGATTCAAATGAGTAACCTTTATTCCATGTCAAGTAATCAACTCATAGGCTTGCCTTTAAACAGTAAAGTATAATCATGTAAATTAAGAGTGTGAGAGTTGTCATGAAAAGCATATACACTAGAGTATCTCAATTCTTCCACATCAATAAATCAAGTCTTTTCAAGCACTACTTTTCTATTCATTGTCCTTCAAGAATTTCAGTTTTTAAGTAATTGAGAGCATGCCAAAAAAAATATAGTTTATCGGGCTGTGATGGACATTCGTGGCATCACCAAGGTTTTTGTTCCTTTTGCATAATGATTTCTCATAACAGCTAGAGGAGTGATTCCATCATGATTGCAGCTACCCGGGAGTGCCAAGAATCTTACTCACTATAGCATTGCTGCTACAAGTGTTTAATCAACTCATAGTCGAAATCTAGGAGTTTCCTCCATGAAGATCGTTCGTAGGCCAGCGGAGTTGTCGGCATCCCAAGAAGTTTGACACGCATAAAGTTATATCATTCTTATGATTAACAAGTCAAACTTTGGCATGCTCACAAAAACCGCTAAACATTAATTCAATCGAACAAATCCTTTCAAAGAGAGCTATTAAGTCAATCAATATTTTCAGTGGTGTTGAGTATCTCTAGAAATAAGACTTCAAGGCTAAGCACTACAACACCCAAGCCTTCAAGTGTGAGACTTCTTCTTATTACAATTGTTTAGCAATTTTTAGGCAAGACTTGCTTAATTACGAGAGCTAGAACAAAACATACCCAATTAAATACCCATGCAAACGAAAATCTTACAACGATATAAGGACTCACTCCACCAATATAATACCTCAGCATTTACTACTAACTAGCATGGGTCTCTCAAACTTCAAAAGTGGGGAGTCATAATGCATACCTCTCATGTTTGGTTCCACTTCTCTCTTCCTTTTTTATTTGTTTCTTGGAAACTCGAAGTCGACCACTGACGAGGGTTTAACTCATCAATGCCCATTGTTATGGACTTGGGTTTTGGAGAAGGAGGGAGCGCTGGAGACATATATCGGCTAGCAAACAAGAAAATAGGGGACAAAGATTTACCCAGGTTCAGGCCTCGTAGAGGTCCCTACTCCTGCTTGTCTGCTCGTGGAATTATAGAAGGAGTCAAAAGTTACAATGGTGCGCAGATGCAATCTGGCGAGGGTTGTGGAAACTAGGGTTGCGTGTGTCCTCCTCGCCGCCCCCTCCTGGACTTTATATAGATATGCTAGGTCTCGGGTAGCAGGTCGAGTCGGTTACAAGTTAGGGTTTTCCCCTTCAAACTTTCTATCTTTAGCTTCTTCTTGTTCTTCAAGCAATCGAGAGTCCGCAGGTTACCCGAGTCCTTTCATCCGGGCCTTGGCGACACCGTGGGCCTATACGTATTTGGACCGTATATACCAAGCTCGAGTACCTGCAGGGTATACCCATGTCAGTAGCCCCCGAGTGTCCAGTGGAATCGCAGATTCGACTGGGAGTTTTTGAAGTCTTCGAGTGCCTGAACGAGTGCATTTCGACTGCTTTTATTTGTGTCATAGGGATTGTTGATATACGTGCCTGATATAACCGAGGTATCCGTATCAGTTAACCACCTTAGGGTGAAACAACGCAATCTACTTTGAACTCGAGTCCCCGGACTCGAATCCGGAAAAGTGCTGGTGTAATTCGACTCAGGCCGCGGAGATCTTACAGGAGTCGAATTCCAGTTATATGGGTATGAGTACTCTACGTGTCCGTCAAGGCATGTTCATCGTACCTGTAGGCACGGATACATTTCTGGTAGTGCGCGGCTAAATGCATTGCCAGGCCTTATTCAGGTCTTATCTTCACGCTGTAAGCGCGGCATCCAAATTTTATCATCGCGGAGATGATTCGGGTGACCCAGGAGACGCAGTCTCTTTGTAGGGAAAATTATGCGGCGGTGTTCGCCATGGGCTTCGAGTGTGGATGTTATCAACACACTGTTTTCTGTATAAATAATCATAGGGTGTGCGACCACAGCTCCCTATGGGAGTAGCCCCCGAGTGCTTGGTGGAGTCGAAGACTCCAGCAAGGACTAAAGAACTTTTGCGACTGTTGTCGTCTTTTTCTTGCTTGTTTCAGTCGAAGACTCAGGCAGGGACTAAAGAACTTTTGCAACTGCTGACGTCTTTTGCTTGCTTGTTTCAGTCGAAGACTCAGGCAGGGACTAAAGAACTTTTGCGACTGTTGTCATCTTTTGCTTTGCTTGTTTCAGTCGAACTTATTTCCAGCGCTCCCTATGGGAGTAACCCATGTTCGTAATTGAACCGTGTTTCGAATGGTTTTGGGTTTGCTTCTCATTGTCCTCGTTCCTATAAAAAGAAAAGAAAAGCGTAGGGTGCGCGGCCATCGCTCCCTATGGGAGTAGCCCCCGAGTGTTTGGTGGAGTCGAAGACTCCAGCAAGGACTAAAGTAGTCGAAGTTTTGCGATGCATAGCTTTGATGATGTCAGTGTTGACACTTGTATGACCTCAGTTGCCCACGTGAGCGAGTTTGACGGGACGTGACGAGCAGTGGGTCCCACTTCCTGACTTTCATTTGACTGGGCGTGCGTAATCTTTATTTTAACTGCGCCTCCTCGATATCCGTGTGTAATGGGAGTAGTGGAGGGACAGTTTGCGCTTCCCCATCTCCACGTGTCCAACACGATGTGTGCCACGTGTCCAATAGTGTTTTTCTGAGCCGTTGGATGGAATCTCCCAGGGGTTAAGTAGCGGCACTACGGCGGTAATTTCCCATTTGTGCTCTTTCTTCCTTGCTGCCATCGCCATTGTTGCTGCTCCTCTGCTTTTTCCTGCACCTGTTTCCTCCACGACGCTGTACCAGCTCCCCTCATTCCCGAGCTACTTTCTCCGTTCACATCGCCGTCGTGCAATGGGGAAGAAAAGGGGAGGCGCTGCCGCTGATTCCGCGGCCACTGTGGTTGCGGCGAAGAAGAAGGGCGGCTCCGCTGCTGCCGGTACCAGTGCCGCCGCCGGTGGGAAGAAGAAGGTCGCGGGCACCCGCATCACTAATGGTGCGTGGCGCCCCTCCATCATCAAGGCGTCTGATCTCTGTCTTTTGCGCTAAGACGGAGTAATCTCCGCAGCAGTCGCCGATGCACGCGTCCCCAGCGGTGATCTCCGCACCATTCCGGCTCCTCCCGCTGGTTTTCGAGTGATGTTTCTTGCATTCATCATTCGCGGTCTTTCCTTGCCTCTTCACCCCTTTCTTAGGGGTCTTCTTTGTTTCTATGGGCTCCAGCTCCATCAGCTGTCCCCAAATTCAATCCTCCACATTTCTTGCTTCGTTACGCTTTGCGAGTGCTGGCTCGGAATCGAGCCACACTTTGGCCTTTTCAAGCGCATTTTCAAATTGAAGCGCTAGTCTGCATTTGGCTCTTTAGTGTATGACGTAGGTGGTTGCGGAATCCATGTTGACCCATCCGCCACCTACTTCGACATCAAGCTCACCAAGTCCGTCCAAGGATGGAGGGACAAATGGTTTTATGTCCGTGATCAGAAGGCCAAATATGAGCACTTTGGACTCGCGCCCTTCGATCCCGCGACTCCATGCAAGAAGATGCGCTCCTGGAAGAACGTAGTTATGCCTGGTGAACTCACGGAAACAGACTTGTTGTATCAATACGTTTGCGACCTTGAGAGTCGCATTGGCAAAGTGGAGGGAGGTTGCGCTCTCATCTGAACTTGGCTGCGCCGTCGCGTCCAGCCCGTGCAAGCCAGAGTCCACCCAATGTTTCAATGGGCTAGCGCTGATGATGCCACTCGCGTGTCTGCGATGGCATGTCCACGAGTGAGGTTGACAAGAGGGTTCGACTTCTTATGAAGTACACTGGCAAGGATGTGCTTCCTAGTGAGCCAGTTGTTCCTCCCTTTGACGCTTCAAATCCCCCTCCTGAGGTATAGTTGTGCTACGCAGTAGCTTATATTGTCGATTGCTTTTCTGTTGCTTACTTGATTTTTTGCTGATTTCTGTTGTCTGTTTGCAGGATTGGGCGGTGTCGCCTTGTATGCCTCCTCTCCCTGAGGGGGTTATTCCTCGTGAAGCCTTGGAAGAGGATGAGTCTGAGTCGACTATCCCTTCTGATGTGGAGGAGGAAGCCCCCGAGTCCGAGAATCCGGATACTCGCAAGCGTTCGCGCAGCAAGGATTCTGACGCGTCGTCTCCTTCGACTCCAGAAGGTACGGTCGTTGGTGCGGAGTCGCCAATTCCTGCCATCCCTGTGAGGGTTGTGGCACCGTCTTCGCGCAAGAAGATGCGATTGCCTAAGGAGTCTTCGTCGGAGTCGTTGGAGGCCATGTTTGATTTTTACAAGTTTGACTGGTAAGTTTTCGAGTTCATTTGTTCTTCTCTGTTTTCTTCTTGTTGGCTTGCCTTGGAGTTTGCCCTTTCTGAAGGTGGATTTTGTCTTGTAGTCAAGAGGCATCGTCATCTTCTGGCGACGTCGAATTTTTGAAGGAATCAGGAGTCACGACCTCAAGGCCCAAGGAAGAGGTCGAGCGCGCTCCTTCCCCTCCAGTGGCGGCCCACTCCGAGCACAATTCTTCCAGCTCTCCTCACACAGGGGAGCATCGAATGGTTGCTCGGATGACGGTACAACAAACATCCTCGGAGTCATTGGAGGACCATGTAAGTATAGCTTTTCTTCTTTTTAGTGTTGCAGTCGACGTTATCTATTGCCCCCGTTGATTCCTTGTTTTTGCGATCGCTCCTTGTAAAGGAAGCCTCGCACTTGGCAGAGCAAGTGATGGCGATGGGCCGCCAACATGCAATGCTGGAGACGCGTCACCGCGTGGTTGAAAGTGAGTGTTCTACACTTATTCTTCTTCATCTTCTCTTTTTGGTGTAGTCGACTGATAATCTACTTTGGATTGCTGTGTAGCTGAACACAATGTCTTGTTGTGTAACATCACCACCTTGGAGAAAACACTTGCCACAGCTGTGAAGGGTCACGACGAGGCAATCGCGGCGCGTGAAGAGGCACACAAGCGTGAAGAGGATCTGCGTGCTTCCTTTGCGGCCAGGGAAAAGTTGTTCGAAGAACAACTGTTGTCAATCGCCAAGGCTCTCTCAGGTACCTTTACTGGTGGATATTGTTGTCCTTCTCTGCATCTAATGTTTTTGCTGGTGGCACTGAAGTTTTGATTCATATGTGGGTTCATGTACAGATGTTGTCGATTTGAGCTTCGACCCGCAGGCTCTTCGTCGCGATGACGCTCTGGCAGGTGCGGTGTCTGCAGTCGAGGATCGTAGCGCCGCCGTCCAAGATACACTTTCTAACGCCAAGGTCGCCCTCAGTCGTCTCCGGGAGGAGATGATCCCGAAGGCGGAGCTGATAGATAATATGGACGAACTGGTGGAATCACTGACCGGGGGTGTGCCTTCCACCTACAAGAACTCCCTCCGCGCGGCTGGTGTGTCCATGTCACTCGCCATGGTGTAGGCCCACGGAGTCGAGATCGATCCTTCCACGGTATCGAAGGTGATGCCTGTTGGCGCGGATGGTCAGCAGGTAGTCTTCGCTCCTTTTGCGACTGCCTGTGGCAAATATGGGCATCACTTGATAAATACTGTTGCGAAGTATTCGGAGGAGCTCCAACGAGCCAAGAAGGCGGCGAAAGCGTCGGCCTCAGGGGCCAGCGGAAAGTCAGTGGCATCTGACACTGCCACGGACTTGATGAAACCCCCGAAGTCGTCGAAGTCGAAGAAGCCAGCTGCTCCGTAGTTAGCTTTTGTAATAGTTGATTAGATGTCCTTTTGTTTAAGAACATGCCTGCTGGCGAGTGTGTCTGTTGATACTTATGCTGGTCTTGAATGCATCTATTCCTTTTGTCTTTGTGTTGATTTGGTCGTCTTATTTGTTTCTATCTTGACTTGTGGTAGGGTACATCAAGTGATCCTGTGAGGGGAACCTAGGACTCGCCGTCTCTTGATGATACCGCGGCGCCGTCGCGCTCCAAGGTAGAGGAGCTATCCCTGCTTTCGCGACTTCGTGATCGCGTGAAGAAGATGGAGCATGAGTTGCCCATGCTCCGCGGTAGCGCAGACGTGTGGAAGTCGAAAGCGGAAAAAGGCGCCGCATGTGAGCAATATCTGCTTGGCGAGGTGACGCAGCTGGGCGACCAGTTCAAGTGTTAGTTTGCTTATTCTCATCTTTTCCTTTGTAGTCATTCGCAGTGGTACGTTGTACTCATGCTATTGGTGTTGCTTCGTGTAGTTGTTAGCGCGGCCATCCTTAGGAAGAGAAAGATAGGATTGCCATTCGCCTGCATGATCTCACCCAAGAGAAACTTCAAGAGAGTGGATACTTCTAGGTAGATCATGATCGCGCGACTGCGCTGGCGACCCCGCAGGATCGTGCATCGCGGGTGCTGCTCTTTCTGAAGAAGTCACAGTCGTGCTTGAAGAATATTTATCGGGCGATGTTCCCGCTGGATGACACTCCATCAAGCCTGCTAGCTCTCCTTGCCAAATTTCAAGATCTGTCCGCGGTTCGCGAGTGCGTGAGGCAATAGTTGGTGGCTGGTGCCAAGGCTGCTCTCTCCATGGTGCGATTGCATAGGCCTGACGTAGATGTTGCCGCCATTGCGTCTGGGCCGCCAGCACCGCCAGCAGGTTCTGCTTGGAATATGGTGCCGCACTATCAAGCGGTGGACCGCCCAGCAGAAGAGATCGTCGACTTCTTCTAGGAACAAACCAACGTTCTTCTGCTGCAGTAGTCGCTTAGTTTGTATCCTACACATAAATGTACTTGTGTTGTAAAGTTCGTATAAATGCTGTAGATAATTTATTCATTGAATGCGTATAAAGACCTTTTCCAGTATGAAGTGCGTGGCACTATGCGAGTCCTTTTCGTTAGCCTGGTCATGTTTGTATCTTAGTCCCTTGTCAACCTATCAGGTGCGTGGCAGCTGGGTTGATGTTGTGTTAAGGGTTTCGACTGATGTACCAGCTACTCAGGGTATCGCGTTTTGGTTCGGAGAACAGGTGTATACAGGGTGGCGCATCCCCCGAGTATATAAATTGGGAAAGTAAAGGAGAACACAGAGTTTTGGGGCACTTAGCTTTTATTTATTCGAAGAACAGTGTGGGGTACAATGTGCGGCTAAGTAGCCTTGGCTGAGTAGCCTTATTTGCGATGTAAAAGTAAAAAACGACTAGGGATAGAACCGTCGCAGTTGTGCGACATTCCAAGGGTTGGAGTATGTGACTCCTATCTCTAAATCTTGGAGGCGATAGGCGCCACCTGGGATTACTTCTGTAATCACGTACGGTCCTTCCCAGGGGGACTCGAGCTTGAGATGCCCCTGCTGCTTTAGGCGCAGGACCAGGTCACCTTCGACGAAGGATCTGGGGTGAAGCCTCCTACTGTGGTAGTTGCGCAGGTTCTGCTGGTAGATCATGGATCTTTCTGCGGCGATTTCTCTTGCTTCGTCAAGGAGGTTGACGGAGTCTTCGAGTGTGAGGGATGACTCCTGCTCGCTGTAGGCGACCACGCGTGGCGCCTTGTATCGTACTTCGGCGGGTAGCACAGCCTCTGCACCGTGCACCATAAAGAATGGTGTGTAGCCTGTGGCGCTGTGGAGTTGTACGTAGGCTCCAGAGTATGGATTGCAGTTCATCCGGCCAGCAACCCGCAGCTTGTTCGAGTGGTCAGAGGAGTCGCTTCTTGATGCCGCTACAGACGAGCTTGTTTGCCTTTTCCACCTGACCATTGGTCTGTGGGTGCGCCACTGAGGCGTAGCTGATGTTGATTCCTAGGTTCTCGCAGAATTCTTGGAACTCCTTGGATGTGAAGTTCGTCCCGTTCTCGGTGATGATGCTGTGTCGCACTCCGAAGCGGTAGACGATGGACTCGAAGAACTTGACTACGATGTGCGCTCATTGGTTGGTCACTGGCATGGCCTGAATCCACTTGGTGAATTTGTCGACTGCGACTAAGAGTTAGACGTAGCCCCTCGTGAGGACCTTGGTAACTTTCCGACCATGTCAAGCCCCCATTGTGCGAACAGCCAGGCCAGTGGGATTGGCCGTTGTTCTGCGCCCAGCGCGTGTGGCTTGTCCGCGAATCGCTGGCAAGCGTTGCATCTTTGGACGATGTCCTTCGTGTCGCGCATGGCCGTAGGCCAGTAGAATCCAGCTCGTAGAGCTTTGGCAACGAGGGCGCGACTGCCGGCGTGGTGCCCACAGGTCCCTTCATGGATGTCAAGGAGAACTGCCTTTCCATCTGCCAGGGAGACGCATCGCTGGAGTACCCCTGTGATTCTGCGCTTGTACAGTTCGTCGTTGATAACGGCGAATGCCTTGGATCGCCGCGCGATGTGCTATGCGTCCGTCGGATCGTCCGGTAGTTTCTTGCTGAGGAGGTACGTAATGTACGGCTGCGTCCAGGATTGCTCTATCATCATGATGCTCATTGGTCCTTCGAGTCCTGTGTCCAGCTCCACGTCATCGAGTGCCATTGGCTCATTGGGTGGCGTAGCCCCCGAGTCCGTTGCTGTGCTTGTTTTCTTCTCTACGGCCTTTGGCTTGATGGAGCGTTCGCATATGCGCTCGAGAAATACCCCAGGTGGTATGGGGGCGCAGGTAGAGCCTATGTTGGCGAGTGCGTCCGCCTCTTCATTGCTTTCGCGACCTACGTGTCGCAGCTCACAACCATCGAAGTCTCCCTCGAGTGTATCATAGAGGTTGCAGTACGCGATCATGTTGTCGTTCAGTGCATCGCACTCATGCATTGTTTGGTTGACGACCAACTTGGAGTCGCCATATATGATGAGCCTCTTGGCGCCGCAAGCTTTTGCCATCCTCATCCCGTGCAACAGGGCCTCGTATTCAGCCTCATTGTTTGAGGCTGTGAACTGCATTCGCAGGATATACTTCAGCTTGTCCCCTTGAGGTGATGTCAGTATAACACCTACACCTGCTCCGTCTTTCCTCTTGGACCCATCGAAGTGCATTGTCCAGAGGTAGGACATATCTGGCTTGTCCGGGAGTTGGTTCTCCATCCAATGCATGAGGAAGTCAGGGAGAACTTGCGACTTGATTGTGTCGCGCTTTTCGTATGTGATGTCTCGTGGAGACAGTTCTATTCCCCAAAGCGCGACTCGCCCCGTAGCGTCGGGGTTATTGAGGATATGTCCCAACGGGGCGTCGCTGACTACCACGATTGGGTGCTCCTGGAAGTAGTGGCGCAGTCGCCGGGCGGTCATAAAGACGCCGTACGCCAGCTTCTGGTAGTGCGGGTACCGGTGTTTTGTTGGCGTGAGGACCTCGCTGAGGTAGTATACCGGGCATTGTACGCCGTGGACCTTGTTTTCCTCAGCCCGCTCGACAACGGGCACCGTGCTGACCACCTGGTTGGTGGGGGAGATGTACAGCAACAGTGGTTCCCTTTCTCGTGGAGTCACCAGCACTGGCGAAGTGGATAGCAGACGCTTGAGATCTTCGAACGCGTCTTGTGCTTCATTGGTCCACTCGAATTTTTCAGCTTTGCGCAGGAGCTGGTAAAAGGGCAGTGCCTTTTCACCCATCCGACTGATAAATCGACTGAGGGCCGCGATTCGTCCGGCCAGTTGCTGGACGCCTCTTATGTTCTTCGGCTTCTCCATGGCCAATATGGCTTTTATCTTTTTTGGGTTTGCCTCGATCCCCCTCGCACAGATGAGATACCCGAGTAGCTGCCCAGATGGTACGCCGAAGGTGCATTTGTCCGGATTGAGCTTAATCCAGTAGCGATCGAGATTGGCAAAGGTTTCGCGCAAATCGTCGATTAGAGAGGCTTCCTCCCTGGTCTTGATTACTATGTCGTCGACATAGACTTGGATGTTGCGTCCTAGTTGTTCCTTGAGGCAAGCCTGCATGCACCGTTGGTACGTGGCTCCCGCGTTTTTTAGCCCAACGGGCATTGTGTTGTAGCAGAACACACCGAAGGGCGTTGTAAACGCTGTTTTTTCTTGATCTTCCTCCTTCATTCGAATTTGATTATAGCCTGAGTAGGCGTCAAGGAAGCAGAGGCCGTCGCATCCCGCGGTGGAGTCAATGATCTAGTCGATCCGTGGCAGCGGGAAGTGATCTTTTGGGCAGTGCTTATTTAAAGAAGTGAAATCCACGCACATCCGTAGGATATCCGTGTCCTTTTTTGGTACGAGCACCATATTGGCGAGCCAAGTGCTTTCCTTGATCTCACGGATAAACTTGGCCTCGAGGAGTCTGTTGATCTCCATTCCAACTGCCTGCGCCCGTGGCTCAGACAGTCGCCTGATTGTTTGCTTGACTGGCGTTGCGTCAGGGTTGACGTTGAGTGCGTGCTCGGCGAATTCCCTGGGAACTCCTGGCATGTCTGTAGGACACCAGGCAAAAATTTCCCAGGCTCACGGAGGAATTCGACGAGCGCGAGTTCCTATGCGGGACTCAAGTTGTTGGCGATGAGGGCCGTTTTGGAGGGATCCGATGGGTGGATCTGCACTTTCTTTGTGTGCATCGATGAGTCGAAAGAGAGATCAGGTGAGCTTGGCCTACTCATGGGAGGCAGGCTGTTGTCTGTGGTCTCTTTCAATCTTGCGAGTTCCTCCTGCATGCCGAAGGACTAGGAGATTCTATTGAATTCCCTGTCGCAACTGTCAGATCGCTCAAAGCTCCCGTTGATCGTTATGACGCCGTTGGGACCTGGAATTTTCATCTCCAGGTAGGCGTAGTGGGGTACTGCCATGAACCTGGCGAACGTGACGCACCCGAGGATGAAGTGGTATTGTGAGGGCCAGTCGATGACCTCAAATTCGATGCGTTCGCGCCGGAAGTTCTTCGGCGTACCGAAGATGTCATCGAGGCTGATTTTGCCCAGGGGGTATACACCTTTCCCTGGGACGATGTCGTGGAACGTTGTGTCCGATGCCTCCAGGCAGGTTAGAGGGATCCTCATCGCTCGCAAGGTACTCGTGAATATGAGGTTGATGCCGCTTCCGCCATCCATGAAGACGCGACTCATGTCGAAGCCTCCAATTTGCGCCTCGAGTACGAGGGGGCAATGACCTGGACGAGGTATCTAAGGCGGGTGGTCATGTTTGTCGAAGGTGATGCACGACTCGCTTCCACTGAGGTACTTAGTGGTGGAGGGTGGCGAGTGCGTGGCTAAGTTGACTTGGCGAGTGATGGCCTTCTGCACCCTATTGGAGGGGCGTCCTTTTTGGATCATCATGGTACCCATGGCCCGTGGGTACGGTTCTCCTCCGTGGTGCTCGTCCGGTGCGGCTCCGTTCGGGGGTGGCCCAGGTGGTGGTGGTGGTGCGCTATGTGCCACGGCACCTGGAGCGGCTCCGTATCCTCTTTCGACTGCATTGCGGTTCATCCGAACCAATCCCTCATGTAGCTTGAGGAACTCGTGGCAGTCTTTGAGGAGGTGGCTGGACTTTCTCTTGCTGTCATGCTTGTCGATGTAGAAGTGTACCGTGCATGGCCCGGACAGTTTGTCCTCGATGGAGGTCGCGGGTGCCTCATCGCGAATGCGACATTGCCATACTTGCGTGGTTTTCCCGGAGTCACGGTGTCTGCCGCTACGGTATCCGCTGTTGCGGTTATCGTCGCGTCTATCCGCATAGCCGGCCACGACCATGTTGACATCGTCACGGTCATCGTAGATGCGCATGCGGCGTTTGCCTTCGCGGTCGCGTCTGCGTTTGAGTTCTGCCTCCTCGTCGAAGTGAGCACGATTCTTCACCGAATCTTCTCCATCAGCCCACCGATTCACGATCTCCATCAGGTGGTCGATGGTCTGGGGCTTTGAGCGGCCCAGCTCCTCCCTGAGCTCTAGGCGGCGGACACCACCGTTGAATGCATCAATCGTGTGGTCTTCCGAGATGTTTTCCGTGGAGTTGTTGATGATGGACCACCTTTGGATGTAGGAGCGCAGCGATTCGCTAGATCTTTGCTGGCAGCATCTTAGCTCTTCGATTGATGCGGGACGTTTGTACGTGCCCTTAAAGTTACGCACGAAGCTGTAAACCAGCTCATCCCAACTGCGAATGGATCCGCGTGGGAGGTTATTCAGCCATGCCCGAGCGGCGCCCTGCAGCTGTAGCTGCAAGCATTGCATGGCAGTGCTTCGACTGCCTCCGTGGAGTCTAGCGGAGGAGATGTGGTCCTCCAGCCAGATCTTGGGGTCTTGTAGACCGTCAAATTTCGGGTTCTCCGATGGGAGTTTAAACCCTTTAGGCATTCGCTTTTGCCTAATTGATCTGCTGAAGCATCTTGCACCGCAGAGTTCCCCATCTTCTTCTTCCGTGTCAGTCGACCGAGCACGCCGTGCCCTTGATTTGTCGATCTTGCATTGCGTGAGGTCGTCGCGCGCATCGTAGTCACGGTCGTGTCGCCGTGAGCGGCGGCGCCGAGACAGGTCGTGAGTGTCATCGCTGGATGAGGGCAAGGAGTGGCGCTTTGCTAGCGCTTTGCCCTTTTTTGGGTCTGGTGTTGGCTCTTTGTCAAGGGCGCCCTCGATTAATCCCAAACCCGCGATCGTAGATCGGTGCATGGCAGTTCGGGGATCTCCAGCTGGCGGCTGGTTATTGAGGAGGTACATGGTGGTTGCTGTCACCGCAGCCTGCGGCGTCCTGGGGACAATGTTGCCTCTCGTGTCGACTATCATAGAGCCGAAGTCGAGGACTTTCGCAGCTTCTATGCGCTCTTGCTCGGTAAGATGAGCCATCCGCGATTGCCTCTTTTTGGCGAGGTACTCGTTGCCTCTTGAGGAGGATCCTTCGTAGGAGGAGAGCCCAGCGCGACGAAGGCTCGATTCGTCCGCTGCCTTTTTGCGAGCCTCAAGTTGCACGATTGTTTGCAGTTGGCGCTTGAATTCTTCCAGGAGCCAGTGATAGCACATCAGCAGTTCCTCCAGGGACCCAAAGGGTAGAGGTGTACCCCGTAAGGCCTCGCAGCAGCGATCCCACTCTTGCTCGTTGAGCTTGATTACGACGCGTTCGCTGGTTTGCTCATTGGTTATGCTAGGAGGTTCGACTGCCCCTCCGTTGTTGACGGGAGCGCGATTGCCACCGTTGCCGCTGTTTCCACCGTTGCCACCATTGCCGGCGTTGGGTGGATCGGTGCCATTACCAGTGTTGCCACCATTGTCGGGATTGGTGGAGGTGTCGCCTGCGTTGATGACGGCGCACATGAAGTGATTGGTGAAGCTGTTGCTTCCACAACTTTCCGATCCTGAACCGTAGGTTCCATCTTTAGTGGCGAGATCGCTCAGATTGGAGTCGCGACTGCTGTCGCTGACCGTGTTTTCGACTATCACCGGGGCGTTGAGCTCGCTGAGGGTGCCGATCGATGGAGGGAACCATGATGCTGGGGCAATCGCCGGTGCTGTCGACTGATCAGGCATGCGAAGCGTGCCCATCTGACCAACTTGGAAGCGGAAGCTCCCAATCGCCAGGCTGATTCCGTCGCCCACGAACTCGAAGGCCGGGCGGGTGGCCATCGTGTGGATGGTGAAGTCGAAGGCGCCAAAGAGCTGGTGAATCTCCGCTGTTACGGAGTTGTAGATCACAGTTGATGGGGCCGAAGAAGCCACAACCTCAGCACTCCCAATTCCCATAGACGGTGCCAATTGACGAGGGTTTAACTCATCAATGCCCATTGTTATGGACTTGGGTTTTGGAAAAGGAGGGAGCGCTGGAGACATCTATCGGCTAGCAAACAAGCAAACAGGGGACAAAGATTTACCCAGGTTCAGGCCTCGTAGAGGTCCCTACTCCTTGTCTGCTCGTGGAATTATCGAAGGAGTCGAAAGTTACAATGGTGCGCAGATGCAATCTGGCGAGGGTTGTGGAAACTAGGGTTGCGTGTGTCCTCCTCGCCGCCCCCTCCTGGCCTTTATATAGATAGGCTAGGTCTCGAGTAGCAGGTCGAGTCGATTACAAGTTAGGGCTTTCCCCTTCAAACTTTCTATCTTTAGCTTCTTCTTGTTCTTCAAGCAATCGAGAGTCCGCAGGTTACTCGAGTCCTTTTATCCGGGCCTTGGCGACACCGTGGGCCTGTACGTACTTGGACCGTATATACCAAGCTCGTGTACCTGCAGGGTATACCCATGTCAAGCACTCTCCTGTAAATATATGAAGACCTCGAGGTGGAAAGAAACGAAACAGGGAGAATAAGGAAAAATGGAGAAATCTTTTTGTGATTTTTAAGAGAGGAACATTAAAGAATAAAAAAGTTAGCGGCAAAGCTCGGCTAGAAAATTTCTAAAGCAAAATAGAAAGAACTAAAGATAAAGTGTCGGGGAAACCAACATGAGTGTTTATAAACTCAAATTAAAACACAACCTCTAAATAAAAGCAAATAAACACCAAATAAAGATACATGAGGAAACTTCCCCAAGCTTAGTCTTTTGCAAGCCCTTCAAATTATTGTGGTGGCGGGAAAAATTCGTTACTCCAGTTCACAAATTGAGTTGAGAGGTTACTTGTTGATTCTCGGAGGTTCAAAGAGAGGTTATGCATCCTCGCCATAGTCCCTCTAAGTCCTTGGAAATCTTGGTATGTGGCGAACCGGGTTTGTGGCTGCTCCTCTTGATAAGGAACTTCTTGCTCCTCTTCTTTGTCCTCATCCTCCTCCGGAATATCTTCCTTAGGTAGGTGTTGCTCAACGTACGGATAATATAGCAAACATCCTTCCTTTATAGAGAAAGGACCATTAGGCATAGGAGCGGGGTAGATATGCCCAGCTCTAGCAATATGCAGGTAATAAGCACCACCTCTCCTAGTGAGCATTCCACATGCTCTCAAGGTGGAAAAACCAGTACGTGTCTCACCTAGTATGGCTTGCAACTTACCTAGGTCGAGGCCTAGGGCAGTGGCAAGTACGGTGATGATGCCTCTCCCCTGTGATTGGTCCTTGGCTTTGGGAGGCTTGGTGCTCCAAGTAGCCCACAAGGATGGCGCCCAAGTTGAGTGACAAGTTGCACTTGATGTAAGCAGCCTTTGTGAGGACTAGGATGTCCTCCGCATTGAGTCTCGTGAACTCATTATGTCCCTGCAAGGTGTTAGCAATAACATAGAACAAATAGCGAATTGCAGGATGTTAAATAATCTGCCCCTTGTTTATTCTAGTAGTGAAACTCATTCCATTATAGTATTGTTCATGGGTAGGTGCTAGGCCAGTAAACAATGCGCGTAAAGCATAAATATCATTGTTTGGCAAATTAAATCATGCGCACCATTCATCTAATGTTAAGGTATAATTGTTGTTCAGCATACGGAAAGAGATAGTATCCTCTCCTTGCCATTGTTTAACAGTGCTTTGCAATGAACTAAGAAATTCAATGGTTAAGCAACGATAAATAGGTACATCATTGTACACAAAGTTTTGTAGGCTAGCTCTATTGCAAAGTAAATTGAAGTCATCAGCAATACTGCGTTGGTTCAATATGATGGGGCAAGCCCACTTGGTGGCCTTCACTTCCCGGTTCTTGATCCTGTTGAAGCGATCGTGATGGGCCTCATTCTTGAACCATATTCCCATGTCTTCCTGAGCTGCAACCCGAGAAGCGCTAGCGGTGGCACGAGCACGACTTTGGCTCCTTGTGTTCATCATTTAAAACATTGAAGAAAGGAAAAATAAAAAAAATTCATCCAACAATAGTAAGTGTATCATATTCCTCATCATAACACACTAAAGAATTCTGCTCAAAATAATAATCTAGGAAAGATAATTATGGAAATTGTTTCATAGTAGGTCTCACCCTAGATTGACAATTACAATAGATCGAAGATGAATTTGCAGAAAGTAATTGGAGGATCGGAGGATAAACATACCGTAGATCACTTGTGTGCGATGAAATCTAACAAAATTGATTAGAGATGGAGATCTCTTGAGGTTTTGAGAAAGTTTGGAGGTAGAAGAAAGAAAAAGGATTGAAGTTTTGGAGTTGGAAGTACCTTCCCATGCGATTTTGTGGTCAGACGCAACTATACGAGCGGAACTATACAGTCGGAACAATGTGTTCCGGCCGTATAGTTGGCCTTTTGTCAAAAAATTAGGTTTTCCTCCTGGCGACATGGCTATACGTACGCAGCTATACGGGCAGAACAAAATGTTCCGGCCGTATAGTTGGTCATTAAACTGTCTGTCCTTGCGAAAGAAAATTTGCAAAGGCATCGATATCTATATGACCGGAACTATACGACCGGAATTTTTATTCTCGCCGTATAGTTGGTCGTTAAACTCTCAGAGCATATGAAAAGAAATCGTACGGAGTCATTGATATCTATACGACCAGAGCTATACAGCCGGAATTTTCATTCCCGCTGTATAGTTGGTCGTTAAATTCTCAGTACATATTGCATAATAATTTTCGATGGCAAAGATATCTATACGACCGGAGCTATACGGCCGGAATTTTTATTCCTGTCGTATAGTTGGTCGTTAAACTCTCTGTGTGCATCAAAAATATCCGTTTCTTCGTAAACTATTTCTTTCCCTGTAATTTAGTGATATACCTAGTTTTTGATAGAAAATTCACAGGAAATATTGTCGACCAATAATAGCATGAATAAATCAGAATTTCAAGTACTACCGAACTTCTTCTCCTCGAATGGAGTTTTCTAGCACTCTTTATTTAACAAAAACTTAAACTAAAACTAAAACTCAAACCTTTATTTCACATGGGTTGCCTCCCATGGAGCGCTCTCTTATGGTCAATAGCTTAACCTTGATGATACTCACTTGGGCCAGATGAGTGGAACACCCACTCCAAAGTAATTGGCCTTCAAAGTGATGGCCTCCTCTTCGTCATGCCTGGCTTTCTTCTTCCTGTGGAAATGAATAACAAAAGGATCCCACGAAGGCAATTACAACTTCACGTTCCCTTCATGTAGATTAATCAAACTCTTAATAGTTCATAAGAAAGGACGGCCTAATATAACAGGAGCAGTAGCATCTTTAGGCATGTCAACAATAAAAAAATCAATAAGAGCGGGATAGTCTTTAATGTATACTAAAGTGTTCTCCTTAATCCCTACACCTTGTTTGCAGGTAGAATCTGCTAGATGCAATTTTAACTCAGTAATTTCAAAGGAGCCAAGATTTAACTTGTTAAGAAACACTTTCTAATTGTTGAGACGCTTGCACCTAGATCACAAAGTGTAGCTATCTCATTGGTTCCAATTTTAATCTTAATAGTAGGCTCAAATATGTCATCTAGTTTAATAGATAAATTTTCAGCAATTTGCTTGTATTCTTCTTCAAGCTCACGTACCTTTATTGCTACCTGATTGACAAAATGTTGGTACATAGCTTCCTCACTACCTTCACTTACCGGAATCTTAACGTTGATCCTTTTTACGTCTTCAATGGTGTAGCTTGGTGAAGGAGCATTACTATAGTCAAGTTCTTCAGGCTCCTCCCTTTGGATCCTCATCATTTTGAGTTCCTCAACCGGACTGGGCTCAGCTTTATCTGCAAATTTAGCTAGAATGAGAGTTTGACTCTCAATTATCTTACCTAGCTGTGCCTCAATGATCCTTGTTCTTTCTTGAAGGGACTGTAAATCATTTCTCAAACTAATAGCTTAGTTAGATAATTTACCAAGCATAGCATTATGGTTCTCCGTAATTTTAACTAGAATATTATTTTGTTCGTTTTGTGAGTCTATGAAAGACTTTAGTGTTTCTTGGAGACTACCATTACTATTTCCCATATTATTATTAGAGTTACATGTAGGACTAGCATAGTGTTTCTGAAAATTAGGATTGTAACTCTTCTTCCAAGAAGGATTATAATCATTACGAGCTATGAAGTCTATTTCTTCAATATTTGTTTCGAGAGTGGATCTTACCTGAGTTTTACCTTTTACGGCTAGTATGAGCTCATCCAACTTAGCATCGAGATCTTCGTTCTCTTGTGGTGAGATAGAGTTCACCTTCTTTGTGTTTGATCTTTCCACATGCCATTGGGCATGGTTGTCTTGCATATTGTCTAGCAGCTGCTTTGCTTCGGTAATATGTTTACCCATAAATGTTCCTCCAGCTGCAGTATCAAGCATAGACTTAGACACAAAATTAAGAGCATTGTAAAATAAATGGAGGATTAACCAATCTTCCATCCCATGACTAGGACATTTTCTTAGGCATTCTTTCATCCTCTCCCATGCAAGCGCTAGTGGCTCACGCTCTTCCTGTCTAAAGCCAGTAATATTAGAACAAAGTTGCATAGTCTTTGCAGGTGGGAAAAATTTAGTCATAAATAAATAAGTACATCCCACCCATGATGTAATAGTATTTTTAGGCAAAGATAGCAACCATTCTTTAGCTCTTCCTCTTAGAGAGAAAGGAAATAGACGCAATCTGACCACATCAGGGTCAATGTCTTTTATACGCATCATATCGCATATTTTAGTGAAAGTATTTAAGTGCATACATGCATCTTCAACAGCAGAGCCTCCAAATTGATTCGGTTGAACCAAACTTAAATGATGGGGCTTAATTTCAAAGTCATCAGCAGCGATTGCTGGTTGAGTAATAGGAGTATGCAAATAATCATTATTAGGAGTAGGAGACTCCCCAAGCTTCTTTTCAGCCATACTTCCTATGTTTTGGGGTTTTCTTAGATAAAGAATTATAATGGTGAAAGCAAGAATTTAAAGAGTAACTATTTTTTGGTTTATCAAATAAAGACTGAAAGCAAACTAACAAAATTAAAAACAAGAATTAAAACTAGCAAGGTTCCTAATAACCTCACCAGGGTAGCTATTGCTTCCCCGGCAAAGGCGCCAAAAAGGGTTGATACCTTCGATCCAGATTACGGATGTAGTATAGCTTCTTTTTCCCTAGTAGACCTAGGTAATCGAATCCTTGGGAAGCGAATGCATAGTGAAGTTACTTTAATGGACCTTCGGGAGTTTTAGAATTCCTTTTGTGTTTTCAGTGGACCAGTAGCTTGTGTCTTTTTGTTGTTGTCAATGATGGAGAGAGGGCCTAGGGCGTTCGGTTTCACTTGTAGCTATGCAAAACATCTAATGGAAATAAAAGATAGAAATAAAGTATCTGAGTACTTGTTAGAGCAAGATAAATTATATGTGGGCAGTGCATCCATAATTTCTATTGCCTCCGCAACTGCTTATAGCAATAACCTACTAGTCTCATCCACAGAACAAAGAGAACTAATGATATACATAGTGATGCCACCGTTAATCCCAAGAAAATCCCTCACATACAGCCGTACTACCCCTTTTGTCACTAGGGTTCCCAACCTGCAGATCAGTCATCACTCATACTCCTTATACCTGGCTCAACCCTCGGGGTCTTGGGTACCTGACAAGTCCTTGGATTGAGGCAAGAGAGGATACAATAATCATCATGTCATACAAACTAATACACAATCCCATCTATGATAATTCACATGCACAATTGCTACATGGCTAGGCCAAAGCCCTAAGCCCAAGGAGAATTTCTCACACATAGAGATGAGATCAACAATCAAAAACATTGTAATAAAAATCATAAGATTGATAGCAATAGTCTTAAAATGTTGCCAATCGGAGAAGAGATCTACTATTACAAGTGGTGGGATATGGCTATGGAGATGGAGAAGGGTTTGGAGATCTAGAGGCGGCTGGGGATCTATGGCAGGGACTTCTAGATGGCTCGAACTCTGTTTTCCCATTGCTCGAGGCTTCTTTATATAGGGGTCTCTTCATGAAAGTTGTTCTGTTTGACCTAATGGTGGCGGCGCCATCTATACGGTCGGAGCTATACGGTGGGAATTTTTGCTCTGGCCGTATAGTTGGTCGTTAAAGAGTTTTCCTCTGATGTAAGGCTCATGGTTTCTTCTGGTAGTTGGAAATATCATATCTTTGACTTTAATGTAGTGATTCCCTCCTTTAAACGACATCATCTGCGCAGGAAAAATACAAAAGAAAGGATTGCATACCCCTCTGAATATTAGCATTAGTGGCAGGGTTTAGAGAGATATTTCATCAAGAATATGATTAATATGCAGTTTAAATGTGGATGTTAGATGGCTATATTTAAGAGCCATCACCCGCCCGTATAGTTCCCACCGTATAGTTCGGTGCGACCACAAAATCGCATCGGGGTGGCTAGGTTTCTTCTCCTTCCTCACTTTGCTCTCATATTCTCTCTCCAAACCTCTCAAAACCCACATAGAACTCTTGATTCTTCGCGGATTTCCTTCATTTGAGTGGGGGAATCAATATATCCTGCATCAAGATGAAGAAAATCGGTATATTTTTTGCAAGAGCAAGCACCAACGTGGTGAGAGCTCGGGACAGAGGACCGAGCTCAACCCCAAGTTGGCCACAGTCTCGTCAAGGAGGGAAGCAGGACGAGGATGAGCAGGAGCATGAGAATGAGCAGGAATACAACCCTGCTTGGGAGAGGCAGCAGCAGCAAGAGGGACCCCGGGACCCATGGCCCAACCAGCTGCAACAAGGGTACAACTACGTCCCCTATCAAGAATTTCAGCAACTCAACCAGCACGTTGGGGATATTGATCACACTCTACAAGGAGTGAATGAATATGTGAGTGCCTTGACTCATAACTTCGGTCACTTCATGACCCACTTCACTGACTACTACTAGCAGTATCCGCGCTAGCCGCCAAACGATGGCAACAACTGAACCTGGCAATAGCCTAAGCTTGGGGGAGGTTTTAAAACCTCCAAACCTTGCATTCATATTTTTATTTCATATTTTGATTTATTTCTTCAAAATTTCATGTTTACTTTCAATTTGCATTCTTAAACCAAAAATACAAAAAAATAGGTGTAACGTTTATTGTGAGTTCATTTCTTTGTTTCTCTCGGAGATTGCTCAATTTCAGGTGACTTAGCAATATGAAAATACAGAGGGGGATCGACCCAAATACAAGAATGAAGCAAGCAAGAGGAGGTATCACATTCCTTTCATCACCTTTTATGCAACCTTAACGTGATCCAACAATTATTTACTCGCTTGCACTAGAGTCTCTCTCCACTTAGCTTGTTATCCTATAAATTCGATTCCTTTGCTAGTGTCTCCTTTTAACTTTGAAATAATGAGCAATGAACGTGGTTAAAAATATTTCCTACATTTTTACAACAAGAAAAAGCATCCAAAATATGACTTGATCCATGTTTAGCCCAAATAATTTGATTTTAGAACTACTCCATCCCATTTGAGCTTAATATAAATAGACTAGATAGTACCGTTGAATGAAATTATTTGATAAAATGGATGCTTCGAAGTAGTAGAGATTATGCCACTACTTCTTCTAATAATTACCGTAAGATATTGCTTTACGCGTGTCATTACAACACTATCATGCTCCATGGGGAACTATTAAATCCGTTGGCCAACGAACGATCTAAATGTGGGAAACCACTTGATTTCGGCTATTGAGTTATGTACACATTTGTAGCAGCAATGCTATGATGGGTAAAATTTTAGTCTCCTCATGGTTTCACGTTCCAAGTGAAGTTGTAGTACTCCTCTAACCCATTAATTGCTCAACAATTATTTGTTGGCATGGTCACGAGTGCACAACATACCAATTAACATGATAAAAACAGTGGCATGATTTCTCTATGAAAGAGTTGAAGTTTTTGAAAGGCAAAGAAAGGAAAAAGGTGCTTTGAGAGTCTTTAAATTTTGACATGGGAATAGATGAGTTGTTCTTAAATTCAATGTTTTGGTGCCAACTTGATTACTCTTAATTGATTAAAGAAACAAGAGCAAGAGTTTTCATCTCTCAATAAACAGAGACACCCAAAGAATTTGTCTCACTTTCCTAGCTAAACTTTTGACACTTGCTTGGGCATATGATTTATTTGCTAACAAGATATATGTGGCTAGGAAATGGACTCAGTGCAATCTTGTGAATGCTTGTATGATCATGTATAAGATTGCAGGGATTGTGAAGAAAAGAATTTGACACCAATTCAAGCTTGAACGTTCTTTTATTTCAGTCTCAAATCTCCGCTATTCTTCCTTATTTCCTTGTCACTCGAGGGAGAGCAACATCTAAGCTTGGGGGATTTGATAGCTATGAGATTTGACACATTTTGATGATTCTTATTGATGGTTTTCTCCCGGATTTGATGGTTTTCTAGCTTTACCTAACGCTAATACTTCGGTAGCAAAGAAAACTTGGTTTTTAATGTGTGTTTCAGGTTATGAATGTCAATAGAAGGTTTTAACTAGAGAATCACAATATTTAGGCAAAAACAAGCAAGTCTCTCTTTGGAAGCAATCGAGGGAAGCATACAGAGGCTTTAACGGGCAACTATACGGCAGGAACATTTTTCTGGCCTTATAGTTCCTACCGTACGGATGTCGTCGCCTCCATCTTGTCAAAAGGGACAACTTCCATGAAGAGGCTAGACGTGAAAACACAACACAACAGTCAACATCCCATCCAGAAAGGAGAAAGAAGAGATCTGGAGAATAAGGGGAAGACGTTCTTCATCTCGCTCCACGATCTTTGACCTCCTAGCAAATACACCCCCATAGCCATTACTTGTACTTGAGAGAGAGAGAGAGAGATCTTCACCTTGCAAGACTAAGGTTCGAGATTGTTTCTTCCTATCTTGAATTGTGTTGGATTCCTTTTATATTCTTATTGTGGATCTCCATGGTAATATTGAAAAGAACTCCCTTTGTTTAATTATATCGATGATGTTGTATTCTCTCATGTGTGAGTAAGTTCCTTGGGTGTGGGAGATGTAAGGGATTGGTGAGATGTGATGTGCCTCCATATATTTTCCATTAGTTTGTGATTGATTTTAGTTACTATATTATGTGTGCTTGACTATCTGTGGGATGCCTAATGCTTGTTGTCCAATTAAGGGCCCAGACAACATGATGCTTTGTTCTACATAGATAGGATCTTGTTCGCTAGCAGACCGGCGACCCCCGAGTGACACGGGGATTTCAATGGAAAACTAGTAGACTCGAGGATAACGAGTAACCACTGTGCTTATTGCATTAGTCTAATCCAAGGAGCTTAATCGCTAAGCAACCTGAAGGGTCTTAATCGTCTAGTGTCTGACCATGGTTTTGGTAACATGCTAGTAGGATTATTGAAGTTGGGACGAAATCTACCAAGAGGAGTTCCAACTAATTATGGGTTGCTCGCCTGCACATATACTTATAAGATTCTAATTGTTACACTTATCATTCGTCCACCTGGCATAGTAACTATCACCATGAACTGTATCTCCCTGTGCCTTCTTTTGCCATCTACAGAAAACAACAAACAACCGAATCGTTCTTTACTTTTATGCTTTCTATTTCTGAAGTTTACATTTTAGTTTTCTTTAAATACACCCAGTTTAATCCAAATTCCATTCTCATTTCAACACTTAGAGTCAATTCACTCGAAGACCTGTGACAACTTTGGGTGTGACAGAGAATTCACTCATAAACACTTACCTTTGGGCTCCCTGTGGGATCGATATCTATACTTCGAAACTAGCTACAAACGATCTGTGCACTCGCAGACATCACACGTCGATCCCATGGTAGTCCTTCTTTCTCTAGCTCGATCTGGTTGGCATTTTATTGCCCTTTCACCCGATCTGCCTCCTCAAATACGTAGTTTAATTTGTCCTCAATCTACATGGTCATAGTTTATTCTATGTTGGATCTGTGTTCCTAAATACCTTCGTCGATCTTTGATGTCAATATGTTTGCTAAAACGCATAGACATATATAGTTTTTGTACTCCATCTATATGTTTCCTGCTTTTATTTTAATAATAACCAACCTTTTATGTCATAATTAAACAGATGGGAAAATTTTGGATAGAGATTGCTCCATTAGGCAGTGCTAAACATATCCTTGATGTTATATGATTTATGAGATTTGTTAGAGCTCATTGTGACAACTCAAAAGTACATTGCCCCTGCCAGTTTTGTGCGAATCGTAGGGTGCTGCCTCAAAGTATAGTGCAAGACCATATTTTTACATTTGCGATGCTAAGCACATATGTTAGATGGGTATTTCATGGTGAACCATATGATCCTCCATATGAACCAGGGGAAGCACATCTTTATCATCAAGATCAAGTAGGGGAATCAGATGTTGATCAACTACATCAACTGACAGAGGCAGCTCCTAAGCATCTAGGTCAACTTGGAGAAGGGAGAGGAGATAAAAAGCGCAAGCTGCATGAAACGGGCTTCGTTTCGGGTACTACCGCTATGCCAGATGACAAGGTATATCTGTAGAACGACAAATGTTCAGGTTGTGTGTCTTTGATGTTACTCTATAAACGTATTTATTAATCTACTAATCGCAGAAGCAGACGACTGAAGATGACTTTGATGGTAATGACGATGAGATGTTCATTGATGAGCCTGCACCTGAGGCCGTGGATTGGGTACACTGCTTCTGGATGGATTTGATGCAGGGTTGCTGATCATCAGGGGTGTACTTTTGGTGTCGTCTGGGTAGTCTCATGACCACTAGCCCAGCTGCAAAACTCTTGCGGTGTAGAGTTATGCCATGATTGGTTCGCTACTATCGTAGTTCTATAATATGGAGCTACCTTATTATGATTTCTAGGCCTTTGTTAGAAGAACTGTAATAGGAAACTATTCCGTATATTAATATATACTCCCTCCGTTCGGAAATATAAGAAGTTTAGCTTTGTGAATCGAATGTATCTAGACGTCTTTTAGTATATAGGTTCATAGAGGTTCGGAGTGAACCTATACACTAGAAGTGTCTAGATACATTCATTTCACAAAGCTAGAATGTCTTATATTTGTGAATGGAGGGAGTATATATGTGTTTGTGTGTGTGTGTGCTTCTAGTCTGAAATCCGAGTTTATCATTTTATTGGTTCCTAAACTGTTTTTTGAGGCCCAGCGCTGGTGCCCTATGCTGCAACTACCGTCATCTTGTCCACTACTCTATGAGACGAATCAGCAAAAGGGTAATAAGCTGGGATCAATTTGATTCGAAGAGGGGTGATTTTCTCTGTCCTTGGAGAGGAACCCGGGAGAACTAGTACTAGTACCAAGGGAAGGAGGAGGTTGGCTCGGTCAATTATCTCACCCACTTAATGTGGGACCCGCTTTAACTCACCCCTAACATGGGTCCCGCTTGAAACATCTGTCGGCCACCACGTGATAGTTGGGATCAAAAATTCGGGATTCTCTCCTGGCAAAATGTTCCCGCCACTGCCAGTTAAAAATACTTACTGTAGAAAAAGTGTAATGCCCAGCCCTACTACTACTAGTACTGCTACTCCCATGCCCATGCCTTTCTACCGACGACAAGACAAGAAACCATCATTAGCTAGCTCCCATCCAACAAGCAACTGTTGGAACTGGTGCAACCTCCGATTAGGGGGTTCTTGTTGAAAATAGGTGGGTGTATTTTCTCACCTCGAAATCCGACTTTGCTTAATTTGCTTCTGATTGGACCATTGGGCGTACTATTACTACTAGGAGTACTAGTATTTGCTATGCTTTCATTGTGGAGTTCTTGCTTATTGCTCACCTCGGAATCACCTAATCAAGATATTTTTTCTCTTCTCTGATCGATTGGGTCATTTGGGTGGGGTTGGGGTGGGGGTGGTGGTGGGGATGGGGGCTGGGGGTGGGGGAGGTGGTACTGATTTCGTATGGATTCGGGATCAGGGCATGGTCACCGCTGTTCTGATTGGGGCATTTGGTTGGATTTGATTTCGGTGTTCTTCATTTCTGTAACATTTAGTTGCTACACATAATGTGCAATGGTTTTGCATTAGATTCTGTATGGAGAACTATTAGTCAGTGGCACGCATGGCCACTACGGACAGGGATGGCCCCGTCAGTTCCCTTAAAAGTTGCCTAAAAAGGTAATGTAGCAGTATATTCGTTGTGTTCTTCCATTCTTTTCAATGCTGAAAGTGGTTGGCTGCAACCTGGATGTATCCCTATGCTAAAAGTTGTCTTTGTCTGCATCCTGTTTTTGTGGAAGCCTCTGTGACACCATCTCTTCTTCATTTACTATAGCACGGTGGTACATACCTACAAACATGCGGTGCTCCAGGTGCGGCAAACAGGTTGGTACCCCCACATGCCGCAGGATTCGGCCAGTACAACTACTCACCAAAAAAGCGCAAGGCCACCGAACAACTGGGAGGGCCCAGCTTAAAGAGAAAGGTATTTGTTCTTAATACCCTTATTACCATGGTGCAGTCAGATTTAAGTATTACCCGCTTGGTGTCATGCATGTTTATTAGATGTTCAGAAACATATGTGTGATTTTATTAATTTTGCACTCTGTTGATGTGAACCCAGATCTAGATCTGTCAGACTATCTCATATAGTCAATATATGACTACTATGTACTATACTCCCTTCGCCCCAAGGCTTAGACATATATATTTTTTGAAAAGTCAAGCGACGGAAAGTTTGACCAAACTTTTGAAAAAGGTCAAAAACTATCAAGAACTATGATATTATATACATACGACGTGAATATATGTTTCAAGATGTATCCAAGGATATATAATTCATATTATAGTTTTTTTTCTAAAAACATGGTTAGACTTTACATAGTATTGAACTGTTGAGCTCTGTTGCTATTTATGCAGATTGAAGGTGCTGCTGCAGAGGCTGAGGCTGCAGATGTATCCACAATTTCACATGTTATGATTTTCCATGTTATTGTTATCAGTTAGTACTAAATGTTTACGCTCATTATAGCTTCACAAAAATAAAATATGTTTGCTTTATAAACAATGGTTTTGTCTTATATTATTAGATTTACTTGCTCTTTACATAATTTAACCTTTCCACTTAATTTCAATCAGTACCACACACCAGCTGCTCAGCCCTTTCAGCTACACTCCTCTTGTCAAGCTTGTGGATTGAAAGGGGACCCCTGCATGCCATTCCAAAGGCAGAGGGAAGAAAAATGGTGCATGGCCACCCTTCGCATAGGGTACCCATGGTATTAGGTATGGATTCCAAGTGGTTTAGACCTACTTGATGTAAGATCTTGTATTTCATTTCTTTTTGTTGTCGCATTACTTCTCTATCAATTTTCTCATGAAGGTTGTCACTTGTGTCGCTCGCCCCATTATAAGCAAGATGTTCGGAAACGACAAGTTTCTAACTATGTATAGCAAGGGACCTAAAGGCATGTGGTAACTATATGATGTGGATGTCTCCTAGATGATGGCCACCACCTATTTGGGTGGCCGAGGTTGGTCCAAGTATGCCCGTGAGAATGGTCTGAAGCAGGGGGATGAGGTAACATTAGATTTTAGCAAGCCTAGGCGGATACTTGCACACCATCGTACACCTATTGACCGAAGGACCAATAACAGAGGTAGTACTAATTAATTTGCTTCTGTACTAATCACAACCTCTAATGAATTTTCTTGCGACTAACTGTTTTGCACCATTGTCTTTACTCATCATATGACCCTGACCACTTCTGCAGTCCGCTTTCCCTTATGTACCACCCAGAAGGGTGCCAGCATCAAGCTGCTGGCACCGGCACCGGCACCGACCCCAGTTCCTTCAACGACACCTGTTGACCTCAGTAGGAGAAACAATAGAGGTAGTAACTTAATTCGCTTGTATACTCTCATCTCTATCTAGGAGTTACTATTGTATATGAAACCATTTTGCTTGTACACATCTCATATGCCTCTCTGACCACTCCTGCAGTCCCCTTACCTACCCCCCAAAAGGTAACCAGCATCAAGCTGCTAGTACCCACAATGGCACTGGCCCTAGTTCCTGCTCCGGCACCTATTGACCTAAGGAGAAAGAATGGAGGTAGTAACTTAATTTTCTTGTATACTCATCATATCCTCTGATCACTGTCTTATGAGTAACTGTTGTATAAGAGACCATTTTGCTTGTACACTTCTCATCTGCCTCTACCATCCCTGCAGTCAGCTTATGTACCCCTCAGAAGGAATCTAGCATCAAGCTACTGGCGTCGGCACCGGTTCTGGGCCTTTCGGCTCCTACACCAGCCCCTCTACAATTAGTGGCACCATCTCCTACACCAGCACCAGCCCCAACACAAGCACCGGCACAAGCTCCTTCATCACCCCGGGTAGCACCGTACCTATCAGACCATATCCTACACATGTGTCATCACAAGGTCACACCGGATTATGTTTGCGAGTATATGGCGACAGATAAACTGCTCTGAATGTCTTTTCAAGTTTCACATGATTCAGTGCATTGCTCTTAGTAATTATGTGTCTATGTCTTGCTTTGACTCAGAAATTCCCTAAGAGTGTTATAAAGCAACTCCAGGCCAGATGAAAGGGCACAATAGTCTTCACGATGCAGAGCGAGGGATTGCAAATTGAGGGACACTGCACCATTAACTCGACTGATGGGCATTTGGCAGCTACTTCTAGGTGGATCAAGTTCCGGAAAGCAACCAAACTTACTATTGGAAGAACGGTTAAGGTCGATGTATCTGGCTGCCCTGAATGCCTCATGTTGTTCATGAACTTCCTAGCTGTCTAGCTCTTTGGCCGCATGCTATTGTAATTAATTATGTGGTTGTCTTATCTCCACTTATCATATATAGGTGGTAAAACTGTGATAACCTTTTGCTGGATTGGATCTATGACTAGTACGTATTGGTATGGGATATCTATATCTATATGACGGTTCCCTATATGACCAAATATTATGACAATAATTGTGTTCCAGTGATCGAGTGTGTTTGGAGAAAAGGGCAAACTGATCGCGTGGCATGGTTTTTAGAGCTAAAACAAAAATTGTCTCTCTCTGTAATGATACTGAATTTTAGTGTTTGTATTGCTGAATCAGTCACTTTGAAATGCTTCTGAATTAGTCAAGTGCTGCTGAATATGAAATAGGAATCTGTTGATTTTTTATGTCTTATTATTTTGTACTCCTTAATCTTTTAAATGGTATTGAATTTGTCAAAAGTTCTATCATTGCTGCTGGTTGCTTGCTCTAGAGATTTTTCCTTTGTGTCACCAGAACCGTTGGATGCATTTTGGACAGAGATGGGAGGGTAAAGATATACAGAGTGATTTTACCAAGTGAAGTCATTGGATATCAGCCCTGCTTTGGCGCATGTAGTGTGTGTTCATTAGATATTTTTACATGAATATTTGTCAAAGGAATTATCTTTTTTTCCTCCCTCGATGAGGTCTGCCTTTGAATCTTGCGAGCCACAGCCCAGTGAAATTTCAGATAGGAGCTCATTGACCATTGCCCAAAAACTTTTTAATTTGTCATTTTTGGCATTGCCCCCCACCTCTAAAAAAACTCTGCCTACCCATGTTTTTAAGAAACTAATCCATTATGTGGCTTTTTATAAATCGAGGTTCCAGTAGCACTGCTCTTTTATTTTAAGACAGATAACATGGACACACAAAATATTTTTTAGAAGACGGATACATAAGTTGTAGTACTAATACATGTTTAATGATTCAATTTCTATAAGTATCTTTGGTGTAGTGGAAAAACACTCAGTTTATGTCTATTTGATTTGATTTGAAGGTCTTTAGTTCGAATCCCCTATGTGTACATATTTATATATATCTCGGGTTTACTTTTTTGAGAAAGGGTTTACTTTTTAATATCGCATTATAGAGAGGCTGACATCACCGATCCACCAGCCTGCAGCATCCCTCGAGTTTAATGGTCGGTTTGAAAAAAAAGTTAAATACTTGTACAGAGAGGCTGGCATCAAGGACCCACCCGTCAGAACATACGAGGATGCATCTAGGACCCACAAGCCAGAACATACCAGAGAGGCTGACATGGGGGGCCTCAGCAGCAAGACCATACACGTCTGCCACATCGAGTAATGTTGTCAAGGTCAAAACAACGGACGCGGTCGAAAAAAAGTCCATCATATGCAGGTTTGATTTATAGAGAGACGGGCATGTGGGACCTAGTAGCGCGGCCATATACAGGTTCTGCCTCGAGCGATGTTGCCAAGTTCGAAACAAGGAGGCGCGGGCAATAAAAAATTCCAGCGTGCACACGTTTCTTCTAATGAGAGGCTCACATGAGGGACCCAGCAGCCTAGAAAAACGGTTGATATATTGAGCAACACTATCAAGTTCGAAACACGGAGGCGCGACCGAGAGTAAAAATTCCATCATACACACATTTCTTCTAATGAGTGGATGACATGTGGGGCCTTGCATCATGATTAAACGGTAGATGTAGCGAGCAATGCTATCAAGTTCGGTACACGGAGGCGTGATCGAGGGAAAAAATCTATCATACACACGTTTCTTCTAATGAGAGGATGACATGTGGGGTCCAAGAGTTCGATTAAACGGTAGATGCATCGAACAGCGTATCAAGTTCGGAATAGGGTAGCGCGAGCAAAGAAAATAGTCCATCATACACACGATTCTTATAATGTGAAGCTAACATGGAGGACCCAACAGCGTGACTGACAGCAAATAGATCGAGCAGCGTTATCGAGTTGAAATCAGGGAGGCAATAGCCAAGGGAAAAATTCCATTATACACATGTTTCTTCTAATGAGACGATGACATGTGGGTCCTAGGATGTTGATTAAACGGTAGATGCATCGAGAAACACTATCAACTTCGAAACAGGGTAGCGTGAGCGAAGGGAAAATTCCATCATACACACGATCCTTCTAATGAGAGGCCGACATGTGGGACCTAGCAGCCTGACTAAACGGTAGACGCATCGAGGAACGTTATCGAGTTCAAATCAGGGAGGCATGACCAAAAACTTTGGTCCACTAGAGACACTGATGTCTGGAACCTACACGCCTCAAAAGACTTTGACGAGTCAACATCGCGCGAGGAAATGAAAATCTTGCTTCTGCCAGGTGCCAGTCGAGCTTCCTCCATGTTTTTAGTGGTTCCGTCGTAGTAGAGGACCGCGAAACCGGAAAAAAATAGTTTTCCATCAGCCACGGCCAAGCCGAGATTTTTTTCGCCGAAGACGTGCCTTCTACGATGACCGTCGGGCCAAGTCGTTGCGGAAGGAAACTTTTCTTGTAGTGTAGAATGATGTGATGGACATTTTCCACTGATGATTGTTGCAACACGATCATGTCACGTAGTTTATGTTGCAATTGTCATAAATGGAGTGTCCTAATCCTTAAACCATGAGATCATATTAATCACTGTTACAGAGGATTGCCTTGACTGCATCAACCATCATTTCGGTGACTGGGTGACCATAACGGTGCATGTTGGGTAGTCCGAAGGAGCAGGTTGAGGCCTATGCATCAATATCGGGATTTGTTCTCCTGTGTGATAGGAAGATACACTGGGCCCACTCGGTGAATTACATCCATAAGCTACACAGCGTATGACTAGGTCATAGGAATGGAATTTCATGTGAACAAGTAAAACAGTACTTGTTGGAAATGATATTGAACAAGGTATCATGATACCTATGATCAGATCTCGCACAAGTATTTTATCGCGTAACAAAGGGAATAGGAAATATCGTTAAAGGTTCAACATGATGGTGGTTCGTGGAGTGCATAGGGGTCAATATGGGCATCCCGGTCCCGTTGTTGATCATTGATCGAGATCATGTCTATGACATTCCCGAACTATAGAGAAACACGCTTAAGGGCACTACAACACTTGGAGATCTTCCTGTGAGATGGAATCATAGAATAGAGAGAAATCAGAATCGTTTCGGAGAGATCCAAATTTGTTCAAAGAAAGAAGGAAAGGAAAATGCTAAAAGAGTTTCGGATAAATTGCAATTTATAATATGAATTTATTATATGTTAATTATGAATTAAATTATATGAAATAAATATTTAATTTTAAATTTATAAAGCAACCTTCTCACTAGGCCAAAACCCCAGAGGGTTTTGACCCAGGAGAAAACTGCAGGAAAAAGATAGCCAAAAGACAGCTAAAAACAACAGAAATTGTTGCTTGGGCCAAACAGCCCACATGCAGCGAATAAAGGGTGCCACACATGCGTGTAGTAGACACTGCTGGCCACCGTTGCTAGCCTACTCAACCACAACCCAACTCGGGCACGCAGGGGAGTGAGGAGGGCGAGGGAGCAAGCCGTGGGAGCCGCATGGCCCACCTGGGCGCTTTGCCAGGCCGCCGCTTCTTACGGGCCGCGAGCAGGTGCCGGCCCACCCGGGCCAGGCCGCCTCTGCTGTCGGCTGCTGCGCAAGCCCGCGCTAGGCCTTGGGTCCGTGGTCGGCCCGCCCGGCTGGCCACCACCATTAACCTCTGCTACTACTTGTTGTTGCTGCAATGCTATGTTGAGGCTGGGGTGGCCCACTCGTCTGCCCTAATGGTCCAGCCGGTTGCAGCCCTCTTTCCCTCTTTTTCTTTATATATTTAGTCGCACATGGCTTACCAAAAGGGGAGGGTACACCTCCATCCGCCTATATAAAGGGGTGCCCATGGGAGGGATAAAATGCTCCGATAAGATATTCTCTAAGGCACTTTTCCTTAGAGAACATCCCCCTCTCTCTTAGTTGCCTTTGCGGTGGCACGGTCCCATAGAAGGACTATTAGCGGGACCTAGAGATTCAGAATGACTCCCACTAGCTCAACTAATTCCTTTTGTCTCACGATATTTTACTTGTCCGAGATCCGATCATTTGGTATCTTCCATACCTAGTTCGATCTCCTTACTGACAAGTACTCTTTTCTCGTTATCGTGATATAATATTCTTAGTGATCTTTATCACTTGCTTGCAATCTATGTTAATGTGATATCACCGAGAGGGCCCTGAGTATATCTCTCCATCATCGGGATGCACAAATCCCAATCTTGATCCACGAGCCTAAATTAACACTTTCTAAGTACCCCGACAACATCTTTATAATCACCCTGTTATGGTGTGACGTTTGATGGAATCAAACTACTCTTCCGGAGTTAGTGATTGAAATGATCTCATGGCTAAAGATTAGAGTTAGTTTAAATGAGATAGCAATATAAACTTGAGGACATGATCGTATTGCTAAATCTACTGCGGGTGAATGTTCATCATATCATTCTCTAATGACATGACCTTGTTATTAACAACATCCAATATTCATGATCAGGAAACCTTGATCATCGGTTAATCAACAAGCTAGTGTAAAGAGAGACATTACTAGGAACCTATTCTTTCGTTTATTAAACATACATGTATTAACGTTTCCTGTTAACACAATTATAGCATGAGAAATAAACATCTATTATAAACCTAGAATAAGATAATAACCATTTATTATTGTCTCTCGGGCATATTCCTTTCAGTCTCCCGCTTGCACTAGAGTCAATAATCTAGTTTTACATAGTCATGAATCTAACACGCATAGCGTTGTGGTGTTGATCATGTTTTTCCCTCGAGAGAGCTTTAGTCAACGGATCTGCAATGTTCAGATTCGTGTTTACTTTTCAAATATCTATATCACCATCCTGGACATGTTCCTGGATGGAGTGAAAACGGCGCTTGATATGCTTGTAATTCTTGTGAGACCATGGTTCCTTAGCATTGGCTATGGAACTATTGTTGTCATAATAGATAATCATTGAATCCAAAGCACTTGGAACCACACCTAGTTCGGAAATGAACTCCTTCATCCAAACTGCTTCCGCCACTGCTTCTGAAGTAGAGATATACTCTGCCTCCATTGCTTGGAGCTCCTCCAACTCACCGCTGGTCCATTCATAAGAAATACGTATCCGAATTGTGACTTAGACTCGTCCAGATCAGTGTCAAAGCCAGCATCAACATAACACTTTGTGACGAGTTCTTCTTCACCGCCATAGATGAGAAACATATATTTAGATCTTCTAAAGTACTTCAAGACATTCTTGACCGCCTTCAAGTGCTCCACACCTGGATCAGATTGGGACCTGCTAGTCAAACAAATAGCATGTTCCACATCCGGTCTCATACACAACATATCATACATAAGAGAGCCTATGGCTGAGGCATAGGGGACATTAACCATTAGTTCTCTATCTTCTACTGAAGCCATACCTTGCAAGATAGGTAAAAGTCATTTCTTACTTTCGTGCATTTTGAACTTTTTCAAAATCTTGTCAAGGTATGTACTTTGTGATAATCCAATTAAGCGTGTTGATCTATCTCTATAGATCTTGATGCCTAAAATATAGGCAGCTTCACCAAGGTCCTTCATTGAAAACTTACTATTTAAGTAATCCTTTACGCTATTCAAAAGATCTATATCATTTCCAATTAACAATATGTCATCCACATATAATATCATAAATTCTACAGAGCTCCCACTCACTTTCTTGTAAATAAAATCCTCTCCTATATCCTATAGTTTGGAAAAATCCAAACCCTTTGATCACTTCATCAAAGCGGAGATTCCAAATTCGGGATGCTTGCTTAAGTCCATAGATGGAACGCTAAAGTTTGCATATACCTTGTCAGCATCCTTAGGATCGCCAAAACCTTTGGGTTGAATCATATACAATTATTCCTCAATGTTTCCATTTAGGAATGCAGTTTTGACATCCATCTACCAGATTTCATAATAAAATGCAGCAATTGCTACAATAATCCTAACAGACTTTAGCATCTCTACGGGTGAGAAAGTATCCTTGTAGTAAACTCCTTGAATTTGTCAGAACCCTTTCGTGACAAGTCATGCTTTATAGACGGTTACATTACCATCAACGTCAGTTTTTTTTTGAAAATCCATTTATTCTCAACGGCCTTGCGGTCACGAGGTAAGTCCACCAAAGTCCATTGGTTTTCGTACCTGGATCCCATCTCGGATTGCATGGATTCAAGCCATTTGTTGGAATCCGGGCTCATCATAGCTTCTTCATATGTCGCAGGGTCATCGCTTCCATCTACCATGAAATTTAAGACTAGATCACCGTACAGTTCAGGAGTTATATGTATCCCGCTTGACCTGTGAGGTAAGGTAGTTGTATCTTCTAGAGTTTCATGATGAGTTTAATGATTCTTGTCATTAGTTCCCTCTTCATTCGGTGGAGTCACCACTAGAACAGTTTCTGGTGCTGCGCTACTCGCCACTTCAGGAAGAGGAGGTTCAGTAACCTTGTCGAGTTCTACCTTCCTACTACTCACACCTTTCGAGAGAAAATCTTTCTCTAGAAAGTACCCATTCTTTACAACAAAAACCTTGCCTTCGGGCCGGTGATATAAGGTGTACCTGATTGTTTCTTTTGAGTATCCTATGAAGACGCATTTTGCTGCTTTGGGTTCGAGCTTATCAGGCTAAAGTTTCTTCACATAAGCATCACAACCCCAAACTTTTAGAAATGACAACTTAGGTTTGTGACCAAACCATAATTCATATGGTGTCATTTCAACGGATGTTTATGGTGCCCTATTTAAAGTGAATGCAGCTGCATCTAATGCATGACCCCAAAATGACATTGGCAAATCGGTAAGGGACATCACCATATCTAATAAAGTTCAATTACGATGTTTGGATAGACGATTTTGTTGTAGTGTTCCGGCGGGAGTGAGTTGTGAAACAATTCCACATTGTCTCATGTGCGTGCCAAACTCGTAACTAAGATACTCTCCTCCACGATCGGATAGAAGAAATTTGATCTTTGTGTTACGATGATTTTCTACTTCACTCTAAAATTCTTTGAACTTTTCAAATGTTCCCGATTTGTGTTTCATTAAATATATCCATATCTACTTAAATCATCCGTGAAGGTTACAAAATAACAATATCCATCACGTGCTGACACACTCATTGGACCACATTCATCAGTATGTATTATTTCAAATAAGTCGGTCGCCCGCTCTATTGTTCCAGAAAACGGTGATCTAGTCATCTTGCCCATAAGGCATGGTTCACATATATGCAGCAATATCATCATTCAGCTTGATTCTTTTGGCATTCACATTATGAATGTGTACTATCAATATCAAGATTCAAAACAAATAAACCATTCAACACAGGTGCATGACCATAAAAGATATTATTAATATAGAAGGAACAACCATTGTTCTCAAAAACAAATGAATAACCTTCTTGCATTAAACATGATCTAGACATGATGTTCATGCTCAACGCAGGCACCAGATAACATTTATTTAGGTTTATTATCAATCGTGACGGTAGATGAAGTGGCAGCATCCCAACAGCGATCACATCCACCTTTGTTCCATTTCCTACACCCATCGTCACTTCATCCTTTGTCACTTGTCGACTATTCCTTAACCATGTTTCGATTTACATATGTTAGCAATTGAAACGGTATCAAATACCCAGGTGCTACTTCAACTACTAGTAAGGTACACATCAACAACATGTATATCACATATAGCTTTGTTCATGTTCCCGGCCTTCTTATCTGCCAAGTACTTTGTGCAGTTCCACTTCTAGTGACCAGTCCCCTTGCAGTAGAAACACTCAGTGTCAGGCTTAGGGCCTCCTTTGGTCTTCTTCCCAGGCTTGGCAAAAGATTTTCCATCCTTCTTGACGTTACCCTTGGATTTGTCTTTCTTGCCCCTTTTATTAAAATTGGTGGTCTTGTTGACCACTAACACTTGGTGTTCTTTCTTAATGTCTACCTCGACAGTCTTCAGCATGGCTACGAGTTTAGTGAGTGACTTGTTCGCACCACTGATTACTGCAAGAGCACAGATTGTTTGTAGCTAGTTTCGAAATAAAGATATCGATCCCATACAGAGCAGGAGTCTGAAGTCTAATAACTCTTGAAATAAATATTACGATAGAAATGCTAGATAAAGTTCTAAGTGGCAAGATAAAATGCAAGTATTGTGTAAAAGGGTGTTTTTGGGTTTTGGGTATAAGAGCAATAAAGTAAAGTAAAATAACTGAGTACAAAAAGTAAGTATCACGTATGTAAGAGAGATTGGAACTGCAGTAGGGAAAAAGGTGTTCTCAGGGAGTAGCGGACACACCACTAGTATTGTAAAGATCTAAGATAAAGATTATCATCATGAACATTCTCAACTATGTATGTGAGGGAGGAACTCCGTATTTGGATGAATATGCAGCAACCGCTGCTCACATCATCCTCATAACCACAGCAGTCAGCAATCGACATCAATCAAATTACTACGCTATTAAGGGACATAATCCTGTAGGGCGTATCCCATGGCATGGATAGTGTTCCGTGAGTTTCCTCGGTTTACCAAGTTGATACGTAAGGGGTGCCAACATCTTTGTAGTCACTATAAGTGCTAACACACCTCCGTCTACCAACAAGTAGTTTCCTCCATCAAGTCCCCATGAGAGGCAAATATTGAGAGGTCGACTTCTCTCAACATCAAGATGTAGAATCTAACACATGGTCACAACGATGAATATCATAATAGACTTTATCTTATTTCACTCTCATACTTGGGTTTCTCCATCTCCCCAAGAACTAATGATCTACTCAGACATGGAGGCAATCAACATCATGGCAATGGTAATGGAAACAATCGTAGATGAATAGTACTTGTATAAATCCACAACGAGTATAGGAGTTACAACAAGATATAGACAAGATGTAGACGGGATGGATGGTGGTGATGCAGTGGTGTATGATGAATATCGATGCCTTAGCCTCCTGGATCTGCGTAGGGCGAAGATGGATCCCTGGTGGATGAGTTCCCCCTCCAGATGCCTTCCGGAAGTGAGGTTTCTACGATTTCTGGTGTTCTGTATGTCATCCCCTCAAACCAATTGCACAGGGTAAAACTATTTGACGAGACGGAGGCGGTGCCAACTATATGGCCGGAGCTATACGGTCAGAGAATTTGCTCCACCCGTATAGTTGGTCGTTACGCTCTCTACCTCCCTTGTTCACTTCTGGTTTTCTTATGGTATTATTAATATTTCCCAAATAAGCGATTTATGTTGGTTTTTACTCCTTTTCTCCACAGTACAATTGCTCCAAGAACTGTATCCATTGGATCCATCATCTGTCCTAATCCTGGTGAAAACAGAAATAAAATGTGCGCACGAACGCCGTAAAATACCAAGATCCTTGATACATTGCAAATGTATCTATAATTTTTGATGTTCCATGCTTGGTTTTATCCACTTTCTTGTGTTTTGTTCCAACTTTGGAGTACTTTTGATATGATTTATTGGACTAACCTATTAACAAGAGCCACAGAGCCAGCTGCTTGTTTTCTGCTGTTTTTGGTTCCAGGAAAGTCAGAAAATGAATATTCTCGGAATTGGACGGGACAAAAGCCAAAGTGCCTATTTCTCCAGAAGTCATTATATGCCAGAATACGAGACGGAGAGGGGCCAGAGGCCGGCCACACCACCTAGCCATGCGGCCAGGCTTGGCCCGCGCCAAGGGGTGGTGTGGTGGCCCCTGGCACCCCCTCGACCTCCCCTTCCGCCTATAAGATGCCCTCGGGACGGAAACCTTAAGTACCCGATCAAAAATCACGAAAGACTCTGTAGCCGCCGTCATCTCCATCCCTAGATCGGGAGGGACCTAAAGCTCTTCCCGGCACCCTGCCGGAGAGGGGAATTCACCCTAGAGGCCTTCTTCATCACCATGCAAGCCTCCGGTGTGATGCGTGAGTAGTTCATCCTTGGACTACCGATCCATGTAGTAGCTCGATGGCTGGTTCTCCTCCTTTGTGCTTTCATGTTTAGATCTTGTGAGCTCCGTTCATGATCAAGATCATCTATTTGTAATTCTACATGTTGTGTTTGCGGGGATCCGATGGATATTGAGATGCTATTTCAGATTGATTATTGATTCTATCATGTCTTTGTTATTTGTGATCTTGCATGCTTTCTGTTGTTAGTAGCTATCTTGGCCAAGTAGATACTAGCAACTCCAGGAGTTAATATTTATGCTCGATAGTGGGTTCATGCCTTTGGTAATCTGGGGAAGTGACAGAAATCTCTAAGGTACTAGATGTGTTGTTGCTACTAGGGAGAAAACAACAATCATTTGTTCATAGAACAATCGTATTGTTTACTTTACACGCAGTTCGTAAAGCAATAATCTGTTGCTTGGAACTTAATACTGGAGGGGGTTCGGATGATCACCCGAAGGTGGATTATTAGTCATAGATGTAGTTGGATGGTGGTCTATGTATAATGTTGTAATTCCCAATCGAATCTCAAAGGAATCAAGATGATTAGTATATGCATGTATTGCTTTCTCGATGTTTGTCAATTGCCCCGCTGTAATTTGTTCACCCAACATGTTATCTATCTTAAGGAAAGCCACCTCTAGTGAACTATGGATCCCGGTCCTTGTCTTTTACATACAATCTACAATTTGTTTACTGCTTTGTGATTACTTTTTGCAAACTTTTACTTCTTTCCATTCGATACGTTTAATCCTTTGTTTTCCGCAAAACACGGTGAGATTGACAACCTCATCGCAAGTTGGGGACAAAGTTCTATGGTTGTGTTGTGCAGGTCTCCACGTTGCTACTAGCGCCAGTAGTGCGCCCTGCCAAGGCTCGGCTAGCAACACCTTTGGGGTGTTTCCTTGCTCCTACTGGTTCGATTAAACCTTGGTTTCATAACTGAGGGAAACTTGTTGCTGTGCTCATCATACCTTCCTCTTGGGGTTCCCAATGAGCTCTACATCAACATCGCACCAGCACTTTTATGGCGCCGACATTGAGCCATCAAGCATTTTTCTGGCGCCGTTGCCGAGGAGTCAAGGACATCTACACAAGGGGAGTCCCTCATAACCAATCTCTTTACTTTGTTATTTTTGTTTTGCTTAGTTTCTTTTTGTTTTGTTTGCTTGTTTCTTTATCAAAAACACACAAAAAAATAGTTTTACTAGTTTGCTTTCTTTATCAAAAACACACAAAAAAGTCTCCTTTAGTTGTCACCCCTTCCTTAGCTCACCATGTTTATCCCTACATTGACCCTGAAAGACCTTTCAATTGGATAATGTTTCTTAAGCTTAAAGAAATTGAGGACCCTGAAAAGAGGGATTTTATTCTAGAAACTTTGTTTAAGGAGTTCTACGATGTTGCCAAGGAAGCTAGGAAAGTCTTTGAACGTTTTAATATGCTAGGCTCATGTGTAGATGTTGTTGGTACACGAGAAAAGATGAACAAGACCGAACCTAGTGGGGAGGAACCTAAGATTCCAATACCCTTTAAACTAGTAGCAATATATGATGCCATAGAAAAGAATCTTGATTGGATTGTTCCTGCAAACCCTTTTGATGAGAATAGTGAACCTAAGAGCATTGAGAGCGTATCCTCTAGAACTTATTTGGATGATATACCTTGCCTTGTTGAAAATATTTCTTGTATTGATCTTAATGCTTCTTCATTTGAGAACACTTATTCTTTTTCTTGCTTCTTATGCCTTACTTAAAGGCGTTAAAGAAAAGTACTTATTGGGAGATAACCCAAAAGTTTTAGATGAGTCTTGGAAGTTATTATATCTGTAATAACCTCTCCTTATCCTTTTTATTTGCTTTTTGTGCCAAGAGTAACCTCTAATGAGAGAGAAGTAATGATTGGGAAAGTTGCTGTCCCGAAACAGATTTCTGTGCTTCACCGTAAAAATTCGTGTAAAATCTCTGAACTTCTTTTTGAGGCATCCATTTTTGTGCTTATGCCCCAGGTTGTTATATAACTTTCGTTAGTTCAACACTTTTTGATTTGAGGAACAGAAGGTCTTCGAAAAAATTCGTTTTTACCTGCTGGTCTGTTTTGACAGATTTCTGCCATTTTCTGCATTGCTTCTTGTTGGTTCGTTTTTGAGTTCTTTTGGGGAATTGAGATTTTTGAGGGAAGTCCTACATTAGCTACTGTTATAATGGAAGTTTATTTGGTGTTAGAAATGAACCTTAAAACTTATTTATCTCGAGTACACTAATGTTGCTAATAAAGATTGTGTGAAGTTTTGTATGAAGGAAAAATTTCAGGTGTATGGAAGGAATGAGTAATGAGATGAAGGATGGACTAAATCTCAAGCTTGGGGATGCCACGCGTGTCACCCCAAGAAATATCCAAGAAGTACAAGCGTCAAAGCTTGGGGATGCCCAAGGCATCCCCTTCTTCATCAATAAAAATCCCAGGTTTCTTCCAAACGATTCATTTTTATTGTTTCATGCACAGTTGTGTTTTTCTTGGAGCGTCTTCTTTTTCGTTTTTGTTTTGGTTTTTCGTTTGCTTTGGTTTGCTTAGTTTTCTGAATAAATTGGTTAGACCCCCTCTTTCATACATTGGTTTGCAAATAGTTTGGTTTGGTTTGGAAAAGAGTAGGAAAGTTCATGCTTATGTGGTAAAAAGAGCTCGTTTTTGACTGTGGCCTATGCTTTGTCATGCCATGCTTGATATTGTTTTGGATTTATGCTTAGTATTCTTTGCTGTAGCATGACTTGTTATAAAAAATTGAGATTGCTTAATGTGCCTTGGATAAATCATGCGTTGTTTTAGCATATTAAAGCATAGTATAGTGGTATTCTCCTTTGATGCTTTATTTGGGTTGACTTGGCGCATGCTCACACCATGTTATGAATATCTCAAGTCACCATAGCCTTTATGATCCTTTAGTTTTCAACTTGTAGTATCACTTTATGCTTTTATCAATGATGTTTTGTCGCTCTGCATGATTATGGCCATTATTGCTCTCTTAGTTTGTCGCTCCCAGTCTTTTGCTAGCCTCCACCACCAAGTATGAGTTCCACTCATGAATCCAACTCCCTAAACCAAGTTATTCCAAAGATTCCACCATACCTACCTACTAGCTTATGCTATTCCAAGTATATTCATGCTTTTTTTACCTTCCAAATTAAACTTGCTATGAGAAAACTAGTGATTAAAGCTCTCACAAACTTGATGGCACACTTTACTTTTCTTGCCCTTAATAAACTTGAACCATTGTGTCATCTATGTTGTATATGCTTGCACTTATTTGTTGGGAATTAGCAGAACCATGCTTTCATGGGGAACGCTTTCAACATTGCACTTGGTACTTGTACCTAGTTGATATCATGCTCTTTTATATATGGATGTCGTCGGTGTGAAATGAAAGGGGAGCTTGTAAGTCCATGGAGTTATGTATATGTGTTAGAGAAACGCCTGGGCGGCTGGTCTAATCCATGCTGACATGGTGGAAACCTATAGCGTAACCATAATGAGCTGTCTATGAAGCATTCTTCTTAAAAAAAGAGTCCTATTCAGAAAAAAAGAGAAAAAAAAGATTATGAAAAGAGGAAAGAGAGAAAAAAGCACCATATTCCCATGGTAAATAAGAAGATTGCTGAGATGCTCGTTGTCTGCTTGCCTTGTCATTTTGATATGGGGATTCTTCCGTATCATCGGGCAAGGGGTACCCCGTTGGCGGTTCTCTATGATACACATGTACTTACAATGACAAGAACTTACCGGTGACTAAACTTGAGTAGCATGAGGAGCGGCCCTCGTATACAAGGGACATGAGATTTCTAACTTATACTTCGTCAAGCATGTACACCATAGTTTGTTCACTTTAACCTTAATCACTTCAAGATGCTTATGATAGGGGCAATGAGAGCTGAAAGCTATAAGTACCATAATTTTTGGAAGCTCTTTATGAGACTTAAATCCCTACTTCCTTTTATAAAAAGGCCTTTCTTCCACCATTATATTGAGTCTCCACCTTCTACCTTTATGCACCTACTTTGAGAGCATACTGGCCATTCTTAGTTCTATGTGCATTATCCCAAGACTAGTTGATTGATGCATAACTTGATATTGCTTGTTTTGAACTATTTGTATCTAGTCACTCTTATGAACTTTGAAGGTGTCCTATGCATTTATATTTGCTACTCTATTGAGGGACAAGCTGAATACTATTATGATATGTTTCTTTATGTGAAACAAACAAGCGTCTTGCAAAGAATTGTTATTCATGAATCTTTTGTTTGTGCCTTTTCACTTTGCATCATAGTTTCTTTGTCTTATTGCTAGAACTTTGTGTTTCATGTTATGATTGAAGTACTATGATCCCAGCTTTGAATGTTTTACAAATACTTTGATCAAGTCTTCGATGGTGCATGTCACCTCAAAAATTATTCTTTCTTTTTAACACTTACCTACTCGAGGACGAGAAGGAGTTAAGCTTGGGGATGTTGATACATTGCAAATGTATCTATAATTTTTGATGTTCCATGCTTGGTTTTATCCACTTTCTTGTGTTTTGTTCCAACTTTGGAGTACTTTTCATATGATTTATTGGACTAACCTATTAACAAGAGCCACAGTGCCAGCTGCTTGTTTTCTGCTATTTTTGGTTCCAGGAAAGTCAGAAAATGAATATTCTCGGAATTGGACAGGACAAAAGCCAAAGTGCCTATTTTTCCAGAAGTCATTAGATGCCAGAATACAAGACGAAGAGGGGCCAGAGGCCGGCCACACCACCTAGCCACGCGGCCAGGCTTGGCCCGCGCTAGGGGGTGGTGTGGTGGCCCCTGGAACCCTCTCGGCCTCCCCTTCAGCCTATAAGATGCCCTCGGGACGAAAACCCTAAGTACCCGATCAAAAATTCACGAAAGAGTCTGTAGCCGCCTTCATCTCCATCCCTAGACCGAGAGGGATCTGAAGCTCTTCCCGGCACCCTGTCGGAGAGGGGAATTCACCCTGGAGGCCTTCTTCATCACCATGCAAGCCTCCGGTGTAATGCGTGAGTAGTTCATCCTTGTACTACGGATTCATGTAGTAGCTAGATGGCTAGTTCTCCTCCTTTGTGCTTTCATGTCTAGATCTTGTGAGCTCCGTTCATGATCAAGATCATCTATTTGTAATTCTGCATGTTGTGTTTCCAGGGATCCGATGGATATTGAGATGCTATTTCAGATTGATTATTGATTCTATCATGTCTTTGTTATTTGTGATCTTGCATGCTTTCTATTGTTAGTAGCTATCTTGGCCAAGTAGATGCTAGCAACTCCAAGAGTTAGTATTTATGCTCGATAGTGGGTTCATGCCTCTGGTAATCTGAGGAAGTGACAGAAATCTCTAAGGTACTAGATGTGTTGTTGCTACTAGGGAGAAAACAACAATCCTTTGTTCATAGAACAATCGTATTGTTTACTTTACACGCAGTTCGTAAAGCAATAATCTGTTGGTTGCAATTTAATACTGGAGGGGCTTCGGATGATAACCTGAAGGTGGATTATTAGTCATAGATGCAGTTGGATGGCGGTCTATGTATAATGTTGTAATGCCCAATCAAATCTCAAAGGAGTCAAGATGATTAGTATATGCATGTATTGCTTTCTTGATGTTTGTCAATTGCCCCGTTGTAATTTGTTCACCCAGCATGTTATCTATCTTAAGGAGAGCCACCTCTAGTGAACTATGGATCCTGGTCTTTGTCTTTTACATACAATCTACAATCTATTTACTGCTTTGTGTTTACTTTCTGCAAACTTTTACTTCTTTCCATTCGATACGTTTAATCCTTTGTTTTCTACAAAACACGGTGAGATTGACAACCTCATCACAAGTTGGGGACAAAGTTTTGTGGTTGTGTTGTGCAGGTCTCCACGTTGCTACTAGCACCGGTAGTGCGCCCTGCCAAGGCTCAGCTAGCAACACCTTTGGGTTGTTTCCTTGATCCTACTGGTTCGATTAAACCTTGGTTTCATAACTGAGGGAAACTTGCTACTGTGCTCATCATACCTTCCTCTTGGGGTTCCCAACGAGTCTACATCAACATCGCACCAGCACTTTTCTGGCGCCGACACTGAGCCATCAATCCTACATGTACAATGCAAAATAATAATATAAAACATGATGCAAATATGCACTCATCAACCACTCATCTTGTAGTTTAACACAAACCCTTTGTATCTAGGTGGGAGCAACTGGAAAACTCTATCCATCGTGAGATCGGATGGAATCTCACATCCTAGTGTTTCAAGATGTTGAGCATAGCCCGTCATCTTAATGACGTGCCCGTTCACATAGCTATGCTCCTCCATCTTTGCACTAAAGAACTTATCAGAGATCTTATATCTCTCATTATAGATTCGGTCCCCAAACATTGTTTTGAGTTCCTCCAGCATGACATCAACATTAGTAAGTGCAAAGCGCTTTTGGTATTCAAGCTCCAGCGACTAGAGGATCACACACCACACAAGAGTGTAGTCATCATATTTCGTGTCATACACATCGTGCTCTTCCTGAGTCGCGGTAGCTGCAGGGGCGTCACCCAAAGGGCTGTCTAGCACATAGGACTTCTTCATGCTCGTGAGGATAATCTTCACGTTGCGGTGCCAGTTGGTGAAGTTAGACCCATTATCTTGCAGATTTTCTCTATCTAGGAATGCATTGAAATTGAATGCAGGGGGTTCCATGATCTACAATGTATTTGGAAAGACTATTTTAGACTAGGTTTATAAAAGATAGAGTTCAAGTTAATTCAAAATCACTATGAGAACTCCCAGTAAAAACGACATCCCTCTAGTCATTTTTAGTGATTACACGAACCAAATTCACTACACTATGACCGATCATCACGAGTGGTGGTGCAGCTCCAATGGCGAGCATCATATGGACATCATATCATTCATATGACTCGTGCTTTACCTTTTGGTTCATGTTCCTAGGCCATGTCTATACATGCTAGGCTCGCCAAGTAAGAACCTTAGTATTCGTGTGTGTAAAACTGGCTTACCCCTATTACATGCAAACGTAGAGTCTATCACACCCGATCATCACGTGGTGCTTCTAAACGATGGACTTTCTTAACATTGCATACTAAGGAAGAACATATTATTATCTTGATATGAGTGAGAGGGTCATCTTATAATGCTACCTCCAACAAGTAAGCAAGACATAAGCAAAATAAGATGCATAAAAAGATATAAACATCACATGCATATATACTATATGATTTGATATGGTCCTTTCTTGCACTTGATCTCCATCTTGCTTCATGGTATGATCTCCATCATTCCACCGGCGTGGCACCAAGTTCCATGGTGCCACCATCATGGTCGTCTCCACTATTACAATATATCACTTGGATATATATGAATAGCACACATTCCATAAAAAAATAAAGACAACCATATGGCTCCTGCCGGTTGTTTAACTTACAATAAATCTCATTGCATACAACAATTTTTGTATCAATGACCATATCACATCACATGCTCTACAAAAACAAGTTAGACGTCTCTAATTTATTTTTGCATATTTTACGTGGCTATGGGCTTTCTAGGAAAGAACCACTCTTCCTACGAACTTCAACCACAACGGTAATAATCAAGTTATTAGCAAATCATTGTAAATTAGATCATGACTATACTGTGAAAGATAGACACCCACTGAGACACTTATGCAATACGAGTTGCATGTCAAGCGTGGGACAAGTCTCATGTGCAAGGACATGTAAAGTTAGTCTGGGCCGCTTCATCCCAACATGCCACCATGATCTAAATTTACGCAAGTACAAAATAACAAGATTATCATGCCCACATCTCTATGTGTTCTAACCGTACAAAGCATCTACGCATAGACATAGATCTGCTACCATTGATAGGGTTCGCTGCATGGAAAACAAAGAAAATCCTATGGTTGCAACTACCAAGATCGAATCTAAGTGACACTTGTAACAGTTTCAGATGTACTCATGCTCGAAGACCGTAAAGCAGGATAACGTCCCCGCAAACAAACGTGGTTGTTCTAGATTGTAAACGACTGTCCTCAAGGATGCGAAGATGATCACGGTCACACGTTCGTTGTGCCGACGACTTCTGTCCCTTGCTCTAGCTGGGCAGCGGAAGTAGGGGATCCTCGGGAACTCTGCCAACACTACGAAATGGTGGTGATGGTGGTAGAGAAGATCTTGAATAGGGCATCGCCTAAGCATTGTGCTTGTGGCAATGGAAAAGGCTAGAAAGGATAGGAAGATGCCAACTAAAGGGCATATGAGAGAAGGGAGGATGAGTGTGTGAGAGAGAGGAGCTCCACCCCACCTTTTATAGGGGGAGGGGGCTGCCCCTCCCATGGCCGGTGGCTAAAGAGGTTCCCCCACCTCTTCCATCATTCATGTGGATGGACTCTCCACTCACAAAAAATGATCTCCATTTTCTCCCCTTTATTCTCTACTCAAAAACAAGAGTCTCTTCATTAAAAACACCTTTTTAATTCACTTGAGTTATTGCCACTCATTTAATGAACACTTCATTTAATAAGTACTTCATTTAATGAACACACCAACAATTCAATCTCTTGTATTAACCCAATATGCTGAAACTTTTCCGGCAGATTTATCAGAACAATTCCTACGTTATCTAGTATTTTCTACGGTGTTCCCTATCCACTCAAATGCGTCGACTATCCTTAAGTGTGTATCCCTACGGGTTTGTGAACTATGTGGACATGATTGAGACTCTCTCTAGTCAATAATTATTAGCGGGACCTAGACATTCATAATGACTCCCACTAGCTCAAGATAAACTAGTGATCACATGAACCTTATTCGTAGTAACCAATTCCTTATGTCTCGCAATATTTTACTTATCCAAGATCCGACCATTTGGCATCTTCCATACCTAGTTCGATCTCGTTACTGACATGTACTCTTTTCTCGTTACCATGTTATAACATTCTTAGTGATCTTTATCACTTGCTTGCAAGCTATGTTAATGTGATATCACCGAGAGGGCCCTGAGTATATCTCTTTGTCATTGGGATGCACAAATCCCACTCTTGATCCACAAGTCTCAACTAACACTTCCAAATTACCTGATGACATCTTTATAATCACCATGTTATGATGTGACGTTTGATGGAATTAAAGTACTCTTCTGGAGTTAGTGATTGACGTGATATCATAGTCTAAGGATTAGAGTTACTTTGAAGGAGATAGCAATATAAACTTGAGAACATGATCGTATTGCTAAATCTACTATGGGTGAATGTTCATCATATCATTCTCTAATGATATGACTTTGTTATTAACAACATCCAATGTTCATGATTAGGAAACCTTGATCATTAGTTAATCAACGAGTTAGTGTAAAGAGAGGCATTACTAGGAACCTGTTCTTTTGTTTATTAAACACACATGTATTAACGTTTCCTATTGACACAATTATAGCATGAGAAATAAACATCTATTATAAACCTGTAATAAAATAATAACCATTTATTATTGCCTCTCGGGCATATTCCTTTCACATGCCACACGCGTAGCCACGGTCTGTGTCGCCACCACCGCGCGAGGGGAGAGCAGGAACCGCCACCAGTATAGCCCAACCTTAGCTCGGCGGTGCTCTGAGGCGGTGGCGAGGAGGAGGGAAGAGAGTAGGGAGGGCATGTGGCGGCGGCTAGCGTTTCCTCCCGCGCATCGCTTGTGGGAGCGACCATGGGAGGGGAAAGTTTCTCCCACAACATCGTTGTAGGCACCTTGTTGGTGCAATGTCTATGTGCAATTGGTATATTCCCCATATTAATAATTTCCATTTATAAAGCTTTTTACTCATCTAAATTATAAGAGTTTGGCTAGCAATGCTTTTAGAATATCATTAGCTTAGTTTCCAGGAGCATCTCCACTTGTACGCCCATACGGGCTCAAGCGGCATTATTTTTTTGCCCATATGGGGGGACATCGGCTGCTTTCTGAATCAGGAGGAAGGATGTTCCCAGCCACACCCCCAATGGTAAAAGAATTTTGCATAAATGTTTGAAAAAACATGAGAGCTCGTCATGGTAGCTGGAGTAGGAGCAATGGGCAGACGTCTGTGAGTCGTTGCAGGAGCCGTGGTGGCTATCGGTGAACTCGAACACTGCCATTGAGGTGTGAGGCGGGCGGAGTACGCCGGTTCGGAGCGGTAGAATGGGATGGAGGACGCTGCGAGCACGGTCGTCCTCTCGCCGGCGACGTCGGACCCGGGCTTGCATGTGTCGACACAGGGTGTCTATGTCCTCAGGCCGCTCCCACCACACATGGTCGCGGTCGGGGTGCCAACCTGTCCATGTCCCCACGGGCCGCTCCCAATGCATGATGGCCCTGGTGTCAGGGGGTGACGGCGCTGCGCGTGGCGGGTGGGGCACGTGAGGCGGCGAGGCTGAGAATGGTGGGAGGTGGAGGGGCTGAGCGCGGCGCGCGGAGGAGGTAGTGCGGCCAGATGAGGGCAGTAGGTGGGAGAAAGAGAGAAAAAGAGATTAATGGATAGTGGTCACAGTGGATGTGTGGCGTGATTTTAACCGTGTAGTTGTTCGTCGACGCCCCTGGTTGCCTCCATATGGCAAGGTGGTGGCCTAGGAGTGCCGGATGTCTAAAACGTTAGCGCCGGATGAAAAATTAATATAGGGAGACGGCTGGGTGCAGTTTTTGTTGGATAATTAGGCACAATTTCCACGATTATTCTAGAATATTAAACATGACAAAACCAGGTACTAGCACATGTAACTCGAACATACTAGGTGTACTAAACAACAAGATGAACAGAAACAAGTAGCAGCTAAACATGTACTCGCGGAACATGGTGAATAACCAGACAGCAGCACGTCACACGTATCGTTCGCTTGTAGAAGTAGTCGCAGCAGTAACCTTGGGGAAGATTGATCGAAGCATACGGTAGCGAAGACGATGATAGGCAGCATCGTCTGACTTGGATGGAAGACAACCCGTGATGAAGAACTCGAGCAGTCGCGCAGAGCGCTTCCCAAAAACCTTATTCGCCCTGTCCCGTACAGGATCGCAAAGGCGAGAGGTTCTGGAGACCTGCTCTCCCGTCCGCCTATGTACACCGGCAAGAGGGATGGAGTAGGCTACGGTGGCAGCACGAGCAGAGAGGTTGGCAAAACCCTAGATTGGATTCAGAGTGTTCTATGGCGGTAGCCGCGCACGACTTTATATAGAGCGACACAAGAAACCCTAACAGAGATAAACGTGGGCCGAGTCCACGTTGCGCATGTTTGGGTCAGTTACAGTAGCCCATGATCCGGGAGCGACATGAATAGGCTGACTGTTGACACGTGTATTAAAACCTCATAGGTTTTCCTGAGTAGCAAAAATAAAGCTCGGCTCGATTCCAGCAACCCACGATGCTCGCGCACGTCGTGACGAGCAGTACGTGCGAGCGGAGGTGGCGGCGGAGGAGGAGCAGGCGTGTAGCTCTCTTATTATCACTCACTTACAAAGTGGTGCAACACTCCACCTTATAGGCTAGTGTAACTCTTCTCCAACTTTCCATGTGGGACTAAACTATAGCTCCCACTCCACTCTCATGTGAGTTGCCCCAAACATGGTCCCAAACACATGTGTGCTGCCATCAAACATGGGCTTTGAGATTTAAAGGAAAATCTGAAATCTACATGGGCTTATTTTATATTGGCCCATTATTTCTAACAATCCCCCACCAGATCTCAAATGCCCATTTGAAGCCAATCCTCGCTACTTGTTTATATACCAGTGTTTTAGAAGAGACTGTTAAGTTGAACTTCCGCCTAGAATTTTGAGCTACGTCTATCAGCAACTTGAACAATAGACGGACCTTGAATTGCAAGTTTGATGCCAATAGATTTTACTCAAAATCATAACTAGTACCTGACTGATAGTAGCCTACCCCGCGGGTTGGAGAATATGTGTCATACTCCCTGGTCTCTTCATGAGTTTACTAGAGACCACCCAAGTCTCATAGACTGCGACGTTTATAGTCGAGCTCATATAGGTGTGTTCTTTCAAGAATGCCCTATAGGACGGCATCTTTGCTAGTTATAGCCAACAGAAACACATTAAGGCATGTTGCCAACCTGCCTTACAGATTTTCAGAGTCATGCATCTTCACATAGAGAGGGTTACAAAAATACTATCCTCAGTCAAACCACTAGCTTGTTCTTCCCAGATCCTAATTCACAGGATCTCCAATCACATAGGTTGGGTTACCACTATGGTGTGACATCCTTGGGTCTCAACCCCATCTCCCTCGATGCATTTTCTATCACAATTCGTGATAGTTCCTTTGTAAAGGGATTTGCCAGGTTTTTATCTGTTTGAATATATGTAACAGTTATTACTCCGGAGTTTCTCAATTTCCTGACAGATTTCAAACTTCTCTTGACATGTCTTGATGACTTCACGTTATCCTTAGAATTTTTCACTTTGACAATAATAGTTTGGTTGTCACAATTCAAAAGGATTGCTGGCATAGGTTTTTCAACCACATGCAAGTCCATCAAGAGTTCACGCAGCCATTCTGACTCAACAGTGGTTGTGTCTAAAGCAGTAACTTCTGCTTCCATAGTTGACCTCGTCAATATGGTTTGTCTACGAGATCTCCATGACACTGCGCCACCTCCAAGGGTAAACACATACCTACTCATGGTGTAGAGTTCATCGACATCAGAGATCCAGTTCGAATCATTATATCCTTCAAGCATAGCAGGGTGCCCTAAATAGTGAATCCCATAGCTCATTGTACCACATAGATAGTGCATGACCCTTTCAAGTGAATGCCAATGATCAATACCTGGGTTAGACATGAACCTACTCAACTTGCTCACAACAAAAGATATATCGGGTCTTGTAGCGCTTGCTAAGTACATGAGAGAACCAACAATTTGTGAATATTTCAACTAGTCTGTTGGTTCCTTCCTATTCTTTCGCAAAGTCAAACTGGGATCATAAGGTGTTGGAGAAGTCTTGCCATCAATAAAGCCAAAACAGTTCAAGACCTTCTCAACATAATGAGATTGTGTTAAAGTAATCCCATTCTCTTTCTTAATAATCTTGATGTTCAGAATCACATCAGTCTCTCCTAGATCCTTCATGTCAAAAATCTTTGATAGGAAAGCCTTAACTTCATTTATTACATTCATGTTTGTACCAAAGATCATAATATCATCCACGCACAAACATAATATAACACTATCGCCCCCACCATGGCGATAATACACACACCTATCAGCCTCATTAATGACAAAGCCAGCAGAAAGTAGGGTTCTGTCAAACTTCTCATACCATTGCTTAGGTGCTTGTTTCAGGCCATATAAAGATTTTAACAACTTGCACACCTTTGTCTCTTCACCTTTACCACAAACCCATCTGGCAGATCCATATAGATCTCCTCTTCCAACTCTCCATTAAGGAAAGTTGTCTTCACATCCATTTGATGGAGAAGACCATAAGAGGCAGCTAGGGACAATAGTACTCGAATGGTGGTCAGTCTAGCGACAGGTGAATAGGTGTCAAAGTAATGGGCCAAATAGATGCACTAGATTCATGTGGTTGTTCCAAATTCTCAATAGATGCACTAGATTCAGGAAGTATTTCAGAAGAAATTCTAGCAGTTCTATGCATATCTTTCATAGGAAACATATTCTCAAAGAATGTTGCATCACGAGATTCCATTATAGTATCAACATGCATATCAGGAACCTCAGACTTAACCACTAGAAATCTATAGCCTATACTCCGCGGAGCATATCCTAGAAAGATACAATCCACTGTCTTAGGTCCAAGTTTGCATTTCTTGGGAATCGGTATGTTGACCTTAGCCAAACACCCCAAGTGCGCAAATACGCAAGCGATGGTTTTCTCCCAGCCCACTCCTCATAAGGGGCCTTTTCTTTATTCTTGTTAGGGACTCTATTTAGGGCATGACATGAAGTCAACAAAGCCTCCCCCCACCATGCCTTTGATAAACCAGCAGTGGCTAGCATGGAATTCACCAAGTTACACAGCGTGCGGTTTTTCCTCTCGGCGACCCCGTTTGATTGGGGCGAGTAGGGAGGCGTCCTCTCATGAATAATGCCATGTTCCTCATAGAACTCGTCAAAGATTTTGGGAAAATATTCACCACCACGATCCGACCTAAGACGTTTGATCTTTCTCTCTAATTGATTTTCAACTTCGGCTTTATAAACTCTAAAGTAGTCTAAAGCTTCATCTTTAGTGCGCAACAAATAAACATAGTAGTATCTAGTCACATTATCAATCAATGTCATGAAATGTCTCTTTTCACCTTTTGTCAACACACTATTCATCTCGCATAGATCAAAATGTATGAGTTCTAGAGGTGCTAAGTTTCTCTCCTCGGTAGCTTTGTGAGGCTTTCAAGGTTGCTTTGATTGCACACAACTATGGCACTTAGAACCTTTGGTAATAGTGAAATTCGGAATTAAACTCATACTGGACATCCGAGACATCAAACCAAAATTAATGTGACATAAACGAGAATGCCAAACACTGGTACTATCATTAACATCACCGCAAATATGATTCATGGATTTATTACAAAACTCTGAAAGAGAGAAACGGAACAAGCCTCCAAACTCATAACCTTTACTGATAAATTGTCCATGTTTGAAAACAACGACTTTATTAGACTCTAACACAACCTTGAACCCATCTCTACATAGAAGGGAGCCACTAACAAGATTCTGAAGGGAATATGCCCGAGAGGCAATAATAAAGTGGTTATTATCTTATTCCATGTTTATGATAAATGTTTATTTTGCATGCTATAATTGTATTGATCGGAAATGTCAATACATGTGTGTTTAATAAACAAAAAGGGTTCCTAGTTATGCCTCTCTTATAGACTAGCTTGTTGATTAACAAGATGATCAAGGTTTCCTGATCATAGACATTGGATGTTGTTAATAACAAGGTCACACCATTGGTGGAATAATGTGATGAACATTCATCCGAAGTATAGCATTACGATCAAGTCATTATGTTTATATTGCTATAACATCATACGAAGTAACCTTTATCCTTAGACCATGAGATCATGTTAATTGCTAACACCGAAAGAGTATCTTGATAACATCAAACGTCACACCGTAACAGGGTGACTATAAAGATGGGTTTAGTGCTACGAAGGTGTTATGTTGAGGCTCATGGATCAAGAGTGGAATTTGTCAATTCCGATGACGGATAGATATACTATGGGCCCTCTCGGTGATATCACATTGAAATATCTTGCAAGCAAGTGATGTGATCACTAGAATGTTATATCACGGGAACGAGAAAAGAGTGCATGTCGGTAACGAGATCAAACTAGGTATGGAGATACCGATGATCGAATCTCGGACATGTAATATATCGCGAGACAAAGGGATTTAGTTACTAGCGTTAAAGGTTCTGACGATCACAGAAGTCATCGTTGAATGTGTAGGAGTCAGTATGGATCTCCAGGTCCCGCTTATGATTATTGATCTGAGAGGGGTCTTGATCATGTCTGCATTATTCGCGAACCGTAGGGTGACACACTTAAGGGATACCGACATCATTTGGAGCACATATGTTTCAGATAAAGATTTAAGAAAGCGCTGGAATTATTTCAATAGACACCGAAACTGTTTCGGGTGAAATTGCTGAAATTGGTTCTGCATGTAATATTGAAATGTTGCAGGGGGTTTTATGTGAATGTTTGTTAATTAAAGTAATTAACAAAATTCTGAATAAAAATAATAAAAGAGTTTTATTAAATGAGAGAGCATTAAATTTGGAGAAATTTAATGCATTTAAAGTGGAGACTTTAAAAGAGAATGTGAAGGGGCATTTTAATGTGGAGGGGTTACCACCACATGAATGGAGGAGGTGAAGGGTCACCTCCCCCATGCGCCGGCCATGAAGGAGGGGTACCCTCCCCTCCTCCTATAGAAGGCCCCCCTCTCCTCACTTCTCACACACACCTCCTTGTGAAGGATCTCTCTCCCCCTCTAGTATTATTTCCCCATGGTCTCGGATTAGCGAGATACATGTTTCCGGTGGCTTTATCTAGAAAGGAGTAGCTGCTTCCGCTGCTTTGCTGGAGCGAGGGACGGAGGTTGTCGGGGTACCGGACGTGTGTGCGATCACGGATGCACCGCTGCTTTGCGGTGCTGGACTTGGTGCTGCTGGAGCTGGATCTGATGGACGTGCTGGAGCCGGACCTGCTAGACTTCCTCACGATCTTGAGATCGGCAAGTGTACGACTACATCAACCACGAGTTCCTACTCGTTAACAAATCTCGTTGTCTTCGAGGGTAAGTTCTCTATGGATGTATGTCCACCCGTTGCTCTGTATCTAGTAGATAGATCTTGGCGTATAGTTCTCATCGTAGGAATTTTTTTGTTTTCTATGCTGTGGACCCAACAGTGGTATCAGAGCCTGATCTATGCGTAGGTGCTTTGCACGGGTAGTACACATATGTTTATATGTGGGCGATGATGATCATGTTATTGCATCTTCTATGTACTTTGGATACTGGTGGCATAGTGGGATGAAGCGGCCCGGACCAACCTTACATGTCATCGTACATGAGACCGGTTCCACGACTGACATGCAACTTGTTTTGCATAAGTGGCTGGCGGGTGTCTGTCTCTCCTACTATAGTCAATATCTAATTTACAACGAGTTGCTAATAACTTAGTTATCCTCGTTGTGGTTCATGTTCGTAGGTGAGAACGGTTCTATCTCCGAAAGCCCTAAGCCACGTAAAACTTGCAATTGATAAATTAGAGGCGTCTAGTTTAGATCGTTGTTGGGCTAGTGTATTGATATGGTATTGTTGTAAATAGATGTATGGTAGATACTCTTACAACACAGTCAATGTGTAAGTTCCATAGACCTTGGCCTTACACACAAAGGAATGATAGAGATCATACCACGATGCAAGTGATAGAGATCAAATGCATGGACCATATCATCTCACTTTACACATTAGATGTTAGCATCTTATACTGCTAGTTTGGCGCATTTGGTAGCATTATAAGATGATCCCTCATTTAGATATCAAGATAAAAATGTGTTCTTCCTTGAGTATGCACCGTTCTATGGATCGTGTTTCGAGACATCATGTGATGATCGGGTGTACTCGACTCTACGCTTTCATACAAACAGGTGTAAGACAGTTTTACACACGCGAATACTAAGGTTCTTACTTGGCGAGCCTAGCATGTACAGACATGGCCTCGGAACACGGAGCGAAAGGTTAAGCATGAGTCATATAGTTGATATGATGCACATATAGATGCTCGCCTTTGAAGCTACATCAACTCACGTGATGATTGGACTTGGTGTAGTGGATTTGGTTCATGTAATCACCAAAAAAGGCACGAGGGATGTCGTTTTTGAGTGGGAGTTCATTAGTAATTTGGATTAGTCGAACTAAATTTATCATAAATTAAATCAAAGTGAATTTGCATAGTTTGTTGTAGTCATTGGCATTCGTTTTCTACCTTATGCTTAGTTTTTTTATTTGAGATAATAGAACTATAGAATTCTGGATATTTACTTTACGAACTGGTATCGTATTGTTTTGAATGTCAATTTAAAGTTTATAAGTCCTATTGCAAACTTTCAGCAAACTCTATTTACTCCATGAAGTTTAATCAGTAGTATTAAATCAAGAGTAAGAATTCCAATGTAGTGTCTAAAGTATCATGTTTGCCTCGATGATTATTGATATTCAAAAAGTTGTTTTAATATCAAGATTATATTGGAGCTGAAAATTGTTTCAGAAACCATCATGTGTGAAAGATATTGTGATATCTGAAACAATGTTTTTTGGTTGCATTATGATAGAGTATAATTTAGCAAAATACATGTTCTCATATTGTATGAGAATTTGTGAAGGATAGAGATGCTAGGAATCCTAATCTACCAAAAAGGTTTTGGGAACTGATATTATACTCGTGATTCTTCCTTATAAGCTATAGTAGCTTGATCATGAAAGTTGTCATGATAAGGATGAATAGAAGATGTAAGTAAAATGTTTACTACACTAATAGATTACTAAAGATTGGATTTTTGAAAGAATGCCAAACATTTGATGATGGTGATCCACTTCAAAGTGCAAGTCCAAAGGTATTAGTATTTGACTATATACAAGCTTTGTACCATGTGTCATGTTGATGACACCACTATTGATGTTGATAGATTCTTTTAAAAGAAAAGGAATTGCTGAAAGAGAATCTATAAAATATTTGGCCGAAAATAAAAGGTTGGAGATGTCCAACTTAGGTATATAGAAGATATACATGTTATGGCTATATTCCTTGCTTGTTAAACAATGTGGCTCTTAGGTATTGGATACCGGTATTGGATACCGAATTGGTTGGTATGAAGTGTCATACAGGACAACGCAATTCATGAACTACAATGGCCTAAGTAACTAGCAAGAGAATGAGTGATGATGTTCATCGAAAACAAATAAAGTGTTATTGTGTTTTTCGTTGTCGTCAAACCTAGCCTTCAAGATTTGTTTTAATAATTGTTATTTTGTTCCGGTATTACGAGAACAATGGTTGTTCAAATAATTACCGTATTCCATAAAGGATGGATGAAATTTTACAAGTCTAGTGGGAGAAATCACATCCATAAACACTATTGCTAAAATGTCGCAAGACAAATGATTCAAAGATCACTTATGAAGTGACATCACTGTTTAAATTATATTTGAAAGAAAACATGAAGAAACTCCATGTTGATGGAATTTTGGAGTCTTTGATTTTGATCAATTGACGCATGTGAGACTTTCCTCGAGATAATTGAAACTCCGTCCATAGGCCAAAGAAGAACGGATGACTAGCTTATTGGAAATTGTGCATGCTGATGTGCATAGTCCATTATGTGTAGCCATATGCGATGGATCTTTTTGCTTCATATGCTTTCTTCAAAAATTTGAGTGAATATATCTGTATATTTACTTAATAAGGAAGAAGTATGAAACATTTGAAAGTTGTTCAAAGACTTTCAAGATGAAGTGGAAAATCATTGTAACAAGAAAATAAAGAGTTTATGATTCGATCATCAAGGAAGATATTTGAGTTACATGTTTAGCAAAAACACCTAAGACTTGAGGAATTGTTCCATGATTTGTGTTTCCCGACAAACCATAGGAGTATGGCATATTCGAGAGATGAAATCAAACCATGTTTGACATGGTAAGATCGAAGGTGTCATTTATAAAACTGCCATTATGTTTTAAAGATTGAAGCTTTAGAGACTACCGCTTTTACACTGAAAAGAGCACCATCGTGATCCATTGAAATGACACCATATGAGTTATGGTTTGGGATAAAACCCGAATTGTCTTTTCTTAAATTTTGGTATGTTATGCATAAGTAAAATGTTTACAACCAAAGTCGGATAAGCACGTCTTTGTAGGTTATCCCAAAGAATTTTTTGGGAATTTCTCCATAACACCAAGGACAAAAGAGTTTGTCGCTTGGAACATCAAGTTTCTTGAGAAGGAACTTTTCGTGAAAAGTTAAGTGGGAGGACAATAGAACTTTGATAACGTTGTTGAACCTTAGCTATATGTGCTAAGTAGCGCAGCGCCGGAAAGTGTCCCGGTGGCGGCCACAATGCTCATGGCTCTCGTGATTACAAAAGGTGTGATCTCGGAGATTAGAGTTCCTATAGAACCGTGTGGGTCGGTAAGAATCAAATAGTAAGATTTGATAAGCAAGTCGTTATTGTTTTGACAATGATGAACCGACTACATGCAAAGAAGCGATGATGGGCCCTGACTCCATAAAATGACTAGAAGTCATAGAATCCGTGATAGTCCCATACACGAGAAATCAAGTTTCTGAACTTGGAAGACCCTCCAGAAAGGCGTGAAGCCTATCGGTCGTGTTGGGATCTATAAAGAAATAAGACATGGATGTTTAATATCTATGAAATAGTCGACATGTCGGAAAGAAGTTTACGACAATGTTCAAGGAGTTGACTATGACAAGATTTTATCTTTCATAGCGATATATAGTCTTGACGGATTAATGTAGCAACCACTACATACAATTTGGTATATGGTAGTTGAATAAACAAAACAAGGTTCTTCTAATAGAACGGTAACCTAGGACATGTACATGACATGGTCCGAAGGGTTTTGTTAATTCAAAGGGTGCTAAAAGGGCATGTAAACTTCAATAGTTGAAGTAAGCATAGCGGAGTTGGAATCTTCACCATGATGAAACTGTTAAAAGAGTTTAAATTCATCGGAGATGATGAAGATGCTTGCATTTGCAAGAAATTAAGTGGGAGCGCTGAGACATATTTCTAATACATTATGTAGAGGACATATTGTTGATTGGAAATGATGTATCTTGTATTGACACAAGTTAAGAATTTCATTAAAATAAGATTTCGATGAAAGACTTGGGCAAACCCGGAATATTTGGCATCAATATCTATATGGATAGATTATGGCGCAAATATGGTTGTGCCAGACATACATATATGAGATATTGAAAGGGTTCAATATGGAAACAACAAGAAAGGTTCTTGTTGCATGGAAAGGATTGTATCAAAATTCAAGTGTTTCAACACTTGGTGCGTAAAATCACATGAAGATTTTGATCGATTATACCATGATATGTATATATCCAGAATTTCCTATGCTCTAAATGTTATGAGCATATACCAGAATGATTCATAAGATGATCATTGGACAATAGTAAAGATATTCTTATGAGCTTTGGAAGAACTAAGAATATATAATGTATAAGTGACAAATAGTTAAAGGTAGTTCATTGTAAAGTGTTACATTGATACTAGTTTTGTCACAAGATACCAATTAAATTTATCTCAATTTAGACTATGGGTGGCACAATGTAATGGAGAGGATGTTCCATGATGGATTTGGATGAGTTCCAAAGTTGAGACATTGTGACGGATACTACAACAAAAGGCTAAGTATATAACTGCTATAGTAGCAGCAAAGGAGGGCATTTGTGTTAAGTAGTTTGTTATCAAACTAGGTGTGGTTCAAAGTGGGCTAATACTATGAAGATATATTGTGTGACAATAATATCAACATATTTTGAGCCGAACGAACTAAAGGTCTCACCAAAGGACCAAATTTATACAATGCCATCTCATTTGAGAATGAGTGATGCGTAGAGACACAAAGACATGCCAATACACACGGACCTGAAACTGTCAGATCCGGAGATTATGTTAACCACTAGCAATAGCATATATGCAACACCAGAAAGCCATAGGTGTTCAATACGCAAAGTTTTTCAAACTAGATTATTGACTCTAGTGCAAGTGGGAGACTGAAGGGAATATGCCCGGGAGGCAATAATAAAGTGGTTATTATCTTATTCCATGTTTATGATAAATGTTTATTTTGCATGCTATAATTGTATTGATCGGAAATGTCAATACATGTGTGTTTAATAAACAAAAAGGGTTCCTAGTTATGCCTCTCTTATAGACTAGCTTGTTGATTAACAAGATGATCAAGGTTTCCTGATCATAGACATTGGATGTTGTTAATAACAAGGTCACACCATTGGTGGAATAATGTGATGAACATTCATCCAAAGTATAGCATTACGATCAAGTCATTATGTTTATATTGCTATAACATCATACGAAGTAACCTTTATCCTTAGACCATGAGATCATGTTAATTGCTAACACCGGAAGAGTATCTTGATAACATCAAACGTCACACCGTAACAGGGTGACTATAAAGATGGGTTTAGTGCTACGAAGGTGTTATGTTGAGGCTCATGGATCAAGAGTGGAATTTGTCAATTCCGATGACGGATAGATATACTATGGGCCCTCTCGGTGATATCACATTGAAATAGCTTGCAAGCAAGTGATGTGATCACTAGAATGTTATATCACGGGAACGAGAAAAGAGTGCATGTTGGTAACGAGATCAAACTAGGTAGAGATACCGATGATCGAATCTCGGACATGTAATATATCGCGAGACAAAGGGATTTAGTTACTAGCGTTAAAGGTTCTGACGATCACAGAAGTCATCGTTGAATGTGTAGGAGTCAGTATGGATCTCCAGGTCCCGCTTCTGATTATTGATCTGAGAGGGGTCTTGATCATGTCTGCATTATTCGCGAACCGTAGGGTGACACACTTAAGGGATACCGACATCATTTGGAGCACTATGTTTCAGATAAAGATTTAAGAAAGCGCTGGAATTATTTCAATAGACACCGAAACTGTTTCGGGTGAAATTGCTGAAATTGGTTCTGCATGTAATATTGAAATGTTGCAGGGGGTTTTATGTGAATGTTTGTTAATTAAAGTAATTAAAAAAATTCTGAATAAAAATAATAAAAGAGTTTTATTAAATGAGAGAGCATTAAATTTGGAGAAATTTAATGCATTTAAAGTGGAGACTTTAAAAGAGAATGTGAAGGGGCATTTTAATGTGGAGGGGTTACCACCACATGAATGGAGGAGGTGAAGGGTCACCTCCCCCATGCGCCGGCCATGAAGGAGGGGTACCCTCCCCTCCTCCTATAAAAGGCCCCCCTCTCCTCACCTCTCACACACACCTCCTTGTGAAGGATCTCTCTCCTCCTCTAGTATTATTTCCCCATGGTCTCGGATTAGCGAGATACATGTTCCCGGTGGCTTTATCTGGAAAGGAGTTGCTGCTTCCGCTGCTTTCCTGGAGCGAGGGACGGAGGTTGTCGGGGTACCGGACGTGTGTGCGATCACGGATGCACCGCTGCTTTGCGGTGCTGGACTTGGTGCTGCTGGAGCTAGATCTGATGGACGTGCTGGAGCCGGACCTGCTGGACTTCCTCATGATCTTGAGATCGGCAAGTGTACGACTACATCAACCACAAGTTCCTACTCGTTAACAAAACTCGTTGTCTTCGAGGGTAAGTTCTCTATGGATGTATGTCCACCCGTTGCTCTGTATCTAGTAGATAGATCTTGGCGTATAGTTCTCATCGTAGGAAATTTTTTGTTTTCTATGCTGCGGACCCAACAGATTCTTGTTCATAGTAGGAACATGCTGCATGTTCCTTAGCTGCACGATTTTCCGGAAGTAAACTTCAGATCTACCGTGCCAACACCACGAACAAAAGCATGTGATCCATTCCCCATTAGGACGGAAGAATCCTATGCGACCTGATAAGAAGTGAACATAGAGATGGCATCACACACATGAACATTAGCACCCGTATCAATCCACCAACATGGTGATTGAAACACTGAAAGAACAGTAAATAAATTACCATACCCATTCGTGTTGCTAGCGGTCACGATGTTGACAGTCTTTCCACTTTTCCCTCTGCGATCTGCATGTTCTGGGCAGTCCTTGGAAAAGTGATCGAGCTCTCCACAGGTAAAATAGCCTAGCTCGGCCTTGTTCGGCTTCTTCTTCTTATTAAAGGTTGTAGTCTTTTCAGGCTTGTTGAAGGAGGGCTTATAGTTCCCTTTGTTCTTGCCGAAGGTCCTCTTCTGCACCATGTTGGCGCTAGACTGACCCTCGCCTCCTTTCTCCTCAACATCAAGAGGCGCTATCAGGTTTTCAACCGATATCTCTTGTCTCTTATGTTTGAGAGTTGTGGCGAAGTTCCTCCATGAAGAAGGCAACTTTGCAATGATGCACCCAGCCACAAACTTGTCGGGTAAGTTACACTTAAGGATTTCAAGCTCCTTGGCAAAACACTGTATCTCATGAGCTTGTTCGACTACAGAACGATTGTTAACCATCCTGTAATCATGAAAGTTCTCCATGATGTATAGTTCACTTCCAGCATCTGTTACACCGAACTTAGCGTTCAGTACCTTCTAGAGCTCTTTTCCATCTTTGATGTGCGTGTACACATCAAACAGCTTGTTGTCAAGAACACTCAGAATGCATTCCACAAAGGCAAGATTGGTTTCCTTGAAGTTGTTTTGATCTTGTTCAGATATAGTTCCTTCAGGTAAACCCTCACTAGCCTCGAATATTTTCAGATTTTGCAGCCACATAGTGGTCTTATACTGTCATCTCTTAAAATGAACACCGGTAAACTTTTCCGACTTCATCGCATCGGCTAAGTGTCCCATGTTTATCTCAGGAAATTGCCTATAATAAGGTTTTTGGATTGTTGGATAATTAGGCACAATTTCCATAATTAATTCTACAATATTAAACATGACAAAACTAGGTTCTAGCACATGTAACTCGAACATACTAGATGTACTAAACAATAAGATGAACGGAAACAAGCAGCGGCTAAACATGTACTCGCAGGACATGGTGAATAATTAGACAGCAGCACGTCGCACGTATCGTTCGCTTGCAGAAGTAGTCGCAACAGTAACCTTGGGGAAGATTGATCGAAGCAGACGGCGGCGAAGACGATGATAGGCAGCACCGCCTGACTTGATGGAAGACGACCCGTGATGAAGAACTCAAGCAGTCGCGAAGAGCGCTTCCCAAAAACCTTATTCGCCCTCTCCCGTACAGGATCGCAAAGGCAAGAGGTTTCGGAGACCTGCTCTCCTATCCACCGGTGCACGCCGGCAAGCGGGATGGAGTAGGCTACGGTGGCGGCGCAAACAGAGAGGTTGGCAAAACCCTAGATTGGATTCAGTGTGTTATATGGCGATTGCCGCGTACGACTTTATATAGAGCGGCACAGGAAACCCTAACGGAGACAAACGTGGACCGAGTCCACGTTGCGCATGTTTGGGTCGGTTACAGTAGCCCATGATCCGGAAGCGATCCGAATAGGCTGACTGTTGACACGTCTGTCAAACCCCACAGGTTTTCCTGAGTAGCAAAAATAAAGCTCGGCTTGATTCCCGCAACTCACGACGCGCGTGTAGCTCTCTTATTGTCACTCACTTACAAATTGGTGGAACACTCCACCTTATAAGCTGGTGTAACTCTCCTCCAACTTTCCATGGGGGACTAAATTTTAATTACCACTCCACTGACATGTGAGCTTTTTTCAAACATGGGCCCAAACACATGTGAGTTGCCATCAAACATGGATTTTGGGATTTAAAGGAAAATCTGGAATCTATTTTATATTGGCATATTATTTTAACAGTTTTTTGTGCCGACGTCCTCGTAAATGGCCTCACCGGTGGAGATGCTTTTATAGGAGAGTACGAGAGCGTCCGATCAATAAATTCCTTTTTCATCTGAATAAAGAGAAACCTTCAAAATTCAATTGAAAAATCACAGTACGAAGATACGAGATGGAATGATTTCCAAAGCGCGGTCATTTGGTTTTGTTTCCCAGGTCCGGAGTGCGGGACCGATCGAGAGAGCAGCAGTGGTCGGGAGCAGAGGTGGGGCAGGGTGCGACCGTGCGAGGACGACGACGGCAGACCCCGACGGCGTGCCTGCGCTCCGCTTCAATTATTTGTCCTTCCGGATTCCTTTCCCCACCCGGCTTACCGATAGTACAGCCACCACGGGCCACGGCAGTACGGCACCACCCCAATCACTCCACCGGGGTGTACTGCTCCTCCTGCTTTTCCTTCGCGGCTTCGCCTAACGCCTTTTTTCTCTCCCACGCCGTGTCGCCGCACGGCCGCGCGTTCGTACGTTGCCATTACCACGGGCGGGACGGCACGCGTCGCGTGTCAGAGCGCCTGTGGCCGTGGCCGCACAGCCTCGTCCGGACTGGGCCACGCACCCTACAGGCTATAGCCCTTGCTCCACGATGAGATCCGCGACTTGGCCGTCAGACCAATGCTGTTCTGCTTTCCTTTCTTATAGTATTACGTTTCACAAGCTGCATATAATACTGCTAAAAAAACGACATGTAATTCTCAGAGTCGCTAACAAAAATCTCACGCGCACGTCAAAGAAAACCGTGAATAACTCGTGAGACACGCACAGAGTCTGGATGGACGGTATAACCGTCGAACACGTACGTACGAGTGAGCGTCGAGCTGGACGGTACAACGTCCCATGTGATGCGAGGAACCAGAAAATGGTGCCAACATATATGTAAGTGCGTTAACGACAGTTCACTCCCCTCTCCTTTTCGAGTTTCTTTTTCCAGGGGAAGGACAGCCTCGCTTTGAGCATTGCAGGTGGACGGCCGCATCTCGCTACGGACGTGACAGCTTTTGATCGCGACGGGGCGAAGAAGTTCTCTAATAAGCTCCGTTAGTCAGACGTGTTCAACAGAAACTAGCTAGTTTGATGCGATGGCCCACGGTTCAGGGAACGTAGTTTCTTACTGCGTGTGCACTGCCGTGGTGCTCCTAGCCATTTGCGAATAAATATGTACTAACGGGAAATTATACAAGTACCGCTTGACGTACTGGCGCGAGGACGATGTTGCGATTATTATACGCCAATCATGGAAGTTCTTGAAGACCGAGGATTAGAAAAGTACGGGATCGGACGGGGTCCGTACCCGTATTTTTATTTTACGTCTGTTCCCAGCGGTACAAATCCATGTGCGCCACCACGCCCTAAGAAAAATATGGTTTTTATATGTCCTCGAATAAACTAATCATCATCGGAAAACGAATCTGAGATCACCGACACGGCGACACGTAGCACGATGCATTGTGCCCCTCTGCGGCCGGTGCCACGGTCGCACAGGCCATGGAGAAGCGATTTCAGTCTCTTCGGGTTTTAGCTAAACTTTCAGCGTCAGCTTGTAGAATTCAAAAATGAGGGAGCACAAAAAGATATAATTGTCATGGCATATATATTGTATAGTACTGTAGTATACTTTTTTTTTTTTGCGGGTAGTATACACTATGAAACCGTAGTAAACTGTGGCGCAGCGACACACCTCCCCCATGATAGGACAATTCTATCAGATAGAATGATTGTAAGGGGCGAGGAAATGATGTTGTTTTTTTGAGAAGTTGACTATTTCTTCTGGACAAAGCCAATGATTTTCCCCGAATAATTTTTTAGAGATGCACGAATATTTGTGCGGAACCCACCTTTTCCACATGAGTTCATGAATAAAATTAACATCAAAATAATTATTTTTTCTCTAATTATCGTAAAAATCTTGTCAGCAAATTTTTATCGGCAAATTGTACACTAACCGCTGAAGAATTACTTTCCACGAATTCGTATAGGAAAATTACTTACCATCAAAAAATAACTTTGTGGTAGTTCCCGCTGGGAAATTACAAATGGGAAATTGTGTCAAAGTATTATTTTGAAAGAACCATGAAAGACATGGGAAAAGGCTAATTACGGTTGGCAGTTGATTAAGAAAAATTAATCACCTATAGAGAGCGAACGTAGGAAAACTAAGGATGAAAAGTTGTACCGGAGAATTACCATATTGTTCACAACTGATGACGATTACGGTCAAGAAATTATTGGTCTTCAAAGAATTACCATATGATAACTATTGTTGATGAATTACGGCCGGGAAAACATGTTGAGCAATTACTGCCAAAGAGGGGAAAAAGTCTTCAAAGACAAAAAAAAAATCTACGGGAAAAAACTAGAAAAAAAATAGCCTGCTATAACAAAATAGTTTTGGCCGTAAAATATGCTATTAGCAAGATATTGTACGCCGAGCTCTTTAGATATATTTTTCCATGATTACTGCTGATGAATTACTAACTGTCAAACGGTTACCGCGTAAAGTAACTATCGTAGGGATATTACGGCTTGAAGGGTGTCGGAAAATACCATCACTCTGTTGTCAATTGGTGTCCAATTATGATCGAGAAATACACAACGTCGGGTTGACGAATGGCCGTAGAAGGATTAAAATAGAAATGTAAAAAATGGCATTGTAGGCATAGGAAAACTACAGCCGAAAAGTTACGATCGGCGAGTTGTGTCGAGAAAGCACCACCGAAGAATAAAAATAGCATGTAAAAAAGGACTGTCGTAGACATCAAGTACGTAGCCCAAGGTAACTATCTTGAAAAATAACAGCTGGAAAGTTTTTGGAACAAATCATCATCAAGGGAAAAAAATAAGGAAACAAAAAAAATATTGCACAAAAATATTGGAATAAAAGAAAAGACAAACAACTACATGGCTCTCTGTGAATGGTAGTAGTTGTTCAACCTGATCGTTTGATTATGATAAATCTCTCCGGTTACCTCAATTAAAGGATATTTCTAGGACAAAATCAATCTAAACTCTGTTATCCTTTCAAAAAATAAGGAGGACAAGGATTCCGATATGGCTGATGCCTCTTTTCGAGATATCTAATGGAAAATAATATACACATCATCAAAGATGATATGACTTGCCCAATTCTACATGAAATAAAACCACATGAGGCTTTGAAAAGAGACGAGGTTTAATTTCCTTGCAGAGAGGCTAGAGAGAGGTTGTACTAGAACTCTTAGAGGGCGTTTGGTATCCGTCATTTGGGCCTGAAATTCTGGAATTTATTTTGCAATTTCATGCCTATGCTGTTTGGTTGGTATAGAATTGGGCCGTCGTTTTATTTGGCAAATCCATCGAAATATCCCCATGTGTAAACCCGATACCTATCTTAGACCCGTAATTTCCAAATTCCAATGGCAGCCAAACATGTGGGTATTTTTAGAATCATAATATAAATGAAATGAATACCTGGGTGCCAAACAAGTTAAAGAAAAATATGCATGAAATTAGAGCTTGTATTTGTTATTCCTTGGAGCTTAAAGGAAGAATACAACTTATCCCATGAAAGTCCTATAGTACTATGTGATCCAAATCTATAAATAATTGATTGATTTTCCAAACAAAATATGAAATTGATTATGCAAATTCAATTTGAGGCTATCAATAAAGCTATAAATAATTTAGCTGGTGTGTACAAATACATATTTTCCATGTCACATGATTCTCAACCAGATAAAGACAGAAAAGCAAACGTGTCATGAACAGTAGTTATTTTACGCTGGGCCACAAATTTGGCCCATTAACACAAGCCGTGATTTTCCTTTGTGCTTGATGCTGACTTTGGAAGCTGATTGCCCGAGCGTACATCAGTTTACCACACGCTCCCACGTGCGCGTGAATACTAATTCACTTTTCCTGTAACTAGTAAGCATGCCGTGCAAGGCACGTTTTTATTATGAAGCACAAAGCCCTTAAAATTGTGAGACTAAATTTAAAATACATTGTATGTATCTACGGATGAATGCTACTCGGCATGACAAGAGAAAATCAGTAACAAAAATCTTTAGATCAGTTGTATATATTGAAATCGAAAATACCATCAAGGAGTATATATAATATGGTCTATGAATGCTTATGTCCGGTAGCTAATGCCTAAGGATGTGATTCATCAATTTCTAGGCCATTACTATACCTTCGTGTGTCCTTAATTTAAGGCATGTTTACGCTTCATCTTTTACGGTCAACAACCGACATACCAATATTTCTGATTTATTCGTTGTTTTTTCTAGCTCTCGGGGTCATGGTACTCTTTTTTACTTGCATGGAAGGGACATGAGAGTTAGCTTAATTTCTTCATAAACTATCCCACATCCCGTTTCGTTTGCCTAATAGGTGCTAATATAAATCAACAAGTTCAAAGCAATAAAGCAAAATAAATATTAACTATCTAGACTTGAGTGAGTGCAAGAGAAGACAACAAAATCAAGAGCAAGATGTATACATTTAGGATAAATGTTTAAAAAGAATGCAGCTAGGAGACCGTAAACTAAATAAAAGCTTCTAAAAGAAGGTCATGTTCCCAACTCAGTGGTGTTGCATATATTCCTTAGGAAGTACTTGCAACTGTAAATCACAAATTCAGTTGAGAACGTCAACATAGAGAAAATAAAAGTAAACCTGGAAGTAGTATCTTAACAAGAATAGGATAAATAGGACAACCTTTTATTTCAAGATCATTAGTTGTCAATTTCTTATTCACCCAGAATGTTGCAAAATAATACTTTTTATAGTATATATAAATGCATCATCTTTTAAAGTGATCACTACATGACTCATAAAATAATCTAATTCATAATAACAGTGGAGGATGGGAATAAAGATTTCATTGAAAAGAACATAAAATAATATAGTTCATTCTAATAAGAGTGGACGGTGGGGAGTACAAAGTTTGGATTGAAAAGATTCAAGCATAACCTCAAACACTTGAGGGTTGATAGTGATACCGTGGCCAATAGCTAGCTGCTCCGCATTGAAAGGACTGTTATTCACATTTGGAGTTCTTCTAGTAAATTATGATACCTACACACCAAAAAACAACAGTTCAAAAAATACACCAGATCAAGAATAGCAATGACTCAATCACCAATGATACAAAAATATTAAAAGAGAAGGCATCAAAAATCGGGTTTTGCCATGATGGGAAAACAACATAATTAATTAAGAGCATGAGTACACTTTCAACTCTTTCTAATGATCATCATCTGCCAATGAAGAAGGCACTTATGCTCTTTCATCGGCTTGATTCCTTCTTACTCGTCAACCATCTTCTCCTCCTCCACCTAGGTGTGTCAGTATGGATACAAAATGCTCCTGCAACCGCATGCTCTACACTTCTGCAGTAATGACCATTGTAACCGAACCTACACATTCACTCTAGCATATGCAACCTCTAGACTATTGTAGAGACAAGGGTGGATCTACAGATGAATGTAGAACTATAATATACAGAAGGCCCTTATTTGTCAATGTCTATACCATTGTGACCATTAGCAACATCGTCGCAAAGAAAATGCTTCTCCTTTGCACCCTATGAAATCAAAGTTCATTCAATCAAATTGAAGAAAACTAATCAATTTTTAATGCAATAGATAAATAGAGTTATAGGAGAGGACAAGATACATACTTCTGGTTCTCGAGAACTTAGAGCTTGTGTAACACCCTCGAATCGGCCCTATGCAAGTTTTAGCGCTTCCCGTCAAACCCGCATAGAAACGATTCAAGGACGCCCACCAGGCACTTTCGTGCGGGTGGAAAACGAAGTAATACCATTACACAACAGTCCTCGATGGGACCCACAGAATAGATATATATATACAACACGACTTCATGAGTCAAGAATACAGATATACTATACAAAGATTCAAATCACCTCGAAAACGATACATCGTCCGAGTACGGACAAGATGCAAATGGGGCTAAGAGCCCTGAAGAATAACCAATGGCGTCCATAACCCTGCCTAGGCCAAGCCGGAAGGGTAACCCTGCTAACGACGTCGGTCTCAAACCTGCTAAAACAAAAGGGGTGCCAACAAGGAAAAAGAGGAGCGTCAGTACTGAGGCCAGTACACGGCGAGGCTAGAATTCGGCGGCTCTCGCCTACATAGGTATGGTGGACTAAAGCGGCGGCACAGCAGTGATGACCCACAAGTACAGGGGGTGTATCGCAGTATTTTCGATAAGTAAGAGTGTTGAACCCAACGAGGAGCAGAAGGTGCTGGCTAGTGATATGGATTAGGAATTCTCTGCAAATACTTAGCAAACGGATTTTTAGGGTTTTTTGATAAAGCAAGTAAACAAAGTACGATTAAATAAAAGATAGTAAGAATGAATGCAGCAAGTGGCCCAATCCTTTATGCACCAAAGGACAAGCCGGTTGTATTTCTATAGATGACCAAACGTTCTCGAGGACACATGGGAAGACTGTCAAGTGCGTTCGCTTCATATAGTCGATTAATCTTCTCTAGCTTGCTAAGTGTTGTGTGGGTGAACCTGTGCTAATGTCCCGTCCCATCAAAGACTTAATACATACTTGTGATTAAACCCCCTTGCAAACATCCGTAAGTACAAGAAAGTAATTAAGGTAGAAACCTAACCATAGCCTTAAACTCTAAGACCCTTATGTCCCTTGTGCAATGGTTTCCTAACGGGGGTTCAGGTTTCTGTCACTCCGGCAACCCCTACGATTAGTAGCCAAATACACAATGCATTCCCCTAGGCCCATATAGGTGAAGTGTCATGTAGTCGACGTTCACATGACACCACTAGAAGAAGTACACCACAACTTAAATAACAATCTATTGAATCTTTCTCAACGCAACTCCACTACTAACAACAAGACTTCTCCCATGTCCTCAAGAACAAAACGAACTACTCACAAGACATCATATGGATCATGATCAGAGATGGAATAATGATGTATAACAATCTGAACATAAACAATAATTCAATGGTTCACTCAATAGCATCAACTACAAAGAGTAATCAACACTGGGAAAGTTTCCCCTATGAACTATAGCCAGATTCAACGCAATTGTTATAGCAATATGGAGATGGTGATGAGGGTGCTGATGGTGGTGATGATGATGATGGTCCCGATGAAGTCCAGCTTGATGGTGGTGTTGATGGCGACGATCTCCCCTCTCTGGGAAGGAATTCCCCCGGCAGAAATCTGTCTGCCGGAGAGATCTTTCTCTCTCGGTGTTTTCCACCCCGCAGAGGCGGCGGAATCTTTCTGTGGTCGCTCCCCGAGTCTTAGAGTTTCGGGAGGAAGGTATATGCCAGAGGGGAGAGGCTGGAGTGGGCCAGGGTGGCCACAGCACTCCCTGGCGCGGCCTAGGCCTGCCCGTGCCATGGGGTGGTGTGGGCCCCCTGTGGCCCACCTCCACTCCATCTTCTGGCATCTTGAGTCTTCTGGAAAAATAGAATTTTACGTATATTTTCCCAGATTTTCTGATCTTCGCGAATTTTGCCTCCAAATAGCACCTTTTCCATCAGAATTCTGACTGCAGCGGTCCATGCTCCAAAAGTCATCAACCATGCAAAAACAGATGAAATAACATAAGTATCACCTCTCAATACGAAATATATCAATGAATAATAGTGAATTAAGACATAGAATAGTGATGCAAAATGGACGTATCAACTCCCCCCAAGCTTAGGCTTCGCTTGTCCTCAAGTGAAACTGAGCTCAATAAACATGACCTCAGGTTTATGGAGTGAAGAGTCGATAAAAGAATACGGACAAGAAGCATCACATTCATCAAATACATAGATCATAATAGAAGACAACTCACTATTATATAACTCAACTTGCAATGAGTAAAGGAAACACAATAAAGATATATAAAGTGAATCATAATTGGTAATGGCAAAGTTAGCTCTTGGTCGAAGAATAGTTGATAATTTGCTGGAGTTCACAAATAGTTGGTTTTTCAATGATAGCTTTCAAAGTAGTAAACATCAGGATAAGAGCAATATGCAAAGCAAGGAACATAAGAAACATGAATGCATAAATCATCGTATGAATGAATGAAACACATCAACTCAAAATACTTGCTGAGATAGAAGGGAGTAGGCTTACTGACTCAACTACAAAGCAAAAGAAAGGGCCCTTCAAAGAGGGAAGCAGGGATTACAAGTCTCATAAAGAGCTCCCAAAAATTATGATACTTACTAGCTTTCAGCTCTCATTGCCCCTATCATAGGCATCTTTAGGTGATTTAAGGTTAAAGTGACACAACTAAGAGGATATGCTTGACAAGTTATAAGTTGAAATCTCAAGCCCCTTACTTATGAGTACCGATCCTCATGCTACTCAACTTCAGTCACGAGCAAGCTCTTGTCATTGTAAATACATGCGTATCATTGAGAACCGCCAACGGGGTACCCCTTGCACATGACACAGGAGCTATCCCATAATCAAAATGACAAGGCAAGCAGACAGTGAGCATCTCAGCGATCTTTTTATTTGATATTTGCATAGGTTTTTATTTAGGATGCTTCATAGAATGCTCACTATAGTTATGCTGCAAGTTTCCACCATGATTAGGCATGGCTTAGGCTAGCGGCCCAGGCGTTTCTCTAACACACATATAAACTCCATGTGTTGGAGATATGCCCAAGAGGCAATAATAAAAGTGATTATTATTATATCTTTGTGTTTATGATGAACGTTTACATCCCATGCTATAATTGTATTATTAGGAAACACTAATACATGTGTGTTTTGTAAACATATAAGAGTCCCAAGTAAGCCTCTTGTTGAACTAGCTTGTTGATTAATTGATGATCATGGTTTCCTGATCATGGACATTAGGATGTGATTAATAACAAGGTTATATCATTAGGAGAATGATGTGATGGACACACACCCATAGTAAGCGTAGCATAAGATCAAGTCATTAAGTTCGTATTGCTGTAAGCTTTCAAATACATAGTAACCTATTCCTTTGACCATGAGGTTATGTTAATCACCATCACCGGATGGATACTTTGATGACATCAAACGCCGCTTCGTAACTGGGTGGTCATAAAGGTGTCATTGGGTGTTCTGAAAGTATGTGTTGAAGCGCATGGACCAAGATTGGGATGTTTCCATCCATATGACGGATAGATATGCTCTGGGCCCTCTCGGTGGAATGTCATCTAGTTAGCTTGCAAGCATGTGACTAGATCACAAGGGATGACATATCACGGAACGAGTAAAGAGTACTTATCAGTAACGAGGTAGAACTAGGTATGGAGATACCGACGATCAAACCTCGGATAAGTATAGTATCGCGAGACAAAGGGAATTAGTTTCGTATGGAAATGGTTCAATCGATCGCGAAGTCATCGTTGAGTATGTGGGAGCCATTATGGATCTCCAGGTCCCGCTGATGGTTATTGATAGGAGATGTGTCTCTGTCATGTCTGCATATTCACGAACCATAGGGTGACACACTTAAGGTTCGAAGTTGTTTTAAGTAGATGTGGAATGTGCGTTGGAAACCGAATGTTGTTCGGAGGAGATCCGGAATGGTCCAGAGAATAAGATTCATATATTGGGGATCATTTTCTAAGTTAGGAAATGTTCCGAAGTGTTTGTATGGAGATTCTAGAAAGTTTCGGAATGTTCTAGAAGGTTCTAGAGGATTTCTTGGAGTTTGCTTGAAAACCAAGAAAGGGTCAAAGGAAACCTAGTGGGGCAAGACACGGATTCGTGGGGGAGGAGGACTCCTCCCCCCTTCCCACCGCCGGCCATAGGAGGGGAGTCCTACTAGGACTCCTCCTCCCCAGGCGCGCCTCCCCCCTTAAATAGAAGGGCAGGGGCGCCCCCTCCAGCACTGCTCCCATAACTCCCAATCTCTGCCGCCTCTCTCCTCCACCTTTCTTCTGCACAGGCATAGGCGAAGCCCTGCATAATTCTCTACTCCACCACCACCACGCCGTCGTGCTGCTGGGATTCCGTGGAGAAGATCTACTACCTCTGCTGCTCGCTGGAACAGGGAGAGGAAGGTCTGCTTCGACTCCGCACGTGTGACCGACTGCGGAAGCGCTGCCGAAACGCGGCGCCGGAAGGATCGTCAACTTGACCGACTGCGGGAGCGCTGCCGGAACGCGACGCCGGAAGGATTGTCCACACGATCTTGAGATCGGCAAGTGATCGACTACATCAACCACGAGATCTAATCTCGTTAACGCTTTCGGATCTACAAGGGTTAGTTCCCATCTATCTCGTTGCTCATGTCTAATAGATTAGATCTTGGCTTTTATCTAGATTAGATCTGGGTTTTGTTCGTTCTTGCGGTAGAAAATTTTTGTTTTCCATGCTACGAACCCATCACCATGATCTTACAAGTTCCACTTTTATTTCACACCGCCGGGATCCATAAGCAAAAGAACATGATATCAACTAGGTACAAGTACCAATGAGGTGTTGAAAGCGGTCCCCATGATACATGGTTCGGCTAACTTCAACTCATAAAGCGCAAGTATATACGCAACAAAGAAGGACCCAATGGTTCAAGTTTATTAAGTGCAGAAAATAAAGTGTGCCATCAAGTTCATGAGAGATTTAATCACTAATTTTCACATACCAAGTTTAATCTGGGAGGTAGATAAAACAAGAATTTACTTGGAATAGCAATAATGCTACTAGGTAGGTATGGTGGACACTAATGGCAAAGGTTTTGGTTTAAAGGAGGTGGATGCACGAGAAGAATACCCTCTTAGTACATGTTTTTGGCTAGCAAGGCTGGGTAGCAAGTATAAGAGTTGAAGGAAACAACCGAACATACAAGTGATAAAGACAAACATGCAATCTTCCTTGGAAGCACAAACGATCTTAACTAGAGAATACTAGACTTATGAGCAAATCAAGAAAGAAAGATGATGAAATTATTTTTCTCTAGAGTACTTATATCTTTTTCTTTTCAACTCTCAAAAAGGGTGTTGCTACTGACCGAGCCAGGTTTTCCAAAACCAACTAAATTAACTCAATGATCCCAGAGTGCTACCAATACTAACAACAAGATCAATCATATAACCACGAATTGAAAACTAACATAAGCTATGCAAAAGAGTAAATGATAGAACTTCTCATTAATATTCCATAACAAAAACTCACACCAAGGGATACATATCTAACAAGAGAGGGGACACTTCCATAATGCAAACCATACTACAAAATAACTCCTCTATTCATGATATGACTCTACTAATAAGGTAAAAAGATAGAAGATAGTGATATGATACCGCGGCAGTCCCCCAAGCTTGGAACAAACCAAGGGGATGCCAAACTTGATGACGAATTACTCCTTCGGTGGTGGTGGTATCCTCTTGATGAGCTCTTCGATCAGTTTCCCTAAGTACTCAATCTCGAAGGTGAGATTACGAATCTGCTGTGAGTTTTGCTCAATGCGGCTCATGATCATGTCATGTTGAGAATTCCAGCTCTTGCTATTCTTTCCCCACTCTTCCTCCTTGAAATCTTCTTTTCCTACATGGCTAGAACGAGGCAAATCCCAATTGGAGGGTAATTTCCCCTTGGGCATATTCTGGTATTGATGCTCATGGATAAGGGTATGGAAAGGATTCTTGGTGCATGGAGGAAGTGACCAGCGATCTGAACGGTGATGAGGAGGCTTCCCTCCAATGGCTGGATTTTCCACCACTCCAATGCTTGCAATGGTAGTGCCGGTGTGCGGATGTTGGCCTTGCTCCTCTTCAACTTCACTCTCGATCTTCTTCTCCTTCCCGGGGTCTTGGAGGTCTTCCTCCATAGGCTCCTTCCCTTTATCCTTGGCGGACACCATTGTGCTTCTAAGATTTCAAAGAGTATGTCCTGACAGAAACAGATCGAAACAAAAACATGACGAAAACACGATATACGGACCTCGGGGGATCTGGGGGGTTATATATGACAAAGTTTCATATCAAAAGGAAGGTACTGGGAGAAAACGAGTCGGAGGCGGAGTCCTGGGTGGCCTCACCACCTGGTGGCGCGGCCAGGGGTGAGCCCGCGCCACAGGGTGGTGTGAGCCACCCTGGCTCCGTTTCCGTCCCTTTTTCGCTTCGTAGCTTTCCTTATCGACTGAAAACTGCAAAAATATAGTTGGATTGTATTTTCGCGGAACTTTTCTTACCAGAACTGTTACCTATTTGAAAACAGACTCTGCAGGTCTCTGAATTTGGTATCTAGTGGATCCTTCCGGAGTCATCACTTGAATATCATCGATATCTTCATCTTCATATACTTATTACTCGAGTCATAAAACCTTTCTCTTCCTTGTTACACCATTATCTCCACTTCCTGGAAATTTCTTTCACACAAAACTTCACACAGTTCTCATTAGCAACATTAGTATAAGTGAAGTGATAAAGCCTTTTGAATCCAACTTCAACTAAAAACCATCATAACATAAGCTACTGTAGCAACTCCTTCCGAAAACCCAAAAAGAATTCAAAAAGGAAATCGAATAAAGAAGCAAATGCAAGATTAGCAAAATCTGTCAAAACAGACCAACAGGTAAAGGTCATTTTTTTCGAAAATCTTCTGTTGCTCAAATCAAAAAGTGAAAAACTAACGAAAGTTCAATAACGACCTGGGGCAGAAGCACAAAAATTACATCTCAATCCGATATACATAGATCTCTCACGAATTTTTACGGTGAAGCACCAAAATCTGTTTCGGGACAGCAACTTCCCCAAATCTTACTTCTCTCTCATTAGAGGTTGATCTTGGCACAAAAACCAAACAAAAACGGATAAGGAGCAGTTATTACTGAAGTAATAACTTCCAAGACTCAAAGAAACAAAAACAAACTTAAAAGCCAAAACAAATTGGGTTGTCTCCCATAAAGCTCTTTCTTTATAGCCATTAAGATGGGCATGATAATTTTGAAGAAGCTCTCATAGGGATATGATTTGAAGTAAAAGAGAGCATTAAGAAGCAAAAACACACACATTTAAGTCTAACCCACTTCCTATGCAAGGGGATTTTGTAAACAAACAAGTTATTGAAACCGGAGGCAACTTGCATAAGAAGGCAAAAGAAGTGTAACATAAAAACTTTCAGCATAAAGCGGGGAAACTTGATATTATTGAGATGCATAAGAACACTTTTCCCCCTTTCATAGTAGCTTTCAGTATCATGCATAAACTTAACAATAGCTATCACAAGGACCATCATAGCAATGATCACTTATTCTAACAGAAAACACAGGAATACTAGCTCGCATAACACTACTATGTGAAACAATATTAGAGGTATCCTTACAAAGGATAGGGTGTCCCCCTTTTTCATACTTAGTGACAAAGTCTTTCACATTTGCTATTATAGGTTCATCAACCATTTGTTTACCAGGTTCAACAGCCTTATTCATACTTTCATCTACCAGACTAGCTATCTTAGAATGTTCCTTTACCTTAACTAGAAAAGGCATTTTCTCAATATAAGGTTTGGGTAAGACATGATTAGTAGTATAAACTTCAGTATTTCTTGCAGGAACACTCTTAGCAATATCTTTATAAGGTTCATGATACTTATTCCACTTCTTTTTAGGCACTTCAATATAAGAAGCAAAGGCCTTAAAATAAGAAGCAATAGCTTGAGAGTCTAGACCATAAGCATTTTTAATATTTCGAAAGTCATCAGTTCCCATAAAAGATTCAGTGCATTCATAATCATAATTTATACCTGACTTTCTACCTTTGTCATTCTCCCAAGCTTCAGCATTGTCTTGAATACGGTCCAGAAGGTCCCATTTAACTTCTTCTTCCATACGAGTGAATGATCCAGCACAAGAAGCGTCCAATAAATCCTTGTCATGTAGAGGGAGCCTTGCATAAAAGTTGTTGATAATAATATTATTGGGGAGCTCATGAATGGGACATTTGAGCATTAGTAACTTCAATCTCCCCCAAGCTTGAGTTGTACTCTCTCCATCAACATGCCAAAAGTTGTATATTTGCTTCCGATATTTATGAATTTCATTAAGAGGATAAAACTTTGAATAAAAGAGAGGCACTATTTCCTCCCACTCTAGAGCTTGACCATTCTTCAGCAGCTTATACCATTCCTCAGCTCTTCCTTTTAGTGATAATGAGAATAACTTCTTCTTAACTTGATCTGTAGTAATACCTGCACACTTGAACAACCCGCATAATTCGCGTATAAAGAGTAAATGATCACCGGGATGGAAAGTTCCATCCCCAACATAGTAGTTATCCATAACATGATCAATAATTCTTGTAGGTATTTTAAAAACATCTTTCTCAGCAGGTGGTGGCTTATCTAGTACCTTAGCAGTGGTAGTAGCATTACCAAATAAGAAACTCAGCGAATTAGAAAATAAAGCAACTAGCAGAAGTAAACAATACTCATAGTAGAAGTTTCCTTTACCAGTTCCACTCTCCAATAGCGCTTCACTCCCCGGCAACGGCGCCAGAAAATAGTCTTGATGACCCACAAGTATAGGGGGTGTATCACAGTATTTTCAATAAGTAAGAGTGTCGAACCCAACGAGGAGTAGAAGGTGCTGGCTAGTGGTATGGATCAGGAATTCTCTGCAAAATACTTAGCAAACGGATTTTTAGGGGTTTTTGATAAAGCAAGTAAACAAAGTACGAGTAAATAAAAGACAGTAAGAATGAATGCAACAAGTGGCCCAATCCTTTATGCAGCAAAGGACAAGCCGGTTGTATTTCTATAGATGACCAAACGTTCTTGAGGACACATGGGAAGACTGTCAAGTGCTTTCGCTTCATATAGTCGATTAATCTTCTCTAGCTTGCTAAGTGTTGTGTGGGTGAACCTGTGCTAATGTACCGTCCCATCCAAGACTTAATACATACTTGTGATTAAACCCCCTTGCAAACATCCATAAGTACAAGAAAGTAATTAAGGTAGAAACCTAACCACAGCTTTAAACTCTAAGACCCTTACGTCCCTTGTGCAATGGTTTCCTAACGGGGGTTCAGGTTTCTGTCACTCCGGCAACACCTACGATTAGTAGCCAAATACACAATGCATTCCCCTAGGCCCATATAGGTGAAGTGTCATGTAGTCGACGTTCACATGACACCACTAGAAGAAGTACACCACAACTTAAATAACAATCTATTGAATCTTTCTCAACGTAACTCCACTACTAACAACAAGACTTCTCCCATGTCCTCAAGAACAAAACGAACTACTCACAAGACATCATATGGATCATGATCAGAGATGGAATAATGATGTATAACAATCTGAACATAAACAATAATTCAATGGTTCACTCAATAGCATCAACTACAAAGAGTAATCAACACCGGGAAAGTTTCCCCTATGAACTATAGCAAGATTCAACACAATTGTTATAGCAATATGGAGATGGTGATGAGGGTGGTGATGGTGGTGATGATGATGATCCCGATGAAGTCCAGCTTGATGGTGTTGATGGCGACGATCTCCCCTCTCCGGGAAGGAATTCCCCCTGCAGAAATCTGTCTACCGGAGAGATATTTCTCTCTCGGTGTTTTCCGTCCCGCAGAGGCGGCGGAATCTTTCTGTGGTCGCTCCCCGATTCTTAGGGTTTCGGGAGGAAGATATACGCTAGAGGGGATAGGATGGAGTGGGCCAGGGTGGCCACACCACTCCCTGGCGCGGCCTAGGCCTGCCCGCGCCATGGGGTGGCGTGGGCCCCCTATGGCCCACCTCCACTCCATCTTCTGGCATCTTGAGTCTTCTGGAAAAATAGAATTTTCCGTATATTTTCCCGGATTTTCTAATCTTCGCGAATTTTGCCTCCAAATAGCACGTTTTCCATCAGAATCCTGACTGCAGCGGTCCATGCTCCAAAAGTCATCAACCATGCAAAAATAGATGAAATAACATAAGTATCACCTCTCAATACGAAATATATCAATGAATAATAGTTAATTAAGACATAGAATAGTGATGCAAAATGGACGTATCAAGCAACACTAAACAACCTATAGAGACTCAATACAATTATCGGCTACTAGAGAGGGATAAGAAAGACCTATTCAGAACCAACCTGATAGTAACACCAAACATACCCATCCTGGTATTCCCCCTCGAGACCAAACGAGGAAGTCAAACCGAGGAACTCACACAGTTGGCAGTTTTATTCATGCCATTGTAGTTGCAACACTTACTAGTCAGATATAGATAGCATGAGTCATCCTGAAGCATAAGTAGTGGGCAGTTTTAATTAACAAATCCGTGGTAGTTAGAACATTTACTAGTCAGATATAATTGTCCTGAGGAATCCCAAAACCCAGCAGTTGTTGGCACTTTTATCACATTCCATTGGAGTTGTAATACTTACTAGGCAGGTATAGTATGACACGGATCACCACAGATCCACCAGTTGTTGGCATTTTTAATTTACATTCCGTTGTATTTGAATCTGATTACTAGTCACATGTTAAGTCAAATTTATAGCACTACTTTAGTTATGCTTGTCTATGATCAAGATACTGTGCTCCAAGTCGTCCATAACCGCGGACACGGCTTTCAGAAAGATTTACCCTGCAGGGGTGCACAAATAGCAACACACACACGATCGACCTCGGAAGAACCAAATCAAAACCCAACGAGGCTTTCACGACAAAGCAATCACAGGATTCATAAATCATTTCAGGGGGCCACCCCATTAAGCTACCCGCAACGAAGTTGGCCGGCTCCGAGGCGGACCCAAGGTTTGCGCCAATGGCTGTAAACGACTGGGAACCCGAAAGTGTGACTGGGCTTGTCGATACCGCGAAAACACTCCGCCATCCTAAACAGTACATGTGCTCCACGCATGAACTTAAATAATACAGTAAAGCATGGCATAAGTACAGGATAGTAATAAAGCCCCAAACTAGTTTGTGGCCCCAAGAAATAAGAAATGAATCAAGCTCTGGCTAAGGGGGATTCATAGAGTCTCCTGTATATGGATAGTGCGAATAGTCAAGGAACAGGTATCAAGTACTCGGGGCCTACGGGACACAAGTGGACATTAAAACCAAATAGCATATATTGCCCACCGGTGCCTCTTTCATCAGTTGTCCCAGCAATTTAATAGTTGTATTTAAAGTCATGATCATCTCCACCATAAACATCCGCCAGCATTCCAACAACTGTGGTACTTGACAACACGAGATCGCACCTGAGCAAGCACTACGACTCGCAAGGCCAGCTATCTACCAAACACAGGTATTAGGAGGTGTCCATGGCAATATCAAGGCTGCACGGGATATAACTGGTGCACAAAAACTAAAGCATCGTGACACGGATAGCAATAGATCAACAGGAGGAAGTAAAGACAATAAATGCAAAATAGGTAGAAGGGGGAGAGATGCTCATCTGGGAAACACTGCCGAAGATTCATTATCCGAAGGACTTGTCGATACTCGCATCAACTCATCGGCCTAATCCGCGAAGAAGCAAACACTAGAAGAAACACCGGATACAATATTTAATACTACGGCAGAAGATCCGGCATGATCATGATATGATGCATGGCATGAAAAAGATGCGGTGAAGTTAAGCAATATTAAGCAGAACCGGGGTCCCGACATTTAATTATAAGGTTCAAGTTGTTTAGAACCCCCGCAAATTAAATCTTGGCTTAACAGGACAAAACATGGCATCGGTTCCCCAGGCAAATTTAAATGGAGTCTGGAATAAGACAAAAGTATCCTGCATAGACGCTCCATATTTAATTAGGAGGTGAATCGACATAATGCCCCCAAACCACAGACAAGTATGCATGCATGAACAATTTAATATGCGACAGTTGGTAATGTCATATTGTAAAAATAGGGTCTTAGGGGCACACATCTGGGTTCGGAAGAGCTTGGGTTCCGGGGGTCCGGGGTCCGGTCTCAGGGTTCGACGGGGGCGGAGAGGTTCAGATACAAGATGGAGAGCTTGGCGTTTCGGGAGGAAGGACTTGGTTTGGCGTCGAGACGCATCGGATTCGCCCTGGTCGGTGTCGATCTTGTCGTCACGAAGATCTTGTCGGTTCCTCGTATCGGGCCGGTCTTGGCATCCGGGATGAAGAACTTGGTGGGTTGGGACGATCTTGTCGTAGTCCTCGGGTGATGGTGTCGGTCTTGGGTCTCGGCGCCGGAAGATCTTGATGATCCGGGAAGGAGATCTTGGTGTCCGGGGTCTCGTCGTCTTCGGGTCCGGGACCGGGGTCCTTTGAGCCTGCGAACAAGTACTCGAAGTTCCGTGACGAAGATCTTGGGAGGGGCATCGCCGTGTCCGGTTCCTGTGTCGACGAACGTGTTGTCCGTGAAGATCTTGGCATTCCGCGAGGGCCAGCTTCGAGTTCGGGGTCTTGAGGGATGACTTCGTATAGGGTGAAACTAGCATCATACATAACATGGCTCCTTGTCTCGGCCTCGGATATCACCCTCTCCTCAACATCACCACCACCGGCACACATCCGGGTACACTAGCATCAACACAGGAAAAGAGCGCAGCAACACTCAGACAGAGGCCACGACAGGAGGACGACGTCACGCGCGGGGCAGTGCATGGCGATAACGCTCTCAAAGATCGAGGACGCTCGGTCCCTGGTGGGGCCACGGTGCAGAAGACGACCGCCTCTTGGGCGGCGCGCGGAGAGGGAGGCCGGTGACGTGGTTCCGTGGTTGGAGGAGGCGGGCGCAGGGGTGCTTGAGATGTGGAGACGATCGGAGGTGCCGGCGCGCGAGCAACAGGGGGTCACGGCGTGGTGCGGTAGACCGGAGTAGAGGTCGGCGAGAGCGGCGGCGATACGCGGGGTTCTGGGACGGAGGAAGGAGGCGGGGAAGCGAGCAGGGGCAGTGAGCGACAGCGGGCAGACAAGGATGGCGGCGGCGCTGCGGGGGAAGAGGAGATGCTGGCGGCGGGGGCTCGGACCCAAGGCGGTGGCGGTGACCTTGGTGAGCAGAGAGGAGGCCGCCGGGCCAGGCGAGGCGGGAGAAAGAGACGCCAGGGGAAGTGGCGACGGGGCCACGCAGGGCCGGGCTCCGGGGAAGAGGGCGAGGCGACGACGTCCGACGAGAGGAGCTCGGCGGCAGAGCTGGTTGCTAGCGGCGCTCAGGTGGTAGGCGAGGAGAAGCTTGCGGGGAAAGGGTAGGCGCGAGCGTGTCCGCGGCCGAGCGTCGCTAGTAGGCGGAACGGCCGCGGGCGAGCCGAGGTGGAGGAAGCAGCGGGGGAGACGGCCGCGGGAGAGGAGAGCGGGGCACCCGCGGGGTAGGTGGGGGAAGGAAACGGGAGACGCGGAGCGTGCGGGGCCAGCGCGTGAGGAGGTGGCGACGGGGTAGGGCACCTCTGGGGACGGTCTCGCCCGCGGGGTGGATCGCACACGGGCCAGGCGAGGTGGGACCGGGCTGCAGGGTGTGTCGGGGAGTGCTCCCAGGTGGGGCTGGGGACGTGTGCGTGTGTGGGTTGGCGTCGGGTGGAGTTGGTGGGGTGGAGGGGAGTGGGGCCAGGAGGCTGAGGTGGCGCACAGGCAGTGGCCGGAGTGAGGTGGCAGGGATGGGAGTTTGGGCAGGTGGTGGGCCAGGTGGTGAGGTGGACAGGCGGGTGAGAGAGAGAGAGAGAGAGTGGCGTCGTGTAACATCCCAAAATTCTCCTTATTTTGGAATGTTCAAATTTAATAAATTAAATTGATCGAATTGTTTGACCTTGTTAAATTTTTTGAATGAAATAAAACTTTTGAGGATTTGTTCAAAATTTCATAAGCCACATTAAAAAGAGTGGATTAATATGACTATCCAAATATAAATATTGGTTGAGAAATTTTATACAAATTCCTTTTGGATTTTTGTAACACTTGAATCTTTTCGAAACACTTGTTTCATTTTCGCGAGAGGAGAAATAATATGACGTCTCCAAATATAAGGAACATGAAGAAAATATCATACAGCGGTAACTAAATTTCGTTGTACTTGGACTATTCGAAAAATATTTATCGGCTCAACAAAAATTAATCGAGAGAATATAATATGACTTTTTCATTTTTATTTAGATGCTAAGAGTGGTTCTTCTATGTTCATATTTTATCATGTAGCTTTTGTGCGTATTTAAAGACATGTTTGAATTAATTTTGTGCATTTAAAATAATGTCCTAGAACTAATTTTTATTTTGTTTATACGTGTTCTGCTCAATAAAAGAGACAGAGAAAGAAAAAGAAAAACGTACATTGACTACGTGTCTAGTTCAGCTGGCCGACTCTTGCGCCCAAGCAGTACCACAATAATCAATCGGCCATGACCATCGTGACGTATATCCGATCCTTATTCTTCTTTTTTTTTCTTTTCTAAAGATGTAGCTTACCAATCTGCTGTAAAGCACGCACACATACACTATGTCGGATCAAACAGTCCAACGAACTAGGCCTCTCCATTTCTTTTCATTTTTTTCCTTCTTTTCTCCTGACGCCGGGCCCATCTAAGAAAGAGACCAACAGGGCCAGCAGTTCGTCTTCCTCATCTCGATAGACTCCTGGATGAACACGAGCCTTCGGTACGGAACCAGAATCCCGAGAAATCCTCCAAATTCGTTCGATTTCTTTGCCCCTCTTCCACGAAATCCTGTCCATAAATACTGAGCCGCTCTCCTCGTTTAATTTTTATTGAAACCCTAACCCATATCCATCTCCATGTCCAGATCGATCTCGTCGGAGGAGCTCATACCGAAGCTCGGAAGTCAAGGTTCTGAGCCCCCATCCTGCTTGTTTTCACCCCCTACTCGATTTCCCTTGATTTTCCACCTCGGCTCGCTCCTTTTCCTCCTACACAGAACCACGGGAGGGAGCAGACGTACATGCCGGAGCTTCGCCGGACTGCCGCCTCCAGCCAACAGAGGCCGCTGCTAGGTACCGAGAGGGCCGTGTCCAAGGAAGTGACCATCTTCGCCATCATCACGAGAACCCCATCGTCCTCTTTCCCAAGCCCGAAGGTCTGCCGCCAGCAACATCCGCTTCTTCGACGCAGCACCTTTAGCTGTATTCGTTTGGCCAGCGTGGTGAGTACAGACTCCATTATTTGTAACTAGATCCTCCGGTACAGACTAAGGTCTTCATGTTTTGTTTTTCTCACGAGAGCGAGTGACGTAACCACGAGATGCAGCTCGGAAGCGTTGCACTAGTTCACCTATTTAGTCTGTAAAATTCAATATCTTAAAGCTTCGTTTAATCATCCTTTTATTGCGTTCCATTTGTAATTAAATTTCCTACCTAGCGACTCCGTTTTAATTATTATTAGCCTTAGATCAGCCACGATAAGAAAATGTGCATTTGGAATCTTGTTTTCTTCTGCTCACGTTGCTTTGAGTCTGAGATGGATAAATATGAATAATACTTTTAGTGAATACGTATCAGCCTATTGTAACCTGTAATTTCTTTTTCTTTTTCCACACACGTTGCATGAGATCACGTTTAGATCAGCAAGTAAAAAAAAAAGACCAGATCGATTCAGATGCAACATATTAGCTCACGACATTACATAGCTTATGTACATCTTTATTTCTACACAATCTGAATTAGATGATTCTTGTCGCATTGGTTTCATACTTAAATTGTCACAGTTTACAATTTTTAGATATATTTAATCTGCTTGATTTTCACCGCGACAAATTCAAAACTCTTAAAAACAATGAAACTTTGATAATTCGTAATTAAATATTTGTATCTTCATTTTAGTTGATTGCTTTTGAGTTGGTTTCATAATTTCACGACCTCTGAAATTTATAATTTATGGTTAATAAATCTGTATGTTTGCAAATTTTTAACCTTAAACCTCCATATGAGCATAATTAGAGTTATATAAATCATATTAAATTAATTCCTATTGCAAATTAATGTTGGGACGCCCTATACATGTTAGACCTCGTGTAGGATTTTTTTGGAAAATAAATAAGTGTTTTGACATTGTTTATTACGTGAGTTCTTTTTGGCTCTTTATTTGCAATGATTGTTTATTAATGTAATGTTTTCTACTCGGTTAGATTTATTCGGAGCGTGCGTGCGAGTGCCAGAAAGAAATAATCATCATCATAATATACTAAGGCAAGTTACACCACTTGTACATATTATGTCCTAGTTTTTTTACTATGCATGTTTTACTCTTTAAATCTTGTAGTATGCATGTGTAGGTTTTTAGTAATTTTTCTTAGTACTATTTTTGCAAGTGCAGTTTTGTAGTATGTCATGAGTAGCTTTATACTTTGGAATTTCCGTCCTAATAGGCTTCCCCTATTTTGCCAAGTTATGCCTGCTATGCTATATATTTATATATATCAAGTACCGTTGGGGGTTCGAAAGACTCAAAAAAATTCTAAGTATAAGAGCTCTCTCGAGCGAACCTTTTCTTCTTAAAAACCCTCTTCAAAATAAAACTAAGTTTTCTTCTGGGTGGAATGGTTGTCGGGTCAACGAGTGGAATTTGATGGCGGACGGCCGTCCAGGAATCAAAGAAGTCTGCCATGTTTCAGAATTCAGAAGCTTCTAGTGCAACCACAATACATATGGGCTCTGTCTTGGCTAAGTACTTAGTGGAAAACCTCACCGGGGTACCAACATTTGGAGGTTCTTGGCACGGTTGGATCCAGCTGATAGAGGGGCTACTAGGGAAGGCTTCGCCATGGTCTTGTCTATAAAAGGACTTGATCGTGGATTGTGGGGAAAGTCTCTCGAGAGTATTGCAATCTGATCGATTCACAGAAACAGAACAACCTTGAGCATCTGAAGGATGGAGCCTCTGAAAGATCTTCCTCTCTCTTTTCAAACAAAAGTTTTTCAAACCCGATGTCATGCGTAATATCGCTAATAGGTGGGATTTTGGGAACTTGGTGTGTCATATCCAAGTAACTTGGTGCGTAATATCCAAGTGCTACCTGGTGTGTAATATCCAAGTGTTAGGTTGTTTGGGCACTTGGTGAGTAATATCCTCGTGTTCCACTCGACGCTATATTATTTAAACAATGTTTACAAAGTAGGGTAAAATTCTCCCTCTTTTCTTCTTACTTTGTGAAAATTGGCTTTATGCAAGTAAACCACAAAGCCTACTCTAGCCTTGCATGTAGAGTTAGTTTTATTCTTTCCTTGGTGTAATTTGCCAATACATTCAAAGTATTGACCAACTCGTTTGGCTGCACGTTTTATGTGCAGAAATTGGAGATCGTTGAAAGGTGCGCTAGGATCGCGGGTCTTCACTCAACTAGCTTGTGGCATTGATGGGACTCCAAGTTGTATTTGTTTCGCTTCTGTTGTAATAATGTAAACTCTGGATTATTCGATTCATGTAATAAAGACTTGGATTTTACATGATATTTAATCGACTGTGAGTGCTAGCTAATGATCCAGGGACTAGCATGTTAATCACAGGGACTTAGGATCCTTACTCGATCCAAGGTCACAACACGACGGGGTGGGGAGATGGTTTGGGGTTAGGGTTTGGTTAGGTGGGTTTAGACTAGGACTTAGTATATGGGGTAGTAGGCCGGCTAGCTGGGCCTTTTGGCCCGGCCGGCTGCCTCCTCCTAAATAAAAATAGCTTTAATTATTTTTATTTTGTCCGAATGGACTCTGGTAAATATTTTGTAGATAAAACAAAATATCTGGAAGAGGCCGGGTTTTAATTTGAAATAAATACCGGCGTTTAGAAAACAAAACCAGCCTTTTCGAAAATAGTTTTCAAACAAACCATGCATGATGATGACGATGCTCAAATGCAATGTGGCATGATGACATGAGCATGCGGTCATGATGATGCAATTCACAAAAACACAACGATTTTCTAGTAGTGGTTTTAGCGGGATGCCACAGCTTGCAACTATAATTTCCTACACTTTTAAGAAGAAAGGATAGAGTCCCGTAACTTGGAATAGCACATTCTTGTGATGTACTACTCCCTCCGTTTGAAAATATAAGATGTTTTAGATTTGTGAAGTAAACGTATCTGGACACCTTTTAGTACGTAGATTCATTTGAACCTACACACCAAAAGTTGTCTATATACATTAGCTTCACTAACCTAAAACATCTTATATTTCCAAACGGAGGGAGTATTATACAAGTTGTATAGGATATCCAACACAAAAGAACTTCATGTCCGACTGCTCCAAGTTTTTCATCTTAGTTTGTGTAACACTACTCCCTAGAGATAGCATATTACACATTGAACTAATGCTTAAAATGGAATTTGGTCTGTAATACTACTACCACATGTGCCGATAGTAAAATGCAGCTTACCTTACAATTTTCAGATAAGTAGATTCTCTATTGATGTTCCTCACCTCTAGCATCTGGAGGAAGATAGCATGCAGCATTACCGAGACCCACAAAGGTTTAGATCGACAATCCCATGGAGGCGTTTGTGTTCTCAGTGGCTCAGAGGATGGGGAGACTTCTCTAAAAATGCTGATGGGGAGACTTCTCTAAAAATGCTTAAGGATGTTATCTTTCCTAGGTTTGGGGCGCCTAGGTATCTCATGACTGATGGGGGTTCTTATTTCATTCATGGTGGTTTTAGGAAGAACCTTGCTAAATATGATGTTAATCATAGGATTGCTTCAGCTTATCACCCCCAAACTAGCGGGCAAGTAGAGTTATCAAATAGAGAAATTAAATCTATCTTGCAAAAGACTATTAATTGATCTAGAAAAAACTAGGCTAAGAAGTTGAATGATGCTTTATGGGCTTATAGAATTGCTTACAAAAATCCTATGGAGATGTCTCCTTATAAAATGGTTTATGGGAAAGCTTGTCACCTACCCTTAGAATTAGAACACAAAGCTTACTGGGCAGTTAAAGAACTAAATAGAGATTGTAAGCTCGCCGGTGAGAAAAGATTATTTGACTTAAGTTCTTTAGATGAATGGAGGAGTGAAGCCTATGAAAATGCTAGACTCTTTAAGGAAAAAGTTAAAAGAGGGCATGACAAGCGAATACTCAAGAGAGTATTTCATGTTGGTGAGAAAGTTCTATTGTATAGGTCTCGTCTCAGATTTTTTGCAGGAAAGCTACTGTCAAAATGGGAAGGACCTTTCATTATAGAAGAAGTTTATCGTTCAGGAGCAATAAAAATTTCTTCTTTAAAAGATAATACTACACAAGTAGTGAATGGACAGCGACTCAAACACTATATTGCTGGGGATTCTTACAATGAAGATGTTGATGCCTTTCAAGTTATAACTCCGGAGAAATTTATCGAGGACCAAATTTAGAGACCTGTAGAGTCTGTTTTCAAATAGGTAACAGTTCTGGTAAGAAAAGTTCCGCGAAAATACTATCCAACTATATTTTTGCAGTTTTTAGTCAATAAGGGAAACTACAAAGCGAAAAAGGGATGGAAACGGAGCCAGAGTGGCTCACACCACCCTGTGGCGCGGGCCCTCCCCTGGCCGCGCCACCAGGTGGTGAGTCCACCCCAGACTCCGCCTCTGACCCGTTTTCTCCCAGTACTATCATTTTGATATGAAACTTCGTAATATATAACCCCCCGGATCTTCCGAGGTTCGTATATCGTGTTTTCGTCATGTTTTTGTTTCGATCTGTTTCTGCCAGGTAAAATCCCAGATTTGTAGCCACAATGTCTTCCACTGGATCAGCCGAGGGAGATTCTTTAGAAGATATCATCAACCCATACATGAGAGAATTGAAGATTCATCCCAAGGAGTTGTTGCTCGAAGGTGGGGAGGTCCGGATTAAAGAGGTTCAAGGCCCTAAAGGTGAAGGAAGTCTAGAGGAAAGGATGGAAGCACTGGAGCAAGAAGTCTTTAGGTACAAGAAGATGGCGGAGCGCGAAGTGGATATCATCCATAAGATTTGTTCCGAACTCATCACCGAGCACCAAAAGGAGACTGCTGAACTCAAAGACGAAGTCCTCTCACTCCGCCAAACAACCAACGAACTGCAAGCATAGTTCTATGACGTTCAAAATCAAAACTGTGAGTATGAGGCTTGATTTAAACGCATAAGTGCTGCTGCAAGTTTCAGGATGTTGGAAACCATGATGTCCTTTGTTGATGGGAAGCCTTTACCCTGGAAGACGAACGAAGATGAGAAGATACCACCACCACCAAAGGAGTAATTCATCATCAGGTTTGGCATCCCCTTGGTTTGTTCCAAGCTTGGGGGAGTGCCGCGGTATCACATCACTATCTTCTATCTTTTTACATTATTAGTAGAGTCATATCATGAATAGAGGAGTTATTGTGTAGGATGGTTTGCATTATGGAAGTGTCCCCTCTCTCGTTAGATATGTATCCCTTGGTGTGAGTTGCCGTTATGGAATATTAATGAGAAGTTCTATCATTCACTCTTTTTCATAGCTTATATTAGTTTTCAATTCGTTGTTATACGATTGATCTTGTTGTTAGTATTGGTATCACTTTGGGATCATTGAGTTAATTTAGTTGGTTTTGGCAAACCTGGCTCGGTCAGTAGCACACTATTTTTGAGAGTTGAAAAGAAAAGATAGAAGTACTCTAGAGAAAAATAATTTCATCATCTTTCTTTCTTGATTTGCTCATAAGTTTAGTATTCTCTAGTTAAATTCTTCTGTGCTTCCAAGGAAGATTGCATGTTTGTCTTTATCACTTGTATGTTTGTTTGTTTCCTTCAACTCTTGTACTTGCTACCCAGCCTTGCTAGCCAAAAACCTGTACTAAGAGGGAATTCTTCTCGTGCATCCACCTCCTTAAAACCAAAACCTTTGTCATTTGTGTCCACCATACCTACCTAGTAGCATTATTGCTATTCCAATTAAATTCCTGTTTTATCTACCTCCCAAATTGAACTTGTTATGTGAAAATTAGTGATTAAAGCTCTCACGAACTTGATGGCACACTTTACTTTCTTGCATTTAATAAACTTGAACCATTGGGTCCTTCTTTGTTGCGTATATGCTTGCGCTTTATGAGTTGAAGTTAGCAGAACCATGTATCATGGGGACCGCTTTCAACACTTCATTTGGTACTTTGTACCTAGTTGATATCATGTTCTTTTGCTTATGGATCCCGGCGGTGTGAAATAAAAGTGGAACTTGTAAGATCATGGAGTTTATATGTGTGTTAGAGAAACGTCTGGGCCGCTAGCCTAAGCCATGCCTAATCATGGTGGAAACTTGCAGCATAACTGTAGTGAGCATTCTATGAAGCATCCTCAATAAAAACCTATGCAAATAGCAAATAAAAAGATCGCTGAGATGCTCACTGTATGCTTTCCTTGTAATTTTTATTATGGGATAGCTCCTGTGTCATGTGCAAGGGGTACCCCGTTGGCGGTTCTCAATGATACGCATGTATTTACAATGACAAGAGCTTGCTCGTGACTGAAGTTGAGTAGCATGAGGATCGATACGCATAAGTAAGGGGCATGAGATTTCAACTTATAACTTCTCAAGCATATCCTCTTAGTTGTGTCACTTTAACCTTAACCACCAAAAGATGCCTATGATAGGGGCAATGAGAGCTGAAAGCTAGTAAGTATCATAATTTTTGGGATCTCTTTATGAGACTTGCAATCCCTGCTTCCCTCTTTGAAGGACCTTTCTTTTTTACTTTGTAGTTGAGTCAGTAAACCTATTCCCTTCTATCTCAGCAAGTATTTTGAGTTGATGTGTTTCATTCATTCATATGATGATTTATTCAATCATGTTTCTTATGTTCCTTGTTTTGCACATTGCTCTTATCTTGATGTTTACTACTTTGAAAGCTATCATTTGAAAACCAGCTATTTGTGAACTCCAGCAAATTATCAACTATTCTTCGACCAAGAGCTAAGTTTGCCATTACCAATTATGATTCACTTTATGTATCTTTATTGTGTTTCCTTTACTCATTACAAGTTGAGTTATATAATAGTGAGTTGTCTTCTATTATGATCTATGTATTTGATGAATGTGATGCTTCTTGTCCGTATTCTTTTATCGACTCTTCACTCCATAAACCTGAGGCCATGTTTATTGAGCTTAGTTTCGCTTGGGGACAAGCGAAGTCTAAGCTTGGGGGGAGTTGATACGTCCATTTTGCATCACTATTCTATGTCTTAATTCACTATTATTCATTGATACATTTCATATTGAGAGGTGATACTTATGTTATTTCATCTGTTCTTGCATGGTTGATGACTTTTGGAGCATGGACCGCTGCAGTCAGGATTTTGATGGAAAAGGTGCTGTTTGGAGGCAAAATTCGCGAAGATCACAAAATCCGGGAAAATATATGGAAAATTCTATTTTTCCAGAAGACTAAGGATGCCAGAAGACGGAGTGGAGATGGGGCACAGGGGACCCACACCACCCCCTGGCGCGGGCAGCCCTAGGCCGCGCCTAGAGGTGGTGTGGCCACCTTGGCCCACTCCAGCCTCTCTCCACTGGCGTATATCATCCTCCCGAAACCCTATGACTCGGGGAGCGACCAGAGAAAGATTTCGCTGCCTCTGTGGGGCGGAAAACACCGAGAGAGAAAGATCTCTCTGGCAGACAGATTTCTGCCAGGGGAATTCCTTCCGGGAGAGGGGAGATCATCACCATCAACACCACCATCAAGCTGGACTTCATCGGGATCATCATCATCATCACCACCAAGATCACCATCAGCACCCTCATCACCATCTCCATATTGCTGTAACAATTGAGTTGAATCTTGCATAGTTCATAGGGGAAACTTTCCCGGTGTTGATTACTCTTTGTAGTTGATGCTATTGAGTGAACCATTGAATTATTGTTTATGTTCAGATTGTTATACATCATTATTCCATCTCTGATCATGATCCATATGATGTCTTGTGAGTAGTTCATTTTGTTCTTGAGGACATGGGAGAAGTCATGTTGTTAGTAGTGGAGTTGTGTTGAGAAAGATTCAATAGATTGTTATTTAAGTTGTGGTGTACTTCTTCTAGTGGTGTCATGTGAATGTCGACTACATGACACTTCACCTATATGGGCCTAGGGGAATGCATTGTGTATTTGGCTACTAATTGTAGGGGTTGCCGGAGTGACAGAAACCTGAACCCCCATTAGGAAACCATTGCACTTGGGACGTAAGGGTCTTAGACTTTAAAGCTGTGGTTAGGTTTCTACCTTAATTACTTTCTTGTACTTACGGATGTTTGCAAGGGGTATAATCACAAGTATGTATTAGTCTTGGATGGGGCGGTACATTAGCACAGGTTCACCCACACAACACTTAGCAAGCCAAAGAAGATTAATCAACTATATGAAGCGAAAGCACTTGATATTCTTCCCATGTGTCCTCGAGAACGTTTGGTCATCTTAAGTAATACAACCGGCTTGTCCTTTGCTGCATAAAGGATTGGGCCACTTGCTGCATTTATTCCTACTGTCTTTTATTTACTCGTACTTTGTTTACCTGCTTTATCAAAAAACCCTAAAAATCCGTTTGCTAAGTATTTGCAGAGAATTCCTGATCCATACCACTAGCCAGCACCTTCTGCTCCTCGTTGGGTTCGACACTCTTACTTATTGAAAATACTGCGATACACCCCCTATACTTGTGGGTCATCAAAAGCAAAGGAAGAAAAAGGAGCAAGTAAGAGAGGGAAAAGACAGAAGAAGTTGCACAAGAGAAAGATAAGAGGAAGAAACGCAAGACGAGAATGGACAAGTACTCACCCCTACACCACTGGAGGTGGCACCTTCTTGCGGCCAAGCCGGCTAAGGGGGAGGGTGCCAGTTCGGCTCCTCTTGGGGGCCGGCTCCTCCATTGTAGGCCGGCTGGACCCGCTCCCCCCGGCGCCTGGCCGGCTAGAGCTACTCCCCCCGGCATCTGACCGGCTGGAGTCGCCGTCTGCCCCACGGCGCTGAGCCGCTTTGGGAGCCGGTGTGGCCTCCTCCTCCTCGTCGACCTGTGCGTGGGGGTCGTGGGCCGGCTCGTCGTTCCAGTTAGGGAAGACGTCGGTGTCCCCGTCCGACTCCTCGCTAGACTGGCGTGCACGCGCCTCGGGAAGGTCGGGCGTGAAGTTCTAGAGGGGGGTCTCACCCTCCTCCCGAATGATGCAGGGGAAGGTCTGCCAAGAGAAAAGAATACAAGAAATCAGTCGGATGGCAGGGTAGACAAAAACAGAAAGAGTTGGATGAAAGGAAGCTTACCCGGGGCACGTAGTTGTCACGGCTATAAGGGACCCGCCCGAACTTCCAGCCCTCCGGCAACCTCTCCTTGGTGATCGTACACACGCACTCCTTGAGGTTTGGTAGCAAGGATCACGGCGAAACAATCGGGTGGGGTCCAGCCGACCGGAGTAGTAGCACATCTTGTGTACGCGCTACTTCAATGGCGTCATCAGCCGGGACATCCAGCTGAGTGATGTCCAGGCCGGTCAAACCGGCAGTGATGAGCAAGTGCATCCACGGCAGCATCACGTCCGACTCCGCATTGTCCCCGTGGATCTTCAGGTCCCAGTTCTGTCGGCAAGATTACACGTCTTGGAAAGCTGGCAGGTTGATCTGGTCGACCTCGGTGGCGTTGCTGACGTAGAAGTACGACTGCTGCCACAATCAGACCGTATCCTATAGCCGGAACTTGGGATAGCCGGTTTGGGAGCACGAGTAGATGGAGGCGCCACCGCACGCCACCAGTGGCCCCTGCGTAAACTGCACCTGCGGCCGGACACGAAACAGCCGACAGAAGAGCCCGAGATCCGGTTGGATCCCGAGGTAGCTCTCGCAGAAAGGCGCAAAGTGTGCAAGCGTGCCAATCGCGTTGGCACGGAGGTGGTGGAGGCGAAGGTCCAAGACGGCAAGGAAGGTGAGGAGGAAGGGATGAACGGGCAGCGCGAAGCCGTGGGCGAGATGCGAGAGGAAGATGACCCGCTCCCCCTCTGCCGGGTGCGGAGACTCCTCCTCCGGCGGCGCCAGCCGCACCTTCACCTCCGACCCCGGCGGTAGGACACGGGTGGCACGGTACTTGGTGATGTGCTCCTCGGTGACGGAGGAGCCTCACCACACGCCACGCTCGGAGTGTTGGAGATATGCCCAAGAGGCAATAATAAAAGTGATTATTATTATATCTTTGTGTTTATGATGAATGTTTACATCCCATGCTATAATTTTATTATTAGGAAACACTAATACTTGTGTGTTTTGTAAACATAAGAGAGTCCCTAGTAAGCCTCTTGTTGAACTAGCTTGTTGATTAATTCATGATCATGGTTTCCTGATCATGGACATTGGATGTAATTAATAACAAGGTTATATCATTAGGAGAATGATGTGATGGACACACACCCATAGTAAGCGTAGCATAAGATCAAGTCATTAAGTTCATATTGCTGTAAGCTTTTAAATGCATAGTAACCTAATCCTTCGACCATGAGGTTGTGTTAATCACCATCACCGGATGGGTACTTTGATGACATCAAACACCGCTTCGTAACTGGGTGGTCATAAAGGTGTCATTGGGTATTCTGAAAGTATGTGTTCAAGCGCATGGACCAAGATTGGGATTTGTCCATCCATATGAAGGATAGATATGCTCTGGGCCCTCTCGATGGAATGCCATCTAGTTAGCTTGCAAGCATGTGACTGGGTCACAAGGGATGACATATCACGGAACGAGTAAAGAGTACTTATCAGTAATGAGGTAGAACTAGGTATGGAGATGCTGACGATCAAACCTCGGATAAGTATAGTATCGCGTGACAAAGGGAATTGGTTTCGTATGTAAATGGTTCAATCGATCACGAAGTCATCGTTGAGTATGTAGGAGCCATTATGGATCTCCAGGTCCCGCTGATGGTTATTGATAGGAGATGTGTCTCTGTCATGTCTACATATTCACGAACCGTAGGGTGACACACTTAAGGTTCGAAGTTGTTTTAAGTAGATATGGAATGTGCGTTGAAGACCGAATGTTGTTCGGAGTCTCGGATTGGATTCAGGACATCACGAGGAGATCCGGAATGGTCCGGAGAATAAGATTCATATATTGGGGATCATTTTCTGAGTTAGGAAATGTTCCGGAGTATTTGTATGAGGGTTCTAGAAGGTTTCGGAAGGTTCTAGAAGGTTTCTTGGAGTTTGCTTGAAAACCAAGGAAGGGATCAAAGGAGTCCTGGTGGGTCAAGACTAGAAGTCGTGGGGGAGGAGGACTCCTTCCCCCCTCCCCAATCCGCCGGCCCTAGAGGAGGGGAATCCTACAAGGACTCCCCCTCCCCAAGGCGCCCTCCCCCCCTTAAATAGAAGGGCAGGGGCGCCCCCTCCAAGCCCTGCTCCCATAACTCCAATCTCTGCCGCCTCTCTCCTCCTCCTTTCTTCTGCACATGCATAGGCTAAGCCCTGCAGAATTCTCTACTCCACCACCACCACCACACCGTCGTGCTGCTGGGATTCCGTGGAGAAGATCTACTACCTCCGCTGCTCGCTGGAACGAGGAGAGGAAGGTCTGCTTCGACTCCGCACGTGTGACCGACTGCGGAAGCGCTGCCGAAACGCGGCGCCGGAAGGATCGTCTACTTGACCGACTGCGGAAGCGCTGCCGGAACGCGACGCCGGAAGGATCGTCCACACGATCTTGAGATCGGCAAGTGATCGACTACATCAACCACGAGATCTAATCTCGTTAACGCTTTCGGATCTACGAGGGTTAGTTCCTATCTATCTCGTTGCTCATGTCTAATAGATTAGATCTTGGCTTTTATCTAGATTAGATGTGGGTTTTGTTCGTTCTTGCGGTAGATTTTTTTTGTTTTCCATGCTACGAACCCATCAGTGGTATCAGAGCCGTATCTATGCGTAGATCTGTTGCACGAGTAGAACACAATGTTTTTGTGGGCGTTGATGCTTTTGTTGTCGGTGTCTTAGCGTGTACTTTGCATCTTGCGGCATGGTGGGATGAAGCGGCTCGGGCTAACATTACATGTCATCGCACATGAGACTTGCTCCACGCTTGACGTGCAACTTGCTTTGCACAAGTGGCTTTGCAGGTGTCTGTCTCTCCCACCATAGTTAAGATTCAATTTACAATGAGCATCTTGACAACACTTGTATCAGCGGGTTTGATTCCACCAGAGTCTCTCTTAGCGCATAAGTAGAAATTCATTCTGATTAGCAGCTCCTTATGAGATGTTTGAGATGTGATCGCATGGTGTTGTGGTTCTTGTTCGTAGGTAAGATCGGTCTTATGCGAAAGCCCCAAACCACGTAAAACTTGCAAAGAAAATTAGAGGCGTCTAACTTGTTTTTGCAGGGGTTTTGTGATGTGATATGGCCATCATGTGATTGTGATTGTATTTGATGTATGCAATGATCCTTGTTGTAATATGGCAACCGGCAGGAGCCTAATGGTTGTCTTTAATTCTGTTAAGACCTGCGTGTCTATTCATCTTGTAATAGCTTTATTCCAAGTAGCTGTAATAGTTGCTAGCGATGATGGACAACCATGAAGCGGCGCCACTGACCTTGACGCAATGCTGGTGATGATGGAGATCATGTTCGTGCTTTGGAGATGGAGATCAAAGGCGCAAGAAGAAAGGGCCATATCATATCACACTAATTATGAATTGCATGTGATGTTAATCCTTTATGCATCTTGTATTGCTTAGATCACGACGGTAGCATTATAAGATGATCCCTCTCACTAAATATCAAGTAATAAAGTGTTCACCCTTAGTTGGCACCGTTGCTAAGACTCGTCGTTTCGAAGCATCTCGTGATGATCGGATGTGATAGATTCTACGTGTGCATACAACGGGTGCAAGCCAGATTTGCACATGCGGAAACTAAGGTTATCTTGACGAGCCTAGCATGTACAGACATGGTCTCGGAACACGGAATACCGAAAGGTAGAGCATGAGTCATATAAATGATATGATGAACATGAAGATTGTTCGCCGATGAAACTACATCTTCTCTCGTGAAGATCGGACTTGGTGTAGTGGACTTGGTTCGTGTAATCACTAAGACAATGTGAGGGATGTTGTTTTGAGTGGGAGTTCACCTAGTTAGTTTAATAATTAAATTTGAACTCAATTTGTCATAAACTTAGTCTAAACTACTTGCAAATTGTTGTAGATTATTGCGACCCCCTCCATCAATTTCAATGCGTTCCTAGAGAAAGAAAAGCTTAAGAACGATGGAAGCAATTTCACGGACTGGTTCCGTGGACTGAAGGTCGTCCTCGGGGCTGGTCAGTTGATCTATGTGCTCGATGCACCGCTAGGTGACCCACGTGCAGATAATGCCACCGATGACGAAAAGAATGTTTTCGCCACTCGGAAAAATCATTACTCCACAGTTCAGTGTGCCATCCTTTACGGTTTAGAAGCGGAGCTCCAACAGCGTTTTGAGCACCACGACCCGTTCGAGATCATTAAGGAGCTCAGGCTAATTTTTGAGACTCACGCGGCCATGGAGAGCTATGAGGCCTCCGAAAAATTCTTTAACTGTAAGATGGAAGAGGGAAGCTCCGTTAGCGAGCACGTGCTCACCATGTCTAGGTACGCAAAGAAGCTCCAAGAGTTGGGAATATCGATTCCTAATGAATTGGGGATTCACCGTCTCCTTCAATCACTGCCACCAAGTTACAAGAACTTTGTGATGAACTACAACATGCACTGCATGAACAAGACGTTGCCTGAACTATCGTCCATGCTGAAAACTGCTGAAGTGGAGATCAAGAAGGAGCACCAAGTGTTGATGGTCAATAAGACCACCAATTTCAAGAGACGGGGCAAGCCTAAGAAGAAGGGCAACTTCAAGAAGGACGGCAAGAACGTTGCCGCACCTGCAAAGAAGCCCAAGGCTGGTCCCAAGCCTGAAACTGAGTGCTTCTACTGCAAGGATGCTGGTCACTGGAAGCGTAACTGCCCCAAGTACCTGGCGGATCTGAAGAACGGCAACATCAAGAAGAAAGGTATATTTGATATATGTGTTATAGATGTGTATCTTACTAGTAATCGTAGTAGTGCTTGGGTATTTGATACTAGTTCGGTTGCTCATATTTGTAACTCGAAACAGGAGCTACGGAATACACGAAGACTGGCAAGAGACGAGGTGATGATGCGCGTTGGAAATGGCTCCAAGGTTGATGTGATCGCCGTCGGCACGCTCCCTCCACATCTACCTTCGGGATTAGTTTTAAATTTAATAATTGTTATTTGGTGCCTGCGTTAAGCATGAACATTATATCTGGATCCTATTTATTGCGAGACGGTTACTCTTTTAAGTCCGAGAATAAAGGTTGTTCGATTTATATGAGTAATATCTTTTATGGTAATGCACCTGAGATGAATGGTTTATTCTTACTGAATCTCGATAGTAGTGAGCTGGAGGAGTGCGAAGCAAAGCGTTGTGGCGAAATCTTCAACTGAATCGGAATACATAGCTGCTTCGGAGGCTGCACAAGAAGCCGTCTGGATGAAGGAATTCATTACTGAACTTGGCATGGTTCCCAGTGCGTTGGACCCGATGGCCATCTACTGTGACAACACAGGTGCCATAGCTAATGCGCAGGAGCCAAGGTCACATAGCAAGCTGAAGCACATCAAGCTATGTTTCCACGCTATTCGCGAGTATGTCCGAGATGGTGACATAAAGATTTGCAAAGTACACACTGATCTGAATGTGGCAGATCCGTTGACTAAACCTCTCCCTAGGGCAAAGCATGACCAACACCAGAACGCCATGGGTGTTCGGTATATTACCATGTAATCTAGATTATTGACTCTAGTGCAAGTGGGAGACTGTTGGAGATATGCCCAAGAGGCAATAATAAAAGTGATTATTATTATATCTTTGTGTTTATGATGAATGTTTGCATCCCATGCTATAATTGTATTATTAGGAAACACTAATACTTGTGTGTTTTGTAAACATAAGAGAGTCCCTAGTAAGCCTCTTGTTGAACTAGCTTGTTGATTAATTGATGATCATGGTTTCCTGATCATGGACATTGGATGTAATTAATAACAAGGTTATATCATTAGGAGAATGATGTGATGGACACACACCCATAGTAAGCGTAGCATCAGATCAAGTCATTAAGTTCGTATTGATGTAAGCTTTTAAATGCATAGTAACCTAATCCTTCGACCATGAGGTTGTGTTAATCACAATCACCGGATGGGTACTTTGATGAAATCAAACACCGCTTCGTAACTAGGGTGGTCATAAAGGTGTCATTGGGTATTCTGAAAGTATGTATTGAAGCGCATGGACCAAGATTGGGATTTGTCCATCCATATGACGGATAGATATGCTCTGGGCCCTCTCGGTGGAATGTCATCTAGTTAGCTTGCAAGCATGTGACTGGGTCACAAGGGATGACATATCACGGAACGAGTAAAGAGTACTTATCAGTAACGAGGTAGAACTAGGTATGGAGATGCTGACGATCAAACCTCGGATAAGTATAGTATCGCGTGACAAAGGGAATTGGTTTCGTATGTAAATGGTTCAATCGATCACGAAGTCATCGTTGAGTATGTAGGAGCCATTATGGATCTCCAGGTCCCGCTGATGGTTATTGATAGGAGATGTGTCTCTGTCATGTCTACATATTCACGAACCGTAGGGTGACACACTTAAGGTTCGAAGTTGTTTTAAGTAGATATGGAATGTGCGTTGAAGACCGAATGTTGTTTGGAGTCTCGGATTGGATTCAGGACATCACGAGGAGATCCGGAATGGTCCGGAGAATAAGATTCATATATTGGGGATCATTTTCTGAGTTAGGAAATGTTCCGGAGTATTTGTATGAGGGTTCTAGAAGGTTTCGGAAGGTTCTAGAAGGTTTCTTGGAGTTTGCTTGAAAACCAAGGAAGGGATCAAAGGAGTCCTGGTGGGTCAAGACTAGGAGTCGTGGGGGAGGAGGACTCCTTCCCCCCTCCCCAATCCGCCGGCCCTAGAGGAGGGGAGTCCTACAAGGACTCCCCCTCCCCAAGGCGCCCTCCCCCCCTTAAATAGAAGGGCAGGGGCGCCCCCTCCAAGCCCTGCTCCCATAACTCCAATCTCTGCCGCCTCTCTCCTCCTCCTTTCTTCTGCACAGGCATAGGCGAAGCCCTGCAGAATTCTCTACTCCACCACCACCACCACACCGTCGTGCTGCTAGGATTCCGTGGAGAAGATCTACTACCTCCGCTGCTCGCTGGAACGAGGAGAGGAAGGTCTGCTTCGACTCCGCACGTGTGACCGACTGCGGAAGCGCTACCGAAACGCGGCGCCGGAAGGATCGTCTACTTGACCGACTGCGGAAGCGCTGCCGAAATGCGACACCGGAAGGATCGTCCACACGATCTTGAGATCGGCAAGTGATCGACTACATCAACCACGAGATCTAATCTCGTTAACGCTTTCGGATCTATGAGGGTTAGTTCCTATCTATCTCGTTGCTCATGTCTAATAGATTAGATCTGGGTTTTGTTCGTTCTTGCGGTAGAATTTTTTTGTTTTCCATGCTACGAACCCATCACGGAGGGCATCACGATCTCATCCTCCGTGGTGCTAGGAGCCGAGTGACGGTGGCCCGTGTTTCTGGCGTGGCTAAGTTCGGCGGCAGGTGCTCACGAGGTAGTGGCGAAGCAGCAAGGGCGTAAGGAGAAGAATGGGGAGGCAGTGAGCGGAAGGGGGAAGCGGCTCCCCTGGGCGGACTTTTAAGGACCGGGAAGGGCAACCGTCCACGGCGCCACGCAGCACTCCTCGGGTCACGCCCCACCCCCACTACCGCCCCAGATCCCGTGTGCAGGCGCCGAGTGCGCAGAAGATCCAGGGCCGGGAACCGAAGCGCCAAGCGGTAGTTCCCGAAGCGACGTGCGACGCGATGTTACACTGCGCGCCGCAGTGCAATGATGGCACATGCGCATGTGGCCGGCATCAGCACTATCGTCACATGATGCGCAACCGTCAGGTGTAGCCAGACCCAGATTTCAAATTCAAGAGGGAGCGCATGCACATTTCACCTAAGGGTGAAATCTACACGCGCTCGGGGGCTAGTGTCGGGGGGATGACCCCCAGATACCCCAACCGGACAAAGACTAAGGCAGGCGTTTTGTGTCCGGCTGGCAGAGCATAGTCGGACACGTACACTTTGTACCGGCTACCAGCCCGTAGCCGGAACCAGGAAGGGCGGCAGGATTCGAGACCGGCTACACGAGTGTAGCTGGATGCAATCAAGAGGACAGGGCAACGTGTTGCACAGTGCGCAGTATGCCCTGGTACAGCAACAAGGCCCGCAACTACACGGCCATACCGAAGACTTTGCTGATGACAAGGGCACAGTGGCCGGGTGCTAACGACAGGCTCGCACGGCGTTCATTGTACCCACGACGACCCATACGACATGTACTTTGATGGGACATACCGTACCGGATACTATAGATGACCAGCCGGCTGGGACCCGCCCGTGGGACTTGCCAGCCGGACTGGCCAGTGAGACTATTACCCCTCTACCTATATAAGTAGGGGCAAGGCTCTCATAGCAAGGGTTGGACGCTGAGCATTTAAGAAGGTAGCTAGGAGATACAACTCGAGGAGATACAACTCGAGGAGATACAACTCGAGGAGCAATTGTAGCCCGTATACTACTCATAGTCAGATCGGCAGGAGTAGGAGGTTTGCCTCACCACGAGGGCTCCGAACTTGGGTACTTCGTGTGTCTTGCTACACTAGCTTGTACCCAATCCCTCCTGCAGACATCGTCGGGAGCTTCCCTGCTAGTCCCCACACCTCTATCTAACCTTTTCACGTATTGTCGTTCCTAATACAACGACATATGTGAAGCTAGTGATGATGTTGTAGGAGTAACTCTGGGACAACACATTGGTCGCAGATTTAATATTATACATCATTCTAGTAGAATTCTTAATGGTGCTCAAAAGAATTATCCTAAGGAAGAAAGGGAACTATTTGCTATATTTTCTCTTGTGATAAATTCCGTTCTTATATAGTTAATGCAAAAGTAAGAGTTCATACGGATCGTGACGGTTTAAAAGAACTCCTTGAGAGGAAAGAACATAAGCCAAGACTGATCCGTTGGATTCCTTTACTTCGAGAATTTGAGTTGCAGATTATGCAGAGGCAGGAAATAAAGACGTTGGATGTAGTGTCCATATTTGCCTAGCAAGTCACCAATCTTATTGAGAGGAACTTTAGTCCTGGTGATTTCTGTTTACGATAATTATTCAATGAACTAAGGTCAATTCCTCCAAAAAAGAAGAAGCCTTTGTTGTTGGAGGAGCTTGTCATCCCTTCAAAAGTAATCGGTAAGTTCAAGGTAAGTGTTCTTAGTCAAATAAGTGACTTACTTCCACAGATTTTACTCTTAAATGTTTTTCCTTTGATTTCCTTGTGTTTTTCTGAAGTTTTTGGAGGTTTTTACCAACTATACGGTGGAACTATACGACCGAGAGAAAGCTCTCGTCGTATAGTTGGTCGTTAAACTCTCTGTAATTTCTTTGTGAATTTTTTTTCGATATCTGGACCTATACGGGCACAGCTATACGGCGGGAATAAAAATTCCGGCCGTATAGTTGGTCGTTAAACTCTCACAGACACTTTTCGATTTTGATGTATGTATCTATATGGTCGCAACTATACGACCAGAATAAAAAATCCGGCCATATAGTTGGTTGTTAAACTATTAGACATTTTCGTTTGCTTTTTCGTTCTCTAAAAACCGTTATTGTCGGTTCTGAGTCATAACTTAACCGACCTGGACTCGAGATATTTGGAAATATCTGCCCAGAACCAACTATACGGCTGGAGCTATACGGTTCGCGCCTGTATAGTTGGTCGTTACACGGCAAAACTCCTCCAAATCCGTGATTTCTTTCCCTATTTCGTTCAGATCCATTTCTTGGGTAATAATTTGGTGTTTCTCAAGAGTTTTACCGACCTCTGACCTCCATTATATACTACCATTGTCTCTCTTTCTAAATCATAATCACTAGGAACCAATCTAACCATGCTCTATCCCGTCCCAGGTCGTGGGAAACCCATGGGGCTCATTGCTCCTTCCAGGGACCGCTCTAGTAGCCCGTCCATAGAGGACGATGATGAGGAGGTGGAGAGGTTTAGCCCGAGGTACAAGGAGTACGTCGAGCCAAGCTACTACAACAATGATTCCGATGATGATGTGGTTGACATCTACATCCGCCGTGATATCTATGATCCACCAGAGATCAACTAGGCGGCAATGAAGAAAGCTCAACAAGAGAGAGAAGATCACAAGTCGCATGAAAAAGTGCATGTGGAGACGGTCAAGTCCATCACCACAGATCCAAGGCCGCACAAGCTAAGGAATTACCTAATACTGGTAAGGTGCCACTCACGAAGCCTACCACTGGTGCTCGTATGAGGGTGAAGCCTCAAGAAGAGTGGAGGTACGGTTTCCACTTCCCTGATCCATCAATTATGGATGAGGAAGAAGAAGTTGTTCCCAGGACCAAGGATCGCGTGCAAGCACTGGAGATATATCAGAAGCAGGAGCTACTCCATCGCCTTGAAGTCCATCACCGTCTCAATGAGATGGAGAAGAAGGAAGACCTCCTCCCACTGGTGACTAAGCTCGCAGATAGAGTGGACACTTTGCACTCTGATTTGTGCAGGTGCTACAGCCGCATCACTGCTTTGGAGGATACCAACAAGACGCTACACACCGCGGTGTTACATGTCATGGTGCCACAATGATCTACAATAATTACGATATCAAATAATCACAAGGGATTATTTGATCCCGCCTAGCTTGATTCTAGGCTTGGGGAGATCTTTAAGACCTTGTAACCTATCTTATAAGTTTTGCATTACTATTTTAGTTTTGCATTAGTTGAAATTAGAAATAAAGTTTGCATCATTAGAATTTCCTTCAGGAATAGTCGATCCCTTTTATGAAATTCTGAGTTTATTATTATATATGGAGCAATATTGAGTTTGAGTTTGTCCTATTGGATATATGAATGGCTTGAGTATAATTTTACTTGCACTTGATGATGACAATAGTGGTCTTCCACACCATTGGTATTAATGGAACATATAAAGATAATTTGGTCAATATGTTGTAAGTCTACGGTTTAATTTCACAAAAGAAATTATCTTTGTAGTTAAGCTAAATAAAGAAACCTTGAACAAAGGAAAATAAAAAGTGCTATCAAATTAGATTGAGACAAAGTCGAGGTAGAATCTTCAAGTCATAAAAATGCTTCATATACAATTGGAATTTGATAATTGAGATCATTAAACTTTGGATTCCTACATGAAGTGGAATGTATGGTTAGCTCCTTTGCACATCACTTAAACAAAAGTGTGAGCATATACATACAAAGAAAAATAAAAGAAGAGAAAGAGCGAATGTGCAAAGAGCAAATAGGCATACACCACCATATTGTAGTATGACAAAGACACTTTTGAGATTTTGAATGCTAGGTGAATATGTTAATCCTAAAAACACTTGGGACTACCTCACTAACTCATTTGGTTGAACCGGAAACTTTTACATTATGTTGAGATTCATCTCGAACTATTAATCACTAAGGTGTGGAAGCCTGTTAATACTATTCAGATGGTTTGAGTAAGGTACTATTCATGAACTTATTCCTATGTATCATATATGATAATCACATGCTACAACTGCCTCATTTATTTTACCGACTCAGCTTCATGAATATGAGGATCACACTTGCTCGGGACGAGCAAGAGTCTAAGCTTGGGGAAGTTGATGAGTGCATATTTGCATCATGTTTTATATTATTATTTTGCGCTGTAGATGTAGGATCTTGGTATTTTACGGCATTCACGCGCATGTTTTATGTCTATTTTCACTAGGATCAGGACATATGATGGATACAATGGACACAATTCTTGGAGCAGTTGTACTGAGGAGAAAAGGATCCAAAAACAACGTAAATCACTTATTTGGGAAATATTAATAATACCAGAAGAAAACCCGAAGCGAACGAAGGAAGCTGACGATTTAATGACCAACTATACAGTGGGAATAAATTTTCCGGTCGTATATTTCCTGCCATGTAGTTGGCACCGCCTCCGGCTTCTCAAATAATTTCACCCCGTGCAACTGGATCAGAGAGACGACATACAGAACACCCAGAAATCGCCAAAACCTCACCTCTGGCAGGCATCTGGAGGGGGAACTCGTCCACGGGGATCCATCTTGACTCTGTGCGGATCCAGGAGGCTAAGGCATCGATCTTCATCATCAACCGCTGCATCACCACCATCTCCATCCATCCATCTACATCTTGTCTAGATCTTGTTGTAATTTTCGTACTCATTGTGGATTTATACAAGTACTATTCATCTATGATAGATTCCATTGTTATTGCCATGATGTTGATTGCCTCCATGTCTGAGTAGATCATTGGTTCTTGAGGAGATGGAGAAACCCTAGTATGAGATTGAAATAAGATAAAGTCTATTATGATATTCATCATTGTGACCATGTGTTAGATTGTCTTCATCTTGATGTTGAGAGAAGTCGACCTCTCAATATTTGCCTCTCATGGGGACTTGATGGAGGCAACTACTTGTTGGTAGACAGAGGTGTGTTAACACTTACAGTGACTATAAAGTTGTTGGCACCCCTTACGTATCAACTTGGGAACCGAGGAAACTCACGGAACACTATCCTTCCATGGGATACGTCCTACGGGATTAAGTCCCTTAATAGCGCAGTAATTCGATTGATGTCGATTGCTGACTACTGTGGTTATGAGGATGATGTGAGCAACGGTTGCTGTCTATTTGTCCAAATATGGAGTTCCTTCCATACATGCACAGTTGAGAATGTTCATGATAATAATCTTTAATTTAGCTCTTTATAATGCTACTGGTGTATCTGCTACTCCCTGAGAATGCATTTTCCCTATTGCAGTTCCAATCTCTTTTATATATGTGATACTTACTTTCTGTATTTAGTTACTTTACTTTACTTATTGTTGCTCTTATACCAAAAACCTAAAAACAACTTTTTATGCAATACTCGCATTTTATCTTGTCACTTAGAACTTTATTTAGCATTTCTATTGTAATACTTATTTTAAGAGTTATTAGACTTCAGACTCCTGCTCCCTGTGGGATCGATATCTTTATTTCGAAACTAGCTACAAATGATTTGTGCACTTGCAGTCATCAGCTGCCGGCGTGGAAGCTTAGCGCGGGCGGCATGCCCGTGCCATTAGTGCCAGCCCCCAACGAACCCGTCGACGAGATCCAGGCCGCCATCACCGGCATGGAGGACCCCAAGATCGCTGAGGACCCGGGGAGCATCGCCTACTGGGAGTAGTTCTTTATCGACCGGCGGGAGAAGCATCTGCTTTCCTAGGACGATGCAGGCCCGCCACCGGCGAGGAACAACTCGGAGGGGCGTCGATAGTGGTGGAGCACACCCGACCGAAACTTGGCCCCTATCCTGGAGCACATCAGCGCGGGGAACATGTCGCGTCTGGGCTATCTCCTATGTTCTTCACCGACAATCTCACAGTGCTGCCCGGTGAGTAGATAGATACTGAGGAGGATGGCGAGCGGTTTGTCTGTCTCGTCGGCAGCCTTGGCTTCTCGCTCACCCGGTTCAGCGCTAGGGAGTATGCCGATGCCACTCCGGCCTATAAAGCGGGAGGCAGCATAGCCACCGTGCATTCGTTCATGCAACTTCAAGGTAAACGAATGTAGCACGCCGTCACCACCGACCAGTCACCTTCCGCTAGCAAGGCCGAAGCTAGGCGCACGGAAGGAGGAGTCGGAGGACTAGGCGGTGCCCATCGACAAGGACACGTTCCTCCTAAAGATGGCGATTAACGCGTCACTCAACGACGTGCCGCCGATGCAGGCCTCCAACGCCTGCACCTGGTCCAGGGCGGACTAGGAGTAGTAGGAAGCCGAGCGCATCTGGTGGCTACACGAGCAGGCCGAGTGCTTGGCCACATGTGGCGCCAGAGCGCCTACCAAGGCGCGCTGCTTATCGTCCTTGATCCCAACGATGAAGACGAGGCCGGGCCCTCTTCGTAGCCGTGGCGATGTGGCGACGACGACCAGACAGCTCCCAGCCAACGCAGCTGCCGAGCGATGACGACGGGACCCTGGACGCCGACTACATGTCATTCTACCGCCATTTCGGCATCTGAACGTCGCGCCCGTCAGCATCGGCATCAGCATCCCTTAGTTTATTTGTTATTTCGATGTTTTTTAGTTCTTTTTAGCCTACTTCAATCAAAATTCGGGTGTATGTCTGAATTTTACATAATATGTATGAGCTCGCCTATCTTTTAATGCAATCGCCTAAATTCATCTAAATTTCACCGTGTTTGCTAAAATTTTGGCCAAAAGCGGGAACTCAGCCTCAGAACGCGAGTGGAAAACTAACTGTTTTCAGATCGAATGTTACATCTGTCCGATGCTAAATTGTAGAATTGTATTGAATAATAATCGATAACAATATTGTGCCGGTTACAAGAGATTATATAGGCCTAACACAAACCGACATAGCCTATTACAAACCGACTCAAACATGTGAATGTGTTGTACAAGAAATATTCTAACATCCCCCGCAGTTTCAAGGGTAGGTTCAACGACATTGAGACTGAAATGAATGTCTTGAAATGGAGGTGTAGCCAGTCCTTTTGTGAAGATATCAACAAATTGAGTTGTAGTTGGAACATGGAGAACTCGGGCTTGCCCCAAGGCTACCTTCTCGCGAACAAAATGAATATCTATCTCAATATGCTTGGTGCGGCGGTATTGAACAGGATTCCCGGACATGTAGATAGCAGAAATATTATCACAATAAACGATGGTGGTTGCTCGATGGGATAGTGAAGCTCCGATAGTACCTGGTGCAGCCAAACCATATCAGCACCAGCATGAGACACAACACGATACTTAGCTTCAGCAAACAAGCGAGAGACTATAACTGTCTTTTTGAAGACCAAGAAATCAAATTGTTACCAAGAAAAACACAAAATCCGGATGTGGACCTACGAGTATTTGGACAACCATCCCAGTCTGCATCAGAGTATGCTGTCAAAGAAGAGGGAGACGACTTGTTAATATGAAGACCTAATTCTATGGTGCCTTTGAGATATCCAAGAATACGTTTAACATGATTGAAGTGTGGAATATGAGGATCATGCATGTATAAACAAGCTTGTTGAACATCAAAAGAAATTTCGGGACGAGTGAGAGTAACATACTGAAGAGCACCAGTGAGACTACGATAAAGAGAAGGATCATAGAAACGATCACCGTCACCAGAAAGTTTGGAACTTGTATCGAGAGGGGTACGAGAAGATTGACAATCAAGCATACCAACACGAGAAAGAAGATCTAGAGTGTACTAACGTCGAGACAAGAAGACACCAAAGGAGTCACGAATAACAACAATACCTAAGAAGTGATGTACTACGAGAATAATATCATCTACATATAGAAGGAGATAGGCAGTGTCAGTGTTATAATGAATGGTGAAGAGAGAGGTGTTAGAACATGAGGGAGTAAAGGCGATGGTTTGAGCATAGGTGGAAAAGCGTTGGAACCAAGCCCGTGATGCCTTTTTTACACCATAAAGAGATTTCTGAATGAAGAAGACAAACATGATCGGGATAGGAGGAATTTTCAAAGCCGACAGGTTGTTGACAATAGACTGTTTGTTGAAGAGAGCCATGAATAAAAGCATTTTAGACATCTAATTGATGAATAGGCCAGGAAGAATACATGACAATACTTAGGATAGTGTGCATAGTGCTAGGCTTGACAACAAGAGAGAAAGTCTCATCATAATCGATGTCGTGTTGCTGAGAGTAACCACGACATACCCATCTAGCTTTATAACATGCAATACTCCCATCAAAATGAAACTTATGTCGAAAAACCCATTTACCCAAGACTATATTTGTGTTGGAAAGACGAGGAACTAATTGCCATGTGTTGTTTTGAAGAAGAGCATCATATTCATATTTCATGGTTGATGCCCAATTAGGATCAATAAGAGCTGTTTTGTAAGATTTAGGAGAGAGGAAGGAGAGAGAGATGTATGAAGGTTGAGACGATCTTTTGCAGGGAGGCAAAAACCTGACTTTGCACGCGTGCGCATAATATGATCATTAGCATGGGCAGGAATGTGAATAGCATGAGATGGAGGACGAGAGTTTGACGGAGAGGTGGACGTGCTCGGCACAACGGATGAAGCGGATGCGGGAGTCGGTGATGGCAGGAAGTCTGCCACGGTAGAGTTTTGAGCAGTTTTCGCTACCGCAGCAGAAGTGGCGGCAGAGGTGGTAGTGGCAGGATCCGCTGCCGCGACAGATATTTCAGCCGCTTTGGCTACCGTGGTAGGATCCATGGTAGAAGTTGGTTGTTGGAAGAAGGGTAAGTTGGGGCAACATGAAGGACTAGGAGATGGCATGGGTGTTGGGGAGTCGTTAGTCTGATGCTCGGAAAAAAGGGAAAATATTTTCAGCAAACATGACATGACGGGACACATGAACACAACCACTAACAAGATCTAAACAACGATAGCCTTTGTGCTCGTCAGAAAAACCAAGATGGACACATGGGATAGAACAGGGTGAAAGGTTATTTGGAGAAGTAGAATAAGAGTTTGGAAAACAGAGACAACCGAAGACACGAATGTAGAGTAGTTGGGATGAGAAAGAAATAAAGAGAAGTAAGGCGTAGTTTTTTTGGATTAACTCTAGATGGTCAAATATTAAGTAAATATGTGGCCGTGTGGAGGGCTTCATCCTAAAACTTTGGAGGCATAGAAGATTGAATAAGGAGGGTGCGAGTGATATCATTGAGAGTACAAAGTGATCGCTCAGCCTTGCCATTTTGAGGAGAGGTATAAGGACATGAGAAACATAACAGAATGCCATATTGAAGAAATAAATTGTGATTTTTAAGATTGTCAAATTCATGACCATTATCACACTGGATGAATCTTATAGGGAGGAAAAGTGTACATAGACATAGCGCTGAAAGTTATGAAAAATATTATGAACGTCAGATTTGTTGCATAAAGGAAAGGTCCAAACATAATGTGTATAATCATCAAGAATCACAAGATAATATTTGAAACCAGAGACACTTTCTATTGGTGATGTCCAGAGATCACAATGGAGTAACTCAAAAGGAAAAAAGTTAGAAGATTGAGAGGAACTAAAGGGGAGACGAACATGCTTACCTAGTTGAGATGACTGACACATAGAAGAATTATGAGATTATCTGTTACAAGGTATTCACAATTCACAAAGAAGTGTTGATAACACATTATTATTGGGATGGTCGAGACGTTGGTGCCACAGATCAACAGAGGCCACCATGGACGTGGGAGGTGCAGCAGCAGGGACACCATGGAGGGAATATAGATCACCGGAGCTATTGAAGCATACGCTAATCAACAAAAGGGGTCAAACTCGACAGAAACATGATTGTCAGTGGTGAATTGGCGAATAGAAATCAGATTTTTAATAAGAGCAGGAGCGACAAGAACATCACGAAGGAGCAAAGGTTTGGTTTGAGATTGGATTTGAGCTTGGCCGACACAATAAATAGGAATGGAAGATCCATCACCAAGAGTAATAGAGGGAAAAGACGAAGATGTGCAAGAAGAAAGAAAATTACTTGATGCAGACATATGACTAGAAGCACTAGAATCGAAAATCCAATCCGTACCTGAGTTCCCTTTAGAAGCAAAATTGTTCATAGCTTGTAGAAAAGCAGCTTGGTCTCAGCTCAGCGTTGAAGTCGAGGTCGGTGTAGACATGAGAGCTAGCGGTTGTGGTGCCGTCGGTGAAAGAACATTTCATGTTTTCCTATGTTTTGCGTGTTAGATAACAATACTATGGAGACTTTTCATATGTGCTAAGTCTGTAGGAAGTTTTGAGGGGGCCGGATAATCCGCCCCACTAAGGGCCGAATAATCCGGCCTACCTCATCGCTCAAAGGAAGCCAAGGTGCGTCGCTCGGTACCGGGTCGGATTTTCTCCCGGAAAATCCGAACTAGGGCGGTTTTCCTCCGCAGGCCGAATAATCCGGGTGTCGCATGGGCGGGATAATCCGGCCCCCTAGTTTTCGAGCAAAAGGAGCCAAGGCGAGTCGCTCGGTATCTGGTCGGATTTTCTCCCGGGAAATCCGAACTGGGACGGTTTTTCTTCCCCAGGCCGGATAATCCGGCCCTCACATAGCACCGGATAATCTGGCCCCCAGAAGTTGATCAAGGGCAAGCTCGGCACGTCGCTCTGAGAGGGGCGGATTATCTGCCAGATATTCCGAGTCTGGGGCGGTGTTTTCCTAGACCGGATAATCCGGCCCTCACTTGGGCCAGATAATCCAGCCCCCAAAGGTCGCAACGGCTAGTTTCTGAAGGGGGTTATAAATACCCCTTCTTCCCCAATGTTCAGAACTCTTGATTCATTCAAAATTGACCAGACGTTGTGCAAGAGCTCTCATTCTTGATCTCCCACTTCAACCACCCAAAGGTCTTGATCTTTGGTGGAATTGAAGGAGGAGAAGTTCATCATCATCATCAGGAATTAAGCACTTCAACTCCTCTCCATTCACTTGGAGAAATCCTTGATCTAGTATTCTTGTCAATACCTAGATCTTGTTTATTGTAATTGATAAGTTTGTTTTTGTGGCAGCTTGTTGTCATTTTGGGAGCCTCCATGTTGTTGTGGAGTTGTTGCCCCACTAGTTGTGTAAAGGCGCCGGTGCCCGCCTCGAAGGGTACCTATAGTGGAAGGTGGATCAGGCCTTTTGTGGCGAGATCCATCGGAGAACAGGGTGAGGCCTTTTGTGGCGTGGTGGTCCTAGTACCGCCCACCCCTCCGACGCAGATGTACTTCCCTTAACAAGGAAGGAACTGCGGTCAAACAAATCTTGTGTCTCCGCGTGCTTCACTTGGTTTACTCGTTCCTCTTCCACTCGCTCTTTACTCGCTAGTAGATAGGTTTGCATATAGGGAAATTCCACCTAATAGTTTATCTAGAGAATTTACCCTTTGTGCTAAGCCTAAAATTGAAAAAGAATTAAAAATTGGTGTAGCACCTATTCACCCCCCCCTCTAGGTGCCCATACGATCCATTTCAATTGGTATCAGAGCACCGGCTCTTAATTCGGGCCTAACCGCCTAAGAGTAGTATGGGTACCAAGGATGATGGAAATGAGGCTGTGGATAAGGTCACAATGGATGATATCAAGTCGTTGGAAACAACCTTGTTGAAATCCTTTGAGGCCAAGATGGAGGAGATGAATCAAATGATTGCTGGCCTTACATCATCCATAGCCCCATCTCCATCCTCCTCTGAGGCTCCCACACCATCATCTAAGGAAAAGGGTAACACCGGATCCAAGGATGATGATGTGGAAGGTGAAAAACTAAATGGTTCCACCTCCAAAAAGGGAAGTGGTAAGGAGGAATATAGTGAGGTTCGCCACGTATATTCCCCCGACCCACCTATCCCTCATCCTCATATGAACAATATGGGTGATCCACCCAAGCTCACTGCATCCTCTTTTAATCGATGGCAATTCCTAATGAAATCTCATGTTTGCAGCTCCTCTATTGAATTGTGGAGGATTATTGAAGAAGATCTTCATATTGGAGATCAAACCAATCTAACGAGAAGGGAAGTTGTGGATAGCCAGTTGAATGCCACCGCTCTCCACATGATACAGCTGGGTGTGGGTCCCAAGGACATGCCACACATTGAACATCTCAACACTGCTAAAGAGGCGTGGGATGCTCTTACAGACCTTTTCGTTGGAAATGAAAGCATGAGAAGAAACAGGTATGATGCCCTTAGTAATGAAGCTGAGTGATTCTACATGTTGGATGTTGAAAACCATGAGGACATGTATAGAAGACTCAAGGGCATCGCAACAACATTTCGAAAGCATGGGGCCACTCACATTGATGATGCATGGATAAAAAGAAAATATGTGAGTGCCTTAATGCCTTTCGAGCCAACGTATTTGAAGAGCCTGCAAGGTAGACACAACTATCATCAAATGACATCCAACGAATTCATGCAAGAAATGGCGTCATTCAAAGTGGCGGCAAAGAATGCTGAAGATGCCCGTGCTCGGGCCATTGGAATGCAAAAGGGTGTCAATGTGGCTCTCAAAGCCAATGTTGTTGAGCAAGAGGAAGATCAAGGAGCTTTTGAGGGGATATACACAGACTGCCCTGATGAGGTCAAACGTGCTCATGGTGAGTACATGGCATTCTACGCAAGGAACTTTTGGAAGGACCCTGCCAAAGCCAAGTCTGAGCTTGACCTCAAGAACGGATCAAATGGAAGAAGAGAAAGTGGCCCAAGATTGAGAACTTGCTTCAACTATGGAGATAGACTGCACTTTGTAGCTGAGTGTCCATATCAAAATAGAGAAGACAATGGTGGCAGGCTCATTCTTAAAGAGAAATCTAAAGCACCTAAGAAGAAGCCATTTATTAAGAAGAATGGTCCTTTCAAGAAGCAACCCAAGATTGTCTTGGTAACTCAAGAGGAATACTCCTCCGCAAGTGAAGATGAAGAGGATGATGATAGTTCCCGCGAGGTGGATGCTATAGCCACCACATCGACTCCATCATCTCTCTTCGACTCGCCGAACGAGAACGCCATCAACAACAACGCCACTTGCCTAATGGCAAGAGGGTCTGAGGTATCAACTTCTAGCTCTTCATTTCCTAAGACTAACATAATTTTGGATATGAATGATCATGACAGTCTTGAATGAAAGAAGAGGTTATTGCCTTGGATACTTTTTTCACTAACCTACAAGGTGAGCACAAACTCCATTTTGATGCTCTTATGAGTCAACTTGCTCAAGTCGAAGATCTCCTTGAAGAAAAGGGCAGAATTGGAAGAGAAGATGCCTTGGAGATAGCTTCGTTGAAGAATGCCTTGGAAGAGGAAGAGGAAGCTTGAGTATCTTTGGAAGAAAGTCTCGGATCCCTTGAGGAGTCACAAGAAGAAGCTATAGCTCAGCTCATTAAAGAACGTGACCATGCTCTTGCTAAGGTAAAGAAACTAAAGAAATAAAAGATTGACTTTGGGGTTGTTCATGCTAGACTTTTGGAGAAGTTTGATAATCTTGAAAGTGCTCACAAGGCATTGAAGAGTGATCATTCTACTTTAAATGAGTCTCATGACCAGCTCCAAACTCAATTGAAATGGTATGATGTGCCAAGTACCTCCACTTCATCCTCTGGAAAAGAAGATCTTGCAAGAAGTTCTCAACACAAAGGTAAAGGGGTTATTGATGAGATACTGAGCAGGCAAAGGACAAACAATAGTAAAGAAGGTCTTGGTTACATACCCAAGATAAAGAGCAAGAAAAACAACAACAACAACAACAAGAAGAAGAAGAGCAAGACTGCCCCATCAAAGACTAGCAACATTACCAATGACAAGACTAATTATGATGGTTTTGCAGGGATCAACAATCCTAACTTTGAACTATATTGTGATAGTTATGGTGATGTTTATGCTAGTTATGTAGGACCTTATGATTGTTACATTCCTTGGTCTATTTGGGTTCCCAAGACCCTTGTTACTAACATGAGAGGACCCATTGAAAAATGGGTACCTAAAACCAAGAAGTAATTTTCTTGCAGGGCTATGCTTCCGGTGGTTCTAAATGGGTACTCGATAGCGGTTGCACGAGTCATATGACTGGAAGCAAGGAGATCATCACGGAGATGCGGCCAAACCTTGATCACATAACCGTCTCCTATGGTGACAAGTCAAAATCTAAGGTATTGGGTCTCGGCAAAGTTGTGGTGGCTCATGATATCTCTCTCGTGGACGTCATGCTTGTTGAGACCCTCGGGTATAACTTACTTTCAGTTCGTTCCCTTGGTAAGATGGGCTTTGCAGTTTACATTGATGCTGATTTGGTGGTGCTCTTGTGGAGCAAGTCTCTATAAGTTGCTTTCGTGGGATATGTCGAAAACGACTTGTATGTGGTGGACTTTTCGGGGAAAACCACTATAGGCCCGATGTGTCTTTTCGGAAAGGCTGACACGGGTTGGCTATGGCATCGCCGACTAGCCCACGTCAATATGAGAACTTTGCAAAGTCTTCACAAGGGTGGCCACATTCTTGGACCAAAAGAAAATGTCTCTTTTGCCAAAGATCGTGTTTGCAGGGCGTGTGTTGAAGGGAAAATGCATGACTCACCACATGGAAGGAAAACCATTATCTCTTCAAAAAGGATTTTGGAGCTCCTTCATGTGGACCTCTTCGGACCTCCATCTCATGCAAGCCTCGGTGGGAAGAAGTATTGTCTAGTGATTGTTGATGATTACTCAAGATACACTTGGGTTTATTTCTTCAAGTTGAAGAGTGAAACTCAACAAACTGTCATCGACTTCGCCAACGAGGTTCAACGTCAACACAACGTCCCCATTCTGGCTATAAGGAGTGATAACGGCTCGGAGTTCAAGAACTACACCTTAAATGAGTTCCTAAGTGAAGAGGGGATAAGACATCAATATTCCGCTGCGTACACCCCTCAACAAAATGGTGTAGCCAAGAGGAAGAATCGAACTCTAATGGATATGGCAAGATCAATGTTAGCCGAATTTAAATCTCCATATAACTTTTGGGCTGAAGCAATCTCTACAGCTTGTCATTCATCCTACCGTTTATACCTCCATAAGATCCTGGACAAGACTCCGTATGAAATACTTACCGGTAACAAGCCAAACATCTCATACTTTCGGGTATTCGGGTGTAAGTGTTTCTTTCTTATTAAAGGAGTTCGTTTATCTAAGTTTGAATCTAAGGCTTTAGAAGGTATTTTTGTTGGTTATGCTGCCTAATCCCACACTTATAGAGTCTACAATAAGCTCTCTGGAACTGTTGTAGAATCTTGTAGTGTGGTGTTCGAGGAAAATGACGGTTCCTGTGCGGAGCAAGTTGGTGTTTGTGATGCAGATGTTGAAATACCCCAAGATGCCATAAGAAGAATGGGCATGGGATTCTTCCTCCCCATTGAGGAACCCCTTGTGGCGGACCGGGAAGGACAATGCTCTACTCATATAGAGCCTTCATCTACACATACTCAACATGCTCCAACCACGGGGGCAACTTCTACACCATCTCCATCAAGTGTTGAAGTTCAAGATGTTCCAGAAAGCTCCATGCCGGATTTTCCGGTTGACACCGGATTATCCGGCCACCCCGCTACATCTGACCATGTTGCTCCTGCTGGAGAAGAATTCAACGCAAGCTCCAGGCCAGATTTTCCGGCTAGCCCCAGACTATCCGGGCCCTCACCAGTTCAAGCAAGTCCCAGGCCTCCTGATGAAGCTGCTGCAAGTACCCCCAGGCCGGATTATCCGGCCTCTCCATCGGCCGGATTATCCGGCCCTGATTCTCTAGTTCTGCAGCCTCCTGTTACGGCTATGGACTCACCTCAAGGGCACACGTCTCCACAACCTACTACTGATGTTCCAGTTTCTGATCAAGGTCGAGAAAATGCTTCCAATGAAGACTCAAGTGATGAATCTCCTCCTCCAAGAGACAACAAACTCATTGAACTTCGTCGCAAGGCTCGGGCTGACCGTAACCTTGAGTTGAGGGGTCACACTCTCGACAAGGTTGTTGGTGATCTTCGACTAAGGGTTTCTACAAGAAGAAAATTAGCCAGTTTTGGTGAGCATCAAGCTCATATCTCCATGGTGGAACCTAAGAAGGTCTTTGAAGCTCTTGAAGACCCAGACTGGGTTGTTGCTATGCATGAACAATTGAATAATTTCGAGTGCAACAAAGTCTGGAAACTCGTGGAGAAACCCAAAGAGTGCCGCAATGTTATCGGCACCAAGTGGATTTTCAAGAACAAGCAAGATGAGAATGGCATTGTTGTGAGGAACAAGGAAAGACTTGTGGCACAAGGTTACTCCCAAGTTGAGGGCATCGACTTCGGCAAGACCTATGCTCCAGTGGCTCGCCTTGAGTCCATCCGTATCCTACTTGCTTATGCTGCACATAACAATTTTAAGTTGCAGCAAATGGACGTCAAGAGTGCCTTCCTTAACGGTCCTCTACATGAGTTGGTATACGTAAAGCAACCCCCGGGGTTTGAGGATCCTAACTTTCTGAACCATGTCTACAAACTCGATAAGGCACTCTATGGCCTTAAACAAGCCCCACGTGCATGGTATGAGCACCTTAAAGACCTTTTGTTAGATCGTGGCTTCGAAGTTGGGCAAATCGACCCCACTCTTTTTACTAAGAAGGTTAAGGGGGAGCTCTTCGTATGCCAACTATATGTAGACGATATCATCTTTGGTTCTACTAACAAAGCTTTTAACGATGAATTTTCAAAGCTTATGACTGACATGTTTGAGATGTCTATGATGGGGGAATTACGGTTCTTTCTTGGATTCGAGATCAAGCAACTTAGATAATGAACCTTTTTTAATCAAGCAAAGTACATCCAAGACATGCTCAAGAGATTCAAGATGACGGATCTAAATGGTGTCGCCACTCCGATGCAAACAAAGTGTCATCTTGAGCTTAACCCTCATGGTAAAGATGTGGACAAAAAGGTATACCGGTCCATAATCGGCTCTCTTCTTTACCTCTGCGCATCTAGACCCGATATTGTGTTGAGTGTGGGAGTGTGTGCAAGGTATCAAGCAGCTCCTAAAGAAAGCCACTTAGTGGCGGTCAAGAGGATCTTTCGATATTTGGTTCATTCCCCCAACTTTGGTCTCTGGTATCCCAAGGGCTCCAATTTCTCTTTATGTGGTTATACTGACTCAGATTGGGCTGGTGATAAGGGTGATCGGAAATCCACTTCTGGAGCTTGTCAATTCTTGGGAAGATCTCTTGTATGTTGGTCCTCCAAAAAGCAGAATTGTATATCTCTCTCCACCGTCGAAGCTGAATATGTTGCTGCTGCCAGTGCTTGCACTCAATTATTGTGGATGAGGCAAACTTTAAAGGAATACGATGTCAATTGTGACAAAGTGCCTCTTTTATGTGATAATGAAAGTGCAATCAAAATTGTGTACAATCCTGTTCAGCACACAAGGACGAAGAATATTGAGATTCGGAATCATTTTATTCGAGACCATGTTGCTCGCGGCGATATTGATCTATTCTTTGTGAGCACGAGGAACCAACTGGCGGATATTTTTACAAAGCCACTTGATGAAGCAAGATTCTGCTATTTGAGGATGAGCTAAATATCATTGATTCCGGGAGCTTGTCTTGATTACCCATGCACTCACTCGTACATCTCAATCCTTGTTTGGTCTAGGTGTGGGCATGGATATAGGGGGAGTGTGGTCCTAACTCATTGGGTTAACCCTCCCCCCATAATGCCAAAAGCAAGACAAATCATTTCTCTTAATATCATTTTGTGATATGTAAGCTTATTGATGAGTATTGGTCGTGAACCCAAGATATATCTTCACGGTGTCACACCATACACTCCAACAAGGTGGCTTCGGCCACCGCCCTCTCCCTTGAGGAGAATTGGATCTTTTTGGATGTTATTTGCTCTCTCATGTTCTTATGGGAATCACATTCACTCTTGGCTTTTATTTGATTCGGATTTTGCAAGTTTGAGTGTCTAGTACCATCTCAGTTTGGCTCTCTTAATCCCAAGCCTTCCCTACCCCTAAGCCATCTATTCTTGCACACAAGTCCCTTGTACACCTTGTGGGGGTGTTGTTTGGGGACGCGCGGGCCTGGTTCTGTGTGTAACAGAATACCAGATTTGAGGCCGGATAATCCGGCCCAAGTGTTGGCCGGGCCGGATAATCCGGCCCTGGCAGATTTCATCTTAAAGGGCAGGGCTCGGGGGGAAGGGCTCATAACGAGCAGCACTTCTCCCCAGCCCTCTCCTCCTCCACAGCCGCCGCCTGCCACCCCTCACCCTCCCCGGAGCCTCTCCGGCCACCGGATTTTCCGGGCCTCCCCGGATCTTCTTCTCCGTGCCTCCGGGTACCTTCTCCTCCGCGTTCTTCCTCCAATGAGTGAGGGTAACTCCCTCTCTCCCCATCTTTAGCTAGATGTGTATCTTGTTGGGTGGAACGTTGTCTAGAAGGATGTGTTTTCGCATAGAAATCGTAGTCTTGCAGTTTCTAGGCCCAATCTACTTTTTTGCATTCAATCTAGGTGAAATCGAAAATTCCTGCCAGGGCCGGATTATCCGCCCCTAGCCAGGCCGGATAACCCGGCCTGACAGATTCGATTCTGCTTCAGTTTCACTACGGTGTATGCATTGAGTAGTTTTGTCCTATGAACTTTTTGGCTACTTTTTTCCATGCTCTCTCCAGGACTTGTGTGTATGCTTATCCCATTGCTATCGCCCTTATTCTCCTCACAAGTGGTTCCGGTGTTTCCAAGACCTACAAGCGTCGTCCTCGCGCCAAATACTTTTGGGACAACGGACAGGGTAACTTAGTGGACGAAGTTGAGTTGAGGAGAAGGAAGAACGAAGAGAAGCGCATGGCTGAACAAGCAAAGAGGACTAGGAAGGGTCAGTACGAGGCATACAGGCAGCACCATGAGTTGGCTCACTCTCAGCAGCTCAGTCTCCACCATGTGTCCGACGCTTCGGGTGCTCCTCCGGCTCCTACACCTCCCACTCCGTATGCTCGGTGGAAATCTTCCTCCGGGTTGAACTATGGTGAGCTGGAGCGTCACTTGTTCCCTTCTACGCCCGCTGCTGATGATGAAGATGAGGAAGGTGACACTAAGGAACTTGAAGATGAGGATGAGGAAGAGAATGAAGAAGAGGACGAGGACGAGGACTACGATGAGTGATCCCATGGGGCGCTAGCATCGTTCTTCTCCCTTTTTGGTGTCTCGATGCCAAAGGGGGAGAAGTAGTTCTATTAGGTTGTCCATGGATTTTCATCGGTCGGGCATAGGCACTTGCACTTTTCTATTTGTTATTTCTTGCTTATGCCCATTTAGCGTTGAGCTTTAAATTCGTCATTTGTGGTTGTTTGAGACTTTTTGTGGTTGTCTGGATTATGCTATGCCTATGGACTTCATTTCATGGATTATGCTTATGGATCTATCTATTCATATCCTATTGCTGGAGGTATATCACGGAAGGCGCGCTCATAATGGTTATCCGGTAATAATTGTGATTTATGTCAAGGATGCCTATTCTCTACTTCGGTGGTATGTGTTTTTTCTCATATGTCTATGGAATAGATTCACCTATTTGTGTGCATTTGTATTCCAATGCAAAACTCTATTATTCACACATTGAGGGGGAGTCTCTTTCATAGTTATCTCTGTTTGTCTTGTGTCTTTCTCCTGCAAATCCTGGTATTGTCATCTAACACCAAAAAGGAGGGGATTGAAAGAACATTTCATGCTTTCCTATGTTTTGCGTGTTAGATAACAATACTATGGAGACTTTTCATGTGTGCTAAGTGTGTAGGAAGTTTTGAGGGGGGCCGGATAATCTGCCCCACTAAGGGCCGAATAATCCGGCCTACCTCATCGCTCAAAGGAAGCCAAGGCGCGTCGCTCGGTACTCGGTCGGATTTTCTCCCAGAAAATCCGAACTAGGGCGGTTTTTCCTCCCAGGCCGGATAATCCGGGTGTCGCATGGGCCGGATAATCCGGCACCCCAGTTTTCGAGCAAAAGGAGCCAACGCGCGTCGCTCGGTATCCGGTCAGATTTTCTCCTGGAAAATCCGAACTGGGGCGGTTTTTCTTCCCCAGGCTGGATAATCCGGCCCTTGCATAGGACCGGATAATCCGACCCCTAGAAGTTGATCAAGGGAAAGCTCGGCGCATCGCTCTGAGAGGGGGCGGATTATCTGCCGGATATTCCGAGTCTGGGGTGGTGTTTTCCTAGACCGGATAATCCGGCCCTCACTTGGGCCGGATAATCCGGCCCCCAAAGGTCGCAACGGCTGGTTTCTGAAGGGGGTATAAATACCCCTTCTTCCCCAACGTTCAGAACTCTTGATTCATTCAAAATTGACCAGACATTGTGCAAGAGCTCTCATTCTTGATCTCCCACTTCAACCACCCGAAGGTCTTGATCTTTGGTGGAATTGAAGGAGGAGAAGTTCATTATCATCATCAAGAATCAAGCGCTTCAACTCCTCTCCATTCACTTGGAGAAATCCTTGATCTAGTATTCTTGTCAATACCTAGATCTTGTTTATTGTAATTGATAAGTTTGTTTTTGTGGCAGCTTGTTGTCATTTCGGGAGCCTCTAAGTTGTTGTGGAGTTGTTGCCTCGCTAGTTGTGTAAAGGCGCCGGTGCCCGCCTCGAAGGGTACCTATAGTGGAAGGTGGATCAGGCCTTTTCTGGCAAGATCCATCGGAGAACAAGGTGAGGCCTTTTGTGGCGTGGTGGTCTTAGTACCGCCCACCCCTCCAACGCAGACGTACTTTCCTTAACAAGGAAGGAACTGCGGTCAAACAAATCCTGTGTCTCCGCGTGCTTCACTTGGTTTACTCATTCCTCTTCCACTCGCTCTTTACTCGCTAGTAGATAGGTTTGCATATAGGGAAATTCCACCTAATAGTTTATCTAGAGAATTTACCCTTTGTGCTAAGCCTAAAATTGAAAAAGAATTAAAAATTGGTGTAGCACCTATTCACCCCCCCCCCTCTAGGTGCCCATACGATCCATTTCAGTCGGCAGGAGAGCCGGCATCAGCATGAAGTGAGAGCTACCATCATTGTAGTTCGGCATGTGGGGGGTGATGGAGCGCCATAGGATGCATAGGGCATTGCGTTGTAGATTAGTGGCGCATAGGCGGGAGCGGCGTGATAGACGGCCATCGGCTGTCGAGGTGCGAGGACAAGAGCGCCAATGTGAGGACGAGCGTTGGGCTGCTAAGCACCGGTGTAGGCAGGCGGGGTGCCATATGGTGTAGGGGCATACCAGGGCATAGGCCACGCCTGGAAAAGTCCGGTCCAAGGGTCGGGCGATGGATGCCAACCGGGCGTCGGAGGTGGAGCGCTTGGTGGAGCCAGGGCCAAGGGCAGAGCAGGAGGAACAGGCGCCATGCGAAACTGTGACGACCTAGGGTTTCTTCCCCGATAATTGGGACTTGGATGCTAGCCCGATGGTTGAGGTGGTGTTGTCGGTGGAGGGGCGGTGGCGGTGAAGACCTAGGGATGAGATCCTTGTTGGTTTGTGCACAATCATCCCATTGGAGTATAGAGCAAACCTCGGCAAACGAGGGACGTGGGTGCATCATGGGGATGAAGGAGGCCTACTTCTTGAACCGCTTGCTGACTCCGACGAGGAGGATGTTGATGGGATAACCAAGTTCATGGAGTTCATCCGCGATCGCCTTGAGACATTGACAGTTGATAACGATCGGTGCATCACCCTACACTGTGTTCCGAAGCTCGGTGTGGAGGTTGTTAGTGTGAGCGTGGAGACTCGCATGTAGATCCATTGAATAATGGCGAGATCATCCTTGACCCACTGAGGATCATGAAGCTGGGGGCGATAGTCGTCGGTGATGTGGGAGAGGAGATTGCATCGCCCGAGGTGGACGTCGAAGAGGTGATGCCAATGGTAGTAATTGTGAGCAGCCAGGGCTAGGGTTACAGGGATATAGGGGCTAATATCTGAGATGGTGTCGGTGAAGGAGGTTGAGGGAGGTATTGGTGGAGGTAAAGCTAGAGTGGAGGTAGAAGAAGAGGAGGCCACGGTGGTGACCTTGGCAGCGACGATGGCGGCGCACCACTTGAAGTATCTAGGCAGCGGCGGGTTCGGTGGGTTCACCATACCCTAGGACCATGAGTCTTATACCATGTAGAATTGTATTAAATAATAATCAATGACAATATTGTGCCGGTTACAAGAGATTATATAGTCCTAACACAAATCGACTTAGCCTATTACAAACCGACTCAAACACAGGAACGTGTTGTGCAAGAAATATTTTAACATAAATAGCATCGGAACATTGTACAAACCAACCCGCGCAACGTGTTGTACAAACCAACCCTTGCCTCATGAACGTTGTTCTTCAGGCCAGGTGGTTGTGTTTGAGTCGGGTTGAAACGGACAAGCCCTGGTAGAACTTCGACATCCGCGTCCCAGAGCTAGCGAGGCGACTCTTTGAGGTGGCCACCTACTCTATGCTTGGGGATGGAGCTACGACTTTCTTCTGGACAGACATGTGGCTACCATGTGGGTGGATTCGAGATATCGCGCCAAACCTTTTCGCGCGATACCGGCAGATGGGATCGCCACGCGTAGGGTGCATGAGGGCTTAGCAGGAGGCTGGCTGCACGACGTGCCTCCTGATCTAGGAGCCGCAGCCATCAGAGAGCTCCTCGAAGTGGCTGATCGGATCGAGGCGATTGCCTTAATGGAGGGGACCCAAGACATCTTCAAGTGGAATTGGGATCCAAGTAATTGCTACACCGCTCGCTCCTACTACCAAGCCTTATTTGCTGGGAGGATTTCGATGGCCGGGGCCCTATAGATTTGGCGTTCCCGTGCACTAGCCAGCTGTAAGGTTTCACTCTGGTTGGCCATCAGGAATAGGTGCTGGACAACCGATAGGCTAAGACAGCGTGGCTTGCCGCACCCGGCAGCTTGTCCTTTCTATGACTAGTGTGAAGAGACCATTGACCACCTGCTGCTGGGATGTGTGCTTGCACGTGAAGTTTGGGCAACCTTCCTACGCTGGTGGAAAAAACGTCATTGGATGTCGAGCCAAGACTCCAAGCTAGTACCATGGCTTCAGAGCAGGCGGGGTGGCAAGGGTCGGGACCGTGATCTTTGGACCAGAATTGCCCTCGTTTGTTGGACACTCTGGCGCCACAGGAACGATGTGGTCTTCGAAGGGGCCAACCCATCCCTTGGCGAGATCGTCCGCAAGATCTCTGCCAAGGCCGAGCCGTGGAGGGTGGCAGGGCTCTTCTGGGACTGCCTGGGACAAGTGGATAGGTGGAGGTGTCGGGAGTAATTAGCTAGAGAGTGAGTGCTGCCTCTGAGGCGGCATGGAGTTATGCTAGTGGTGCTTGTGCCACAACGCGTTGTACACCCCGGCCTCTTGGCCTTTTCTTCTATGAAAAATATACGTCTCCCAAGACATATCCTTGAAAAAAATAGCACCAGAATTGGGACTAGAATGAACAAATGCAGGTGCTCTTGTCCCTCCTGTCCAACAAAACCTATGTCTATGGGTGGACGCATCCAACAGAAGAGTACGTCCATTTTCTTTAGCGATGATGAAATCCACGAGCACAACGCGCTTAAGAAACCACCACGTCGCTCGGGCCTGGTGCCTATTTTTTTGCGAAATGGGGTTGACCCCGGCCTCTACATCCTGTTTTTTGATGCACACAACCATTTATTAAAATAGTATCAAAGTATCAAAAGTACAAAAAGGAAAAACATCTCAAGGATCAGATAACGTTGATACAAACACCAACCATCTGAAAAAAGTAGAAAGCCTCACAAGAGGATGCATACTAAAATTAGACATCAGTTAATGTACTAGTATGCCGACAGGAAACCTGGCTGAAGATATCTGATGCAACCGCCACCAGGCGATTGCACCTAGAAACCATAGGTTGCCACGGTTCTCTAGGAGTAGGAAAGCCCAAAGTTGAATCCATTGTGACGCCATGTGAATAACCTGCAAAAAAGAAGGAACTTTGACCTTGTTAAAAATAATATTATTTCGGCACTTCCATATGGACCAACATAAAGCTAAAATGCATATACAAATTCTAGATTTATTTGTCCTATCTACTCCATTAAGCCAATTCCCAAACATATTAGTGATATTGGTTGGAGGAGGAAGATCATATGTTAAGAAAACAATACGCCAAATAATTCTAGTGAAGGGGCATGAAAGAAATAAATGTCCAGTTGATTCAGCCTCGTCACAAAAAAAAACATTTTTTACATCCATCCCACTTCCTCTTGGCAAGATTATCTTTAGTTAGCAAAACCCTATTACAAAGAAACCACTAAAGATTTTATTTTTTTGTGGTATTTTTAATTTCCAAAGATATCGAGATGGCAACTTAGGATGTCCATTCATAAGGTCTTCATACATGGATTTAACAGTAAACACCTTGTTTTTTGTTAATTTCCATATAAAATGATCCTTATTTTCTGACAAAGTTATAGACATCAATCTCTGTACTAGGTGTAACCATGCAACCCATTTATCTACATTTATATTTCTTCGAAAACTAATCCTAAGTGGATTTTGTGATAACACATCAGGACAAGCACATTTTTTATGTTAACGATGTTGTAAAGTGATGGATATTGTTTAGCAAGCGATCTCTCCCCTAGCCAAACATCTTCCCAAAACTGTGTATCTTACCACTTCCAATTTTGAAGCGACCTCTAGCAAAGAACTCATCTTTTACCTGCATTGGGACTTTCCAAAAAGGAGAATCAGTTGGTTTTGCTTCAACTTGTGATAATGTTTTATTGTTTAGATATTTGTTATGCAACAACTCTTGCCACACTCCCTCTTCCATTAAAATTTTATAGAGCCATTTGCTCAAAAGACATCTATTCTTGAGTTCCCAAAATTCAATTCCCAACCCACCTTGATCCTTTGGATGACAAAGGATATTCCATTTTGTTAATCTATATTTCTTCTTATGCTCATCATTTTCCCAAAAAAACTCGAACCAAAGTAATCTAATCTTTTCCGGACACCCTTCGGTATTTCTAGAAAAGAAAGCATTAGCATAGGCATACTGGACAGAACCCGGATTCACAGATGTAGTATAATAGCTTTTTCCCTAGAAGACATAGGTTTAATCGAACCTTGGAAAGCAATGCTAAAAGGTAATAAGAAAGGACACGTCTACAAGACTTTGTTTGTTTGTTTTACCATAGTTGACCGGACCAATCTAGTTTACTTTATAACGGGTTTGAATCAGTGGATGGAGATAGGCCAGGGTTGAAGATCCACCTACAGCCGCACATCAAATAGGATAAAGGATAATAATAAGCATAGTCATGTATCATGTTTGTATCGAGATAGTCTTTTCTGGGCAACACATCCAAATATTCTAGAGCCCCCGTGATGCAGCGGTCATAGCAATATACTTTTAATCCAACCGAGAGTACACCGAAGCCACGGGTTACAAATGATTATTAAGTGTAAACACATATCGAAGCTTTAAGTGGTGATGTTGTTGTTGATCCCGAATGGGGCACTAAGCAAAGACCGTACTGCCCTTTCTATCACTGAGTTTCCTATGAGATCACCGCTAGCCAAGTATCTCACCTCAAGACTTTATCCATCTATGGGATCTTGGGTACCTACAAGTCCACAGATCGAGACAAGAGACGAAGAAACAAAAGATACAAATCACGAATCCAAACAAAACACAATTCTCCCATGATCTAGATGCACATATTTGCTGCGAGGTTTCTCCCCAACCCGCAGCCCGTGAGGACTACTCACCTATAACAACTATATCGGAGATAGAAAACATCATGCAAATACTTAGATTGAAATCAAATATTCTTAAAATGGTTGCCAAATCACATGGAGATCTAAAAGTACAACGCAATGGCTATGTCTAGTGGAGGGATGGATGGTGGAAGTGATGAACAATGGCGTGGATCTCTTTTAGTGGTGTTGTGATGCAATCTAAGAATGGTGGCTCTCTGGCCGGCTGGAGCCTCAAAATATATAGGCGTCTTCATGCAAGTTGTAGGGTTTGACGAGATGAAGCCATCGCCACCTGGTATGGGCGAGCGGTACAGGCGGACCGCACCCATACTAGTGGTCGTTAAGTGTGCTGACACCCTGGTTGGCTTCTCGTATTACTTGGCTGTGTGTACTTCCTCAAAATCCTTCATTATGGCTCCTTATTTCGCCTTAAAAGAAGTGATTTCCTGCACAACATAAATCAAAGAAGGGATTTTCATATCTTTGCAATTATTAGTCATTAGTGGCAGAGTTGAGAGTTTCTTTGGCAATTGCTTGACCAAAAACAACATTTAAACATAGTGGAAGATGGCAAAAATCGGAGCCCATCAACTTCCCCAAAGCTCAAACCTTGATCGTCCTCGAGCAAGAAGAACCAAAAGAACTATAAGGAATTCAACATTTAAACTAGAAACAACAAGAATAAGAGGTCACTTACAGTCGGTAGTCGTATGTGCTTAACACTTCATTCATTTGCGAAGCTTATCAAAGTTAGAGATATGACAAGAATACTATACAAGCTTCGGTAAGTCAAGATAATCAAAGTAAAGTTTAATATAAGTATAAATAACTAGAAGTGTAGCAATCAATCCAATTCCCCTAATTAACTCTCAGCTTGCCAAGGAACACTAAGATGTTTAAATAGCATAATTGAGTAAGAGAGTTTTATGTCCCAAGTAGTATAACAATAAAATTTCTTATTTACACCCACATCAATAAATAAAGTCAATCTAAAACAATCTAATCATTATCTTTCAAGAAAAACTCATAAAGTAGTATTGAGACCATGCCAAGGACTTGTTATCCGGATCCTCATAAATATCTTTTTTTCTTTCTTTCTTTTTCATCTCATTTTTCAAGGATCGCTGTTTGTTTATTTTTGCTAGTGTTTGCACAACCTTTGAGAGTACCAATACTTTTGCCCATACATTGACACAGATGCCACTCATGTCATCAACTCATAGCTGGAATCCGGGGTTATACCATAGATCGTTCAAAAGCTAGCGGAGTTGTTGGCATCCCAAAGGTGTGCATTAGAGACATAGAACAAAGTTGTCTCGCGTCTTTCTTTTTTTTTGAGCTAGTACCGAGGTTTGATCCACAAGGTTAGCTTTGGCATGCATCACAATTACCACTAGACTTTATTTCAATCAAACAACTCATTCCATGAGTGTCGTCGAGACTGTCAAAATATCTATGGGGTTAAGTATAATTAAGGGTATACTCTCAAGACAATCAATCATCAAACAAGTCATAAATTTCAGACTTTTTCTTATTGTACTTATTTGGAATTATTATTTCCAAGGCAAGACTCGGTTAACTAAAAGAACTAGAATAACAGCTTTAACAACTAATCATCATACCAATAAAAAGCCTTACTCTAACCATATTAAATTACTTCCAACTAGCATGGCATCTTAGCAAATCAACCAACTAAGATAAACAACTCAAACTTCATAAGTGGGAGACATAGGACATACCTCTCATAAGTAACTTCATGATTCTCTTCCTTATAGGGATGTGTTCCTTCAAAACTCAAACACGATTACTCTCGAAAATGATATTAAAGCAAAGTGGCAAAGTACGAATCCACGTTTACGAAAAAAGGATACGGAAAAATCTTTTTTTATTTTTGAGGATAGGGATTAAAGAATATAAAAGAACTTGCGACCAAGCAAGGCTTTATGAAAAGAAAAACTAAGTAAAACAAATAAACTAAAACCAAAGAAAATTAAAAGCAAAGTGTTGGAACAACCAACACGAGTGTTTCAAAGCTCTCAAGGAGCTGGAGTACAACCTTGTTATTACACAAATAAATTTGCTAGGGGAACACATCCCCAAGATCAGGCTTTTTCAAGCCGTTTTGTTGCTCATTGTGGTGGCGGTGGATAATCTCCCACGTTCCATTGGCTGCTCCAATGATGGAACTGGGTGGCGAGGCTTGCAGTGGCATCTCGAAGGCTGATGGAGAGGTTGTTCATGTTTTGAATATTTACTTCGAGTGCATAATTGTCTTCATAGGTGGTTTAGTAGTTTGGTGGCTACACATCTTGTTCGGGTCCTTCTTGTTCTACTTCTTCATCTTCTCCTCCTCCCACGGGTATTTCTTATTGGGATAGATTAGCTTCGACTTGCGCATCATAACACAAATGTCTATCCTCAATAGAGAATAAACCGTTAGGCAAAGGAGCGGGGATCAAGTGATCCGCTACAGGTATATTGAAGAAATATCTACCATGATTTTTAGAAATTATACCACATGCTCTTAGAGTAGATAGACCGAGACGATTACTTCTAGACAACGGTTGGATGTTACCTAGGTTGATGCGAAGTGCGCGTGCAAGGGCGGTCACAATTCCTCCTCCACAAATGGGTCCATGATACGTCCAAAACGTATCTACTTTTCCTAACACTTTTGCTATTGTTTCTCCTCTATACTTGTGTGATTTGGATGCAACTAACACGGACTGACGTTGTTTTCAGCAGAATTGCCTTGGTGTCTACTTTTTGTGCAGAAACCCAACTATCAGGAAAAATCCGGGAAAATATGCCGAAAATCCTATTTCACCCGAAGACTCTAGGAGCCAGAATACGAGACGGAGAAGAGCTAGGGGGTGGCCACATCACCTGCTGGCACGGGCCAGGCCAGGCCGCGCCAGGGGGTGGTGTGCGCCCCCCAGGCACCCCCTCGGCCTCTCTCTTCGCCTATAAGGAGCCTTCTGACCTAAAAACTTCGGGGGGTTCGATGTTCTTCTAGAAGAAGTTCCGCTCCGCCGCCACCACCAGATTCCACGAAACAGCACCAGAAACTCCGTTCTGGCACCCTGCCGGGACGCGGAATTGGAGGAGATCATCGCCATCATCATCACCATCGCTTCTCCATCGACCATCCATGTTTCCCCCATCTATGAGTGAGTAATCCCCAGCTGTAGGCTATGGGGATGGTAGGGATTGGATGAGATCATTCATGTAATGGCATCAGATTGTTAGGGCATGATGCCTAGTATCTTTTATTAGTGCTTTATGACTTTGTTGCGACTTGTTGTGCTTAATGCTTGTTAGTAGGGCCCGAGTGCCATGATTTTAGATCTGAACATGTTATTGATTCATTATGATAGTATTGGTCTTGGTCTTATCTGCAAGTTGTTTACACACGTTGTTGTCCGGAACCTATGGCCCCGAAGTGACAGAAATCGGGATAACCGGAAGGGAATGGCTTTGATGTGAGGATCACATGTGTTCACAGAGTGTTAATGCTTTGCTCCGGTGCTCTATTAAAAGGAGCGCCTTAATTGCCAGTAGTTCCCTAGAGGCCCCGCTGCAAACAGGCTGGCAGGACAAAAGATGTTGTGCAAGTTCTCATTGCGAGCATGTATGACTATATATGGAACACATGCCTAGGATTATCTAGTACTTGGATGCTTTATGTTATTTATCTGCAATTGCCCTATATTCTGATTGCTATGTGAATTGGCTTGTCCATGCAATGCCCGTCCATCCATCCCTATGCCTACCGCACTCGAATCCCACTATTTACTGCTATTATTACTACTGTCTTTGCTTTACTACTGCTGTTACTTTGCTATTCCTACTACAAAAATGTTGCTACTGATAAACACCTGTGAGCAAGATTGTTTCCAGGTGCAGCTGAATTGACAACTCAGTTGTTAAGGCTTATAAATATTCTTTGGCTCCCCTTGTGTCGAATCAATAAATTGGGTTTCACTTCCCTCGAAAATACTGTGATACACCCCCTATACTTGTGGGTCATCAAGACTATTTTCTGGCGCCGTTGTCGGGGAACATAGCTTTATTTATCAAGTTCACTTGGATTCTCTATTGTTCACTGCTATCCATCCATCATGGGTAAGTCTCGTGATGGCAAAGTTCCTATTTTACCATCCACTACAAGAAAAGGTACGGTTCCGAACACCTCTACTGCTCTTGATTCACCATCTGTTATAAGTAAGCTCATTACACCACCAAATACACATGCTACACACACTGCTACTACTACTGAATCTGAAACTTCTGATGCTCATGATGCTGTTTCTACTGTGCTTGATAAGAGTGGTTCATTAGGTCCTTTCCTAGATGCTACGATTGCTAGAACTATAGCTGGAAATACCGAAACTCCTAATGAAGACACTACCACACCTGGTAGCTCACCTGAGTCTAGTGAGAGTTATGATATTGGAGATGGTTATGTTGAGATGACCGATGAATTTATTAAAGAATGTAAAAACACCCATGATAGGAGCGCTGCTAAGAGTCTCCTTGAGAGGCGTACTATTAGACCCAAATTATCTCCTATTGCTAAGTTTGCTGCTTCTCCCATAAACATTATAGATGAAGATTATGATTTCTCTCTCGATCTATCTTACATAGCTATTATCGAGAAAGAACCCCTGGCCCCCCACTAACTCTCTCACCTGCCACTTTCTTCTCTCTCCCGAGTAAGCTCTAGTTCATTGCTCAAAATCGCGTTCTTGCTGTGCTTGCTCTCGATTTTTTCGATCTCCTTGCTCAGCCCATCTTTCTTGCTAAAATTTGGAGCAATTGTTCCCTGGTATGTGACTCCTCCCCTTGTCCAAGTAGATTTGTGTTTAGTGGATTATATCTTGAGTATTTTGCTGCTGTAGGTGACTGGTTATGAGAGCTTGTAAGCTTTCTTGATTCTTAGAGATATAGTTTTGATGCATGTTTAGGCCTCTTGCAAGTCCCTATGAGTAGAATCCTTCATTATATTTACTTTATAATCACTTGTTTAAATAGGTGTTTAAATTTCAGAATAGAAGATGAGTGAACACCACCTAAACCAACATGAGCTTTGGGTAGCTGAGGTCATGAAGGTCCACCGGGAGGAGGAAGTTTTTCCCTCCATTTATCCATGCTCTGAGTTCATGAGAGCTGCAGGAATTCTACAAGATTTCCACACTTTGGTTTTTATGCAGGGTTAGAGCACTTTTTGGAAGATGAACCTTGTCAATTTGCGAAGCTAACCATGTCTATGGTGCAGGATTTCCAATTTAGTCACTCTTTGCCTAACCCCATGGTCCATTACAAAATTTACAATATTGCTGTTAACCTTTCTCTTGATGATTTTTGTGCAGCTATTAAGGTACCTCAATGGGGATCATGTAGGAAGATTAAGGAGAGACCTGAACCACTCATGGATCTATATGCAGAAATTTGCCAAGAGAGTAGCTCCTCGAAGGAGAGTGGAAAAATCCGTAACATTCATCTTCCCTCCATTCGCTACTTTGCCTACTTTATTGCCAAGTGTGTTCTTTCTAGGAAAACTACTAATAAGTTATCTTCGTTTGATCTAGCATTTATCTCTGCTGCTCTTAGACAAGATAGGTCTTACAACTTGGGTGCTTTGATAGCTTTCCGTATTGCTGCTAACCGTGAGAAAGGTGGAATTTGTGGAGGCCTCATTGCTTCTCGTTTACTAGCATTGCATGGTTTAGTGCCTCATCATCTAGACCTACAGTTTCCCATAGAGAGGCTTGATCTTAATTCCATGATACAGCATAAATTTTGTTTCCTCGTGGGCTAGTATGAGTGAGTTACCTTATGAAATAACCTTTCTCAAAGCTGGTTGGAGAAAGAGCAAGTCCGAGCGTGTTGTTCTTTTGCCTGCACCTGTTTTGTTTAACCTTGATAACAGGGAAGAATGGTCCCACACTTAGGAGGAGCTCGACACGTACTTGGGAGAGCTCTCCCAACAGGAGCAGGACACTAGAAGGGAGGTCACGGATGATTCGGTCCAGCCCTCAAATGAGGGAGAATCTTCATATCAGCAGCCCGCTTATGATTGGGGAGCTTCTTCTACTTCTCATGGGCCCAGCTACGACCATTGTTACCAAGATCCGCCCGTTTGGAACCCCTATTCGTACATGGATTGATACCCACTTAGGCCAAAAGCCTAAGCTTGGGGGGAGGTACGCCGACACCGCACTCATCTCCATATCATGTTGCGTTGGTATTTTGTATATTCATGTTTTCGTTCTCTTTTTAGTTTTTGTTCTTCTTTGCTTTTGCTTCCTAAAACACAAAAAGACCAAAAATATTTATGTTGTTTCTCTTTGGTTTGCTTCTTCTTTTTGCCTTGGTTTGTTTTTCCCCTTTTGCTTTGTTTGAACTATTCGAAAAACCCAAAAATATTTTGCTTTGCTTGTTTTTCCCATTTGGTTCTTGTTTAAAACTCAAAAACAACAAAAATATTTCTCGTTCTTCTTTGGTTTTTCTGAGTTTGCTACAGGGTTCGGCAGTCCTCAGTGAAATATTGGTTTCATATTATTATTCAAGCCACACAAGTGAAGAGCAAGAATGAGGATTAATGACAACTTGAGGCGTGGTAAGAGGCTGGTAACGAACTCTATTTGTTTTTATTTTTGTACATATACTCATCATTGTGGGCATGCTTAGTCCGTTCATGTAGAGTGTATGTTATCTTTGGATGCTTAGTAGTTCTTGCTTTCTTATGATTAGCTCCAGCTCGCTAATAGTTTGTAGCATGTCTTATGAATGTTTACTTGCATTGCTCTATTCATAAATTGGTATGACACCGCGGTATCCTCCTCTGAATGTTTCATTTGATTGACTTGGCACATGCTCACGCATGCACATGACTGTAATAATCAGTTAAGCCTCGACGAATTATTTTGCCTTGAGGATCTTGAATCACTTTCATGACATGAGTAGTCATGTTTTGTTGCAAGCATGATAATGACAGCTATTGCTCTCTCGTTTGTCGCTCTCTTACTATTGCTAGCCTTCATTTTTACTGAGTATGTTTTACTCAAGTTCCCAACTCCCTGAACAAAATATTTCCAAAGTGTCCACCATACCTACCCATTAGCATCATTTGCTACTTCCGTGCATATTCATTATGCCTTGTTTTCTTCCGAATAAAAGGTTTGCTTGTTATGAGAAAGTTAGTTAGTAAAGCTCTAACGAACTTGATGGCACACTTTATTTTCTTGCACTTAATAAACCTGAACCATTGCGTCCTTCTTTGTTGCGCATATGCTTGCGCTTTATGAGTTGAAGTTAGCAGAACCATGTATCATGGGGGCCGCTTTCAACACTTCATAGGTACTTTGTACCTAGTTGATATCATGTTCTTTTGCTTATGGATCCCAAAAGTGTGAAATAAAAGTGGAACTTGTAAGATCATGGAGTTTGTATGTATGTTAGAGAAACGCCTGGGCCGCTAGCCTAAGCCATGCCTAATCATGGTGGAAACTTGCAGCATAACCATAATGAGCATTCTATGAAGCATCATCAATAAAAATCTATGCACATAGTAAATAAAAAGATCACCGAGATGCTCATTGTCTGCTTGCCTTGTGATTTTAATTATGGGATAGCTCCCGTGTCAGGTACAAGGGGTACCCCGTTGGCGGTTCTCTACGATACGTATATACTTACAATGACAAGAGCTTACTTGTGACTGAAGTTGAGTAGCATGAGGATCGGTCTTCGTAAGTAAGGGGCATGAGACTTCGATTTATAACTTGTCAAGCATATCCTCTTAGTTGTGTCACTTTCACCTTAACCACATTAAAGATGCTTATGATAGGGGCAATGAGAGCTCAAAGCTAACGAGTACCATACTTTCAGCATTTGGAAGCCTTTCAAATTATTCAAAACTTTTTCTTCTACTTGTTGAGTCTCCACATATTCTTTGAGCACCTTCTTGAGAGCATAGTTGTCATTCTTTGTGTTTGTTCTATTACTTGATTATTTGTGTTATGACTTTGATGCTTGTATCCTTGATATCTTTACTTCTAGTCATCACTTGAACTTCAGAGGTGCCTCGACAGTCATAATCAAAGGCAAGCGAGATACCACTATATCATACATTTTTATGAGCATTGTAATGTTGCTTATGTTTGTGCCTGATGCTACTTATTATTTTTGAGTTGGAATCTCTTCATAGCTTGCAATGCCTATTAGGTAAACTTAGTTGCATACTCTTTATTATGAACTGTCTAAGTAGTTGATCACATTGCTGAGAATATTTACATTATATGAAGCAAATGTGTTCGTGAAAGTTCTTTTATCGCACTTAGTTTTCAACTGAATTGCTTGAGGACAAGCAATAAGCTAAGCTTGGGGGAGTTGATACGTCCAAAACGTATCTACTTTCCCGAATACTTTTGTTATTGTTTCGCCTCTATACTTGTGTGATTTGGATGCAACTAATACGGACTGACGCTGTTTTCAGCAGAATTGCCTTGGTGTCTACTTTTTGTGTAGAAAACCAACTATCGGGAAATATCCGGGAAAATATGCCGAAAATCCTATTTCATCAGAAGACTCCAGGAGCCAGAATACGAGACGGAGAAGAGCCAGGGGGTGGCCACACCACCTGCTGGCGCGGGCCAGGCCACGCCACGCCAGGGGGTGGTGTGGGCCCCCCAGGCACCCCCTCGGCCTCTCTCTTCGCCTATAAGGAGCCCTCTGACCTAAAAACTTCGAGGGGTTCGACGTTTTTCCAGAAGGAGTTCCGCTCCACCGCCACCACCAGATTCCACGAAACTGCACCAGAAACTCCGCTCTGGCACCTTGCCGGGACGGGGAATTGGAGGAGATCATCGCCATCATCATCACCATCGCTTCTCCATCGACCATCCATGTTTCCCCCATCTATGAGTGAGTAATCCCCCGCTGTAGGCTATGGGGATGGTAGGGATTGGATGAGATCATTCATGTAATGGCATCATCATTGGTTACCACCCTCATCATTTTGAGGTCTTCTACCGGATTTGGCTCGGCTTTGCCAGAAAAATTTCCTAGTATGAGAGCTTGGCTCTCGGCTACCTTATCCAGCTGATCCTCCACGGTCTTTGTTCTTTCCTATAGAGCCTACACATCATTTCTAATTACAATGGCCTAGTTAGATAATCTTCCTAAACTACTTTCATGGTTCTCCGTAATATTAATAAGCATATTGTTTTGTTTGGTTTGAGCTTGCATAAATGTTCTAACAGTTTGCTCAAATGGGAGATTAACATGATTTGCTCCATTAGTATTATCATAATTATAAGGAGCTCCTATAGGATTAGCATGATATTTTTGAACATTAGAAGCATAATTATTTTTCCATGCAGGATTAAAAGGAGTGCGAGCTATAAAATTAATATCATTAACATAGGTAGTGATAGCATTAACTTGGGTATCTTCCTTATCCTTGACTAAGCTAAGCAACTCATCTACATTAGATGTAAGCTCCTCATTGTTTACCTCAGTAATTGAACTTACTCTTTTCGAGGTTATTTCCACATGCCATTGGGCATGGTTATTTTGCATATCATCAAGTAACTTATTTGCAACACTCACATGCTTGCCCATGATCATTCCTCCTGCTACAGTATCTAGCATAGACTTAGATATTGGGTTAAGACCATTATAAAATAAATGTAATATAAGCCATTCTTCCATCCCATGATTAGGATAGTTCATTACGGCTTCCTTCATCCTTTCCCATGCAAGCGCTAGTGGCTCACAGTCTTCTTGTCTAAAGCTTGTAATGTTGGATCTTAGCTACATAGTCTTAGCTAGGGGAAAAATTTAGTCATAAACAAATTAGTGCATTCCTCCCAAGATTTAATAGTGCCTTTGGTAGAGCTAGCAACCAATTCTTAGCCTTTCCTCTAAGAGAGAAAGAGAATAATCTTAGCTTGACAACATTTGGATCTACATCTTTAATACACATCATGTCATAAATTTCAGTAGAAGTATTTAAGTACAATCCCGAATCCGCAGAAGATGAACCCCCAGATTGGTTTTGTTGAACCAAACTTAAATGGTTAGGTTTTATCTCATATGTTTCCGCATCGACTACTGGTTGAGTGATGGGTGCACAAATAAAATCATCAGTGAGAGTAGCATACTCCTCTAATCTCTTTTGACCCATGGCTCTTATCTTTTTGGTAATTTTTAAGTAATGAAAACAAATAACAATTAACTAATTTTTTGGGTTTTCAAATAGATAACAAGAAAGTAAACAAATAACAAGAATTAAACTACAACTAATAATAAAACTAAAAACAAGGTCTCTAATGACCTCACCGGGATAGCGAAATTTCTTCCTCGACAACGGCGCCAGAAAAAGGGTTGATACCTTCGATCCGGATTCACGGATGTAGTATAATAGCTTTTTCCCTAGAAGACCTAGGTTTAATCGAACCTTGGAAAACACTGCTAAAAGGTAATAAGAAAGGACACGTCTATAAGACTTTGTTTGTTTTACCTTAGTTGACCGGACTAATCTAGTTTACTTTATAACGGGTTTGAATCAATGGATGGAGATAGGCCAGGGTTGAATATCCACCTACAACTGCAAATCAAATGGGATAAAGGATAATAATAAGCATAGTCATGCCTCATGTTTGTATTGACATAATCTTTTGTGGGCAACACATCCTAATATTCTAGAGCCCCCGTGATGGGTGCACGAATAAAATCATCCGCAAGATCTCTGCCGAGGCTGAGCTGTGGAGGGTGGCAAGGCTCTTCTGGGACTGCCTAGGACAAGTGGATAGGTGGAGGTGTTGGGAGTAATTAGCTAGAGAGTGAGTGCTGCCTTTGAGGCGGCGTGGAGTTGCGCTAGTGGCGCATGTGCAACAATGCGTTGTACACCCCGGCCTCTTGGCCTTTTCTTCTATGAAGAATATATGTCTCCCAAGACGTATCCTTGAAAAAAATAGCACCAGAATTGGGACTAGAATGAACAAATGCAGGTGCTCTTGTCCCTCCCATCCAACGAAACCTATGTATGTGGGTGGACGCATCCGACAGACGAGTACGTCCATTTCCTTCAGCGACGATGAAATCCACGAGCACAGCGCGCTTAACCAACAACCTCGTCGCTTGGGCCTGGTGCCTGTTTTTTTGAAATGGGGTTGACCCTGGCCTCTGCATCCTCAGATGCACACAACCATTTATTAAAATAGTATCAAAGTATAAAAAGTACAAAACAGGAAAACATATCAAGGATCAGATAAGTTTGATACAAACACCACATCTAAAAAGTAAAAGCCTCACAAGAGGACGCATACTAAAACTAGACATCACTTAATCTGCTAGTATGCCACCAGAAACCTGGCTGAAGATATCTGATGGAACTGCCACCAGGCGATTGCACCCAGAAACCAGAGGTTTCCACCGGTTCTCTAGGAGTAGGAAAGCCCAAAGCTTAATCCATTGTGACGCCATGTGAATAACCTGCAAAAAAGAAGGAACTTTGACCTTGTTAAAAATAATATTATTTCGGCACTTCCATATGGAGCAACATAAAGCTGAAATGCCTATATGAATTCTAGCTTTATTTGTCCTATCTACTCCATTAATCCAATTCCCAAATATATTGGTGATATTGGTTGGAGGAGGAAGATCATATGTGAAGAAAACAATACGCCAAATAATTCTAGCGAAGGGGCATGCAAGAAATAAATGTTCAGTTGATTCAGCCTCATCACAAAAACAACATTTTTTACATCCATCCCACTTCCTCTTGGCAAGGTTATCTTTAGTTATCAAAACCCTATTACAAAGAAACCACATAAAGATTTTAATTTTTTGTGGTACTTTTAATTTCCATAGATATCAAGATGGGAACTTAGGATGTCCATTCATAAGGTCTTCATACATGGATTTAACGGTAAACACCCCATTTTCTGTTAATTTCCATTTTCTGACAAAGTTATAGACATCAATCTCTGTACTAGGTGCAACCATGCAACCCATTTGTCTCCATTTAGATTTCTTCGAAAACTAATTCTAAGTGGATTTTGTGATAACACATCATGGACAAGCACATTTTTTATGTTAACGATGTTGTAAAGGGATGGATATTGTTTAGTAAGCGATCTCTCCCCTAGCCAAACATCTTCCCAAAACGACCTCTGGCAAAGAACTCATCTTTTACCTGCATTAAGCCTTTCCAAAAAGGAGAATCTATTGGTTTTGCTTCAACTTGTGATAATGTTTTATTGTTTAGATATTTGTTATGCAGCAACTCTTGCCACACCCCCTCTTCCATTAAAAGTTTATAGAGCCATTTGCTCAAAAGACATCTATTATTGAGTTCCAAAACTTCAATTCCCAACCCATCTTGATCCTTTGGATGACAAAGGATATTCCATTTAGTTAATGTATATTTCTTCTTATGCTCATCATTTTGCCAAAAAAACTCAAACGAAAGTAATATCATCTTTTCCGGACACCCTCTGGTATTTCTAGAAAAGAAAGCATAAACATAGGCATACTGGACAGAACCCGGATTCACGGATGTAGTATAATAGCTTTTTCCCAAGAAGACCAAGGTTTAATCGAACCTTGGAAAGCACTCTAAAAGGTAATATGAAAGGACACTTCTACAAGACTTTGTTTATTTGTTTTACCTTAGTTAACCGGACCAATCTAGTTTACTTTATAACGGGTTTGAATAAATGGATGGAGATAGGCCAGGGTTGAAGATCCACCTACAGCTGCACATCAAATGGGATAAAGGATAATAATAAGCATAGTCATGTATTATGTTTGTATTGAGATAATCTTTTGTGGGCAACACATCCTAATATTCTAGAGCCCCGTGATGCAGCGAGCATATCAATATACTTTTAATCCAACCAAGAGTACACCAAAGTCACGGGTTACAAACGATTATTAAGTGTAAACACAGATCAAAGCTTTAAGTGGTGATGTTGGTGTTGATCCCGAATGGGACGCTAAGCGAAGACGGTACTTCCCTTTCTATCACTGAGTTTCCTATGAGATCTCCGCTAGCCAAGTATCTCACATCAAGCCTTTATCAATTATGGGATCTTGGGTACCTACAAGTCCATAGATCGAGAAGAGAGACGAAGAAACAAAAGATACAAATCAAGAATCCAAACAAAACACAATTCTCCCATGATCTAGATGCACATATTTGCTGCGAGGTTTCTCCCCAACCCGCAGGCCATGAGGACTACTTACTCATAACAAATAGATCATAGATAGAAAACATCATGCAAATACTTAGATTGAAATCAAATATTCTTACAATGGTCGCCAAATCACAAGGATATCTAAAAGTACAAAGCAATGGCTATGGCTAGTGGAGGGATGGATAGTGGAAGTGATGAACAATGGATGAACAATGGTGTGGATCTCCTTTGGTGGTGTTGTGATGCAATCTGAGAATGCGGCTCTCTGGCCAGCTGGAGCCTCAAAATATATAGGCGTCTTCATGAAAGTTGTAGGGTTTGATGAGACGAAGCCTTCGCCACCTGGTATGGGCGGGCAGTACGGTCGGACCACACCCGTACCAGTGGTCGTTAAGCGTGCTGACGCCCTGGTTGGCTTCTCCAATTACTTGGTTGTGTGTACTTCCTCAAAATACTTCATTATGACTTCTTATTTTGCCTTAAAAGCAGTGATTTCCTGCACAACATAAATCAAAGAAGGGATTTGCATATCTTTGCAATTATTAGTTATTAGTGGCAGAGTTGAGAGTTTCTTTGGCAATTGCTTGACCAAAAACAATGTTTAAACGCAGTGGAAGGTGGCAAAATCGGAGTCATCACCTATCTCCATAGGACAAGAGTTTACCTTGCCAACAACCTAATTTACTTTCGAAACGGTTCTCTACTGGGTTCCATTCAGAATTACGGAGTTTCCTATGATGAATAGGTATCCCAAGATACCTGAACGGGAACGATCCTAACTCACATCCAAAAAATTTCTTATATATATTTTCGTGTTCGGAAGCCTTTCCGAAACAAAAAATCTCACTCCTGTGAAAATTAATTTTAAGTCCAGATAGCTGCTCAAAAATGCATAGGATAAGTTTCATGTTCACCGCCTTTTGAAAATCATGTCCATGAACAAGATTGTATCATCAGCGTACTGTAGGATAGATACACCCCTCGACTAGATGAGGTATCAGCCCACCTACCTGTCCATTCTCTTTAGCTCTAGCAATTCAATAATATTAAATAACATAGGGGACAGAGGATCCCCTTGACGGAGCCCCTTTCTAGTTTGTAAATAGTGACCAATGCCATCATTGACCCTAATGGCTACACTTCCATCACAGACAACGTTATCAATCCATTTACACCATAGAGGATCAAAACCCATCATTCGAAGCACCTGTTGTAGGAAAGGCCATTTTACCTTGTCATATGCCTTTTCAAAATGAAAAGCACCCCATCCAATTTCTTCCTATGTAACTCATGAATTGTCTCATGTAAGATTACTACACCTTCTAGTATATGCCTTCCAGGCATGAAAGTTGTCTGTGTAGGTCTAATGATTTTGTGAACAATCACAGAAATACGATTTGTTGCTAATTTCGTAAAGATTTTGGAGCTAACATTAAGTAAACAAATCGGTCTATATTGTTGTATTTGAACCGCATTTTCTTTTTAGGTAGCAAGGTGACAACACCAAAGTTAAGCTTGAACAGGGGTAGTTCGGCTTCATGCATCTGTGCAAATAGAGCCATCACGTCCTGTTTAATCACAACCCAAAAAGTTTGATAGAATTCCGCAGGGAATCCATCAAACCAGGGGCCTTATTACATTCCATCGAAGAAATGGCCTCGAAAACTTCTTGCTCAGTAAACTCCTTGGTTAAGATATCATTTTCTTCGGTGGAAACTTACGGAAAGTCATAGTTGATTTCCTCCATAAGTTTTATACCACTAGGAGTCGGCTCCCCGAATAGTTTCTTATAGTATTCGGAAATATACACTTTCAGATTTTCATCTCCCACAATGGTTCCTTCTTCTTGTTCTAGCTGAATTTTCTTCTTCTTCCTATGTCTGTCGTTGGCAATGAGATGAAAGTATTTAGTGTTGTTCCCCCCTTCTTGGATGTGTTTCACTTTGGCACGCTGTGCCCATTTCGATTCTTCATGTCGCCTTAGTTTTGTCACATTTACATTAGCATCTCTCAATTCTTTCCTTTCACTTTCTGATAGCGGTGCCGTTTCATCTTTTAAATCCAGATCATCAATGATGGATAAAAGCCTCTCTTTTTCTTGTTTATATTTTCCACTTAAATTTTTAGCCCAGCCACGAAGATATCTTTGCAAATGTCGAAGTTTGTTCTGCCATTGCTCAATAGGTGATGTACCATGTGTCACCGAAGCCCATTCAGTAGTCTGCCTCAGCCATGACAGTTCAAAAGAGAACCTTGGATTATTTCCTAAGTGAGCCTCACCCCTGAATCAATCAGTAGTGGAGTATGATCTGAACCCGACCGAGTAAGAGCCCGTACAGTTACTAAAGGAAACTTCTGCTCCTATTCAACTGTGGATAAAATACAATCAAGTTTTTCATACGTTGGTGTATCTCTACGGTTTGTCCATGTGAATTGTCTACCAGAGAGAACAACCTCTCGTAGATTTAGGCTTTCATTGATCGCATTAAAGATGAAAGGCTAACGCGCATTAGAATTGTGTTATTTTTATCTTCTCTTCTTCTTAGAATATTAAAATCATCTCCTACAAGCATATGTAATGTTTCGTTTTTACAAACTCGTACCAACTCTGCTAGAAATTCATGTTTCTTGTTATGTTGTGCCGCCCCATAGACCGGGACCAGAATCCATTTGAACCCATCATGGCGGCGCATCATATGAAACTTTACACAAAAATCTCCTGATTCTACCTTATTAACCTGTAAAATTTTCGTGTTAATTCCTACTAAAATTCCATCCATCGTGTCGCCATCCGCTTCCGCGCGCCTCACCTCCCCTTCTCTATTTTTAACTGCCCGCACTACGACGGGTGGCTCCTCACATAAAATCTACGCTCAACGGACTGACAATGTCCCAGGGAGAGACTGCCGTCGCATTAAAATGGATAAAACAATTTTGTTACGAAAGTCATCAAGAAAGACGGGTGCAATTATAACACTACATAGAGTTTTGTTACTAGCTCTATCAGGTCCTAATCCACTATATTTGCATCCTGATTCAGACGTCCTGTGAGTTACAAGTAGTGTTGCAATTAAGATTTTTGGTTGCAAACGAAATTGCAACTTTGATTTTTTTTTTTTTGCAAATGAGGTTGCAACTATGAATTGTTAATGCAAGTGGGTTACAGCTAAGATATTTTTACTTATAAGTGGGCATACACCTGAGATTACATGGCATCTCCTGACTATATTAAGCTAAATTCTTGATCGATCGAGAATTAGACAGGCCCACTAAATAACCGCGTGTGGGTACAACATCTTTCTCTTTTTCTATACACATACCCGTGGTTACTGGTTATGTCGTGTGAACTTGAGGCGAGTTTCAAGACATTTCTATTTTTTTTGCAAAATTTCACTGATATATTAATAATCATCAATACTAATACAAAGAGTTCTAAAAGTAACAAATAATTATTTGGACCACCTAGCGACGACTACTAACACTATATGAGCTGAAGACGCATTGTTGTCCTCGCCCATCAATCACCGGAGTCGGACAAAACTTGGCGTATTAAAATCGTTGACCGCTGGGCAATAATCCCTCGTGGGTTGTACGTTGTTAGTTAGATAAGACCTCTCCAGGAGCAATAACACTCTGTTTAATTCGATCCTTTGAGGACTCGAATTCGGTTGCGCTAGCTGCGCACTCGCTAGCCTTCCCACCAAGCCATACTAGAGCTTGTTGTAATAGATAGACGAAAATCGTCGTGGTAAGACCCCAAAGGAATAACGTGTCAGAGCAGCAACCGTCACCCCTAGTTTAGTGCCAGCTAGAATATTATTGCTAGACAAAAGTTTGCAGCGGGGAGATTCATATGCACTCGAAAACCATGTTGAGCCATCATCGCACCAACATTTCTTTTTTCCTTTTTTCGGGATTTTTTTCATCGACCCATGGCATGAAACAGGTATCGGCAAAATGGTTCAATCTACCATCGCCAGGAGGTGGATATTCCGGTATGGCGCTATGACGAGTTGACGACCTCCGAGTGGGTGCAGGGTGCTCCACATTCTATGTTTACTCATGTAGGGTAAGCACAACTCTACTCGCGACCCGATTTATCGGAACGGGTCGGAAGTCGAACACTCCGCTGTGTCCAAGTCAAACATTCTTACCACGAGCCATCCAAATTTTGATAAATATGCGACATCTATTTTGAGACATAGTTTTTTTTTAACGGGATAGGTCCCGAAGGACCTAGATTCCAAGCGGTGGTACCAAGTTGCGTACGCTACGCGCCCTCTCGTGCTCTCTTTCTCACGTCTCCTCCTATCTTGGCGCACTGCTCGAGGCCGGCCCAGTGTGGAGTACCAGTGGATCGAGCATATGGAAGCCATACAGTACAGGTAGAGGAAGAAATAAGCCTGGCGAGCCGGTCAGACTAGCAGGCAAGATCTCCTGCCGACATCATAAACAACCATTAAATCGTACCACAACTAATTAACTAGTACTAAATGCGCCTGAAAGAAATGATAAGCTACTGCGACGAACATGAAGCCACAGCTAGATCGATGAACCTTGCACTTGCACAGTCGATGAACCAGCGCGTCTCGAATCTCGAGTATATACTACGGTTTTTGTCGTGGTACACGTAGGGCAGGGTGATCGTCTATGCTGGATCGAGGACTTCCAGCTGGCCGGTCATGCTGTGATATGCGTACTTGAGAGATAAGCTATGGCTAGATACATGTTACGATAAGTCTGGGCTGTGGTAGGGTGCTAAGACATATGCCCATGCCCACTACTTACTTCAGGAAAACGTCAAGACGCCGACGACCGTATCCTATGCCCATGGGAATTGGGCAGCACACCAAGCAGGCCGTCGGCCATAGGTAGACTGGGCCATCGGCGCAGCATACGGCTCGCTGCCAGGGTAGGTAGGTTGTGACACCCCGGGATCAGGGTTAAACAAAACCCAGACTTTAGCCTGACATAAGTTTAACCTAGAGATTGAGGATATCAAGTTAAGAATCGGTAACGTAACAGTGACCCTGCGACACAAAAATTATTACAGCAAGCTCATAATTGAGCAAAGAACTAAAATATTACAAGCAGAGGTCACTGACCATGAACATCAAACAGCGGGAGGCAAATTATGCTATTAAGTATAGCGAACTTAACAAATGGCCTAAGAGGCCTGAAGCATAACGATGACGTCCCAACCCATAGATTCCTGACTGCCGACCATGAACCCCTAGCTACTCGTCGGTGTCGCTGTCATACGGAACCCATCTTTAGGGAAACACTTACTCTGTTACAGAAGTATCAACAAATCAAGGGTGGGTACACGGTGTACTCAGCAAGAAATATGGTTGATGGAGCTATTTTGCATAAAGTCATCTTTGTTTATAAAACAAGAGAGAGGAAAAACTCGTGTAATTAGAACATTTTAAAAGGAATAAGAGAGCGACATCTCCAAAGTATTGATCATCATCTTTTGATATCCACCAAATCATCATCATCCCCTATCAACTAGGATCACCCCCTCATACCCATGAGGAAGCATCCTTAAGCATACATTGATCTGCGGTTATAGTTCTCTATGATCTTAGAATTTGGTCACCAAGCGTTCATAACCGGAACACGGCTTTTTGAAAAGATTTAATCCTGCAGGAGTGTACAACTTTATCCACACATAGCAACCTTCTCTTAATGCCACTAGATAAGCCCTCTTCCTTAGAAGGCCAGCAGAGGATGGTTGACCACGACCTTTACCTTGCTTTCACTAAGACCATGAGTCACACCCTAGGGACGGTTCCGCTGTAATGGGTCAAATCACGAAGCCGGTCGCTAGAGATGTGAGACGAGGTTGGTTCACCAGGGGCTCTATCGACCCCAAGCAATCCGGTCCATGCTTTCCTACCTGTTATGATGCACCTCCTTCTCCTCTTTTCAAAATGTTTTCAATGCATATGCCAAACGGATAGCCCGGACTATGTGACTCATGGAATCTACTAGGCAAGTTAGTGAGTCGAGGGCTTCCCAAGCCCCGTGTGGCTATACGCTCGTCTCGGTTTCCAAGGCAAGAACTCGGTTCCTAGTGGTGGTGAGCATGGGACTACAAAAACCACATCCCATTGTGGCCTCCCATACAAGCCTTAGCATGTTTATCTCACTTAACCACTAATCTCATCTCATCAGCAAACCTCATTCTCCTATCATACTAAATTCTTTGCATCTGATACATCGTCTGGATGAACCAGCACTAATAGCTAAGCATGACATAGATATAAGCTCTAGCAGTGCACACAAGCCAAACCTGGTTATGCTAGGAGCAGTGGATCAGGTAATATCTCAAAGGGAGTAATGCAATAGATAGGATACTCCATCGAATAAAAACCATAGTAGAATCGTATGCATCTTGGTAAGAATTGTAATGTTTTCGAAACTATGGAATTGTATAATGGTGGGTTATGCTTTCCTTTGCCTATTAATAACAAATAAGCAGAGCTTCGGATATCTTGTACTTGACTTGGTTACGGTTGATCAAGTATTGATCTTTGATCTTTGATGGTGTTGATCTCGATCTTCGATCTCAATCTCGATATCGTATTCTACCGGGAAGAGCCAAACACCGGAAAGGAAGGGAAACAACAATCAACACATGGCATCGGTGCAATTCTCAAGCAAGGATGATGATATGAAAAGTTAAAGAGTGCTTAATTATAACCCTAAACATGCTCATCAATTTTATTGGGGTCGAAACGCCCTAAAAATGGCATTTCCAGAGGAACCCCGAATGCACCTGCGAGGTTGCTATTCTTCTTCTAACAAACTTGTTAGTTGAAGTTTCTTAACAATGAATGAATTTGATTCTATAATATATATTTCATTTTTCTGAACATTGTGATATATTATTCATATTTTTCTAACTTAATATGAATTAGTTATTGATTTTACAAGATTAAACCTTTTTTTGAAATAGGCCATCGGCGTAGGGGGCTTGGCCGTGATATGACACCTACTTTTTATGTAGGCATATATTAATACTCATTTATTTATTACTCTCAATTAGTCTCTCCTTCCTCCCGAGCCGCTCCTCCCTCGAGCGACTCCAGAGGCCCCCTTCCCTAACCCTAAACTTCCTTCCCGCCCCTTGTCCTCCTGGCCGCCGCCGCTGGGTGGAGGCGCCCATCTTGTCGATCTGACGGTAGGAAGGGTAGGTGTCTGAGGCGGTGCTTCATGGGGGTATGTGGAGCGCCGGCGGAGGGCACAGGGCAACGCATCTGGGTGGCCAGTGTCTGAGGCACTCCAGCAAAGAGGCGACGGGTTCCGCCGAAAGGCGCACGATCTGTACCTAGATACTGATCTAGACCATGATTTTGGCATGTCCCCATTGGATCTCGATCCAGGTCGAAGGGCCTAGCTTGGGCTTCATCGGTGGGTGCTAGTGGTGGTCTCAATCATGCCAGCGATCCTACAACCAAGTTCTTGTGATCCTCTCCTATGTTGCCCTCTCCTGGTAGATGGTGACTGACGGCGCGGGGGCTGCGAGTCTTGCGAATAAAGGTGGCAGTCCTCGGGTTCCTACCGCGCTAAGACGAAGATCTTCTGGCTGCCTGCCCTCGTTGTCCTAGTCTGGAACGGCGTGTTCTGGAAGGCTACGCCGGCGAACTCCCATGGGCGACTATGCCTAGAGATTGCTGGATCGGAAGGAATTCAGTCGTGCACACCCATGTTTTTTCTGACCGTTTGGTTTCAGAGGGAGTGATGCGAAGCTCTGCTATCTGTTACCATCAGGTGTCATGTCTTCGACGATCCATTATGAAGTCAAATGGAGAGAATGTCATGAAAGCAGGAACATGAGGGATAGCGATGGTGGTTTGAGTCTTCTGGCATTGTGGAGCCGGCTTGATGATTTGTGACTTGTAGTAGTGACTGTTAGTGGGGGTGGCATCACATGAGAGGTTCATAGTCTTACCTTGCAAGGTGAAAAACCAAGGTCTGGCCTTAATTGGTTATGCCTGGCAATAGCCTTGTTGAAGGCATTGTTTTGTGAGCGTTGACTTTCTTCGGGTGAAACCTATGATCGATGATCAAGGCAATGATGGCGCTTGTGCACTGTTTCCTTCTTAGAGGCGTCGCTTTTAGAGAGGATGGATTTCTGGTGATGTCTTGGTGGTGGTTGGTCGCTGCTATAAGGCATAGATAGCTGTAGCGGGACTTCTATTTTTCTATAATTCTTCTCTCTTTTTTCGGTTGTGTGCATCCGTAATGCCAATAGGGTAATACGTTATTGTAGAGGTCAGGTGTAATTGGTATCTCGCAATATCAATATATGCTCCTTTCCAAAAAAAAATGTAGTTTTTTCGCCAGTTGGAGAGATTCATACCCTTTGAATAGCGGTCTCCACCCACCTAAAATGACATCGCGGATCTTCTCTCATAGCTACACATCGAGAACCCATAGCCGAAAACTCTCAACACCTTCAACCGGTGAGAGAACCTATGAAATCTTGGGCTCAAACTTATTCTACCATGTTGCTATGACCTAACCTAACTTGAACAAAAATAAAAGTCCATTGGTCAACCTTTGTATAAAGAAATCTAAGGGGGTAGATCTGCGGGGCCCACATGATCTAGGGTTTAGCTAGAAACCGAGCACCGGAGTGCCAGAATCCAACGAGAACTTGCATGTGTTTCTAGGATATGTGCAAAAGTGGGATGGAATGTTGAGAATTGCAATATCTAACCCCTAGGTGCGAGCCCGTTTAGAAGATTGTGATGATATTTAGAAATATTCTGCACCTATAGCCGATAACTCCACCACAATCAACGAGAGGGAAAACCTGCAAAATTTTGGGCTCAAACTTGTTCTAGCATGTTGTTATGATCTAAACTCTAAAAATTTAAAAGTCCATTGGCCAACCCTCGTACGAAAAAATCTACGAGGGTCGATCTGCGAGCCCTTGGCTAGAAACCAAGCACCGAAGCACCGGTATCCCACGAGAACTTGCATGTATCCCTAGGATATGTGCAAAGCTGTGGTGACATGTTGAGAATTTCAATATCTATCCCTTGGGTGCGAGTCTATTTAGAAGCATGAGATGACACTTAGAAAGGTTCTACACCTGTAGTCGAAAACTCCGACCACGGTCAACCCGAGGGAAAACCTGTGGAATCTTGGGCTAGATGTAGGTCTCTCGGGCTATGTATGATGATGATACTATGTGTCTATGCACTTGATGTTCTATTTTGGATGATGATGATCTTATTTGCATGATGATGATGATTGTGTTCCTTATATTGTGTGAAATATTCTGTTATTTTTGCTAGAAACGCGTCTAAACGAATTTTAAAAAAAATTGCCAGCACTTATGCCGACGGCAATGTCATCGACCTAGAAGTGACCATTTGGTCATATGGTTTGCCACATGACTACGTCGACATCTTAGCCGTCGGTGTAGTGCCTCACCTGATTCCCCACGGCCTGCCACGTGTGTAGGCTATGCCGAAGGCTAAGTCGTCGGCGCAGGTCCAAAGCGAGTAAGCCGTCGACATACCTGCTACCAGCGCCAAACGGCTGTTAGCCGTCTAAGTGTGAACATCTGGCCTAGGCCGATGGCTCAGTTTGGCCGTAGGCCTGCAAGCTACGCCAACGACTTTCTTTAAGCTGACGACAATGCAGGTTTAGCCGACGGAGTGACGCTATTTTGACGGCTTCTGGCCATTGGCTCCTCGCCTGATTCCTGCGGTGACTGCTAGTGATCCAGCCATAAGAGCAAGTATAATGAGGTACAGTCAGCAGACTATAAGGATTTAAATATTATATTTGTGCTGAGTTTGATGAGAGCGAAGAGGACAGAGCAGATGTATTGGTTGTAGGATAAGAGCCAGCTGCAGCACATGCTCCTAGGCACTTTGTGAGAGTGTCAAGTGGGCCATATATTAAAAATAGTACTCTTTTATAGCTAACAGTAGTACAAAGAGGCCTAAAGGAAATAAAAATTACAAATAGGTCGATGGAGACTACAAACACTAGCACGAGTCGAAGGCGCGTCGTCCTCGTCCCTCCATCACCGGAGCCGGGCATAGCTTGTCGTGGTAGACAGACGGGAAATCGTCGTGCTAAGGTCCCAAAGAACTAGCGCACTAAAGTAGCAACCATCGCTAATGATGACATCCGTAGATTTGAAGAGACTGACCTGAAATTAAAACGAAAAACGACTAGATCCCAGGAGATCAGTCGGACACGACTCCACACGCACTCCGTTAGTGCTAGGCACACCACCTGAGCGAGGATAGAGCGGGGAGGACTTTATTCTGACTTCAGAACGTAGCCGTCGCCTCAACATCCCGAAAAAGACACAAGAAAACAGCCTAAGCAAAGAACAAAAACCTCCCGCCTACGAGAGGCTGTGGTCCGCCAAACCTCCAAAGTCCTAAGACCATCGGAGACGGAACGGACCGACGGCGTTGCCGGCGGAGGGAAGGAACCCTAGATGGGTTTTTCCGGGCCGCCGCCTCTCTCGTGGGATGGAGTCGTACGTATACCCGTTCGATCAAAAATGACATGGCAAGGACTTATAGTCAACAATTAACTCTACTATTGTTCTCGCTCTAATGACTTATAGCCCAGTACACCACCCGTCACATGCTCTTTGATCGAATGGTTTAGCTAAGCTGACCCTTGTCTGGTCCAACACTTTTCTACAGTAGACTCCTCTAACAACAAAAGGCAGCCAAACCAATACAACGACACGTACATATGGTCCATAGCTAGAGAGAGACTACGGCGAAAAGAAGATCGTGCAAGTAATGACCCCCGTCATATGATCAAACGTCACTGGTGGTCAATTACGATTTCTTCTAGCTCCTCGGCACACAGGGAAACAAGATATACGCGTGAGCATGATGAGCCAACCATATCTCTTGCCAGAAATTCAGGTGCAGAAGCAAATGCCAATCGCACAAGTTTGTCACCACACACATTTTTCTGCAACCAGCCGACTAGTACATTAATTTATGAAACCGGAGCTAGTGCATTTATGTCCCCGCGTCTCGCCGCCCGAAAAATCGTCATGCGACGCATGTCATCTTCGAACGTCGGGCACAACGGCCTATTTAGAGTAGGTACAGGCTATAAGGCATTCCATGTTATCAAAATCCTACCTAGAAGAGAAAGAAACGAAGAGAGAGAACGGAGCGGGTGCTATGCGGTATCGTCCGGCTACAACACACGATACGAGAAATTGACATCCGCTTGTAGCCCGATGTGGACGATAGCGCCGGAGCTCTAGATCCGGTGCGTCTCCCGCGCCCCCCACCCTTTTCCCTCCACCATCGCGCGTCAAATCCAGTGTTCCCTCGCCCTATATTGCTTCGTGCGCGCCAATCGAAGAGGCCTCCAAAGCGCCCCTAAATCATCGGTGCGTCTCCCGCACCCCCCACCCTTTTCCCTCCACCATCGCGCGCCAAATCCAGTGTTCCCTCGCCCTATATTGCTTCGTCCGCGCCAATCGAAGAGGCCTCCAAAGCGCCCCTAAATCATCTCCTAGAACCCTAGAACTGCCGCTCCAAATCGTCCCTAAATCGCCACCTCCAAACCTCCAAGCAATCGAACTGACGCCGGCACCGCATAAGGAAATGGGTCAGCAGTCCAAAAGGATGCGTGCGCCGGCGCCTCTTGATCCGGCGGCTTCATCTCGTCCCGGCAGCGGCGCCTCAGCTCGTCCTGCCGCCGGTGCCTCCGTTCCTCCCGCCTCTGCAAGCATGGTATGTCTTTTTATTGTTTTTATTCAGTTATTAATGCTCTGTCATATTATCTCAGGTGAGTTTTTATCTAGTATGATACTACGGTCCATCATTGCTTGCAAATAAATAGAACGATCCATCCTTCGGATAATGGCCCTTGAATTAGTGCTCTCATCACTGAATTTCCATACGATTTCGTGTCTGACAGTAGCGCATGTCGACAATCTAGTTCCTTGGTTAAGATGCTACTGATTTCTTTTACTTTTTCTCTGTATATATTTTTACCGTGTATTTACAACCTGATATTCTTCCCTAAAACGATGAGAAGTCTTGATCATTCCATGTTGTATATCTCTGATAAGCACTAGGAGGCTGAGGATAGCTGCTACTTTGCTTCTTATGTTAGTATAAGCATATAATTTGTTTTCTTATAAAAAATATAGAAATACTACATGGAGAAACAAGATCTAGTTAGTTGGCAGTATAAGCATATAATTTGTCTTATTTATTATTCAAAGAACATTGCAGGCTGATCCTACAAATTATCTTCATTAGCGAGTAAAATAAATAACACGAAGTTAATTGTTTGATCATCTATTGGTTGAACAGGGGATTAGATTCTCACCCACCCGGTGGTTTTTTTAGTTTCTTTAAGAACACACCAAGCCACACATAAGCCGGAGACCTTGTTTAGTGCTATGTTTCGTTTGAACTTTCTCATAGGGTCGCTTAATGTTCGAAGTGTCAGTATGGTGCTATGATCATCTGGTTGTTGTTTTCTTATTAATTAGTCTGCTTTGATATATCTTGATGGAGTGTATGGTATATATGTGTATATGGTTACAAAGATACATGCCACGGTGGATCAGAAAAGATCATGTATACCTGTAGTCCTTAAATTATTAAGACCAATCTACTAGCTAGTCTAAAAGCCAACCTATTGTACTGTTTGGCTATTAGTTGGCTATAAGTGATGTGCCAGAAACATAGAGCCGGCAGCCGGCTTTTTTATTGAACTTGTTCTAAGGCCTTCTACAATGGAGCGTTTCTTAGCACATTACCATAGAAAAAATAAATAGTTAAAAAATACCCTCTACAATGCATTGTTTCTTAAGGTTGTATCTTAATTTAATGATTTTAGAACCATACATATATGTGATTGGGCTACTACTTGTTTTTGCCTATGCCTACGAAGGTGTATCTTAGCTAAGATACAATCTCAATCTCTTTCCTCATTAACTATAATGCCACATAGACAAAGTGTCTAGGATACACTACCAATTGTCAAAGGCATTATCCACCGGCGATCGATACAGGTTCAGGGGCAGCTGCAAATGCAATGACATCACACATTCGTGTTCACAAATGGACAGCAGTCCTTATCTGAAACATCTGAACCCAGCAATCTTCTACTGATACTAAGCACTAATAACATTGCTGTGTCTGACTGGGGATTGAACTGCACCAGCCACTAAGAACTGAACCAATGGTGGATCAGTCGTCGTATACGACGGCGCAGTCGTCGGCGAGTGGGTTGTGGGAGCAGAAGTGCTCCAGCGGGTCGTGGGCGCCCTCGGCGATGCGGCGGCGGAGGTCGGCCTTGGCGCTGCTCACCTCCTCCCCCTCGTCCCACGCCACCCGGCACCCCTCCCCCGTCTCCTCCCCCTTTCCGGCGCACGCCTCCGTCGCTTCTGCCACCTTCCGCTCGATCAGATCCGCCAGGGCAGCCTCCTTCCTCACCGTCCCCTTGTACATCCTCCTCCTCCCCACCCCGGCAACCACCACTCGGCTCTCCTTCCGCTGGTACATGCGGATGCAGCCTGGCGCTCGGCCTGTGCCGGCGCCGGCCGGAGGAGCCGTGGCGGAGAAGACAGAGAAGGTAGACGATGCCATGGGGGATGGGCTACAGGCAGTGCGGAGTTACGAAGAGTTTCAATTTTGAGGTTAATCGAGAAAAGTAGAGCCTGCTCATGCCGTAGTTCGCTTGTTTGTCTGGGCTTTGCCAAGTCCAACGGTTCTTTCCATACCCCTCATTCGTAAGAAAAAACAATTACTACTGTATACTAAAGAAGTCACCAGAGAACAAGAACCAGAATTGGCAGGCTTACAGAATACAGATGCATAATTCCATAAAAAACGTTATTCCCTGCGACTGCGGCTAGTGCATTTCTAGCTCTGGATGGGTACAATTAGGATGGTCAATCCTTGGAGCGAAATGTGACCGGCTCCTGCAGGTTTCAGAGTATAATCTGTTTGCTCCTATGAACTGTCATCCTGGGTTTCAGAAATCAATAATTTCCTGTACAATTTTGTACACCATCTTGGCCAGTTACACATTTTCCCCTAAAAGTTCGCTTCGGGTGGGGTTACCGCACCGTTACTACGTCAAAAACTAAATATTTTCATGAATGACGGTCTTGATGGTCTTGTACGTTCTCTCAAGCCATGGAGATTGAAAAATGTTTGCCGATCCGGTCTTCTCCCGTGTAGGCAGCACTAGAGCAGGCCAAAATTTTACGTCTCTCCAGAGCGCTCTGACTGCCGCGCTAGGTGGGCCAAGGAGGACCAATGGGCCAATCTAAGTAGACGCGACACGTGATGAAAAAATTCCCACTCTCGCCCCGCCTCTTCTCGGCGTGTGGTCTCTCGGGGTTGGAGGAGGCAGGAAGAAGTGGCTAGGACTAGGAACGTGCCAGACTCTATTTAACCTTTTGCTAGAGTAGGCGAGGAGGCGGTGGCAACATTAACGCCGTCCCATGTACTTTTCGCCAAGGGCACAGGACAACTCCTTGTGCCACCCTGTTCATTGTCATCTTTACTTGGGGGACGTCTTTTACCAGCAACTCCTCCAATAGCCATTTGAATCCGAACCTGGAAATTTAAAATTCATTTGTATTACAATATAATCAAAATGATAATAACTACATTTAAACAAAAACCCTAAATCTAAGTGTCGCTGTTGTCCCGGTGAGATGGGCCGTCCTCGTCAGGATTCGCGTCCCACTTGTTCGCCTCCCACTCGACCTTCCTCTAGGACCGCCTCACCGCTCCTGTTTTGACCATTCGTCAGGCTATTCTTTTTTAAATAATACACATTTTTAATTCAATTTCACGAATATTAGTAAAAAGGGAAATTACAGATCTAACGCACTGTCGTCATTTGAGAGAACGACCAGCCCTTGTCGTTTTTTGAAAAGACGATCAACTCAAATTGTTTTTTGAAAAAACGACTGGTCTGCTCGCATGATTGCAGCCAGCTGATCGTTTTTAAAAAAACGATAGGCCGTATTGTTTTTTAAAAGACGACGAGGCTTGTCTGTTTTTGAAAAGCTGACGGCAGCATGGATCATGCACAGGCTAATCCAGCTGTTTAGAGTTTATCGTCCGCGGGTAGAATCCCGCCATTATTTTGCGCCGTTCTTCTCCCCGCTAGTATTTCTCCTGCCACTTTTTCACACCGTGTATCTCCCGTCACCTCTTCCCGCTAGTATTTCTCCTGCCACTTTTGCGCGTCGTTTCTCTCCCGCCACTTCTTCCCGCTGTTTTCTCCCGCCAATTCCTACTAGTTGCTCCTATAAATACTAGCATCGAGATGGTATCTCTCCATCCTGTTATTCCTCTTTTTCTCGCATTTCCTTCCCCTCTCCATCATGAGTGTGCCATGTCCGGACCCATAGTATAGACCTACGAAGACGAAAGATGCCAGGTTGCCGCAAGGGGTGACACACGAGCGCTGTTGGTGCGGCCATCTCGCGAAGGTCAAGGAGTCGATCGATTTCTCCAAGTGCATGGGCATGAAGTTTTTCATGTGTCCCACTACGACGCAAGCCCGCCCCGGCAAGCAAGTTCGTCGTACGAGAGGCTTTCGGTATGTTCCCAGAGCATGGTTTACATGAACCATTCATGTTATCATGAGTTCTTTTATTCATTCCATTGATTTGCTTGCAGTCTCCTCCTCCACTTTGCAAGTGGTACCATTGGATTGACACGGAGCAGCCAGCCTTGGCCGTGCAGGAGATTGCAGACAGGAGCCGAAGTGCAAGGGAGATCTTTCTTGATGAGGAACATGCTGAAAGGAAGGCCGCGAACGAGAAGAAGGAACGGGAGAGAGAAATGAAAGAATTCCGAGCAGAGCAAGCTCGAAACCGCGAGCTGAACAGGAAGAGAAGGGAGGAAGAGGAGCGGCAGGAACAAGTGCGCAAGGAGGCTCGTGAGGCGGAAAGGAAGAGATTAAGAGAAAGATCTGCCGAGACGCAGGCGACAGAGGAACGTGGGGACAAGACCGGGAAGTACCCGCGCTGGACTCAGGGAAGGTAGACGTACGTCTCAATACCGATGTATCTTAATTTCAGTTGTAGTGTCCCGATGTATCTTAATTTCAGTTGTAGTGTCTTGATGTATCTTAATTTCAGTTGTAGTGTCTTGATATAACTTCATTTCAGTTATAGTACTGTGATGTATCTTAAATTCAACACGTCATTTAATTTTGGAGACAATATAGCCAAAATATCTCCCGCCAAAATGTTTTCCGCCTAAATATTTCCTGCAAAAATATTTCCCGCCAAAATATCTCCCGCCAAAATGTTTCCCGCCAAAATATGTTTCCCGCCAATTTTTATTCGCTTGCCCTATAAAACCCCCTCCTCACGCAGTTGTTTAAGCAAACCTTTTTAGCCAGTATGTTTCCTGGTTTTCCCTACGATCGCAGTTTCGTGACAGACATGTCCGTCGACCTTTTTCATTTGGCTAGGAACTTTAGGATAGAGAACAATCCAACCCCATTGGATGAACTAATTGGTAGTGATTGTCTCCTCACTGAGTTGGGTGAGGGATTGCATTGAAAAGTGTGGCCGAAGAGGACTCTAGAGGAGATACGACAAGAGCTACTTCGGATCAATGTTCGGTGGAGCAAGCAAAGATTCTCTGTTGAAGGGGTAAGGCAGCAGAAAATCACACTCCCTTGGATTTGGATAGAAGAGAGTGAAGACTCCAACGATCTCTTCATGCCGCTAGTCGGTGGTACCAGGGATAGAGTAGAGCGTGACAAGACGCAGGCCAAGAAGAGCAATGACAAGGTAGAAGAGAGTGAAGATGAAGATGATATATTCATGACGCCTGCCGTTGGGACTAAGTGGAGGGCTGAGTGGGACAAAAGGCTGGCCAAGAAGAAGGCATTGTCGAAGGGTAAGGGAGAGGCATCGTCGAAGGGTAAGGGCAAGAAGAGCAGGCCATGAAGAAGGCATCGTTGAAGGGTAAGGGCATAGTCATAGGGATAGAGAGCGCTCTTATTTATGTACCGCAAGTTATGTTCAACTACTGTTGCAAGCTATGTTGAAGTGTTTGTCAAAAAAAATGTGTCTCATACATAGACAGATACAAGATACAAGTCTCATACATAGACAGATACAAGATACAAGTCTCATACATAGATAGATATCACTGCCACCGGTCACGAGGTTGCCCTAGCGTCGATGAACTCCATCCGTACCTTCTACGAGGCCCCACATTACGGGGAGGTAGAGTTGACCCGTCACCCTGCGTTTGTGTATCCTGTGTGGGGAAAGGTGGTGGAGTCTGTTGCGTCTGATACAGTCCAAACCAGTCAACCTGATCCTGCTGAGTCTGCTGATCCTCCTCATTAGTCGCCCACGTACAGATACATTGCAAATGTATCCATAATTTTTTATATTCCATGCTTGGTTTTATCCACTTTCTTGTGTTTTGTTCCAACTTTGGAGTACTTTTCATATGATTTCTTGGACTAACCTATTAACAAGAGCCAGAGTGCCAGCTGCATGTTTTCTGCTGTTTTTGGTTCCAAAAAGTCAGAAAATGAATATTCTTGGAATTGTACGGGACAAAAGCCAAATTGCCTATTTTCCCGGATGTCATCAAGTGCCAGAATACGAGACGGCGAGGGTCCAGAGGGCGGCCACACCACCTGGCCGCGCGGCCCAGCCTGGCCCGCGCCAGGGGGTGGTGAGGCCAGCCCTGGCACCCCCTCGGCCTCTCCTTCCGCCTATATATTGCCCTCGGGACGGAAACCCTAAGTACCCGATCAAAAATCCACGAAAGATTCTGTAGCCGCCGTCATCTCCATCCCTAGATCGAGAGGGATCTGAAGCTCTTCCCGGCAACCTGCCGGAGAGGGGAATTCACCCTGGAGGCCTTCTTCATCACCATGCAAGCCTCCGGTGTGATGCGTGAGTAGTTCATCCTTGGACTACGGATCCATGTAGTAGCTAGATGGTTGGTTCTCCTCCTTTGTGCTTTCATGTCTAGATCTTGTGAGCTCCGTTCATGATCAAGATCATCTATTTGTAATTCTGCATGTTGTGTTTGCGGGGATCCGATGGATATTGAGATGCTATTTCAGATTGATTATTGATTCTATCATGTCTTTGTTATTTGTGATCTTGCATGCTTTCCGTTGTTAGTAGCTATCTTGGCCAAGTAGATGCTAGCAACTCCAAGAGTTAATATTTATGCTCGATAGTGAGTTCATGCCTCTGGTAATCTGGGGAAGTGACAGAAATCTCTAAGCTACTAGATGTGCTGTTGCTACTAGGGAGAAAACAACAATCCTTTGTTCATAGAACAATCATATTGTTTACTTTACACGCAGTTTGTAAAGCAATAATCTGTTGCTTGCAACTTAATACTGGAGGGGGTTCGGATGATAACCTGAAGGTGGATTATTAGTCATAGATGCAGTTGGATGGCGGTCTATGTATTATGTTGTAATGCCCAATCAAGTCTCAAAGGAGTCAAGATGATTAGTATATGCATGTATTGCTTTCTCGGTGTTTGTCAATTGCCCCGCTGTAATTTTTTCACCCAACATGTTATCTATCTTAAGGAGAGCCACCTCTAGTGAACTATGGATCCCGGTCCTTGTCTTTTACATACAATCTACAACTGTTTACTGCTTTGTGTTTACTTTCTACAAACTTTTACTTGTTTCCATTCGATACGTTTAATCCTTTGTTTTCCGCAAAACACGGTGAGATTGACAACCTCATAGCAAGTTGGGGACAAAGTTTTGTGGTTGTGTTGTGCAGGTCTCCACGTTGCTACTAGCACCGGTAGTGCGCCCTGCCAAAGCTCAGCTAGTAACACCTTTGGGGTGTTTCCTTGCTCCTACTGGTTCGATTAAACCTTGGTTTCATAACCGAGGAAAACTTGCTGCTATGCTCATCATACCTTCCTCTTGGGGTTCCCAACGAGCTCTACATCAACACCGCCACCAAGCAATTTTCTGGGCACCATGTATTGAGCCATCAAGCGATTTTCTGGCGCCGCTGCGGGGGAGTCAAGGACATCTTCACAAGGGGAGTCTCTCATAACCAATCTCTTTACTTTGCTATTTTTGTTTTGCTTAGTTTCTTTTTGCTTTGTTTGCTTGTTTCTTTATCAAAAACAAAAAAAATAGTTTTACTAGTTTGCTTTCTTTATCAAAAACAAAAAAATTAGTTCCTACTATATTTGTTGGTCTATTATTGCCTTGCTTTATCATGCTTTCTATCAATGGTTGGTTTCTTTGAAACTGAATCTTATTGGCAAGGTGGGTTCACGGAAGAACAAAAATATTATTATAAGGAACACCGCTTGTCACAAAAAGGGAAACACTTATGGGAACAAATTGATAAATTGTATACCATTGCAAAAAATGTGTGCTCTACTTATAATGTTACTTATTGCTTTGATAAATCTTGTTGCTGTAGGAGGTATAAACACCTCCCTTTTTAATGTGAGTATAATGATAATGTTACCATATCTTCTTATGTTAAAGGGAATTATGACTTTTATGATGTGGAACAAATTGAAGAGTTTATTGCTTGGAAGGGTGCATTTGAACTTGCTAGTTTGCTTGAAAATACTGATGATTCACCTTATAAATATGAGGTTTATGATATACTTAAATTTTGCTTTGATAATTACAAGGTAGAAAATGGCTATATTCTTGAATATCTTAATAGATGCTCTCCACCAATAGAAAAGACTAATGCCTTGCAGGAACCTATGGAAGAAGAAATTGCTGAAACTGGAAGCTCATTGGATGAAAAAGAGGAGGAGAGTGATGATCAAGAGGAGGAAGAATGGATCTACCCATCCCTACCTTCTAATGAGAGTAACTCTTTACCTCTTACATTATTTGATTGTCCCACTGTTGGGTCCGCAGCATATAAAACAAAAAAATTCCTACGGTGTGAACTACACGCTAAGATCTATCTACTAGATACAAAGCAACGGGTGGACATACATCCAACGAGAACTTACCCTCGTAGACAACGAGATTTGTTAACAAGTAGGAACTCGTGGTTGATGTAGTCGTACACTTGCCGATCTCAAGATCGTGAGGAACTCCAGCAGGTCCAGCTCCAGGACGTCCATCAGATCCAGCTCCAGCACCACCAAGTCCAGCACCGCAAAGCAGCGGTGCATCCATGATGGCACCGTCCGGTACCCCGACAACCTCCGTCCCTCGTTCTAGCAAAGCAGCGGAAGTAGCAACTCCTTTCTAGATAAAGCCACCGGGAACATGTATCTCGCTAATCCGAGACCATGGGGAATAATACTAGAGGGGGAGAGAGATCCTTCACAAGGAGGTGTGTGTGAGAAGTGAGGAGAGGGTGGCCTTTTATAGGAGGAGGGGGTGCCCCTCCTTCATGGCCGGCACATGGGGGAGGTGACCCTTCACCTCCTCCATTCATGTGGTGGTAACCCCTCCACATTAAAATGCCCCTTCACATTCTCTTTTAAAGTCTCCACTTTAAATGCATTAAATTTCTCCAAATTTAATGCTCTCTCATTTAATAAAACTCTTTTATTATTTTTATTCAGAATTTTGTTAATTACTTTAATTAACAAACATTCACATAAAACCCCCTGCAACATTTCAATATTACATGCAGAACCAATTTTAGCAATTTCACCCAAAACAATTTCGGTGTCTATTGAAATAATTCCAGCGCTTTCTTAAATCTTTATCTGAAACATATTTGCTCCAAATGGTGTCGGTATCCCTTAAGTGTGTCACCCTACGGTTCGCGAATAATGCAGACATGATCGAGACCCCTCTCAGATCAATAATCAGAAGCGGGACCTAGAGATCCATACTGACTCCTACACATTCAACGATGACTTCTGTGATCGTGAGAACCTTTAACTCTAGTAACTAAATCCCTTTGTCTTGTGATATATTACATGTCCGAGATTCGATCATCAGTATCTCCATACCTAGTTTTATCCCGTTGCTGACATGCACTCTTTTATCGTTCCCGTGATATAACATTCTTGTGATCACATCACTTGCTTGTAAGCTATCTCAATGTGATATCACCGAGAGGGCCCAGAGTATATCTATCCGTCATCGGATTGACAAATTCCACTCTTGATCCATGAGCCTCAACATAACACCTTCATAGCACTGAACCCATCTTTATAGTCACCCTGTTATGGGGTGACGTTTGATGTTATCAAGATACTCTTCCGGTGTTAGCAATTAACATGATCTCATGGTCTAAGGATAAAGATTACTTCGTATAGTGTTATAGCAATATAAACATAATGACTTTGATCATAATGTTATACTTCGGATGAATGTTCATCACATCATTCAACCAATGTTGTGACCTCGTTATTAACAACATCCAATGTCCATGATCAGGAAACCTTGGTCATCTTGTTAATCAACGAGCTAGTCTATAAGAGAGGCATAACTAGGAACCCTTTTTGTTTATTAAAACACACATGTATTGATGTTTCCGATCAATACAATTATAGCATGCAAAATAAACATTTATCGTAAACATGGAATAAGATAATAACCACTTTATTATTGCCTCTTGGGCATATTGCTTCAGTCTCCCACTTTCACTAGAGTCAATAATCTAGTTTGAAAAACTTTACGTATTGAACCCCTATGGCTTTCTGGTGTTGCATATACGCGATTGCTAGTGGTTAACATAATCTCCGGATCTGACAGTTTCAGGTCCATATGTATTTGCATGTCTTTGCATCTCTACGCATCACTCATTCTCAAATGAGATGGCATTGTATAAATTTGGTCCTTTGGTAAGACCTTTAGTTCGTTCCGGTTAAAATATATTGATATTATTGTCACACAATATATCTTCATAGTATTAGCCCACTTTGAACCACACCTAGTTTGATAACAAACTACTTAACACAAATGCCCTCCTATGCTGCTACTATAGCAGTCATATACTTAGCCTTTTGTTGTCGCATCCGTCACAATGTCTCAACTTTGGAACTCATCCAAATCCATCATGGAACATCCTTTTCATTACATTGTGCCACCCATAGTCTAAATGGAGATAAATTTAATTTGTATCTTGTGACAAAACTAGTATCAATGTAACACTTTACAATGAACTACCTTTAACTATTTGTCACTTATACATTATATATTCTTAGTTCTTCCAAAGCTCATAAGAATATCTTTACTATCGTCCAATGATCATCTCATGAATCATTCTAGTATGTGCTCATAACATTTAGAGCATAGGACATTCTGGATATATACATATCATGGTATAATCGATTAAAATCTTCATGTGATTTTACTCACCAAGTGTTGAAACACTTGAATTTTGATACAATCCTTTCCATGCAGCAAGAACCTTTCTTGTTGTTTCCATATTGAACCCTTTCAATATCTCATATATGTATGTCTGGCACAACCATATTAGCTTCTTAATCTATCCATATAGATATTGATGCCTAATATTCCGGTTTTGCCAAAGTCTTTCATCGAAATCTTATTTTAATGAAATTCTTAACTTGTGTCAATACAATATACATCATTTCCAATCAACAATATGTCCTCTACATAATGTATTAGAAATATGTCTCAGTGCTCCCACTTAGTTTCTTGCAAATGCAAGCATCTTCATCATCTCCGTTGAATTTAAACTCTTTTAAAAGTTTCATCATGGTGAAGATTCCAACTCCGATATGCTTACTTCAACTATTGAAGTTTGCATGTCCTTTTAGCATCATTTGAATTAACAAAACCCTTTGGACCGTGTCATGTACACGTCCTAGGTAACCGTTCTATTAGAAGAACATTGTTTTGTTTATTCAATTACCATATACCAAATTATATGTAGTGGTTGCTACATTAATCCGTTAAGACTAAATATCGCTATGAAAGATCAAATCTTGTCATAGTCAACTCCTTGAACATTGTCGTAAACTTCTTTCCGACATGTCAACTATTTCATAGATGTTAAACATCCATGTCTTATTTCTTTATAGATCCAGACACGACCGATAGGCTTCACGCCTTTCCGGAGGGTCTTCCAAGTTCAGAAACTTGATTTCTCGTGTATGGATACTATCACGGATACTATGACTTCTAGTCATTTTATGGAGTCAGGGCCCATCATCGCTTCTTTGCATGTAGTCGGTTCATCATTGTCAAAACAATAACGACTTGCTTATCAAATCTTACTATTTGATTCTTACCGACCCACACGGTTCTATAGGAACTCTAATCTCCGAGATCACACCTTTTGTAATCACGAGAGCCATGAGCATTGTGGCCGCCACCGGGACACTTTCCGGCGCTGCGCTACTTAGCACATATAGCTAAGGTTCAACAACCTTATCAAAGTTCTATTGTCCTCCCACTTAACTTTTCACGAAAAATTCCTTCTCAAGAAACTTGACGTTCCAAGTAACAAAATCTTTTGTCCTTGGTGTTATGGAGAAATTCCCAACAAATTCTTTGGGATAACCTACAAAGACGTGCTTATCCGACTTTGGTTGTAAACATTTTACTTATGCATAGCATACCAAAATTTAAGAAAAGACAATTCAGGTTTTATCCCAAACCATAATTCATATGGTGTCATTTCAATGGATCACGATGGTGCTCTTTTCAGTATAAAAGCGGTAGTCTCTAAAGCTTCAATCCTTAAAACATAATGGCAGTTTTATAAATGACACCTTCGATCTTACCATGTCAAACATGGTTTGATTTCATCTCTCGAACATACCATACTCCTGTGGTTTATCGGGAAATCCAAATTCATGGAACAATTCCTCAAATCTTAGGTGTTTTGCTACACATGTAACTCAAATATCTTCCTTTATGATCGAATCATAAACTCTTTATTTTCTTGTTACAATGATTTTTCACTTCATCTTGAAAGTCTTTGAACAACTTTCAAATGTTTCATACTTCTTCCTTATTAAGTAAATATACAGATATATTCACTCAAATTTTCGAAGAAAGCATATGAAGCAAAAAGATCCATTGCATATGGCTACACATAATGGACTATGCACATCAGCATGCACGATTTCCAATAATCTAGTCATCCATTCCTCTCTGGCCTATGGACGGAGTTTCAATTATCTCGAGGAAAGTCTCACATGCGTCAATTGATCAAAATCAAAGACTCCAAAAATCCATCAACATGGAGTTTCTTCATGTTTTCTTTCCAATATAATTTAAACAGCGATGTCACTTCATAAGTGATCTTTCAATCATTTGTCTTGCGACATTTTAGCAATAGTGTTTATGGATGTGATTTCTCCCACTAGACTTGTAAAAGTTCATCCATCCTTTATGGAATACGGTAATTATTTGAACAACCATTGTTCTTGTAATACCGGAACAAAATAACAATTATTAAAACAAATCTTGAAGGCTAGGTTTGACGACAACGAAAAAGCACAATAACACTTTATTTGTTTTCGATGATCATCATCACTTATTCTCTTGCTAGTTACTTAGGCCATTGCAGTTCATGAATTGCGTTGTCCTGTATGACACTTCATACCAACCAATTCGGTATCCAATACCGGTATCCAATACCTAAGAACCACATTGTTTAATAAGCAAGGAATACAACCATAACATGTATATCTTCTATATACCCAAGTTGGACATCTCCAACCTTTTATTTTCTGCCAAATATTTTATAGATTCTCTTTCAGCAATTCCTTTTCTTTTAAAAGAATCTATCAACATCAATAGTGGTGTCATCAACATGACACATGGTACAAAGCTTGTATATAGTCAAATACTAATACCTTTGGACTTGCACTTTGAAGTGGATCACCATCATCAAATGTTTGGCATTCTTTCAAAAATCCATTCTTTAGTAATCTATTAGTGTAGTAAACATTTTACTTACATCTTCTATTCATCCTTATCATGACAACTTTCATGATGAAGCTACTATAGCCTATAAGGAAGAATCGCGAGTATAATATCAGTTCCTGAAACCTTTTTGGTAGATTCGGATGCCTAGCATCTCCAACCTACACAAATTCTCATACAATATGAGAACATGTATTTTGCTAAATTATACTCTATCATAATGCAACCAAAAACATTGTTTCAGATATCATAATATCTTTCACACATGATGGTTTCTAAAACAATTTTCAGCTCCAATATAATCTTGATATTAAAACAACTTTTGAATATCAATAATCATGGAGGCAAACATGATACTTTAGATACTAACATTGGAATTCTTACTCTTGATTTAATACTACTTATTAAACTTCATGGAGTAAATAGAGTTTGCTGAAAGTTTGCAATAGGACTTATAAACTTTAAATTGACATTCAAAACAATACGATACCAGTTCGTAAAGTAAATATCCAGAATTCTATAGTTCTATTATCTCAAATAAAAACTAAGCATAAGGTAGAAAACGAATGCCAATGACTACAACAAACTATGAAAATTCACTTTGATTTAATTTATGACAAATTTGGTTCGACTAATCCAAATTAGAAATGAACTCCCACTCAAAAACGACATCCCTTGTGTCTTTTTGGTGATTACATGAACCAAATCCACTACACCAAGTCCGATCATCACGTGAGTTGATGTAGCTTCAAAGGAGAGCATCTATATGGGCATCATATCAACTATATGACTCATGCTTAACCTTTCGGTCCGTGTTCTGAGGCCATGTCTGTACATGCTAGGCTCGTCTCGTAAGAACCTTAGTACTCAGATGTGTAAAACTGTCTTACACCCGTTTGTATGAAAGCCTAGAGTCGAGTACACCCGATCATCACGTGATGTCTTGAAACATGATCCATAAAACGATGCATACTTAAGGAAGAACACATTTTTATCTTGATATCTAAATGAGGGATCATCTTACAATGCTACAGAAAGCGCCAAACTAGCAGTATAAGATGCTAACATCTAATGTGTAAAGTGAGATGATATGGTCCATGCATTTGATCTCTATCACTTGCATCGTGGTATGATATCTATCATTCCTTTGTGTGTAAGGCCAAGGTCTATGGAACTTACACGTTGAGTGTGTTGTAAGAGTATCTATCATACATCTACTTACAAAAATACCGTATCAAGACACTAGCCCAGCAACGATCTAAACTAGACGCCTCTAATTTATCAATTGCAAGTTTTACGTGGCTTAGGGCTTTCGGAGATAGAACCGTTCTTACCTACGAACATGAACCACAATGAGGATAACCAAGTTATTAGCAACTCGTTGTAAATCAGATATTGACTATAGTAGGAGAGACAGACACCCGCCAGCCACTTATGCAAAACAAGTTGCATGTCAGTCATGGAACCGGTCTCATGTACGATGACATGTAAGGTTGGTCCGGGCCGCTTCATCCCACTATGCCACCAATATCCAAAATACATAGAAGATGCAATAACATTATCATCATCGCCCACATATAAACATATGTGTACTACCCGTGCAAAGCACCTACGCATAGATCAGGCTCTGATACCACTGTTGGGTCTGCAACATAGAAAACAAAAAATTTCCTACAGTGTGAACTACACGCCAAGATCTATCTACTAGGTACAAAGCAACGGGTGGACATACATCCAACGAGAACTTACCCTCGTAGACAACGAGCTTTGTTAACAAGTAGGAACTCGTGGTTGATGTAGTCGTACACTTGCCGATCTCAAGATCGTGAGGAACTCCAGCAGGTCCAGCTCCAGGACGTCCATCAGATCCAGCTCCAGCACCACCAAGTCCAGCACCGCAAAGCAGCGGTGCATCCATGATGGCACCGTCCGGTACCCCGACAACCTCCGTCCCTCGTTCTAGCAAAGCAGCGGGAGCAGCAACTCCTTTCCAGATAAAGCCACCGGGAACATGTATCTCGCTAATCCGAGACCATGGGGAATAATACTAGAGGGGGAGAGAGATCCTTCACAAGGAGGTGTGTGTGAGAAGTGAGGAGAGGGTGGCCTTTTATAGGAGGAGGGGGTGCCCCTCCTTCATGGCCGGCGCATGGGGGAGGTGACCCTTCACCTCCTCCATTCATGTGGTGGTAACCCCTCCACATTAAAATGCCCCTTCACATTCTCTTTTAAAGTCTCCACTTTAAATGCATTAAATTTCTCCAAATTTAATGCTCTCTCATTTAATAAAACTCTTTTATTATTTTTATTCGGAATTTTGTTAATTACTTTAATTAACAAACATTCACATAAAACCCCCTGCAATATTTCAATATTACATGCAGAACCAATTTTAGCAATTTCACCCAAAACAATTTCGGTGTCTATTGAAATAATTCCAGCGCTTTCTTAAATCTTTATCTGAAACATATTTGCTCCAAATGGTGTCGGTATCCCTTAAGTGTGTCACCCTACGGTTCACGAATAATGCAGACATGATCGAGACCCCTCTCAGATCAATAATCAGAAGCGGGACCTGGAGATCCATATTGACTCCTACACATTCAACGATGACTTCTGTGATCGTGAGAACCTTTAACGCTAGTAACTAAATCCCTTTGTCTTGTGATATATTACATGTCCGAGATTCGATCATCGGTATCTCCATACCTAGTTTTATCTCGTTGCCGACATGCACTCTTTTATCGTTCCCATGATATAACATTCTTGTGATCACATCACTTGCTTGTAAGCTATCTCAATGTGATATCATCGAGAGGGCCCAGAGTATATCTATCCGTCATCGGATTGACAAATTCCACTCTTGATCCATGAGCCTCAACATAACACCTTCGTAGCACTGAACCCATCTTTATAGTCACCCTGTTACGGGGTGACGTTTGATGTTATCCAGATACTCTCCCGGTGTTAGCAATTAACATGATCTCATGGTCTAAGGATAAAGATTACTTCGTATAGTGTTATAGCAATATAAACATAATGACTTTGATCGTAATGCTATACTTCGGATAAATGTTCATCACATCATTCAACCAATGTTGTGACCTCGTTACTAACAACATCCAATGGCCATGATCAGGAAACCTTGATCATCTTGTTAATCAACGAGCTAGTCTATAAGAGAGGCATAACTAGGAACCCTTTTTGTTTATTAAAACACACATGTATTGATGTTTCCGATCAATACAATTATAGCATGCAAAATAAACATTTATCATAAACATGGAATAAGATAATAACCACTTTATTATTGCCTCTTGGGCATATTCCCTTCACCCACATGCTTACCAAAGGAGGACGAATGTCATGTTCATGAGGATTCTTTTGAAAATGTTTATAATAAAGCTCTAGTGTTTGTAGATCATGAAAAGCATGCTTTATGTGATAGTTATATTATTGAGTCTATTCATGAGGCTACTGAAAATTATTATGAGAGAGGAAAATATGGTTGTACAAGTTTTCATGGTAATGAAACACCTCTCTATTTGCTGAAAGTTTTGAAGTTCCTCTTGTTTTATCTACCCATTCTTGTTACTATGTGCTTCTTTGATTTATTTTCTTACAAGATTCCTATGCATAGGAAGTGGGTTAGACTTAAATGTGTTTTGAATTTGCTTCTCGATGCTCTCTTTTACTTCAATTCATATTTCTTATGTGAGCATCTTCTCAAACTATCATCCCTAACTTAAAGGCGTTAAAGAAAAGTACTTATTAGGAGATAACCCAAAAGTTTTAGATGAGTCTTGGAAGTTATTATCTCAGTAATAAAATTTTCTTATCCTTTTTATTTGCTTTTTGTGCCAAGAGTAACCTGTAATGAGAGAGAAGTAATGATTGGGAAAGTTGTTGTCCCGAAACAGATTTTTGTGCTTCACCGTAAAAAATCGTGAGAGAGCTCTGTATGTCGGATTGAGCTGTAATTTTTTGTGATTCTGCCCCAGGTTGTTATCTAACTTTAGTTAGTTCAACACTTCTTGATTTGAGCAACATAAGGTCTTCGAAAAAATTCGTATTTACCTGCTGGTCTGTTTTGACAGATTTCTGCCATTTTCTGCATTTGCTTCTTGTTTGTTCCTTATTGAGTTCTTTTGGGGAATTGAGATTTTTGAGGGAAGTGCTACAGTAGCTAGTGTTCTAATGGAAGTTTATTTGGTGTTAGAACTGAACCTTAAGACTTATTTATCTTAAGTGCACTAATGTTGCTAATAAAGATTGTGTGAAGTTTTGTATGATGGAAAATTTTCAGGTGTATGAAAGGAATGAGTAATGAGATGAAGGATGGACTAAAGCTCAAGCTTGGGGATGCCACGCATGTCACCCCAAGAATTATCCAAGAAGTACAAGCGTCAAAGCTTGGAGATGCCCAAGGCATCCCCTTCTTCATCAATAAAAATCCCAGGTTTCTTCCAAACGCTTCATTTTTATTGTTTCATGCACAGTTGTGTTTTTCTTGGAGCGTCTTCTTTTTCGTTCGTTTTGGTTTTTAGTTTGCTTTTGTTTGCTTAGTTTTCTAAATAAATTGGTTGGATCCCCTCTTTCATACTTTGGTTTGCAAATAGTTTGTTTGGTCTGGAAAAGAGTAGGAATGTTCATGCTTATGTGGTAAAAAGAGCTTGTTTTTGACTATGGCTTATGCTTTGTCATGCCATGCTTGATATTATTTTGGCTTTATGCTTAGTATTCTTTGTTGTAGCATGACTTGTTATAAACAATTGAGATTGTTTAATGTGCCTTGGATGAATCATGCGTTGGTTTAGCATATTAAAGTATAGTATAGTTTTCAACTTGTATTGTCACTTTATGCTTTGATCAAGGATGTTTTGTCGCTCTGCATGATTATGGCCATTATTGCTCTCTTAGTTTGTCGCTCCCAGTATTTTGCTAGCCTCCACAACAAAGTATGAGTTCCACTCATGCATCCAACTCCCTAAACCAAGTTATTCCAAAGAGTCCACCATACCAACCTACTAGCTTATGCTATTCCAAGTATATTCATGCTTTTGTTTACCTTCCAAATTAAACTTGTTATGAGAAAACTAGTGATTAAAGCTCTCACGAACTTGATGGCACACTTTACTTTTCTTGCCCTTAATAAACTTGAACCATTGTGTCTTCTATGTTGTATATGCTTGCACTTATCTGTTGGGAATTAGCAGAACCATGCTTTCATGGGGAACGCTTTCAACATTGCACTTGGTACTTGTACCTAGTTGATATCATGCTCTTTTGTATATGGATGTCGTCAGTGTGAAATGAAAGGGGAGCTTGTAAGTCCATGGAGTTATGTATATGTGTTAGAGAAACGCCTGGGCCGCTGGTCTAATCCATGCTGACATGGTGGAAACCATCAGCGTAACCATAATGAGCTGTCTATGAAGCATTCTTCTTATAAAAAAAGAGTCCTATATTGAGAAAAAAAGAGAAAAGAGGAAAAAAAGAGATACTATGAAAAGAGGAAAGAGAGAAAAAAGCACCATATTCCCATGGTAAATAAGAAGAATGCTGAGATGCTCGTTGTCTGCTTGCCTTGTCATTTTGATATGGTGATTCTTTCGTATCATCGGGCAAGGGGTACCCCGTTGGTGGTTCTCTATGATACACATATACTTACAATGACAAGAACTTACCGGTGACTAAACTTGAGTAGCATGAGGAGCGGCCCTCGTATACAAGGGACATGATATTTCTGACTTAAAACTTCGTCAAGCATGTACACCATAGTTTGTTCAATTTAACCTTAATCACTTCAAGATGCTTATGATAGGGGCAATGAGAGCTGAAAGCTATAAGTACCATAATTTTTGGAAGCTCTTTATGAGACTTGAATCCCTACTTCCTTTTACAAAGGCCTTTCTTCCACCATTATATTGAGTCTCCACCTTCTACCTTTATGCACCTACTTTGAGAGCATAGTGGCCATTCTTAGTTCTATGTGCAGTGTCCCAAGACTAGTTGATTTATGCATACTTTGATATTGCTTGTTTTAAACTATTGTATCTAGTCACTCTTATGAATTTTGAAGGTGTCCTATGCATTTATACTTGCTACTCTATGAGGGACAAGCTGAATACTATTATGCCATGTTTTCTTTATGTGAAACAAACAAACGTCTTGCAAAGCATTGTTATTCATGAATCTTTTGTTTGTGCCTTTTCTTGTTGCATCATAGTTTCTTTGCTTATTGCTAGAACTTTGTCTTTCATGCTATGATTCAAGTACTATGGTCCCATCTTGAATGATTTGCAAATACTTTGATCAAGTCTTTGATGGTGCATGTCACCTCAAAAATTATTCTTTCTTTTTATCACTTACCTACTCGAGGACGAGCAGGAGTTAATCTTGGGGATGTTGATACATTGCAATTGTATCCATAATTTTTGATGTTCCATGCTTGGTTTTATCCACTTTCTTGTGTTTTGTTCCAACTTTGGAGTACTTTTCATATGATTTCTTGGACTAATCTATTAACAAGAGCCACAGTGCCAGCTGCCTGTTTTCTGCTGCTTTTGGTTCCAGGAAAGTCAGAAAATAAATATTCTCGGAATTGGACGGCACAAAAGCCGAAGTGCCTATTTTTCTGGATGTCATCAAGTGCCAGAATACGAGACGGAGAGGGGCCAGAGGGCGGCCACACCACCTGGCCGCACGGCCCAGCCTAGCCTGCGCCAGGGGGTGGTGAGGCCAGCCCTGTCACCCCCTCGGCCTCTTCTTCCGCCTATATATTTCCCTCGGGATGGAAACCCTAAGTACCCAATCAAAAATCCAATAAAGAGTATGTAGCCACCGTCATCTCCATCCCTAGATCGGGAGGGATCTAAAGCCCTTCCCGGCACCCTGCCGGAGAGGGGAATTCACCCTGGAGGCCTTCTTCATCACCATGCAAGCCTCCGGTGTGATGCGTGAGTAGTTCATCCTTGGACTACGGATCCATGTAGTAGCTAGATGGCCGGTTCTCCTCCTTTGTGCTTTCATGTCTAGATCTTGTGAGCTCTGTTCATGATCAAGATCATCTATTTGTAATTCTGCATGTTGTGTTTGCGAGGATCCGATGGATATTGAGATGCTATTTCAGATTGATTATTGATTCTATCATGTCTTTGTTATTTGTGATCTTGCATGCTTTCCGTTGTTAGTAGCTATCTTGGCCAAGTAGATGCTAGTAACTCCAAGAGTTAGTATTTATGCTCGATAGTGGGTTCATGCCTCTGGTAATCTAGGGAAGTGACAGAAATCTCTAAGGTACTAGAGGTGCTGTTGCTACTAGGGAGAAAACAACAATCCTTTGTTCATAGAACAATCGTATTGTTTACTTTACACGCAATTCGTAAAGCAATAATCTGTTGCTTGCAACTTAATACTGGAGGGGGTTCGGATGATAACCTGAAGGTGGATTATTAGTCATAGATGCAGTTGGATGGCGGTCTATGTATTATGTTGTAATGCCCAATCAAGTCTCAAAGGAGTCAAGATGATTAGTATATGCATGTATTGCTTTCTCGGTGTTTGTCAATTGCCCCGCTGTAATTTGTTCACCCAGCATGTTATCTATCTTAAGGAGAGCCACCTCTAGTGAACTATGGATCCCGGTCCTTGTCTTTTACATACAATCTACAACTATTTACTGCTTTGTGTTTACTTTCTGCAAACTTTTACTTGTTTCCATTCGATACGTTTAATCCTTTGTTTTCCGCAAAACACGGTGAGATTGACAACCTCATCGCAAGTTGGGGACAAAGTTCTGTGGTTGTGTTATGCAGGTCTCTACATTGCTACTAGCACCGGTAGTGCGCCCTACCAAAGCTCAGCTAGTTACACCTTTGGGGTGTTTCCTTGCTCCTACTGGTTCGATTAAACCTTGGTTTCATAACTGAGGGAAACTTGCTGCTGTGCTCATCATACCTTCCTCTTGGGGTTCCCAACGAGCTCTACATCAACACCGCCACCAAGGAATTTTCTGGGCGCCGTGCATTGAGCTATCACGAACCCATTGAGGACATGCTTGGGTCTCCATATCCTCCTGCCATGTAAAAATATTAAGTACTCAATGATTATACAATACATGTAACCAAAATAGATAGGAAAATGCATACCCTTAGGACGATAGCCCATGAATGGGACTTGCGGCTGCTGCTGGTGCCACTGGTCGAAAGTAAGCTGCGGCTACGGCTGCTGCCACTGGTCGAAAGTAAACCGCGGTTGTTGCTGCCACGCTGAGCCTCCAGCCTAGTCTGAGGATGGTGCTCTCGGTGTCTCCTGCTGTTGCTGCCATGTTGAGCCTCCAGCCTGGTCTGGAGGTGGTGCTCTCGGTGTCTCCTGCTGTGAGATCCGTGGACGAGGGTCGTGGCGGATAGGTGCAGTGGGTGTCTCCTGCTGCGCCGCCCCGAGCCTCGGGGTAGTGTCTGGTATGCACGCGGGGTGCGCTCCTGCGTGGAGTGACGTGGCGGGCGAGCCTGCATGGAGTGACGCGGCGGGCCCTCCCCCATGGAGTGACGCGGTGGACGCTGTGCTGCTCGATGTTGAACGACGCCTGAAACGTTCGTGCACGTGATGGTCGCATAGATACTCTGTAGTCTTTCCTGGACACGCCTTACAAAGGACTGAACTCCTTGACGTGGTAGTAGAAGAGGAGCGGACGAGAGCGAACGTCCCCACTGATTCACTTCAGTCTATAGCTCCCATGTCATATCGCCCTGCATTTGTATTGTGGATAAGTACACATTATATAAGCTACCAGGTGCAGTAACAAAGAAAAGTGTATTTACCGTTGATTGTCTTGGCTCCATAGTCGACTGGTCATCATCATGTGCATGGTGGACGGGACGCAACCGTGTCATGCTCATGTACCTTTGTAAGTATGCACGGAATAGCTCCATATCAAATGCAGGAGCGGTCCACACGTCAGTTGTTGCATTCTGCCAACCATTGATATAAATATTAACCCGTTGAAGCCACTGATTTGCGCTTCTGTTAGTATCCTTCCGAGAGTACCTGCAATTAGATTTTGTAAGTATACAATCGGTGTAAAATTATAGATACATAATATATTAACTTACATATGCACGTTTAATGAAAGGGGCATCTCCGGACATGGAGGATCTACCATCTGGCGAAGACCGAATTGCCTCATGACCCTCTGTTGAGACATCTCCTCCACCTGACAATCGAAGATGATCTTCGATTTAGTCAGCCAGTAGTCCTCATCTCTAGTGCACATAATAGATAACCTGCCGGGATATCTTGCGGCTGACTCAGCTGTGGTGTACGGCTCCCAAATGACCGATTCCTCCTTCAACGTGTCGAACTGCTCGCTGAACACCGGGTAGCAGCGGGTTACTTGTTCTCCCGCGAAACAACACTATTGGATTAAATAGTTGTTAGTTTCCTTCACAGTGCAATATGGACCATGCAATTAATAAACCTTTTAACTTACCTTGCGACATGTCCAATGTGTACTGAATGTAGGCATGTCAATTCTTTCGTGGTCATACATCATATCAGACTCATGCCCCATGCTCTATATCCCATCATCTCGCCAGTCCATGTATTGATCACCGACTCCTTAAGAAAATAAGGAGACACAAACGATCTCGCATCCATACCTAACCGCCTGCACGCAGCAAGTACATCAGAGCAAGGTAGATGCAGCAACTTGGGTTTGTTGCAGGTACACTCACACGTCGGCCAGGCCTCATTGCCTATCCTCACCTCTTGTGTCTTTACCTCTTCTCCAGATCTGATCCTGTTGGAATGGAGGCGTACCTCAAATCTTCGTTCTTGATTACCGATGGCGACGACGTGCATAGACCGAGCCTTTTCCATTTTTCCATTCATGTAATGCATTATCTTTGAACAGTACCTCGTGTTTGGGTTGTTGATGATATGCATCTGAGCAAGCTGGAGTCTGTCTCTGAAGTACTTCAACGTTCCGGTGAAAATACACTCCACAATAGCTGTTAATGGCAGAGCCCTGCTTCCTCTCAAGACTAAGTTGTAAGTTTCGGCAAGATTTGTAGTCATGACGCCAAACCTAGCACCATGAGTGTCATGCAACACAAACCACCTCTCCACAGGCTCGTGCTTTATCCATTCCTGAAAATTCTTAATCCGTCTGCTAGGCCTCCTCCTAGTATCGGGTTGGTCAAATCCTGGCAAATCACAAAGAGCAGTTGGTTCTTCCTCGGGTGGTGCTGCTCCAGCTACTGTCTATGCAGCTACCGCGGCCGCATGAGCCGCCACAGCTGTTGCTCTAGCTGCTTTCCTCTGCCTAACATGTTTTTTTGTGAATTCATCTAGATAGGTCCGACACTTGATATACTTCCACTCCTGGTTCTGCTTGCAAAGCTTCTTGAATAGGTTCATCAGGGCCTTGTTCTTGAACTGTGAGAAAAAGTTAGCCCCTAGATGCCGCATGCACCAACGACTCTGCATGTCTAGCCATGGAGTTGGTTCATCTGGAGCAGGCTGAGTCAGCTTCCTTATCGCGCTGAGTATACCCGGATGCCTGTCATGAAGGATGCATACATTCGGTACATTCCTCACAATTGCTATCTTCAGCTACCTGAAAAACCATACCCAACTCTCGGTGTTCTCGCTCTCCATGAAAGCAAATGCAAGTGGAACAACTTGATTGTTCCTTTCTTGACCTATGGCAGTCAAGATCTGGCCCCTATACTTGCCAGTGAGAAATGTACCATCCACACAAATGACTGGTCGACAGTGAGTGAAAGCTTCTATGCATATAGCAAATGAGAAGAACACTCGATGCAACACCCTCAAATTGGATTCTTGAGGCAATGTTAAGTGTTGGATGTCGAGGTATATGCCTGGATTCCTAGCCTGCAGTGTCTGCAGCATCCGAACAACACAGTCGTATCCATCTCGAAACGAACCAAATCTTGTCTCAAGTGCCCTCTGCTTAGTCCTCCAAGCCTTTCCGTAAGATATATTATAGCGAAATCTGACAGCAACTTTGTTGATGATAGCTTTCACCACCATGGCTTTGGTCTCCACTATCTCAGTGTATAACAGTCTAGCCAGGAGGGTTGACGTGAGATTACGATGGTCTTGAAGGACATTGTCAAGTTGACATGTGTGCTGCACAACATCGTAACCTTCTAGTTGATGTCATATCGAGGACGATGGGCATGGACCCTGGCAGGACATCCGGCTACCTCGCAAACCAAAGTCAAATATTGTTAGGATGACACCTTTGTTTTGAAAACCCGTTGCGTGGACAATGCCTACTCAACGATTGCTTCCTGTAGGTGCCTCTTGCTAGGATATAATGCACCAATGGAGATGTTGTTGGCGTGATAGTGCCATGAGGAATCATGCCCATCGTTCACATTCATTGCTGCTGTGTGGTCTTCATTTCATGATGCCGGAATAGGTTGGTCCTCTTGATCAGACTCAGCGGAATCATAAGAGCTATCACTGTACCCTTCTGAATCTTCGGCTTCCATCTGATCTTGCAACCAACCGTCCTGTATCTCGTCCTCATCGACCTCACCACTGAAAATATCTTCTCCTGTCCCTTGACTACCTTCAGCTGATTCATGTCCACCATCCTCGGTGTGTGCAAAACTACTCTGACCAAGTTCATAACCACCACCATCGGTGTGTGCATAACTAATCTGACCAGGTTCATAACCACCACCATCGGTGTGTGCATAATTACTCTGACCGGGTTCATCACCACCACTGCCAGCTTGGCCTTGACTGCTCTGATCATGATAGTACCCACCACCACCTCCGTCTTCGGCTTGACTGCTCTGCTCATGATCATAACCACCACCAGCATGGTGTGTCTGACTACTTTGGCCCTGATCATAAACAGGCTCTTTCGCCACAGGAAGCACTAAGACACTGGGGTTAACTACCCTATGCAGACAGGCTTTCACCCATTTGACCCATTTAGCTTGCTCTTCTATCGGTCTAAAAAAAATCAGGATTAATCCTTGACTTAGTCCATAATACATGCACACCGACAATATGGGTGGGAGGAGCCCTAAACGAGCAGATAACCAATCCTTCAACTCAATAATGGATATTGTTTCACGATCCTGGAGCACTTCATCAATACAATAAAAATCGCTCAAATCAACTCCATACTGGTTTGTTTTGACGACACCGTCACCATAGTAGAACCTAAATACTACATTATTGGGCATAACTTCCGACCTAAAAAAATACCACAATTTGTCAAATGCCCGTACAATGGCAGATTTTAGCCCGCAAATATACTTACAATCCTATGCCGAATAATCTTACATAGCCCGCAAATATACTTATAATCCTATAGCCGAATAATCTTGCAGCTAACCTACCACATCCAGAACTACAGATAAAATAAAAATACACAGGCTGCAGTTATCAAGAAATTAGGGTTTACCCTTAAAGCATGAGAAATCCTGCCGTGCAGCTGCCTCCACTCAACGGATCGGCAACCCGCACTCAAGAACAGCTGCCTCCACTCAAGCTGCACCACCAGCCTCCACTATAGCCATTGCCCCTCAAAAACATGACGAAATCCCCCTAAAAAATGCCTCAAATCACCTCACCAGACTATCCCATTAGTAGATCGGGACTTTACTAACTGTCTAATGTGTTTCAGTAGCAGATATTGGTGGAAACGGTGAGCTCCAAATCGGTGCAGTTCGCGTAGACAGAAGAACCAGCCAGAAGAACACGAGAGAGAGCGAAGGAGGAAGAAGCGAATGCACCGGCGCGGGGCTGGGCTGGGCGCGGCGCGGGGATAAGGAGGAGCCGGTTGTTGCATCAAAAGACGACGCAACCTGTCGTTGTGTCAAAAGACGAGGCCACAGTCGGTCGTTGCACCAAAAGGCGAGGCCGCCAGTCATCTTTTCATCAAACGACGCGTGCGGTCTGTCCGCCTGCAGCCCGGCAGGGTGGGCCCGCCGCGCTCCTTTCGGCGCCTCAAAAGACGGCCCGAGCTGGTCGTCTCCTCAAAAACGACACCGGTGCGTCGTTTTTTGAAAAAAAGACAGTGTATCTGTAATTTCTTTTTTTCGTAATATTCGTAAAATTGAATAAAAAAATTGTATTATTTTAAAAAAATAGCATTCGTCAGTGCTCCGTCGTCGCTGGTCTGCGGGTTGCCGTGCGGCACCGTTCATTCCCCGTCGCCTCGGCTGCTTTGCACGCCTAGGCGTCCGTTCCACCAAGGCAAGGCGAGAAAACTCGTGAGCGACAGAATCTGCATGAGAAATGCCAGGGATGAGTGCGCACAACGCCGAAAGGTGTGGTAAGTGCGACAACGACACGTGGAAGCCGCAGTAGCGACACGAGATGTCTCACCTGGCTACGGAACCGTCTTCACCATTAGTGACCACACGTTGTTCCAATTACTTGTCTGGCCCACCTGTCTGTATCTTATGTTGCGTCGTGCACATTTTGTGTCCACGCCCGCAACGTGCCCTGTGAGCGTGTATGGCGTGAGGGCTCGACAGTTGACACAAAATTTGAACATTTTTCATGCGCGACAGCGCGAGTCCATCAGTCATCATGCACGTACGGCACGTCGGTATACAGCTGATCATCCTATTCCTATCCATACTCAACCGACTGAACCGAGACTCCCGACAGTCGACAGGACCTGCTAGCTATCGAAGAAACCTACGGAACCATCGATAGATCGTGGGTTCGCATCACGAGTGAATGAGTGATCGCATCGCCGAGCCAACATCACCCGTCGGTTACTACTAGCGTCACCCGTCGGTTACTACTAGAACTGTAGTAGAACAAGGCGATGCATTGATAAAAGCAAACCCACCCGTCGGTTACTACTAGCGTCACCCGTGCGGCGCCGCGACGTGACGGCGACGAGAGCGGACCGTCTATGCAACTGTGGATCGGGATTGATTTTTGTACGCTTGCTCCAGCCGGGGCGGACAGTGTCAGCTGGGCGCGTCCCCCGATTCGGCGGTGAGCTGATCGATCACGGGCCGCAACGTGAACTGCCGACCGCGCTGCCGCCGGTGGCGTGGCACGTCACTGCACGGGGTCCCGCGTCGGCGCGTCCGTCCGTGTACGTATGCGCGTGTCTCGGACTATCCGAACCGGGCGGCGCTGCGACGCGCAATCATGCATTTTCCCGCTCTGCTTCCCATCGACTGGATCCCGCGAACCACATGGGAATCGGGCTGGACCGGAGGGCGAGCGGCAGCGCAATCATCTCGGCGTCGTCGTATTTTCCTCGTGGGGGAGTGGAGTAGGCAGTCGTCCTAGGTCCGGCCCCTCGAAAGTTGAACCGGTGGGGGCCTGACAGGAAGGATATTTTCTGGTATCGCGGCGGGCAGCTAGCAGCACCAAAATATCCTGCCGATGACACTGGATAAGCACTAGGACATGTAACTCTCAAAAAAAAAAAAAACTAGGACATGCACGCGACAAATAGCGATCGGAACGGGTCGAAGTCAAACACTACTATCGTTTCTTCTTCCAACTCGATGCTACTAGTCGCATTAACATTCCTATCGAGAACGTCGAGATGTGTACGGCAAACTGTCTCGTGCTCTCGTTTTCACGTTTCGCGCTGCTCGAGGCCGCCCTGTGGATGGAATCTATTATTCCTAGATCCAAATTAATATTTTTGAATTTGTTTAGATTCGAATATACGTAGCACTAAAATATTCGAATCTACGTAAATTTAAAAAATATTAATATGGATTAGAGGGAGTAGTAAAAGTACTATAAGTGAATCGAGTACGGAAGCCGTAAATCAACATACTTTTGCAGGTAAGCAGGTAAGGTGTCAAGCGGGATCCCACCTAAGTCTTATTTTTATTCATTTCGAGAGTGGACAATTTTGTCAAAATTTTACACTATTTTTTTTAAAAATAAACTAGAGTGGAACTTTGGTAGACAAGACAAGTCTCATCAGTCTACCGTGTATCTCTAAATAACTCTCGTACAAGCGTGTAGTTGTGCCATTGCCTCATTTGGCCCATTCGTCTCTAGAGTAACGGGTCACAGAATACTCATCCTCTTGGGCCGGCCCATTGAAGGAGTAGCAGCTTGCCCATCGTAGCCAGGTTAGACAGGGCCGCTCACAATCCCTCGTTGTTGAAGACCTGCTTGCCCCAAGCAGGTATAAGAGGAAAGCATTGACGTAGAGCTTCAAGATCCTCCCAAGTTGCTTGATCTTCATCTGTGCCACTCCATTGCACCATCGATGGCCAGCTTGGCAGAGACGATGCTGGAGTACACGAATAAGAATCTGATACAAGGCACTGGGTGAGGGCAACTGAATCGATACCAAGCGAGGGGGGGGGGGGGGGGCAATGCAAGGTTTCAACTGGGAGACATGGAAGACATGATGCACACAACTGGAAGGCGGCATGCCAAGTTTGTAGGCCACCAGACCGATGCGCTCCAGGACGGTGAAGGGCCCAAAGAACTTGAACGGAATCTTATGATTAGCATGCCGAGCGGCTAAAGATTGGATATACATTGCAATTTTAGCAAAACTTGATCCCCAACAGAGAATTCATGCTCAGTGTGATGCTTCTCTACTTGGTGTTGCGTGCGCTCCTGCGTGCATACGAGGTGCCAGCGTACACATGAGAGAATAAGTGATGCCGAGCCAAGCCTGAATGTCAGCAGATGCAATCTGGCTCGATGCAGTAATCCCAAAGTAACGAGGTTGGCGGCCATACAACAGCTCGAAGGGGGACTTGCCTAATGATAAGTGTCAGTTGGTGTTGTACAAAAATTTGTACAAGGCAATTCATTTGGGGGTTAGCATTGATGAAGCACCGCATGTAGCACTCCACCGACTGGTTAACTCGCTCAGTCTGCCCGTCAGTCTCTGGGTGATTCGCTGTACTCATCTTTAGATCAGTGACAATGGATCGAAAGATTGACTGCTAAAATTGACTGGTGAAGACATGATCTCGATCAGATATGAGCGAATGGGGCATACCATGTAGCTTTTAGATATTGTCGACAAACAATTCCATGACTTTGCTAGCAGTATAAGGATGCTTGTGGGGTAGGAAATGTGAGTACTTAGTCATCTTGTTGACAACAACTATGAAGCAATTGTAGTGACGTGAAGGAGGAAGTCCATCGATAAAGTCCATCGTCGTTATTTCCCATGGTTCAGATGGCACTCGCAAGGGTTGAAGCAAAACCACTAGCGGCAGGCGCTCTGGCTTGGCTTGTTCGCAGACAGGGCAAAAGCGAACATATTCTTTTATTTTCTGCTTTAGAGCTGGCCACTTGAATAAGTAATCATGCGACGGTAGGTGACAGGAAATCCAGAGTGTCCCCTTGGAGACTATCATGAAACGATGCAATGATTTATTGCTGCAAGGAACTATCCTGGCCAATCTAGATTCTGCCCTTATAGCGCAAGATGCCATGATCTAGTGTGTAATGCTCATCGGAATCCGGCGCAAGGGAAAGTTGTTGAAGCAAGGACTGAGCTTGAGAGTCATCTACATAGCTGTGCTGAATAGAACGAAGCAAAGAGGGTTGCACCGTGCTAACCGTCATGAGCTGGGAGCTGGGAGGAGGTTTGCGCGACAATGCATCAAAAGCTCCATTCAAGATGCGCTTCTTATAAATGACTTTATACCGCAAGCCCATTAATTTAGTCAATGCTTTTTGCTGCCAATCTGTGTGCAACCTTTGATCAGTTATATGGGCTAGGCTTTTATGGTCAGTTCGAATTACAAACTCAGCAGTCTGTAAATAAGATGCCATTGCTGGACATCCAAGAGTATGGCCAAGTACTCTTTCTCATAGACGGAGAGCCCTATGTTTCTAGGGCCAAGAGAACGGCTGGCATATGCCAAGGGAGGACCATTCTGAGACAAGACCGCACCAATACCGACATCACACGCATCAACATCAATTGTGAACTACCGAGAAAAGTTAGCCAGTGATAAAACTAGAGCTATGACAAGTGCATGCTTCGGAGTTTGAAAGCCAGTGTATGTACCATTTGTCCAGATAAATAGAGCTCCTTTTTTTCTAATAGGGCAGTGAAAGGTTGACTGATAACAACATAATGTTGGATGAATTTCCTGTAATAGCCTGACAACCCCAAGAAGCCCCTCAATTCCTTGATAGACCATGGTACTGGCCATGACTGAATAGTCTGAATTTTGGACTCACTTGTTGTTATACCATCTGCTGATATAACATGCCCTAGGTAGGCTACCTTCTCCTAAGCAAAGACACATTTGGATAACTTAGCCTGCCATTTATCCTTCTGCAAGATAGATAGGACTGCAAATAGATGTTCTATATGACCAGAGAATGTCTTAATGTGGATCCTGATGTCATTGAAGAAAACCAAGGCAAATTTCCTCAAACCAAGAGCTAATGATGCATTCCTGGCATGTTGAAAGGTGGCTGGTGCTCCAGTGAGACCAAAAGCCATTACTTTGAATTCATAGTGCCCATTGTGTGTTTGAAATGCCATTTTTTGTTCTTCACCTGGGGCCAAACGTATATCATGATATCCTGCTTTCAGAATGAGCTTGGAGAGCCACTTCATCCCTCCTAGTTCGTCCAATAGATCATCAATGACTTGTAAGGGATATTTTCCTTTGACTGTTAAGGCATTGAGGTGCCTATAATCCACCACTAAATACCAAGCTTTATCCTCTGGACCCCCTTTCTTAACCAAGAGAACATGTGAGCCAGATGGACTATTTCTATGAGTAATAACTCCCTCCTCCAGGAGTTCTCTTACTTGTTTTTCTAATTCATCTTTGAAGTCAGGAGCAACACGATAGGGCCTGATAGTTATAGGTCTAGCAAGGAACCAAAGGTATGTGATGGTCACATTGCCTTCTTGGAGGCAGCCTAACAGGAGTAGCAAAGACAAACGCAAAATTGTTTAGCAATTGTTGAACTTCGACATGAATAGTTTGCCATTTTTGTTATCCGAGTCCTTGATCAGATGCAGTTCCACTAAGGCATGTTTGCAGAATTGAGTACCCTCCCCCTATAACACCACTTGGTTCCCATCTTTCTGGATAGCAATCCACCCTATTCCCAATGAGTAATCGTTGGACTCTATTTGGACACCCAATCTAACCCAATAATCCCATAATAAATTCCCAGTGCCAATACACTGATACTGTCAGCAAACTAAGTGCCTTCAGCCTCCCAAACCAGAGCAGGAAAATATTCAGTACACTGCAATGTTGCCCCTCCAACCACCTTGACATGGATAGTTGTTGGCAACTAAGTGATACCTTGCAAAAACTAAGCCTTGTGTTCATCAATAAAGCAAGAAGAGCTGCCTAAATGCACTAAGAAGGTAAATTCATGGCTCTGTATAATCACTTTCAGCAGCATAGTCCTGAGAGCAGCTAAGCCTGAATCAATAGCAGTTGCAGATAATAGCATCAAATGAGGATCACACTGCATTTCCTTAGGTGTATCAGGTGGCTCAGAAGCACTGTCATCAGTAAGCTACATGTATGCTACCATTTCTTGCACCACATGTAACTGGATAGCGTTCTTACGTTGGCGTTCTATGCTCCACTTCTCGCCACAAACGAAACAAATCCCCTTGGATCAGCGAAACGCCTTCAAGTTTTTTCGCATGTTATCACTAAGATGTCTCTGTGCTTCAGCAACCCTCTTCTCCTCCACAGATTAAGACAAACATCTAGGAGGCAGTGGAGGTGCAGGCATAGGTGACTGATAAGAGCGCCGGGGTAATTAAAAAAGATCGTATGGGCACCTAGAGGAGGGCGGGGGTGAATAGGTGTTATCCCAAATTTTAATTCTTTTTTAATTTAGGCTTGACACAAAGGTAAATTCTCTAGATATGCAACTATGGTGAATTTACCTATATGCCAACCTAGCTACTAAACGAGTAAAGAGCGGTGAGAGAAACGAAGTAAGCGAGAGTGGAGCACGTGGATACACGGGATTTGTTTTACCGTAGTTTCTTCCTTTTTAAGGGAAGTACATCTATGTTGGAGGGGTTGACGATACTAAGACCATCACACTACAATAGGCCTCACCATGTTCTCCGATGAATCTTGCCACAACTGGCATGATCCACCTTTTCACTATACAATACCTTCAAAGAAGGAACCGATACCTTTACAACAAGATCGGGGCACACATCCACAACTGAATTGGAGGCTTCCGAGATGACAACAAGCCGCCACAATAAACAAGTTTAGCAAATATCGAAACCGAGACCTAGAAATTCAAATGAAACTCTAGATCAAAGGGCCCTCAAATGAACGAGAGGGAAATGCAAATCTCTTTAGTGATGACGTAGATCAAGTCCTTCTCCCTCGATCCTCTGAAGACCAAGGCCTTCGGATGGATGAATGAGTAGATCTTGGGAATTTGGTGCTCATGAAGTATATTGCTTTTTTCGGAAGATTTGAGAGACTCCAGGTTGAAGATGGGGACGGATATTTGTACCCCACCTAGATTGTAACCATTTGGAGTCGTCGGGGGCCGGATAATCTCGCCCAAGTGGGGGCCGGATAATCTCGCCCAAGTGGGGGCCAGATAATCCTATCGGGGCAAATATCTGGCTCGGAGCAAATAATCTAGGGCAAACATCTGCCACCCTTCTGAGCATCGCGCCTCTCGTCCTTAGCAAAAATTCTTGGGGGCGGATAATCCGGCCCATCGGGGGGTGGATTATCCGGTCAGGGCACAAACTTCGGCCCTTGCCAAATATCCTAGGAATTATCCCCCATCTGAGGTCGCACGTCTGGTCCTTAGTCGAATTTGGGGAGGGGCAGATAATCCGGGTCTGGCTAGGGCCGGATTATCCAGCCTAGTGGCGAATACCCGGCCAATAATTCACCCCTATATGAGTGTCGCGCATCGGGTCCTTAGGCGAAATTGCGAGGGGCAGATGATCATGTCCTAGCTAGGGGAAGATAATTCGGCATGGCCAGTATGATTCTGCTGCATTTGGGCGGGGCTCTTGGTAATATTTTGGTGTGAAGTTGTTGACACAGGACAAACATGGTATCTACAACACTCAACGTACAACTAAACTATCATTGGCATTGTTATCTAACATAAAATATTAGAGATCATGAAATGCTCTTTCAGTAATGGATAAGGTGGAGAAGTGTTTTCCACTATACCACATTCGTCACCTAGTTCCTCATAGAGCAATGGAAGAGAATAGGCAGTATCCAAATCTCGGGGTTGTTGAATGGCCACCAGCAGGCGGACTCCAAACCTCAATCCATCGAGAAATTTGGTGAAGTAATGAATCTGATCAAGGTTGGGCTCATAAGAAGCTATTTGGTCCATCAAAGTAGAGAATCTCGACACATAATCCTCAACAGAAGAATTCTGAGTAATATGAATCAACCTCCTAACCAAAATCTGATGCTAGTTATGAAAGAAACGAGCTAGAACTGATGTAACAAATTCTGACCAGATTGGGCGTGGATGCTGCTGAAGCTGTGATTCGAGCCATGTCGCCCCTGCACCCGCGAAGTGATCAGAAGCATATGATTCCCACATAGCAACAAGAGTCTTCCAATGCTAAAAAATATTCCTCGCAACACCGTTGCCACAATTTCGGATTGGATCCGTCAAATTGTGGTAGTTTGACACGCGGGCTAGAAACATGTTCAGGAATACGGTATTGACTCGAACCTGCATTCAGGGGAAGAAAGCAGGTTTCAGCAGGATTTCATACCTCCGCCCGGAGGAGTCATGTGGGTTGCACATGTGGCCTGGACGCCGGTGTCGGTGACGAAGGGCCTGAACACATCGAGGAGTTCCTTCTTGTAGTCGAGGAAGCGACACTCGTACTCGTCCTTAATATCAGTCATAAAGGAGCTCGTACAAGGCCTCTGATTATGGTGACAAGGACTCCATCATCTCCGAGCGACGGCGAGACGAAATTCTGGTCGGGTATGAGCGGGATGGGATCTCCAGATCGGTGTATCAGAAAGGCTCTGGTTACCAATTGTAAGCACCAACTCTACCTACAACTACGAATCACGAATTACTCACTTGAAAGTGGATTGGAGACTGGGGATCAGGCTGCTTCCACCCATCCACCCTCACATCCTGTTCGGTGTTCTACGCCGACTACCGTCGGGTTCTTTCTTAGGTTACAAGACAAGTCTCAGCAGTTGACATGGGTATACCTTACAGGTACTCAAGCTTGGTATATATGGTCTAAATACGTACGGGCCCACGGTGTCGCCAAGGCCCAGACGAAAGGACTCGACTAACCTGCGGGCTCTCGATTGCTTGAGAGACAAGAAGAAGCTAAAGATAGAAAGTTTGAAGGGAAGAACCCTTACTTGTAACCGACTCGACCTGTTACCCAAGACCTAGCCTATCTATATAAAGGCTATGAGGGGGCGGCAAGGAGGAGACAGACACAACCCTAGTTTTCACAACTCCCGCCAGATTGCATCTGCGCACCATTGTAACTTTTGACTCTCTCGATAATTCCACGAGCAGACAAGCAGGAGTAGGGACCTCTACGAGGCCTGAACCTGGGTAAATCCTTTGTCCCCTATGTGCTTGTTTGCTAGCCGATAGATGTCTCCAGCACTCCCTCCTTCTCCAAAACCCAAGTCCATAACAATGGGCATTGATGAGTTAAACCCTCGTCAATTGGCGCCGTCTATGGGAAGTGGGAGTGCTGGTGTTGCGGCTTCTTCGGCCCCATCAACCGTGATCTACAACTCCACAACAGCGGAGATTCGCCAGCTCTTCGGCGCCTTCGACTTCACCGTCCACACACCGGCCACCCGCCCGGCTTTCGAGTCCGTGGGAGACGGAATCAGCTTGGGGATTGGGAGCTTCCGCTTCCAAGTTGGTCAGATGGGCACGCTTCGCATGCCTGATCAATCGACAACACCGGCGATTGCCCCGGCATCATGGTTCCCTCCATCGATCGGCACCCTCAGCGAGCTCAATACTCCGGTGGCAGTCGGGAACACGATCAGCGACGGCAGTCGCGACTCCGATCTGAGCGATCTGGCCACAGAAGATGGAACCTGCGGTTCCGAATCTGAAAGTTGCGGAAGCAACAGCTTCCCCAATCACTTCATGTGCGTCGTCATCAACGCAGGCAACACCTCCGCCAATCGCGGCATCGTCAACACCAGCAACGGCACCGATCCACCCAACGTTGGCAATGGTGGCAACGGCGGTAACGGCGCCAACGGTGGAGCAGTCGAACCTCCCAGCATAATCAATGAGCAAACCGGCGAACGCGTCGTAATCAGGCTCAACGAGCAAGAGTGGGAGCGCTGCCGCGAAGCCCTACGAGGTGCACCTCTGCCCTTTGGATCCCCACAGGAATTACTAATGGGCTACCACTGGCTCCTGAAAGAGGAATTCAAGCGCCAAAAAGAAGCAATCGCGCAGCTGGAGGCGCGTAAAAGGGCGACGAACGAATCGAGCCTTCGTCGTGCTGGGCTCTCCTCCTACGGAGGATCCTCCTCACGAGGAAAAGAGTACGTCGCCAAGAAGAGGCAGTCGCGAATGGCTCACCTCACCGAACAAGAGCGCATAGACGCCGCGAAAGTCCTCGACTTCAGCTCTATGACAGTCGACACGAGAGGCAACGTGGTCCCCAGAACGCCGCAGGCCGCGGTCACGGCAACCACCATGTACCTCCTCAACAACCTGCCACTGGCTGGAGATCCCCGAACCGCCATGCACCGATCTACGATCGCGGGTTTGGGGCTAATCGAGGCCGCCCTCGACAAGCAGCCAGTACCAGACCCCAAAAAGGGCAAAACGCTAGCAAAACGCTACTCCTCGCCCTCGTCTAGCGATGACAGTCACGACCTGTCTCGACGCCGTCGTTCGCAACGACACGATCGCGACTACGACGCGCGCAACGACCTCACACAACGTAAGATCAACAAATCAAGAGCACGACGTGCCCGGTCGACTGACTCAGAGGAGGAAGACGGGGAGCTCTACGGCGCCAGATGCTTCAGCAGATCCATTAGGCAGAAACGAATGCCTAAGGGGTTTAAACTTCCGTCGGAAAACCCGAAGTTCGACGGCCTACAAGACCCTAAAATCTGGCTAGAGGACCACATCTCCTCCGTCAGACTCCACGGAGGCAGTCGAAGTACTGCCATGCAATGTTTGCAGCTACAACTGTAGGGCGCCGCCCGAGCATGGCTCAATAGCCTCCCACGCGGATCCATTCGCAGCTGGGATGAGCTGGTCTATAGCTTCGTGCGCAACTTTGAGGGCACGTACAAACAGCCCGCATCAATCGAAGAACTGAGATGCTGCCAGCAAAAATCTGGTGAATCACTACGCTCATACATCCGAAGGTGGTCCATCATCAAGAATTCCACGGAAAACATCTCAGAGGACCGCGCGATTGATGCATTCAACGGTGGCGTTCACCGCTTAGAGCTCAGGGAGGAGCTGGGCCGCTCAAAGCCCCAGACTATCGACCACCTAATGGAGATCGCGAATCGATGGGCTGATGGAGAAGATTCAGTGAAGAACCGCGCTCACTCTGATGAGGAGGCAGAGCTCGAACGCAGACGCGACCGTCGAGGCAAACGCCGCATGCGCATCTACGACGATCGTGACGACGTTAATATGGTCGCAGCCGGCTACACCGAGAGACGCGACGACAACCGCAACAGCGGATACCGTAGCAGCGGATACCGCGACTCTGGGAAGACCATGCAAGTGTGGCAACGCCGCACTCGCGACGAGGCAACCGCGACCTCCATCGAGGAGAAACTGTCCGGACCATGCACGGTACACTTCTACATCGACAAGCATGACGGCAAGAGAAAGTCGAGCCACCTCCTCAAAGACTGCCGCGAGTTGCTCAAGCTACACGAGGGATTGGTTTGGATGAACCGCAACGTAGTCGAAAGAGGCTACGAGGCCGCTCCAGGCGCCGTGGCGCATGGCGCACCGCCACCACCACCAGGGCCACCCCCGAACGGAGCTGCACCGGACCAGCACCACGGAGGAGAACCGTACCCACGGGCCATGGGTACCATGATGATCCAAAAGGGGCGCCCCTCCAATAGGGTGCAGAAAGCTATCACTCGCCAAGTCAACTTGGCCACGCACTCACCACCATCCACCACTGAGTACCTCAGTGGCAGTGAGTCGTGCATCACCTTCGATAAACACGACCACCCGCCTCAAGTACCTTGCCCAGGTCATTGCCCCCTCGTACTCGAGGTGCAAATTGGAGGTTTCAACATAAGTCACGTCTTCATGGACGGCGGAAGCGGCATCAACCTCATATTCGCGAGTACCCTGCGAGCAATGAGGATTCCTCTAACTTGCTTGGAGGCATCGGACACAATGTTCCATGGCATCGTCCCAGGGAAAGGCGTATACCCCCTGGGAAAAATCAACCTCGACGTCATATTCGGCACGCCGAAGAACTTTAGGCTCGAGCGCATTGACTTTGAGGTCGTCCACTGGCCCTCACAATACCACTGCATCCTCGGACGCGTCGTGTTCGCTAGGTTCATGGCGGTACCCCACTATGCCTACCTGCAGATGAAAATGCCAGGTCCCAACGGCGTCATCACGATCAACGGAAGCTTTGAGCGATCCGACAGTTGCGATAGGGAATTCAACAGAATCTCCCAGTCCTTTGGCATGCAGGAGGAGCTCGCGCGATTGAAGGAAACGACAGACAATAGTATGTCTCCCCTGAGTAGGCCAAGCTCACCTGATCTCTCCTTCGACTCATCCGTGCACACAAAGAAGGTGCAGGTCCATCCGACAGATCCCGCCAAAACGGCCCTCATCGCCAACAACTTGAGTCCCGCATAGGAACTCGCGCTCGTCGAATTCCTCCGTGAGCACTGGGAAATTTTCGCCTGGTGTCCTGCGGACATGCCAGGAGTTCCCAGGGAATTCGCCGAGCACGCACTCAACGTCAACCCCGACGCAAGGCCAGTCAAACAAACAATCAGACGACTATCTGAGCCACGAGCGCAGGCAGTTGGCATGGAGATCAACAGACTCCTCGAGGCCAAATTCATACGCGAGATCAAGGAAAGCACTTGGCTCGCCAATACGGTGCTGGTGCCAAAAAGGACACGGATATCCTACGAATGTGCGTGGACTTCACTTCTCTAAACAAGCACTGCCCAAAGGATCACTTCCCGCTACCACGGATCAATCAAATCATCGACTCCACCGCTGGATGCGAGCGCCTCTGCTTCCTCGATGCCTACTCAGGCTATAACCAAATTCGAATGAAGAAGGAAGACCAAGAGAAGACCGCGTTTACAATGCCCTTCGGTGTGTTCTGCTACAACACAATGCCCTTCGGGCTAAAAAACGCGGGAGCCACCTACCAGCGGTGCATGCAGGCTTGCCTCAAGGAGCAATTGGGTCGCAACATCCAAGTCTATGTCAACGACATAGTAATCAAAACCAAGGAGGAAGCCTCTCTAATCAACGACTTGCGTGAAACATTCGCCAACCTCGATCGTTACCGGATTAAGCTCAATCCGGACAAATGCGTCTTCAGCGTACCATCTGGGCAGCTGCTCGGGTATCTCATCTCCGCAAGAGGGATTGAGGCAAACCCGAAAAAGATAAAGGCCATACTGGCCATGGAGAAGCCAAAGAACATAAGAGGCGTCCAGCAACTAGCCGGACGAATCGCGGCCCTCAGCCGATTTATCAATCGAATGGGGGAAAAGGCCCTGCCCTTTTATCAGCTCCTCCGCAAAGTTGACAAATTCGAGTGGACCAAGGAAGCGCAAGAAGCATTTGAAGATCTCAAGCGCCTGTTATCCACCTCGCCGGTACTGGTGACTCCACGAGAAAGGGAGCCACTGCTGCTGTACATCTCCGCTACTAACCAAGTAGTTAGTACAGTGCTCGTCGTCGAACAGGCCGAGGAAAACAAGGTCCATGGCGTACAACGCCCGGTATACTACCTCAGCAAGGTCCTCACGCCAACAAAACAGCGATACCCGCACTACCAGAAGCTGGCGTACGGCGTCTTCATGACCGCCCGACGACTGCGCCATTACTTCCAGGAACACCCAATCGTGGTAGTCAGCGACGCCCCATTAGGACATATCCTCAATAACCCCGACGCCACGGGACGAGTCGCGCTCTGGGGAATCGAACCGTCTCCACGAGATATCACATACGAAAAGCACGACGCAATCAAGTCGCAAGTTCTCCCTGACTTTCTCGTGCATTGGATGGAAAACCAACTCCCGGACAAGCCAGAAATGTCCTACCTTTGGACCATGCACTTCGATGGATCCAAGCGGAAAGACGGAGCAGGAGCAGGCGTCATTCTGACGTCACCTCAAGGAGACAAGCTCAAATACATCCTGCGAATGCAGTTCACAGCCTCAAACAACGAGGCTAAATACGAGGCCCTGTTGCACGGGATGAGGATGGCAAAAGCCTGCAGCGCAAAGAGGCTCATCATATATGGCGGCTCCAAGCTGGTCGTCAACCAAACAATGCACGAGTGCGATGCACTCAATGACAACATGATCGCATACCACGACCTCTATGATACACTCGAGGGAGACTTCGATGGTTGCGAGTTGCGACATGTAGGTCGCGAAAGCAATGAGGAGGCGGACGCACTCGCCAACATAGGCTCTACCTGCGCCCCCATACCACCTGGGGTATTTCTCGAGCGCATCTGCGAACGCTCCATCAAGCCAAAGGCCGCAGAGAAGAAAACAAGCGCAGCAATGGACTCGGGGGCCACGCAACCCAATGAGCCAATGGCACTCGATGACTTGGATCTAGACACAGGACTCGAAGGGCCAATGAGCGTCATGATGATAGAACAATCCTGGACGCAGCCGTACATTACATATCTCCTCAGCAAGTGCTTACCGGACGACCCGACAGATGCAAGGCACATCGCACGATGCTCCAAGGCATTCGCCATTATCAACGGCGAACTGTACAGGCGTGTTACAACGATGCGTCTCCCTGGCCGATGGAAAAGCAGTCCTCCTCGACATACATGAAGGAAACTGCGGACACCACGCTGACAGTCGCGCCCTCGTTGCCAAAGCTCTACGAGCTGGATTTTACTGGCCCACGGCCATGCGCGACGCCAAGGACATAGTCCAAAAGTGCAACGCTTGTCAGCGATTCGCGGACAAACCACACGCACCAGGCGCAGAATTGCGGCCTATTCCATTGGCATGGCCCTTCGCACAGTGGGGTCTCAACATGGTTGGCAAACTCCCAAGGTCCTCGCAAGGAGGATACGTCTACCTCTTGATCGCAGTCGACAAATTCACCAAGTGGATCGAGGCCATGCCAGTAACCAAGCAATCAGGGCACATCGCGGTCAAGTTCTTCGAGTCCATTGTCTATCGCTTCGGTGTGCCGCACAGCATCATCACTGACAACGGAACGAACTTCACATCCAAAGGATTCCAAGAATTCTGCGAAAACCTGGGGATCAACATCAGTTATGCCTCAGTCGCGCATCCATAGACCAATGGTCAAGTGGAAAAAGCAAACGGGCTCGTCTGTAGCGGCATCAAGAAGCGACTACTTCGACCACTCGAACAAGCCGCGGGTTTCTGGCCAGATGAGCTCCAATCCGTACTCTGGAGCCTACGTACAACTCCAAACAGCGCCACAGGCTACACGCCATTCTTTATGGTGCACGGGGCAGAATCGGTACTACCCGCCGAAGTAAGGTACAAGGCGCCGCGCATAGTCGCTTACAGCGAACAAGAGTCATCTCTTGCACTCGAAGACTCCGTCGACCTCCTCGACGAGGCGAGAGAAATCGCCGCAGAAAGATCCACGATCTACCAGCAGAACCTGCGCAACTACCACAGAAGAAGGCTTCGCCCCAGATCCTTCGTCGAAGGTGACCTGGTTCTGCGACTGAAGCAGCAGGGGCATCTCAAGCTCGAGTCCCCCTGGGAAGGACCATACTTGGTTACAGAAGTAATCTCAGGTGGCGCCTATCGCCTTCAAGACCTAGAAACAGGAGTCGCATACTCCAACACTTGGAACGTCGCACAACTGCAATGCTTCTACCCCTAGCTGTTTTTACTTTTACATCGCAAATAAGGCTACTCAGCCAAGGCTACTTAGCCACACACTGTACCGCGTATTGTTCTCCAAATAAATAAAAGCTAAGTACCTCAAAACTCTGTGTTCTTTCTTTTCACTTCTGTTACTACTGTACTCGGGGGCTGCGCCACCCTACACACATTTGTTCTTCGAACTAATAAACACGACATCCTGAGTAGCTGGCACATCAATCGAACCCCTTAACGCAAACTCAACCCAGCTGCAACGCACCTGGCAGGTTGATAAAGGGATGGCCAGGCTAACGAAAAGGACTCGCATAGTGCAACGCACCTTACGCTTACAAAAAAGCTATTTGTACGCGTTCAACAATAAATTACATACAAATATATAAATAAACTTTACAACCCAAATACACTTATGTGCAGGATACAAATCCAGTTATGGCTCCAACAGAAGAACATTGGTTTGCTCCTCGAAGAAGTCGACAATCTCCTCTACTGGGCGGTCCACCGCTTGATAGTGCGGCACCATATTCCAAGAAGATCCGGCTGGCGGCGCTGGCAGACCGGAAGCTACGACGGTGACATCCACGTCAGGACTGTGAAATCACACCATCGAGAGGGCAGCCTTGGCACCAGCCACCAACTGCTGCCTCACGCACTCGCGAACCGCGGACATATCTTGAAATTTGGCCAGGAGAGCCAACAGGCTTGACGGTGTGTCATCCAACGGGAACATCGCCAGGTAGATATTCTTCAAACATGACTGCGACTTCTTCAGGAAGAGCAGCACTCGCGAAGCGCGATCCTGCAGGGTCGCCATTGCAGTCGCACGATCATGATCCACCCAGAAGTATCCACTCTCTTGGAGTTGCTCCTGGGTGAGACCATGAAGGCGGATAGCAATCCTATCCCTCTCCTCCTGCGGACGGTGTGCGCTAACAACTACACGAAGCAGCACCAACAGCATGAGTACAACGTACCACTGCGACTATCTACAAAGGAAAAGATGAGGATGAGCAAACTAACACTTAAACTGGTCGCCCAGCTGCGTCACCTCGCCAAGCAGATACTGCTCGCGGGCGGCAGCTTTTTCCGCCTTTGATTTCCACACATCTGCGTTACCGCGGATCAGTGGCAACTCACGCTCCAGCTGCTTCACACGGTCATGAAGTCGCGACAGCAAAGACAGCTCCTCTACCCTGGAGCGCGGCGGTGCCACTGTCTCATCAAGAGATGATGGATCCTGGTCTCCCCCTACGGGACCACTCGATGTGCCCTACCACAGATCAAGGCAGAAGCAAATAAGGCGACCAAACTAACACAACGGCAGGGATAGCAGATGCATTCAGGATAAAGCATAAAAAATATTCACAAGCACACTCGCCAGCAGGCATGTTCTTAGAGCAAAAGGACAATTCGTTATCTACTACACAAAGCTAACTACGGAGCAACTGGCTTCTTCGACTTCGACGCCTTCGGGGGCTTCATCAAATCCGTGGCAGTATTAGACGCCACTGATTTTCCACCTGCCCCTGAAGCCGAAGCGTTCACCGCCTTCTTAGCGCGTTGGAGCTCCTCCGAATACTTGGCAGCGATACTAATCAAAGAATGACCGTATTTGGCACAAGCAGTCGCAAAGGGGGCGAAAACTACCTGCTGACCATCCGCGCCAACAGGCATTGTCTTCGACACCGCCGAGGGATCTATCTCGACTCCGTGGGCCTGCACCATGGCGAGTGACATCGTTGCACCAGCCGCTCGGAGGGAGTTCTTATAGGTAGAAGGCACACCCCCGGCGAGTGACTCCACCAGCTCGTCCATTTTGTCGACCTGCTCCGCCTTTGGCATCAACTCCTCTTGGAGGCGACTAAGGGCGACCTTGGCCTTGGACAATGTATTCTGGACGATGGCGCTTCGGTCTTCGACCGCGGATACTGCGCCAGCCAGAGCGTCATCACGACGAAGGGCCTGCGGGTCAAAACTCAAGTCGCCAGCATCTACACCAAAAAACATGGATCAGATTTCTGGTGCCAACGACAAAACTCCAGAAGCAGAGAAAAGCATCAATCAAAAATCCACCAGTAAAGGTACTTGAGAGGGCCTTGGCGACTGAGAATAGCTGCTCCTCGAACAACTTCTCCCTGGCCACAAAAGAGGCGCGCAGATCCTCTTCTCGCTTTCGGGCTTCATCACGAGCCGCGATTGCCTCATCGCGCCCCTTGACAGTTGCGGCCAGTGTCTTCTCCAAGGATGCGACATTGCGCAGTAGGGCGTTATGCGTAGCTACATGGCAGTCAAAATAATTGGCAATCAGTCAAACACACCAGAACAGAAAAAAGACGAAAGAAACAAGCGTGGAAGCACTCACTTTCGACCACGCGGTGACATGTCTCCAGCATCGCATGCTGACGACCCATCGCCATCACCTGCTCCGCCACTCGTGCGGCCTCTTTTACAAGGAGCTGTTGCACCAATCAAGGAATCAGATAAGGGCAACAGAAGGCGTTGACTGCCAAAATACAAAAGAAGGAAAGATATACTCACATGGTCCTCTAGTGACTCCAAAGAAGTCTGTTGAGCTGTCATCCGAGCAACTATTCGATGCTCCCCTCCATGAGGAGAACTCGAAGAATTGTGCCTGGAGTGGGCCGCCGCCAGAGGAGAAGGAGCACACTCGACCTCTACCTTGGCCCTTGAGGTCGCGACTCCTGATTCCTTCAAAAATTCAACGTCGCCAGAATATGACGACGCCTCTTGACTGCAAGACCAAATTCACATTGAGAAAGGGCAAAACTCCAGGGCAAAGCCAACAAAAAGAAAACAGAGAAGAAAGAACGAACTCATAAACTTACCAGTCAAACTTGTCAAGATCAAACGTGGCCTCCGCTGACTCCGATGAAGACTCCTTGGGCAATCGCATCTTCTTGCGAGAAGCTGGTGCTACAGCCCTCACAGGAACGGCGGGAATTGGTGACTCCGCGCCAGCAACTGTGCCCTCTGGAGTTGAAGGAGTCGACACATCAGAGTCCTCGCTGCGCGGACGCTTGCGAGTATCTGGGCTCTCCGACTCGGGGGCTTGCTCTTCCACGTCAGAAGGGACAGTCGACTCAGACTCATCCTCTTGAAAAGCTTCGCGAGGAATAATGCCCTCAGGGAGAGGAGGCATGCAAGGCGAGACCGCCCAATCCTGCATACAAAAAGCAAAAAGGAGCAGGTAAGCAACAGAAAAGCAATCGTGAATATAAGCTACTGCGTAGTACGACTGTACCTCAGGAGGAGGATTCGAAGCATCGAAGGGAGGAACGACTAGCTCATTCGGAAGCACATCCTTGAAGGTGTACTTTGTGACCAGTCGCACCCTCTTATCTACCTCACTCGTGGACATGCCATCGGCAGACACGCGAGTGGCATCATCAGCACCACCCCATTGAAACATGGGATGGACTCTAGCTTAGAGAGGCTGGACGCGACGACGCAGCCAAGTCCTGATAAGGGCGCAACCTCCCTCTTCTGCGCCCATGCGACTCTCGAGGTCGCAGACGCGTTGATATAGCACGTCCGTCTCCGCGAGTTCGGAAGGCATGATCACGTTCTTCCAAGAACGCATCTTCTTGCAGGGAGTCGCGGGCTCAAAAGGAGCGAGTCCAAAGTGCTCGTCCTTGGCCTTCAGGTCGCGAACATAAAACCATCTGTCCCTCCATCCCTGGACGGACTTGGCGAGCTTGATGTCGAAGTAGGTGGCGGATGGGTCGACATGGATTCCACAACCACCTACATCATAAACTAAAGAGCCTGATGCGGACTGACGCTTTAGCTTGAACAAACACTTGAAAAGGCCAAAGTGCGGCTCGATTCCGAGCCAGCACTCGTAGAGAGTGATAAAGCAAGAGATGTGAAGAATCGAATTCGGGGACAGCTGATGGAGCTGGAGCCCGTAAAAACAGAGGAGACCCCTAAGAAAGGGGTGGATAGGCAAAGAAAGGCCACGAATGATGAAAGCAAGAAACATCACTCGAAAACCAGCGGGAGGCACAGGAATGGTCTCACCACTGGGGACGCGCGCGTCTGCGACTGCGGTGGAAATAACTCCGTCTTGGCGAAGAAGACGAAGATCGGACGCCTTGATGATTGAGGGGCGCCAGGCACCATTGGTCACGCGGGTGCCCGCGACCTTCTTCTTCCCGCCAGCAGCGGCACTGGTGCCCACAGCAGCGGCGCCACCCTTCTTCGCCGCAGCAGCGGTGGCGACGGATTCAGCGGCAGCGCCTCCTTTCTTCTTTCCCATTGCGCGGCCGCGATGAGAACGCAGAAAGTAACTTGGGAACGAGCGGAGATGGTCCAGAACTATGGAAAAAATGAGCGCAGGAGAAAAGCAGAGGAGCAGCGGCAATGGCGATGGCAGCGAGGAAGAAAATGGCGCAGATGGAAATTTACCGTCGTAGCATCGCTACTTAACCCCTAAGAGATGCAATCCAACGGCTCACAAAAACCCTATTAGACGCGTGGCAGACGTCGCGCTCGACACGTGGAGAAGAGGAAGCGCGAACCGTCTCTCCACTGCGCGGAAGTCGAGGAGGCACAGTTAATAATAAGGTTACGCACGCCCAGTCAACTCAAAGTCAGAAAGTGGGACCCACCGCTCGTCACGTCCCGTCAAAGCCGCTCACGCGGGTAACTGAGGTCATGCAAGCGTCAGCACTGATGTCATCAAAGGCTACTTAGCGGAAAACTTCGACTACTTTAGTCCTTGCTGGAGTTTTCGACTCCACCAAGCACTCAGGGGCTACTCCCATAGGGAGCGCTGGCCGCGCACCCTATGATTTTCTTTTCTTATTGCAGGGATACAGGCAATCATAATCAAACCCAACCACTCGAAAAACGATTCGACTATGGACGTGGGTTACTCCCATATGGAGCGCTGGAAACAAATTCGACTGAAACAAGCAAGCAAAAGACGACAGCAGTCGCAATCCAAGTTTTCGACTCAAACAAACAAAAATGACAGCAGTCGCAAAATTTCTTTAGTCCCTGCCTGAGTCTTCGACTCAACCAGGCACTCGGAGGCTACTCCCATAGGGAGCGCTGGTCGCGCACCTTATGATTATTTGCACGAAAGCTGTGCGTTGATTACATCAGCACTCGCAGATCATGGCGACACCGCCTCATAATTTTTCCTACAAAGAGATTACGTCTCGTGGGTTGCCCGAATCATCTCCGCGATGATAAAATTCGGATGCCGCGCTTACAACGTGAAGGTAAGACCTGAATAAAGGCCTGGCAATGCATTTAACTGCGCACTACCAGAAACATATCCGTGCCTACAGGCACGATGAACATGCCTTGACGGACGAGTCAAGTGCTCACACTCATATAACTGGAATTTGACTCCTGTAAGACCTCCGCGGCTTGAGTCAAATTACGCCAGCACTTTTCCGGATTTGAGTCCGGGGACTCGAATTCGAGTAGATTGCGTTGTTTCACCCTAAGGTGGTTAACTGGTACCGATACTTCGGTTATATCAGGCACGTATATCAACAATTCCTATGACACAAATAAAAGCAGTCGAAATGTACTCATTCAGGCACTCGAAACTTGAAAAAGTACCCAGTCGAATCTGCGATTCCACTGGATACTCGGGAGCTACTGACATGGGTATACCTTACAGGTACTCAAGATTGGTATATACGGTCTAAATACGTACGGGCCCACGGTGTCGCCAAGGCCCAGACGAAAGGACTCGACTAACCTGCGGGCTCTCGATTGCTTGAGAGACAAGATGAAGCTAAAGATAGAAAGTTTGAAGGAAAGAACCCTTACTTGTAACCGACTCGACCTGCTACCCGAGACCTAGCCTATCTATATAAAGGCTAGGAGGGGGCGGCGAGGAGGAGACAGACACAACCCTAGTTTACACAACTCTCGCCAGATTGCATCTGCGCACCATTGTAACTTTCGACTCTCTCGATAATTCCACGAGCAGACAAGCAGGAGTAGGGACCTCTACGAGGCCTGAACCTGGGTAAATCCTTTGTCCCCTGTGTGCTTGTTTGCTAGCCGATAGATGTCTCCAGCACTCCCTCTTTCTCTAAAACCCAAATCCATAACAATATGCATTGATGAGTTAAACCCTCGTCAGCAGTCTACTGTGCCTCCCTAGCGTGGAGCTGTGCCGGTGCCTTATTTGGCCCATTTTTCTTTAGAGTAACGGGTGGCAGCCCGTCTTGTCCTCTTGGGCCAGCCCATCGAAGGAGCAGCAGCTTGCCCATCGTCGCGAGGTGAGGCAGGGTCGCTAACATACCACAACTAATTATATACTTCACTCCACTCTATACTCTATATGCAGCCACAGCTCGACCGATCAACCTTGTACAGCTAATTAACTAGGGCGTCCCAGCTGGCCGGTCATGCTGTGATATGCGTACTTGAGAGATAAAGCTATGACTGGATTGCATGTTAGGTCTCAGCTGGTGGGGCAGCATGTTGATACGCACATGCCCATGCCCATGCCCATTACTGCTAGTGATCCATCGATAATGGCTTATAGCCTAGTACACCACCTATCACATGCTCTTTGGAATTGATCGAATCGTTTAGCTAAGCAACCAGCCAACCCGATAGAGCGACACGTACCCCCTCCGTCTCCCAGAAAGGATGTCTCAAGTTTGTTTGAATTCGGATATATCTATTCCTTCTGTTCGAAAATATAAGCTGTTTTAGCTTTGTAAATCGAATGTATCTAGATATCTTTTAGTTTATATGTTCGTAGAGATTTAGAGTGAACCTTACACTAAAACGTGTCTAGATACACTCATAGCATAAAGCTAAAATGTCTTATATTTTGAAATAGAGGGAGTATATACTAAATAGTGTCTAGATATATTCATGTTTAGACAAATATGAGACATCTTTTTTTGGAACGGAGGAGTACATAATATAAGGCATATAAGAGTATATGCGAACCGAAGGCATACCATGGCTAGCTAGAGAGAGGAATCGGCCAAGAAGGATCGTGCAAGTAGACATACGAATGCGTCACCGGTCAGCTACGTTTCTTCTAGCTTTTCCAGGAAACGGCACAGGAGGCAACAAGATCGGCGTGACGAACCAACCCTATCCCTTGCCAGAAATTCAGGTGCAGAAGCAAATGCCAACTGTACCGCCCAAATTTATCACCGGACACATTCATCTCACCGGCCGCTATGACCGGCCGAAAGCGTCACCAGACACATCATCTTCGAGTGTCAGGCACAGCGGCCTAGTTACCCGCCGGATGCTGCTTTTTTTAAAATAATACGCTTTTTTCAATTATTTTGGAAAGTATTATACGAATTTAACAATATCTATTTGTAGCACATAGTCGTTCGGTATAGCCGAATGAGTTTCTAATGGGCCGTCGGCTGACAATCAGCATGCAATCGGTCAAACCATGGCCAACTGATTCATTCGGTCAGGCCCAGGCAGATTATTTTATTCGGTCAAGTCCTGGCCGCTTGCTCTAATCGTCTTAGTCCTGGCCAAGTCATGCATGATCAATGCAATGCTACATGACTAACCTAAACCTAGACAATTCCAGCCCGCATTTTCTCCCCCACCGGTTCCCGCCATTTTCTCTCGCCGGATCTTTTGAGTGCTTCTATAAAACACGGGGCACCGATATATTTTCATTCATCATTCTATCAGTTCATCCTCTTTCTCTCTCCCCTTGATTTCACCATGAGTGCCTTATTCAGACCCTGACTACATGCCGAGGAAGATGAAATATGTAAGGTTGCCACCGGGGGTGAGAGCAGAGCGGTGTTGGTGCGGTCATCTTGACAAGGTGAAAGAGAGCGTGAATTTCTCTGATAAGATGGGCATGAAGTTTTTCATGTGTGCCAACTATGACCAAAGCCCGCCCATCAAGCTAGTTCGTCGTCCTAGAGGCCTCCGGTACATTCTGAAAGCATGATTAACCCAGCTATTTTATGTCCTTTTTGTTGTTTTATTCATACCTTTATTGTGGTTGCAGTCTCTTCCTCCTATCTGCAAATTGTACCATTGTATTGACACGGAGCAACTAGCTTGGGCCGTGCAAGAGATTGTGGATCGTAATCGGTTGCATGGGCTAGCTTTCACGCTGAGAAACGTACTGAAAGGATTGCCGCGTAGGAGAAGAAGGAGCGAGCGAGAGAGAGAGAGAGAACTGAAAGAATAAACAGAAGAACAAGCTTGAAACCATGAGCTGAACAGGAAAAGGCGCGAGGAAGAGGAGCACATGAAAGAGGTGCGCAAAGATACCCGTACGGCCGAAAGTTAGAGATTAAGGGAAAGGACTGCTGAAACGCGGGCAACAGAAGAACGTGGGGACAAGACCGACTCAGGATAGGTACATGTATGTCTCACAAGCGATGTATCTTAATTTCAGTTGTAGTGTCATGTTATATCTTAATTTCAGCTCGTGTGTTGTGTTGTATCTTAGTTTCAGTTGTAGTGTCGTGGTGTATCTTAATTTCAGCTTGTGTGTTATGTTGTATCTTAATTTCAGTTGTAGTGTCGTGGTGTATCTTAATTCAGCTCGGGTATTGCGTTGTATCTTAATTTCAGTTGTACTGTAGAGATGTATCTTAATTTTATTTTTAGTGTAGAGATGTATCTTAATTTCAGCACGTAGAGTTCCCTCCATTTTATCCCCACCATTTTTCTTCTCCCTAAGTTTTCCCGCCAGATTCTCCCACCAACTTCTTCCCGCCATCTCTTCTATTTTCACTCTATAAAACCCCCCTCACTCAGTTCTGTCAACACTCAACCGTTTTCCTCTTCTACAGATGTCGAGTCCTCCTTGCGATCATAGGTTTCGCTAGTGGATGTCTGGAAAGCTTTTACATTTGGCCAGAGAGTTTAGGGTAGACGACACTATAGTTACATGGGAGGCACTCATTAGTAGTGACCTCCTCCTTAATGAGCTAGCTGAGATATTATTTAGGTCTAGTGTCCGCCCTAAGAGGACTCCTGAGAAAATTCGCATCGAACCTCAGGTTGAATGCATTGTGGGAAGTGTTAAAGCTTCGTACCACCAAGCCTATGTCGTATTAGGCAGATGACATTTGGTCTTGGGTAAAGAGCGACGGCGAGGAAGAAGACACATATGATCTCTTCATGCCGCCGTATGGCAAGAAGACAAGAGCTGCCTAGGAGAAGGAAAGAGCAAAGAAGGACAATGGCGCTTCATCATTGATGAGCAAGGGAAAGGGCCAGGCATCATCGTAGTTTGGTTATCTAAGTTTAATTCGGATCTTGTCACTATCTTGTCAGGTTGTGGTTGTATTTTAATGCTCTCTTGCAGTTCGTGTTTGTATCTTAACTATCTATTGTAGTTGTTTGGTAGTGAAATGAATAACGATGCTAAATAATAGTAATGTGTCTCACACGTATATATGTTCATGTCTCACACATAGATTGTCCAATGTCTCAGAAGTACAGCGACATATGTCTCATAAATAGATAGATAGATAAACGAATCATACATACAAAGATAGACATGCCCGATGTTCACTGTCGTCGTCTACCACGACGCTCAGGTGGTGGGTTAAGGGGCGTCCAGCCGTACCTATGGGGCGGCCCAATGTTTCGAGGAGGAATCATTGACCTGTGCTCCTCGTACTAAGTTCCATGTGTGGGGCATGGGGGAGGAGTCTAAAAAAGGTTCAACCAACTGCTTTGTGTCATTAAATCCTGAGTGTTGTGATCCACGTCATGATCACTCGTCCACACGGATCCGGACATAGATGACTGATAGCCAAGCATAAACCCCTGCACACCGTAGGCTCCTGCACGTGAAACCAGAAGTACATTAGAAATTTATATGAACCAAGCCTCGACACTTTTCGTCTAAGACGCTTACCCTATGGCTGTGGCTGTGGACGAAAACTATAGTTCAGCACAGGAGAGTGGCCCCACGACGAACCTCCACCTTAAAAAGGTGGCTCTTGTCGTTGCTGCTGCTGTCACTAGTCGAAAGAAGTCTACTGCTGCCACGACAAACCTTCAGCCTGGTCTGGACAGGGAGGTCTTGGAGTTGTCTGCGGTGTAAGTCGTGGACGTGGAGACTGTCGTAGGGGCTGTAAGGTTCCATAGCAGAAAGCAAAAAATTCTAACTATGCAAACACTAATACCAGGATTTATACTATGTAGACATAAGTAACAAAAAGAGAGAGACGATATTTATACCTTTGAAGACCGAGGCACGCCTTACGCAGGAAGGCGTATGTTGATGAAGGCAAACAGCTCCAAGCACCCCAAGTGTGATGCCTCCGAAGTACTACACACGTCCGGTGTAGGCGATGTCTCCCGGGCTCCGATCTAGCCGAGCAGTGGAAGAAGAAGATGACGGATCGAAGATCACACGACGGTAGTGTGAAAGTGGGGAGCTGAAAACCCGAGAGGTCCTCTCCAATATTACAGAGAAGTCCTCGATGGAAATAAGAGAGAGAGAATGGGAGAATGGGATGATTCCAAAGGGGAGGGGGTGACCCCTATATATAGTGGGAGGGGAGGGTGCAATCCCCAAGGGGCAGGCGGTGTGGGACTAATGCCCACACCCGCCGGCCACCAAGGGGCAGCCGCCGACCCTAGGTGGGCTGATGACTGCAAGTGCACAGATCGTTTTTAGCTAGTTTCGAAATAAAGATATCGATCCCACAGGGAGCAGGAGTCTTGAAGTCTAATAACTCTTGAGTTAAATATTGCAATAGAAATGCTAAATGAAGTTCTAAGTAACAAGATAAAATGCGAGTATTGTGTAAAAAGGTGTTTTGGGTTTTTAGTATAAGAAAACAATAAGTAAAGTAAAGTAACTAAACGTAGAAAGTAAGTATCGCATATGTATAAGAGATTTGGAACTGCAATAGGGACAAAGCGTTCTCATGGAGTAGCGGGTACACCACTAGCATTATAAATAGCTAAAATAAAGATTATTATCATGAACATTCTCAACTATGTATGTGTGAGAGGAACTCCGGATTTGGACAAATAGGCAGCAACCACTGCTCGCATCATCCTCATAACCACAGCAGTCAACAATCGACATCAATCAAATTACTTTGCTATTAAGGGGCTTAATCCCTAGGACGTATCCCATGACATGGATAGTGTTCCGTGAGTTTCCTCGGTTCCCAAGTTGACACATAAGGGGTGCCAACAACTTTATAGTCACTATAAGTGCTAGCACACCTCTGTCTACCAACAAGGAGTTCCCTTCATCAAGTCCCCATGAGAGGCAAATACTAAGAGGTCGACTTCTCTCAACATCAAGATGAATACAATATAACACATGGTCATAGCGATGAATATCATAATAAAATTTATCTTATTTCAATCTCGTACTAGGGTTTCTCCATGTCCCCAAGAACGAATGATCTACTCACACATGGAGGCAATCAACATCATGGCAATAACAATGGAATCTATCATAGACTCATAGTACTTGTATAAATCCACAACGAGTATGGAAATTACAACAAGATCTATACAAGATGTAGATGGGATGGATGGAGATGGTGGTGATGAGAATGAAGATCGATGTCTTAGCCTCCCGGATCTGCGCAGGGCGAAGATGGATCCCCGGTGGATGAGTTCCACCTCCAGATGCCTTCCGGAGGTGAGGTTTCGGCGATTTCTGGTTGTTCTGTTTGTCATCTCTCTGATCCAGTTGCACGGGGTGAAACTATTTGATGAGACGGTGGCGACGCCAACTATACGGCGGGAACTATATGGCCGGAAAATTTATTCCCACCGTATAGTTGGTCGTTAAACCGTTTGTATGCTTTGTTCGCTTTGGGTTTTATTCTTGTGTTATTGATATTTCCCAAATAAGCGATTTACGTTGTTTTTGACTCCTTTTCTCCCCAATACAACTGCTTCAAGAATTGTGTCCATTCTATCCATCATTTGTCCTCATCCTGGTGAAAATAGACATAAAATGTGTGTGCGAACGCCGTAAAATATCAAGATCCTATATATACAATGCAAAATAATAATATAAAACATGATGCAAATATGCACTCATCATGGCCCCCACTTGGGCGGCCCACCAAGCCCTGGCCGGCCGGCCCTCCTCCCTAGGCGCCAAGCCCCTTTGGGCCTCCCCTCTGGGTGAGGCCCAATAGCAATGGGTTGCCTTTAAAAATTAAAAAAATGTATCTTTTAATATTAATTCTCCAATTAACATAAAATACACATATTATTATATTCCTTCACTCCGGAAAACCTTTTGGACCCCTTCTGATCTACATCGGAAGTTACCCAGAACTATTCTGGTATCTCTCTCTGTTTCTCCTACGATACCGCATCTATCCCTAAGTCTCCCCACCCTTAAGCATGACATACTTCGGTTCAGAAACACTCCAGACATGATTGAGACCTCTCTCATATCAATGATCATCAGAGGGACCTGGATGCCCATGTTGACCCCCGTGCGTCTCACGAATCTTATCACTCGAACCGTAAATGTCGTTTCCCATTCCCTTTGTCATTTGATACCTAGTTCATATGAGACTTGATCTTTGGTATCCCCATACCTTAGTTCGGTCTCATCACCGATGAACTTGTTTACTTGTTCCCATGTTGTTGCATTTCGTGACCAATTCATATGCTTGCAAGCTTCGTTAATGCAACTTCACCGAGATGGCCACATGTATCTATCCATTACATGGATTTACAAATCCTGGTATTGATATGTACTCCTCTACACGTCCCTTTGGAAAACTTGAGTAGCACATTTTTGATCACCCTATCACGAGATGATGCTTGATACCATCAAAGCTTCCTCTAGAATGGTGATTTGCATTATCTCATAGTCTAAGGATCAAGTTGCGAGGTTTTTTGTGTTTATCATCAATGGTGAACTTTGTAACTAGATCTCATTAAGATATAACTGTTCGATGTTTTTCTATCATATCATTCAACCAATGACATGACCTCATTGTCAATTGGCATAAATGACCATGATCTTGAAACCTAGATCATCCTCATGACCAATGAACTAGTTCACCAGAGGTAACTAGAGACATGGTTTGTTTACATACCACACGTGTATCAACGTTTCGTATTAACACCGTTATAGCACACTATGAAACGTATTATTAACATATAAGAGATATATCAAACAATACACTTTATTATTTGTCTCTAGGGCATATCTCCTTTAGTCTTCCACTTGCACTAGAATACAAATTAATCTAGTTTACAATAAGCAGAAACCTAACATTGATGGCATCTCGGTGTTGTTCTTGCTTGGCTTGTAGGAGAGCTTTATCAATGTATCCATTTAGGATCAACAAAACCTTCCGGTTGCATCATATATAACCCTTCATCAATGTATCCATTGAGGAACACAGTTTTGACATCCATCTGCCATATTTCATAGTCGAAATGAGCAACAATTGCTAGTAAAATCTGGACAGCCTTAAGCATCACTACGGGAGAGAAAGTCTCATTGTAGTCAACTCCTTGAATTTGTCGAAACCCCTTTGCGACAAGTCGAGCTTTGTGAATGATCACATTACCATTTGCATCTGTCTCTTTCTTAAAGATCCATTTATTTTTCCACGGCCTTACGGCCTTCCAGAAGATCTACCAAAGTCCAAACTTGGTTTTCATACATGGATCCTATTTCGGATTTCATGGCTTCTAGCCACTTCTCAGAATCAGCACTATCCATAGCTTCTTCTTAGTTTGCAGGTTCTTCCTGTTCATCTAGAATGACAGACATCACAAGGCTACCGTACCAATCAGGAGTGGCACGAACTCTTGTACACTTGCGAACCGTTAGAGTTTTGATCTTATCGTTTTGATCATTATCATTAGGATCTTGTTCCACGTTGGAGAGCAGTTTCGGAATGGCTTCTGTTGCGCTAATCGTAATTTGGAGAGAAGGGTCAACAACTTCATCTAACTCAATTTTCCTTCCACTAACTCCTTTAGCGAGAAACTCTTTCTCAAGAAAGGTGTCATTTTTCGCGATAAACGTTTTCCCTTCGGCTTAGTTGTAGAAGGTATACCCAACTGTTTCCCTTGGGTATCCTACGAAGATACATTTTTCTGCCTTGGGTTCAAGTTTGCCAGGCTGTAGTTTCTTGATGTAAGCCTCACATCCCCAAACTTTCAGAAATGACAACTTTGGCTTCTTGGCATACCATATCTCATATGGGGTTGTCTTCATGGATTTGGATGATGCTAGATTTAAAATAAAAGCGGCGGTTTCTACCGCATATCCCCAAAATGACACAGACAAATCAGTCAAAGACATCATGGACCGCACACTATCTAATAGAGTACGGTTACGTCGTTCTGACACACCATTATGCTATGGTGTTCCGGTTGGCGTAAGCTGTGGTATGATCCCATAGTCCTTCAAGTGCATGTTAAACTCATAACTCAAATACTCGCCTCCCCGATCTGATCGAAAGTGCTTGATTTTCTTGTGAAGTTGATTATGTACTTCTTTCTGAAATTCCTTAAACTTTTCAAAGGTTTCATATTTGTCCTTCATCAAGTAGATATATCCATATCTACTCTCAAGTCGTTAGTAAAGGTAACAAAATAACGATAACCATTACATGTTGAGATGCTCATTGGTCCGCATACATCCGTATGTATGATTCCCAATAGGTCTGTAGCTCTCTCTATTATGCTGGAGAAGGGTGTCCTAGTCATCTTGCCCATAAGGCATGGCTCACATGTATCGAGAGATTCGAAATCCAATGATCCAAGAAGTCCATCTGAATGGAGCTTTTTCATGCGCTTTACGCCAATGTGACCAAGATGGCAATGCCACATAAACATGGAGTTATCATCATTATGCTTACAATGCTTAGCATCAATATTATGGATGTGAGTATTGTAGTCAAGATCCAGTATGAATAAACCATTACACGCAGACACATGAACATAGAAAACATCATTCATATAAATAGAACAACCATTTGTTACGGATTTAATGAATAATGATCTTGCAACAAGCAATAACCACTCACAATATTCATAATCAATGCGGGTACATACTAGCATTTATTCAAAACTAAAATTAATCCTGACGGCAAACATAGTGGTAAAGTGTCGACGGCCACCACATCGACTCTCAATCCATTTCCAACGTGCATCGTCACCTCGTCCTTCCTCAGGCACCTCTTACTCTATAGTATCGGCTGAGAGTTACAAATGTGAGCAACAAAACTAGTATCAAATACCCAGGTGTTACTCCTAGTGCTAGTAAGGAACACATAAACAACATATATATCACATATACCTTTGGCAGCTATCTTGCCGGCTTTCTTGTCTTCAAGGTACTTGGGGCAGTTGCTTTTCCAGTGCCCATCCCCTTTGAAGTAGTAGCACGTGGTGTCAGGCTTAGGGACAGGCTTGGAAGCCTTAGAGGTGCTGGCAAAGGACTTGCCATCCTTCTTAGGCTTCTTGCTCTTGCCATTCCCATTTTGCCCTGGCTTCTTAAAATTGGTGGTCTTGTTGACCATCAACACCATGTGCTCCTTCTTGATATCTACCTCAGCATTTTTGAGCATGGTGAACACTTCAGCAAGGGTCTTAGTCATCCCTTGCATGTTGTAGTTCATCACAAAGCTCTTGTTGCTAGGGGCAGAGAGTGCAACACCCTATCAATTGCGAGCTCCTCCGGGATTTTGCAATCCAGGGTGTTCAAATGCTTAACGTAGCTAGACATTTTGACTACGTGGTCACTAATAATGTTGTCCTCTTCCATCTTGGCAGAGAAGAAGAGCTCGGAAGCATCATACCTCTCCGCCCAAGCCTGTGGAGTAAAGACAGCCTTGAGATCTTCAATGATCTCAAAAGCAATCATCTTCTCAAAACTCTTTTGAAGCTCCGGCTCCATGGCATAGAGCATTCCACTTTGATGAGGGAGGAATACCCCGCCTTGGACTGCCAAACATTTTTTTCGTCCTGGGAGGCGGAATCTGCAGGCTTAGCTAGAAGCTCAGCCTCGATGACAAAAGTCAACTTGTAGGGGACTAGGAGGATCCTAAGATTGTGGAACCATGCGGTGAAGTTGGTTCCATTAGTTTTCATCTTGTCATTCTCGAGGAAGGTGCTAAGGTTGAAGGTGGGTGGGTGAGACATCTAGAGTGGATTTGCAAAGTGTTTAAACCATGTTCATAATAATGAGTTCAAGTTTTAAACTATACTACCAAAATTAAAACAAAAAGAACTCCCACTCAAACGAACATCCCTCCATTTGTTTAGTGATCACATGACCCCAATCCACCCCCGATTTTTTCGGCTGGCAAAGTAGTTTCAAAGGTGGACATTCCCTAATGTTGATCACATCAACCATGTGATTCATGCTTGACCTTTTGGTCTCTTGTATCCCGAGGCCATGTCTACAGATGCTAGGCTCGCTAGTTCTAACTTGTGTGTATTCTCTGTGCCACATGGCTTACACCCACTATATGCGAACACAGATATGTTTGATACCCAATCGTCCTACCTCATATCGGAGAAATTTCTTGGTGGTGCACACACAAGGGGAATACTATAACTGGAATTTTGTGAGGAATTAACTTACTATGCTACCGTCGAATATACTATCATACTAGCATAATAAGATGCAAGAAGTGATCCTTCATAAAGTAAAGTGTTATGAAGTGGTTGTAGCATATTGATCATCATCAAGAGCTCCAATGAAAGTTTCACAAACTTGACATTGCCATGTCTCAACACATGCCCCTATGCAACAATAAAGATAGACGCCTCTATATTATCTATTGCAAGTTTTATGCGGCTTTAGGGCTTTCGTGATAGAACCCTTCCCACCTACGAACTTGGAGCCACAACATGGATTCAATGATTGTCGTTTTACTTCCCTTTTTAGGGCCCTCCAATGTTGATGCCATATCAACTACCGTAGAGAGACAGACACCCCCTAAGCCACTTAACTATGGACCGGTCTCGTGAATCACCACGTGAGGTCGGTTGGGGGCCACTTCATCAAACAATGTCGCGATATGAACAAGAACATAAAAGAGGGTAGAAACTAGAAAATCAATGCCCACATATTGCTTTGTGTTCTATCCGTACGACATGTCTACCCATAGACCCACTCTGATACCACTGTAGGGTTCCGTAGCAGAAAACAAAAAAATTCTAACTATGCGAACACTAATACCAGGATCTATACTATGTAGACATAAGTAATGGAAAGAGAGATACGGTATTTGTAACCTTGAAGACTGAGGCATGCCTTACGTAGGAAGGCGTATGTTGATGAAGAAGAAGAACTCTAAGCACCCCAAGTGTGGTGCCTCTAAAGTATTACACACGTCCGGTGAAGGCAACGTCTCCCGGGCTCCAATCCAGCCGAGCAGCGGAAGAAGAAGATGACGGATCGAAGATCACACGACGGTAGTGTGAAAGTGGAGAACTCAAAACCTGAGAGGTCCTCTCCAATATTACGGAGAAGTCCTCGATAGAAATGAGAGAGAGAATGGGAGAATGGGAGAATGGGATGATTCTAAAGGGGAGGGGGTGACCCCTATATATAGTGGGAGGGGAGGGTGCAACCCCAAGGGGCAAGCGGTGTGGGACTAATGCCCACACCCGCCGGCCACCAAGGGGCAGTCGTCGGGCCTAGGTGGGCCCCACTTTGGCAGTTGATGACCCACAAGTATAGGGGGTGTATCGCAGTATTTTCGATAAGTAAGAGTGTCGAACCCAACGAGGAGCAGAAGGTGCTGGCTAGTGGTATGGATCAGGAATTCTCTGCAAATACTTAGCAAACGGATTTTTAGGGGTTTTCGATAAAGCAAGTAAACAAAGTACGAGTAAATAAAAGACAGTAGGAATAAATGCAGCAAGCGGCCTAATCCTTTATGCAGCAAAGGACAAGCCGGTTGTATTACTTAAGATGACCAAACGTTCTCGAGGACACATGGGAAGACTGTCAAGTGCTTTCGCTTCATATAGTTGATTAATCTTCTTTAGCTTGATAAGTGTTATGTGGGTGAACCTATGCTAATGTACCGCCCCATCCAAGACTAATACATACTTGTGATTATACCCCTTGAAAACATCCATAAGTACAAGAACGTAATTAAGGTAGAAACCTAACCACATCTTTCACCTCTAAGACCCTTACGTCCCTTGTGCAATGGTTTCCTAATGGGGGTTCAGGTTTCTGTCACTCCGGCAACCCCTACGATTAGTAGCCAAATACACAATGCATCCCCCTAGGCCCATATAGGTGAAGTGTCACGTAGTCGACGTTCACATGACACCACTAGAAGAAGTACACCACAACTTAAATAATAATCTATTGAATCTTTCTCAACACAACTCCACTACTAACAACAAGACTTCTCCCATGTCCTCAAGAACAAAACAAACTACTCACAAGACATCATATGGATCATGATCAGAGATGGAATAATGATGTATAACAATCTGAACATAAAAAATAATTCAATGGTTCACTCAATAGCATCAACTACAAAGAGTAATCAACACCGGGAAAGTTTCCCCTATGAACTAATGCAAGATTCAACCAATTGTTACAGCAATATGGAGATGGTGATGAGGGTGCTGATGGTGATGATGGTGGTGGTGATGATGATGATGATCCCGATGAAGTCTAACTTCATGGTGGTGTTGATGGCGACGATCTCCCCTCTTCGGGAAGGAATTCCCCTGGCAGAAATCGGTCTGCCAGAGAGATCTTTCTCTCTCGGTGTTTTCCGCCCCGCAGAGGCGGCAAAATCTTTCTGTGGTCGCTCCCCGAGTCTTAGGGTTTTGGGAGGATGATATACTCTAGAGGGGAGAGGCTGGAGTGGGCCAGGGTGGCCACACCACCTCCTGCCGCGGCCTAGGGCTACCTGCTTCAAGGGGTGGTGTGGGCCCCCTGTGGCCCATCTCCACTCCGTCTTCTGGCATCCTTAGTCTTCTGGAAAAATAGGATTTTCCATATATTTTCCCGGATTTTCTGATCTTCGCGAATTTTGCCTCCAAACAGCACCTTTTCCATCAAAATCCTGACTGCAGCGGTCCATGCTCCAAAAGTCATCAACCATGCAAAAACAGATGAAATAACATAAGTATCACCTCTCAATACGAAATATATCAATGAATAATAGTGAATTAAGACATAGAATAGTGATGCAAAATGGACGTATCAATTCCCCCCAAGCTTAGACCTCGCTTGTCCTCAAGCGAAACTGAGCTCAATAAACATGGTCTCAGGTTTATGGAGTGAAGAGTCGATAAAAGAATACGGAAAAGAAGCATCACATTCATCAAAAGCATAGATCATAATAGAAGACAACTCACTATTATATAACTCAACTTGTAATGAGTAAAGGAAACACAATAAAGATACATAAAGTGAATCATAATTGGTAATGGCAAACTTAGCTCTTGGTCGAAGAATAGTTGATAATTTCCTGGAGTTCACAAATAGCTAGTTTTCAATGATAGCTTTCAAAGTAGTAAACATCAAGGTAAGATCAATGTGCAAAACAAGGAACAAAAGACATGATTGCATAAATCATCATATGAATGAAACACAACAACTCAAAATACTTGCTGAGGTAGAAGGGAGTAGGTTTACTGACTCAACTACAAAGTAAAAGAAAGGTCCTTCAAAGAGGGAAGCAGGGATTGCAAGTCTCATAAAAGATCCCAAAAATTATGATACTTACTAGCTTTCAGCTCTCATTGCCCCTATCATAGGCATCTTTAGGTGATTAAGGTTAAAGTGATCAAACATGAGGATATGCATTGACAAGTTGTAAGTTGAGAATCTCATGTCCCTTGAATACGAGGGTCGCTTCTCATGCTACTCAAGTTTAGTCACCGGTAAGTTCTTATCATCGTAAGCATATGTGTATCATTGAGAACCGCCAACGGGGTACCCCTTGCCCGATGATACGGAAGAATCCCCATATCAAAATGACAAGGCAAGGAGACAACAAGTATCTCAGCAATCTTCTTATTTACCATGGGAATATGGTGCTTTTTTTCTCTTTCCTCTTTTCACAATATATCCCTTTTTTCTCTTTTTCTCAATCTCTATCTCTTTTTTTCATAGGAAGAATGCTTCATAGATACTCGTTATGGTTACGCTGCAGGTTTCCACCATGTCAGCATGGATTAGACCAGCTGCCCAGGCGTTCTCTAACACACATGCATAACTCCATGGACTTACAAGCTCCCCTTTCATTTCACACCGACGACATCCATAGACAAAAGATCATGATATCAACTTGGTACAAAGTACCAGTGCAATGTTGAAAGCGTTCCCCATGACAACATGGTTCTGCTAATTCACAACTTACAAAGCGCAAGCATATATGCAACATAGGTGAGCACAATGGTTCAAGTTTATTATATGCGAGAAAGTAAAGTGTGCCATCAAGTTCGTGAGAGCTTTAATCACTAATTTTCACATAACAAGTTTAATTTGAGAGGTAGATAAAACAAGAATTTACTTGAAATAGCACTAATGCTACTAGGTAGGTATGGTGGACACAAATGGCAAAGGTTTTGGTTTTATGGAGGTGGATGCACGAGAAGAATTCCCTCTCAGTACAGGTTTTTGGCTAGCAAGGCTGGGTAGCAAGTATAAGAGTTGAAGGAAACAACCAAACATACAAGTGATAAAAACAAACATGCCATCTTCCTTGTAAGCACAAACGATCTTAAATAGAGAATACTAGACTTATGAGCAAATCAAGAAAGAAAGATGATGAAATTACTTTTCTTTAGAGGTACTTTTATCTTTTCTTTCAACTCTCAAAAATAGTGTTGCTACTGACCGAGCGAGGTTTTCCAAAACCAACTAGATTAACTCAATGATCCCAATTGATACCAATACTAACAACAAGATCAATCATATAACCACGAATTGAAAACTAATATAAGCTATGCAAAAGAGTAAATGATAGAACTTCTCATTAATATTCCATAACGGAAACTCACACCAAGGGATACATATCTAACGAGAGAGGGGACACTTCCATAATGTAAACCATACTACATAATAACTCCTCTATTCATGATATGACTCTACTAATAAGGTAAAAAGATAGAAGATAGTGATATGATACCGCGGCACTCCCCCAAGCTTGGAACAAACCAAGGGGATGCCAAACCTGATGACGAATTACTCCTTCGGTGGTGGTGGTATCCTCTCAATGAGCTCTTGGATTAGTTTCCCAAAGTCCTCAATATCGAAGGTGAGAGTACGAATCAACTCTGAGTTGTGCTCAATACGGCTCATAATCATTTCAGTTTGTGGATCCCAACTCTTGTGACTCTTTTTCCATTCTTCCCTCTTGGAGTCTTCTTTTCCTACATGGTTATGGATAAAGGTATGGAAGGGATTCTTGGTGTGTGGAGGAAGTGACCATGGAGCCAAACTGTGACAAGGAGCTTTCCCCCCAATCTGCATCCGCGCAGTCCTTCTAACCCTGGCAGGTTTCGTCACCACTCCAATGCTTGCAATGGTAGTGTCGGTGTGCGGATGTTGGCCTTGCTCCTCTTCACATTCACTCTTGATCTCCTTCTCCTTCCCGGGGTCTTGGAGGTCTTCTTCCATGGGCTCCTTCCCTTTATCCTTGGCAGACACCATTGTGCTTCTAAACTTTCAAAGAGTATGTCATGGCAGAAACAGATCGAAACAAAAACATGATGAAAACACGATATACGAACCTCGGGGGTCCGGGGGGTTATATATTATGAAGTTTCATATCAAAAGGAAGCTATTGGGAGAAAACGAGTCGGAGGCGGAGTCCGGGGTGGACTCACCACCTGGTGGCGCGGCCAGGGGTGGGCCCGCGCCACAGGGTTCTGTGAGCCACCCTGGCTCTGTTTCCATCCCTTTTTCGCTTTGTAGCTTTCCTTATTGACTAAAAACTGCAAAAATATAGTTGGATAGCGTTTTCGTGGAACTTTTCTTACCAGAACTGTTACCTATTTGAAAATGGACTCTGCAGGTCTCTGAATTTGGTATCTAGTAGATTCTTCCGGAGGCACCACTTGAATATCATCAATATCTTCATCTTCATACACTTATTACTTGAATCATAAAACCCTTTCTCTTCCTTATTACACCATTATCTCCACTTCCTGGAAATTTCTTCCACACAAAACTTCACACAGTTCTCATTAGCAACATTACTATAAGTGAAGTGATAAAACCTTTTGAGTCCAACTTCAACTGAAAACCATCAAAACATAAGCTACTGCAGCAACTCCTTCCGAAAACACAAAAAGAATTCAAGAAGGAAATCGAATAAAGAAGCAAATGCAAGATTGGCAAAATCTGACAAAACAGACCAGCAGGTAAAGATCAATTTTTTAGAAAATCTTATGTTGCTCAAATCAAAAAGTGCAAAACTAACGAAAGTTAAAAAACAACCTGGGGCAGAATCACAAACAATTACAGCTCAATCCGACATACAGAGATCTCTCACGAATTTTTACGGTGGGGCACAAAAAATCTGTTTCGGGACAGCAACTTCCCCAAATCTTACTTCTCTCTCATTAGAGGTTGATCTTGACACAAAAACCAAACAAAACGGATAAGGAGCGGTTATTACCGGAGTAATAACTTCCAAGACTCAAAGAAACAAAAATAAACTGAAAGCAAAAACAAATTGGGTTGTCTCTGATACATTGCAAATGTATCTATAATTTTTGATGTTCCATGCTTGGTTTTATCCACTTTCTTGTGTTTTGTTCCAACTTTGGAGTACTTTTCATATGATTTCTTGGACTAACCTATTAAAAAGAGCCGCAGTGCCAGCTACCTGTTTTCTGCTGTTTTTGGTTCCAGGAAAGTCAGAAAATGAATATTCTCGGAATTGGACGGGACAAAAGCCAAAGTGCCTATTTTTTCGGATGTCATCAAGTGCCAGAATAAGAGACGGAGAGGGGCCAGGGGGCCACCACACCACCTGGCCGTGCGGCCAAGCCTGGCCTGCGCCAGGGGGTGGTGTGGCCAGTCCAGGCACCCCCTCGGCCTCCCCTTCCGACTATAAGATGCCCTCGAGACATAAACCCTAAGTACCTGTTCAAAAAATCCACGAAAGAGTCTGTAGCCGTCGTCATCTCCATCCCTAGATCGGGTGGGATCTGAAGCTCTTCCCGGCACCCTGTCGGAGAGGGGAATTCACCCTAGAGGCCTTCTTCATCACCATGCAAGCCTCCGGTGTGATGTGTGAGTAGTTCATCTTTGGACTATGGATCCATGTAGTAGCTAGATGGCTGGTTCTCCTCCTTTGTGCTTTCATGTCTAGATCTTGTGAGCTTCGTTCATGATCAAGATCATCTATTCGTAATTCTGCATGTTGTGTTTGCGGGGATCCGATGGATATTGAGATGCTATTTCAGATTGATTATTGATTCTATCATATCTTTGTTATTTTTGATCTTGCATGCTTTCCGTTGTTAGTAGCTATCTTGGCCAAGTAGATGCTAGGAACTCCAAGAGTTAGTATTTATGCTCGATAGTGGGTTCATGCCTCTGGTAATCTAGGAAAGTGACAGAAATCTCTAAGGTACTAGATCTGTTGTTGCTACTAGGGAGAAAACAACGATCCTTTGTTCATAGAACAATTGTATTGTTTACTTTACACGCAGTTCGTAAAGAAATAATCTGTTGCTTGCAACTTAATACTGGAGGGGGTTCGGATGATAACCTGAAGGTGGATTATTAGTCATAGATGCAGTTGAATGGCGATTTGTGTATTATGTTGTAATGCCCAATCAAGTCTCAAAGGAGTCAAGATGATTAGTATATGCATGTATTGCTTTCTCGGTGTTTGTCAATTGCCCCACTGTAATTTGTTCACCCAGCATGTTATCTATCTAAGGAGAGCCACCTCTAGTGAACTATGGATCCCGGTCCTTTATTTTACATAAAATCTACAACTGTTTTTGCTTTGTGTTTTCTTGCTGCAAACTTTTACTTCTTTCCATTCGATACGTTTAATCCTTTGTTTTCCGCAAAACACGGTGAGATTGAAAACCTCATCGCAAGTTGGGTACAAAGTTCTGTGGTTGTGTTGTGCGGGTCTCCACGTTGCTACTAGCACCGGTAGTGCGCCCTGCCCAAGCTCAGCTAGTAACATCTTTGAGGTGTTTCCTTGCTCCTACTGGTTCGATTAAACCTTGGTTTCATAACTGAGGGAACCTTGCTGCTGTGCTCATCATACCTTCCTCTTGGGGTTCCCAACGACCTCTACATCAACACCGCCATCAAGCATTTTTCTGGGCGCCGTGCATTGAGCCATCAAGCATTTTTCTGGCGCCGTTGCCGGGGAGTCAAGGACATCTTTACAAGGGGAGTCCCTCATAACCAATCTCTTTACTTTGTTGTTTTTGTTTTCCTTAGTTTCTTTTTGCTTTCTTTGCTTGTTTTGTTCTTAAAAAAACACAAAAAAATTAGTTTTACTTGTTTGCTTTCTTATTTGAAAACCCAAAAAAATAAATACTCTTGAAAACACCAAGTTGTGTGACTTCACTAGCACCAACAACAATGATTTTATGAGCACTCCTATTGCTCCACCTATGGCTGAAAATACTTTCTTTGAGATAAAACCTGCTTTGCTCAATCTTGTTATGAGAGAACAATTTTCTGGTATTGGTAATGAAGATGTTGCTTCCCATCTAAATAACTTTGTGAGATGCAAAAGCATAGGGATATAGATGGTGATATTATTAAACTGAAATTGTTTCCTTTCTCTTTGAGAGGAAAAGCTAAAGAATGGTTGAATTCCTTAACTAGGAATAGTATTGATTCTTGGACTAAGTGCAAAGATGCTTTTATTGGAAAATACTATCCTCCTACTAAGATTATATCCATGAGAAGTGAAATAATAAAGTTTAAACAACTTGATAATGAGCATGTTGCTCAAGCTTGGGAAAGAATGAAATCTTTGGTAAAGAATTGTCCCACTCATGGACTGACTGCTTGGATGATCATCCAAACTTTTTATGCAGGATTGAACTATTCTTCAAGGAACCTATTGGATTCTGCTGCTGGAGGAACCTTTATGACCATCACTTTGGGTGCTGCAACAAAACTTCTGGACAATATGATGGTTAATTATTCTGAATGGCATACTGAGAGAGCTCCACAAGGTAAGAAGGTAAATTCTGTTGAGGAAACCTCCTCCTTGAGTGATAAGATTGATATAATTATGTCTATGCTTGTTAATGGGAAAGCCCATATTGATCCAAATAATGTTCCTTTAGCCTCTTTGGTTGCTCAAGAAGAGCAAGTTGATGTGAACTTCATAAGAAATAACAATTTTGGCAACAATGCTTATGGTAATAATGCTTATAGGAACAATTTTGGTAACAACAATTATAAGCCATATCCTCCCAACAATGGTAATGCTTATGGAAATTCTTACAACAATAATAGGAGTGCTCCCTCTCAACTTGAAGTTATGCTTAAAGAGTTTATTAGTAAACAAACTTCTTTCAATAAAACTATTGAGGAAAAACTCTCTAATGTTGAAAGAAATATAGCATATTTGGCTGAAGCTCAATCTTCTTTGAATACAATGGCTGCTAAACCTGAAACTAATGATAATCCCTTTGCAGCTACTAATGCTATACAAGTAAGAATTGATGAAAATGTTAGACTATTAGCCGAATTACATGCTAAGTGGGAAAGAGAAGATGAAATTGCTAGAAACATTAGTGTTTCTACTATTACCACCACTAGTGTTGAGGCTAGTAATAGTTCTACTACTCTAGATGATAAATTTGATTTTGATCTTGATGGTTGCAATACTCTGAAGTTATTAAGTTCCTACAAAATCTTGCTAAAAGTCCTAATGCTAGTGCTATGAACATGGCCTTTACAAAACACATTACTGTTGCTCTCATAAAGATTAAAGAGGAAAAGATGAAACATAAAGCTTCCATTCCTATAAAACAAGAAGATGGTTGGGAACCCATCATTAATATGAAAGTGAATGACTTTGATTTCAAAGCTTTATGTGATCTTGATAGTAGTGTTTCTATTATGCCAAGAAGGATTTATGATATGCTTGATTTGCCTCCTCTTGAAGATTGTTATTTGAATGTCCCACTTGATGATAATGCTAAAAAGAAACTCATGGGGAGTCTTAATGATGTTCTTATTATGGTTAACAATGACTATGTACCCGTTGATTTCTATGTTTTGGATGTTGAATGCAATGCTTCTTGTCCTATTACTTTGGGAAGACCTTTTCTTAGAACTGTTGGTGCCATCATTGATATGAAAGAAGGCACCATTAAATATCAACTCCCACTCAAGAAAGGTATAGAACACTTCCCTAAAAAGAGAGAAAAGATTTCTTTTGCTTCTCCTATGAAAACAAAATTTGGTCTTAATGCTTCTTTATTTGAGAACACTTGATTCTTTCTTGCTTATTATGCCTAACTTAAAGGCGTTAAAGAAAAGTACTTATTGGGAGATAACCCAAAAGTTTTAGATGAGTCTTGGAAGTTATTACCTATGTAATAACCTCTCCTTATCCTTTTTATTTGCTTTTTGTGCCAAGAGTAACCTCTAATGAGAGAGAAGTAATAATTGGGAAAGTTGCTGTCCCGAAACAGATTTCTGTGCTTCACCGTAAAAATTCGTGTAAAATCTCTGAATGTATTTTTGAGGCATGCATTTTTGTGCTTCTGTCCCAGGTTGTTATCTAACTTTCGTTAGCTCAACACTTTTTGATTTGAGCAACAGAAGGTCTTCGAAAAAATTCGTCTTTACCTGCTGGTCTGTTTTGACAGATTTTTGCCATTTTCTGCATTTGCTTCTTGTTGGTTCCTTCTTGAGTTCTTTTGAAGAATTGAGTTTTTTGAGGGAAGTTCTACAGTATCTAGTGTTCTAATGGAAGTTTATTTCGTGTTAGAACTGAACCTTAAGACTTATTTATCTTGAGTGCACTAATGTTGCTAATAAAGATTGTGTGAAGTTTTGTATGAAGGAAAAATTTCAGGTGTATGGAAGGAATGAGTAATGAGATGAAGGATGGACTAAAGCTCAAGCTTGGGGATGCCACGCGTGTCACTCCAAGAAATATCCAAGAAGTACAAGTGACGAGGGTTTAACTCATCAATGCCCATTGTTATGGACTTGGGTTTTAGAGAAGGAGGGAGCGCTGGAGACATCTATCGGCTAGCAAACAAGCACACAGGGGACTCGAAGATTTACCCAGGTTTAGGCCTCATAGAGGTCCCTACTCATGCTTGTCTGCTCGTGGAATATCAAGGGAATCGAGGATTACAATGGTGCGCAGATGCAATCTAGCGAGGGTTGTGGAAACTAGGGTTGTGTGTGTCCTTCTCGCCGCCCCCTCCTAGCCTTTATATAGATAGGCTAGGTCTCAGGTAGCAGGTCGAGTCGGTTACAGGTTAGGGTTTTCCCCTTTGAACTTTCTATCTTTAGCTTCTTCTTGTTCTTCAAGCAATCGAGAGTCCGTAGGTTACTCGAGTCCTCTCTTGGGCCTTGGCGACACCGTGGGCTTCCGCTGTATTCAGGCCGTATATACCAAACTCGAGTACCTGTAGGGTATACCCATGTCAGTAGCCCCCGAGTGTCCAGTGGAATCGCAGATTCGACTGGGGACTTTATGAAGCCTTTCAAGTGCATGAATGAGTATATTTTCGACTGCTTTGTTTGTGTCATAGGGATTGTTGATGTGTGTGCCTGATTTAACCGATGTATCGGTATCAGTTAACTACCTTAGGGTAAAACAACGCAATCTACTCGAACTCGAGTCCCCAGACTCGAATCCAGAAAAGTGCTGGTGTAATTCGACCCAAACCGCGGAGGTCTTACAGGAGTCGAATTCCAGTTATATGGGTGTGAGCACTCGACGCGTCCGTCAAGGCATGTTCATCGTACCTGCAGGCACGGATATATTTCTGGTAGTGCGTAGCTTAATGCGTTGTCAGGCCTTATTCAGGTCTTACCTTCATGCTGCAAGCGCGGCATCCGAATTTTATCATCGCGGAGATGATTCGGGTGATCCAGGAGACGCGGTCTCTTTGTAGGGAAAATTTATGAGGCGGTGTCACCATAAACTTTGAGTGTGGATGCTATCAACACACAATACTTTGTACAAATAATCATAGGGTGCGCGACCAGCGCTCCCTATAGGAGTAGCCCCCGAGTGCCTGGTTGAGTCGAAGACTCAGGCATGGACTAAAGAACTTTTACGACTGCTGTCGTCTTTTGTTTGCTTGTTTTCTGTCGAATTTGTTTCCAGCGCTCCCTATGGGAGTAACCCATGTCCATAGTCGAACCGTGTTTCGAGTGTTTGGGTTTTCCTTGATTGTCCATGTTCCTGCAAAAGAAAAAGAAAAAATCATAGGGTGCGCGACCAACGCTCCCTATGGGAGTAGCCCCCAAGTGCTTGGTGGAGTCGAAGACTCGAGCAAGGACTAAAGTAGTCGAATTCTTCTGCTTCGTAGCTTTGCTGACGTCAGTGCTAACGATTTCATGACCTCAGTTGCCCGCCTGAGCGAGTTTGACGGGACGTGACGAGCAGTGGGTCCCACTCCCTGACTTTGATTTGACTAGGCGTGCATAATATTTATTTTAACTGCGCCTCCTTGATTTCTGCGCGTAATGGGAGTAGTGGGGGGACGGTTCACGTTTCCGCTCCTCCACGTGTCTAGCACGATGATCGCCACGCATCCAGTAGGGTTTTTCTGAGCCGTTGGATTGCATCTTCCAGGGGTTAAGTAGTGACGATGCGACGGTAATTTCTCATCTGCTTTCATTCATCCTTTGCCTCCATCGCCATTTCGGCTGCTCCTCTGCTTTCTCTGCGCTCTTTTCTTCCCCGGTGCTGGACCAGCTCCGCATGTTTCCCAGCTACTTCCTTCGTTCGCATCGCCGCCGCGCAATGGGGAAGAAGAAAAGAGGTGCTACGGCCGATTCCGCGTCTACCGCTGCTGCGGTAAAGAAGAAGGGCGGCTCCGCCATTGTGGGCACCAGCACCGCCTCTGGCGGGAAGAAGAAGGGCACGGGCACTCGCGTCACGAATGGCGCGTGGTGTCCTTCCGTCATCAAGTCCTCTAATCTTCGTCTTCTTCGCCAAGACGGAGTGATGTCCGCCACAGTCGCCGACGCACGCATCCCCAACGGTGAGATAATCCCCTCTCCTCCCGCTGGTTTTCGAGTGATGTTCTTGGCGTTCATCATTCACGGCCTCTCGTTGCCCCTGCATCCCTTCTTCAGGGGCCTCCTTTGTTTTTACGGGCTTCAGCTCCATCAGTTGTCCCCGAACTCTATCATCCACATCTCTTGCTTTATCACCCTCTATGAGTGCTGGCTCGGAATCGAGCCGCACTTCGGCCTGTCAAGCGCCTCTTCAAGTTGAAGTGCCAATCTGCGTCTGGCTCCTTAGTGTACGATGTAGGCGGCTGCGGAATCCACGTCGATCCATCCGCCACCTATTTCGACATCAAGCTCACGACGTCCGTCCAAGGGTGGAGGGACAAGTGGTTCTACATCCGCGATGAGAAGGCTGACGGGGAGCACTTCGGACTCGCACCTTTCGATCCCGTGACACCGTGCAAGAGGAGGCGCTCCTGGAAGAATGTAGTCATGACTGGCGAGTCCGTGGAGACAGATGTGCTGTACGAGCGCGTCTGCGACCTCGAGAGTCGCATAGGCAAAGAGGAGGGAGGCTGCGCCCTCATTCGCACGTGGCTGCGCCGTCGCGTCCAGCCGCTGTAGGCCAGAGTCCACCCCATGTTTCAGTGGGCTAGCGCTGACGATGTCACTCGCGTGTCTGCCGATGGCATGTCCGCGACTGAGGTGGATAAAAGGGTTCGGCTGGTCACCAAGTACACCATCAAGGACGTGGTCCCAGTGAACCAGTTGTTCCTCCGTTCGATGCTGCTAACCCTCCTCTTGAGGTATAGATGTGCTACGCACTAGCTTAGTTTGTTGATTGCTTCGTTTGTTGTTTCTTATCTCTGTGCTAAATTGTTGTCTGTATGCAGGATTGGGCGGTGTCACCCTGTATGCCCCCTCTTCCTGACGGGGTTATCCCTCGCGAAGCCTTGGAAGAGGACGAGTCAGAGTCGACTGTCCTATTTGATGTGGAGGAGGAAGCCCCTGAGTCGGGTTGTCCGGATACTCGCAAGCGTTCGCGCAGCGAGGATTCCGATGCGTCATCTCCTTCGACTCCGGAAGGTGCAGGCGTTGGTGCGGAGTCGCCAATCCCTGCCATTCCCGTGAGCGCCGTGGCACCATCCTCTCGCAAGAAGATGCGACTGCCCAAGGAGTCTTCATCAGAGTCGGGGGAGCCCACTTTTGACTTTGACAAGTTTGATTGGTAAGTTTTCTAGTTTGTTTGCTCTTCTCTGGATTTGCCCTTTTTGGTTCATCTCTGGATTTGCCTTTTCTTGATGTTGATTTTGTCTTGCAGTCAAGAGGCATCGTCATCTTCTGGCGACGTCCAATTTTTGAAAGAATCAGGAGTCGTGACCTCAAGGGCCAAGAAAGAGGTCGAGCGTGCTCCTTCCCCTCCATTGGCGGCCCACTCCGGGCGCAACTCTTCCAGCTCTCCTCATGAAGGGGAGCATCGAATGGTTTCCCGGGTGACTGCACACCAAACGACTTCAGAGTCATTGGAGGATCATGTAAGTGTAGGATTTCTTCTTTTGATGTTGCAGTCGATGGCTTCTGCTGATCCTTTGTTGTGCGATAGCTCCTTGTGAAGGAAGCTGCTCACTTGGCGGAGCAAGTGCTTGCGATGGGCCGCCGGCATGCAATGCTGGAGACGCGTCATCGCGTGGTTGAAAGTAAGTGTTCTTCACTTCTCTCTTTTCTGCGCCGTTTTTGTGTAGTCGACTGATAGTCCATCCCTTTTTGTCTTTGTAGTTGAGCATAATGCACTTTTGCGTGACCCCGCCACCATGGATAAGATACTCGCCATGGCTGTGAAGGGTCGCGATGAGGCAATCGCGGCGCGTGACGAGGCGCAGAGGTGTGAAGAGGATCTGCGGGCCTCCATCGCGGCTAGGGAGAAGTTGTTCGAAGAACAGCTTTTCTCGATTGCCAAAGCCCTCTCAGGTACTATGTTTGGGTATCATTATCTTTCTCTGTTCGATTTTCTCCGTTGGCACTGATGTTTGTGTCCATGTGTGGGTTTATGTACAGATGCTGGCGATTTGAGCTTCGACCCTCAGGCCCTCCGCAGCGACGACAAACCTTGGCGGGTGCACTTTCAGCAGTCGAGGACCGCAGCGCCGCCGTTCAGGATATGCTTTCCAAGGCCAAGGGTGTGCTCGGTCGCCTTTGGGAGGACTTGATGCCCAAGGCTGAGCTAATCGAGAACATGAACGATCTGGTGGAGTCTCTCGCCAGGGGTGTTCTTGCAAGCTTCAAGAACTCACTCCGTGCGGCTGGCGCGTCAATGTCACTCACCATGGTGCAGGCCCACGGAGTCGAGGTTGATCCTGCAGCGGTTTCAAAGGCGATGCCCATTAGCGTAGACGGCCAGCAGGTAGTCTTTGCTCCCTTCGTGACTGCCTGTGGCAAATATGGGCCGCGGCTGATTAACACGGTTGCGAAGTACTCTAAGGAGCTCCAGCGAGCCAAGAAGGCAGCAAAGGCTGTGGCATCAGGGGCTGGCGGAAAGTCAGTGGCATCTGACACTGCTACAGACTCGATGAAGCCCTCGAAGCCGTCGAAGTCGAAGAAGCCAATCGCTCCTCAGTAGTTTTGTAATAGTTGATTAGTTTATGTCTTTTGTCTAGAACATGCCTTTGGCGGGTGTATCTGCTAATACTTTTGCCAATCTTGAATGCACTCGAATCTTTTGTTTGTGTGTCGATTTGATCTTCTTATTCGCTTCTTGCTTGGCTTGTGATAGGGTACATCAAGTGATCCTTTGAGGGAACCTCAGGATTCGCCGCCCCTTGATGATACTTTGGCACCACCACACTCCAGGGTGGATGAGTTGTCGCTGCTTTCGCGACTGCGTGATCGCGTGAAGCAGTTGGAGCGTCAATTGCCCGTGCTCCGCGGTAACACGGATGTATGGAAGTCAAAGGCAGAGAAGGCCACCGCCCGGGAACAATATCTGCTTGGCGAGGTGACGCAGCTGGGCGACCAATTCAAGTGTTAGTTTGCTTGTTCTCATATTTTCCTTGTAGTCACTCGTGATGGTGTGTTGTCCATATGCTTCTGTTGTTGCTTTGTAATAGTTGTCAGCGCGCGCCATCCACAGGATGAGAAGGATAGAATTGCCATTCGCATGCATGATCTGACCCAGGAGCAACTTCAAGAGAGTGGATACTTCTGGGTGGATCATGATCATGCGATTGCGCTGACGACCCTGCAGGATCATGTGTCAAGTGCTGCAGTTTCTGAAGAAGTCGCAATCATGCTTGAAGAACATTTATCGGACGATGTTTCTGTTGGATGTTGCTCCATCAAGCCTACTGGCCCTTCTTGCCAAGTTCCAAGACCTGGCTGCAGTTCGCGAGTGTGTAAGGCAACCGTTGGTGGCTGGTGCCAAGGGCGCTCTGTTGCTGGTGCGATTGCATAGGCCTGATGTAGACGTTGCGACAATTGCAGCTGGGCCACCTTCGCCGCCAGCAGGTTCTGCCTGGAATATGGTGCCGCACTATCAGGCAGTGGATTGCCCGGCAGAGGAGATCATCGATTTCTTCGAGGAGCAGACCAATGTTCTTTTGTTGCAGTAGTTTGTATCCTGCGCACGAGTGTACCAATGCTGTAAAGTTCGTATATATGTTGTGTAGAATTGACTGTCGACTATGTATAAAGGGCTTGTTAGCGTGTAAGTGCGTTGCACTATGCGATTCCTTTTCGTTAGCCTGGCCATGCTTTTATCTCAGTCCCTTGTCAACCTGTCAGGTGCGTTGCAGCTGGGTTTATGTTGTGTCAAGGGTTTCGATTGATGTGCCAGCTACTCAGGATATCGCATTTTAGTTCGTAGAATAGGTGTCTATAGGGTGGCGTAGCCCCCGAGTGGATAAGTTGCGGAAAAATGGAGGAGAACACAAAGTTTTGGGGCACTTAGCTTTATTTATTCGTGAGACAGTACGAAGTACAATGTGTGGCTAAGTAGCCTTGGCTGAGTGCCTTATTTGTGATGTAAAGGTAAAAATGACTAAGGGTAGAAGCGTCGCAGCTGTGCGACGTTCCAGGGGTTGGAGTATGCGACTCCTGTCTCTAGATCTTGAAGGCGATAGGCGCCACCTGGGATTACTTCTGTAATCATGTATGGTTCTTCCCAGGGGGACTCGAGCTTGAGATGTCCCTGCTGCTTTAGTCGCAGGACCAGGTCGCCTTCGACGAAGGATCGGGGGCGTAGCCTCCTACTGTGGTAGTTGCGCAGGTTCTGCTGGTAGATCGTTGATTTTTCTGTGGTGATTTCTCTCGCCTCGTCGAGGAGGTCGACGGAGTCTTCGAGTGCGAGGGAGGATTCCTGTTCGCTGTAGGCGACCACGCATGGTGCTTTGTACCGTACCTCGGCGGGCAGCACCGCTTCAGCCCCGTGGACCATGAAGAACTGGGTGTAGCCGGTAGCACTGTTTGGAGTTGTGCGTAGGCTCCAGAGTACTGACTGCAGTTCGTCTGGCCAGCAACCCGCGGCTTGTTCGAGTGGCCGGAGGAGTCGCTTCTTGATGCCACCGCAGACGAGCCCGTTTGCTTTTTCCACCTGACCGTTGGTATGTGGATGCGCTACCGAGGCGTAGCTGATGTTGATCCCCAGATTCTCTTAGAACTCTTTGAACTCCTTGGATGTGAAGTTCGTCCCATTGTCGATGATGATGATGTGCGGTACTCCGAAGCGGTAGACGATGGACTCGAAGAACTTGATTGCGCTGTGCCCTGATTGATTGGTCACTGGCACGGCCTCAATCCACTTGGTGAATTTTTCGACTACGACCAAGAGGTAGACGTAGCCTCCGCGTGAGGATTTGGGGAGTTTGCCGACCATGTCGAGTCCCCATTGTGTGAAGGGCCAGGCCAATGGGATTGGCCGGAGCTCTGTGCCAGGTGCGTGCGGTTTGTCCGTGAATCATTGACACGCGTTGAATTTCTGGACGATGTCCTTGGCGTCGCGCATGGCCGTTGGCTAGTAGAACCCAGTTCGCAGAGCTTTGGCCACGAGGGCGCGACTGCCAGCATGGTGTCCACAGGTTCCCTCATGGATGTTGAGGAGGACAGCTCTTCCATCAGCCGTGGAGACGCACCGCTGGAGCACTCCTGTGATGTTGCACTTGTATAGTTCGCTATTGATAATAGCGAATGCCTTGGATCGCCGTGCGATGTGCCGTGCATCAGTCGGGTCGTTCGGTAGCCTTTCGCTGAGGAGGTACGTGATGTACGGCTGAGTCCAGGATGATTTGATCATCATGACACTCATTGGTCCTTCGAGTCCTATGTCCAGCTCCAGGTCGTCGAGTGCCATTGGCTCATTGGGCGACGTAGCCCCCGAGTCCGTTGTTGCGCTTGTTTTCTTCTCTGTTGCCTTTGGCTTGATGGAGCGTTCGCATATGCGCTCGAGAAATACCCCAAGTGGTATGGGGGCACAGGTAGAGCCTATGTTGGCGAGTGCATCCGCCTCTTCATTGCTTTCGCGACCTACGTGCCGCAGTTCGCAGCCGTCGAAGTCCCCTTCGAGTGTGGCGTAGAGGTCGCGGTACGCGATCATGTTATCGTTCAGTGCGTCGCACTCATGCATATCTGGTTTGTCGGGGAGTGCATACCCCATAGAAGTGCATTGTCTAGAGGTAGGACATATCTGGTTTGTCGGGGAGTTGGTTCTCCATCCAGTGCACGAGGAAGTCAGGAAGAACTTGCGACTTGATTTCATCGCGCTTTTCGTATGTAATGTCTCATGGAGACAATTCTATTCCCAAAAGCGCGACTCGTCCCGTGGCGTCGGGGTTATTAAGGATATGCCCCAACAGGGCATCGTTGACCACCATGATTGCGTGCTCCTAGAAGTAATGGCGCAGTCGCCGAGCGGTCATGAAGACGCCGTACGCCAGCTTCTGGTAGTGCGGGTACCGCTGTTTTGTTGGCGTGAGGACCTCGCGGAGGTAGTAGACTGGGCGTTGTACCCCGTGGACCTTGTTTTCCTCGTCTCGTTCGACCACAAGTATTGTGCTGACCACCTGGTTGGTGGCGGAGATATACAGCAACAGTGGTTCCCTTTCTCGTGGGGTCACCAGTACTAGCGAAGTGGATAGCAGGCGCTTGACGTCTTCGAATGCTTCTTGCGCTTCATTGGTTCATTCAAACTTTTCAGCTTTGCGGAGGAGTTGGTAGAAGGGCAGTGCCTTTTCTCCCATCCAACTGATGAATCGACTGAGGGCCGCGATTCGCCCAGCCAGCTGCTGGACGTCCCTTATGTTTTTAGGCTTCTCCATGGCCAGTATGGCTTTTATTTTCTTCGGGTTTGCCTCGATTCCCCTCGCGGAGATGAGGTACCCGAGTAGTTGCCCAGATGGTACGCCAAAGGCGCATTTGTCCGGATTGAGCTTGATCCGGTAGCGTTCGAGGTTGGCGAAGGTTTCGCGCAAATCGTCGATTAGTGAGGCTTCCTCCTTGGTCTTGATTACTATGTCGTCGACATAGACTTGAATGTTCCGACCAAGTTGCTCTTTGAGGCAAGCCTACATGCACCGCTGGTAGGTGGCTCCTGTGTTTTTTAGCCCGAAAGGAATTGTGTTGTAGCAGAACACACCGAAGGGCATTGTAAACGCTGTTTTTTCTTGATCCTCCTCCTTCATTCAAATTTGATTATAGCCTGAGTAGGCGTCGAGGAAGCAGAGGCGCTCGCATCCTGCGGTGGAGTCGATGATCTGGTCGATTCGTAGTAGCAGAAAGTGATCCTTTGGACAATGCTTATTTAAAGAGGTGAAGTCCACGCACATCCGCAGGATCTCCGTGTCCTTTTTTGGTACTAGCACCGTGTTGGCGAGCCAAGTGCTTTCCTTGATCTCGCGTATGAATTTGGCATCGAGGAGTCTGTTGATCTCCATTCTGACTGCCTTTGCTCTTGGCTCAGATAATTGCCGGATTGTTTGCTTGACTGGCCTTGCGTCTGGGTTGATGTTGAGTGCGTGCTCGGCGAATTCCCTGGGAACTCCTGGCATGTCCGCTAGACACCAGGCAAAAATTTCCCAGTGCTCACAGAGGAATTCGACGAGCGCGAGTTCCTATGTAGGACTCAAGTTGTTGGCGATGAGGGCCGTCTTGGCGGGATCCGATGGGTGGACCTGCACTTTCTTTGTGTGCACCGATGAGTCGAAGGATAGATCAGGCGAACTTGGCCAGCTCAGGGGAGGCAAACTGTTGTCTGTCGACTCCTTTAGTCTCGCGAGTTCTTCCTGCATGCCGAAGGACTGGGAAATTCTGTTGAATTCCCTGTCACAACTGTCGGATCTTTCGAAGCTCCCATTGATCGTGATGACACCATTAGGACCTGGCATTTTCATCTGCAGGTAGGCGTAGTGTGGTACTGCCATGAACCTAGCGAACGCGACACGCCCGAGGATGCAGTGGTATTGTGAGGGCCAGTCGACGACCTCAAAGTCGATGCGCTCGCGCCAAAAGTTCTTCGGCGTGTCGAAGATGACGTCGAGGTTGATTTTGCCCAGGGGATATATACCTTTTCCTGGGACGATGCCGTGGAATGTTGTGTCCGAGGCCTCTAGGCAAGTTAGAGGGATCCTCATTGCTCGCAAGGTACTCGTGAATATAAGGTTGATACCGCTTCCGCCATCCATGAAGACGCGACTCATGTCGAAGCCTCCGATTTGTGCCTCGAGTACGAGGGGGCAATGGCCTGGACGGGGTACTTGAGGCGGATGATCGCGTTTGTCGAAGGTGATGCAGAACTCGCTTCCGCTGAGGTACTTAGTGGTAGATGGTGGCGAGTGTGTTGCCAGATTGACTTGGCGAGTGATGGCCTTCTGCACCTGATTCGAGGGGCGACCTTTTTGGATCATCATGGTACCCATCGCCCGTGGGTATGGTTCGCCTCCGTGGTGCTGGTTCGGCGCAGCTGCATTTGGAGGTTCTCCCGGTGGTGGTGGCAGAGCTCCATGTGCTACGGCGCCTGGAGCGGCTCCGTAGCCTCTTTCGACTGCGTTGCGATTCATTCGATCCAATCCCTCATGTAGTTTGAGGAACTCGCAGCAGTCCTTGAGGAGGTGGCTGGACTTCTTCTTTCCATCATGCTTGTCTATGTAGAAGTGCACCGTACATGGCCCGGACAGTTTGTCCTCAATGGATGTTGCGGGTGCCTCATCGCGATTGCGGCGTTGCCACACTTGCGTGGTTTTCCCAGAGTCACGGTATCCGCCGCTACGGTATCCGATGTTGCGGTTATCGTCGCGTCTATCGGCATAGCCCGCTGCGACCATGTTGACGTCGTCGCGGTCATCGTAGATGCGCATGCGGCGTTTGCCTCAGCGATCGCGTATGCGCTTGAGTTCCACCTCCTCGTCGGAGAGAACGCGATTCTTTACCGAATCTTCTCCATCGGCCCACCGATTCGCGATTTCCATCAGGTGGTCGATGGTCTTGGGCTTTGAGCGGCCCAGCTCCTCCCTGAGTTCTAGGCGGCGGACGCCGCCGTTGAATGCGTCAATCGCGCGATCCTCCGAGATGTTCTCTGCGGAGTTCTTGATGATGGACCACCTTTGGATGTAGGAGCGTAGCGATTCGCCCGATCTTTGCTGGCAGCATCTCAGCTCTTCGATTGATGCAGGCCGCTTGTACGTGCCCTTGAAGTTGCGCACAAAGCTATAAACTAGCTCATCCCAGCTGCAAATGGATCCACGTGGGAGGTTGTTGAGCCACGCTCGGGCAGCGCCTTGCAGCTGTAGCTGTAAGCATTGCATGGCCGTGCTTCGACTGTCACCGTGGAGCCTGACGGAGGAGATGTGGTCCTCCAGCCAGATCTTCGGGTCCTGTAGGCCGTCAAACTTCGGGTTCTCTGACGGGAGTTTAAACCCTTTAGGCATTCGCTTTTGCCTGATGGACCTGCTGAAGCATCTGGCACCGCAGAGCTCCACATCTTCCTCTTCCGAGTCAGTCGACCTAGCATGTCGCGCCCTTGATTTGTCAATTTTGCGCTGCGTGAGGTTGTCGCGCGCATCATAGTCGCGGTCGTGTCTCCGTGAGTGGCGGCGTCGAGACAGGTCGTAACTGTCGTCGCTGGATGAGGGCGAGGAGTAGCGCTTTGCTAGCGCTTTTACCTTTTTCGGCTCTGGTGTTGGTTCCTTGTCGAGGGCAGCCTCGATTAGTCCCAAGCCCGCGATCGTAGATCGGTGCATAGCGGCTCGGGGATCTCCAGCTGGCGGCTGGTCGTTGAGGAGGTACATGGTGGCTGTTGTCACCGCGGCCTGCGGCGTCTTGGGGACCATGTTGCGCCCTGTATCGACTGTCATAGAGCTGAAGTCGAGGACCTTTGCAGCTTATATGCCTTCTTGCTTGGTGAGGTGGGCCATCTGAGATCACCTCTTGTTTGCGAGGTACTCGTTGCCCTTCGACGAGGATCCTCCGTGGGAGGAGAGCCCAGCGCGTCGAAGGCTCGACTCGTCTGCCGCCTTTTTGCGCGCCTCGAGTTGGGCGATTGTTTGCACTTGGCGCTTGAATTCTTCCTTCAGGAGCCAATGGTAGCCCATTAGCAGTTCTTGCGGAGATCCGAAGGGTAGAGGGTTTCCTCGTAAGGCCTCGCAGCAGCGAGCCCACTCTTGTTCGTTGAGCCTCATCACGACGTGTTCGCCGGTTTGCTTGTTTATTATGGTTGGAGGTTCGATTGCTCCTCCATTGTTGACAGGGGCGCCGTTGCCGCTGTTTGGCGGTGGTCCACCATTGGGTATGCCGCCGTTAGGCGGGTAGGTTTCGTTGCCACGGTTTCCCGTGTTGTCACGATTTGCGGAGGTGTCGCCTGCGTTGATGACGGTGCACATGAAGTGGTTGGGGAAGTTGCTGCTCCCGAAACTTTCAGATCCAGAACCGTAGGCTCCATCTTCTGTTGCCAGATCGTTCAGATCGGAGTCGCGACTGCTGTCGCTGACTGTGTTCTCAACTATCGTTGAGGCATTGAGCTCACTGAGGGTGCCGATCGGTGGAGGGACCCACGATGCTGGGGCAATCGATGGACCGTCGGCTGGTCGGGCAAGCGAAGCGTGCCCATCTGACCAACTTGGAAACGGAAGCTCCTAATCGCCAGGCTGATTCCGTCGCCCACGGACTCGAAGGCCAGGCGAGTGGCTGGCGTGTGGACAGTGAAGTCGAATGCGCCGAAGAGCTGGCGAATCTCCACTGTTGCAGAGTTGTAGATCGCGGTTGATGGGGCCGAAGAAGCCACAACATCAGCACTCCCAATTCCCACAGACGGCGCCAATTGACGAGGGTTTAACTCATCAATGCCCATTGTTATGGACTTGGGTTTTGGAGAAGGAGGGAGCGCTGGAGACATCTATCGGCTAGCAAACAAGCACACAGGGGACTCGAAGATTTACCCAGGTTCAGGCCTCGTAGAGGTCCCTACTCCTGCTTGTCTGCTCGTGGAATTATCAAGGGAATCGAGGATTACAATGGTGCACAGATGCAATCTAGCGAGGGTTATGGAAAATAGGGTTGTGTGTGTCCTTCTCGCCGCCCCCTCCTAGTCTTTATATAGATAGGCTAGGTCTCAGGTAGCAGGTCAAGTCGGCTACAGGTTAGGGTTTTCCCCTTTGAACTTTCTATCTTTAGCTTCTTCTTGTTCTTCAAGCAATCGAGAGTCCGTAGGTTACTCGAGTCCTCTCTTGAGCCTTGGCGACACCGTGGGCTTCCGCTGTATTCAGGCCGTATATACCAAACTCGAGTACCTGTAGGGTATACCCATGTCAACAAGCGTCAAAGCTTGGGGATGCCCAAGGCATCCCCTTCTTCATCAATAAAAAATCCCAGGTTTTTTCCAAACGCTTCATTTTTATTGTTTCATGCACAGTTGTGTTGTTCTTGGAGCGTCTTCTTTTTTGTTTTCGTTTTGGTTTTTCATTTGCTTTGGTTTGCTTAATTTTCTGAATAAATTGGTTGGACCCCCTCTTTCATACATTGGTTTGCAAATAGTTTGGTTTGGTTTAGAAAAGAGTAGGAAAGTTCATGCTTATGTGGTAAAAAGAGCTCGTTTTTGACTGTGGCCTATGCTCTGTCATGCCATGCTTGATATTGTTTTGGCTTTATGCTTAGTATTCTTTACTGTAGCATGACTTGTTATAAACAATTGAGATTGCTTAATGTGCCTTGGATGAATCATGCGTTGTTTTAGCATATTAAAGCATAGTATAGTGGTATTCTCCTTTGATGCTTTATTTGGGTTGACTTGGCGCATGCTCACACCATGTTATGACTATCCAAAGTCCTATATTGAGAAAAAAAGAGAAAAGAGAAAAAAAAGATACTATGAAAAGAGGAAAGAGAGAAAAAAAGCACCATATTCCCATGGTAAATAAGAAGAATGCTGAGATGCTCGTTGTCTGCTTGCCTTATCATTTTGATATGGGGATTCTTTCGTATCATCGGGAAAGGGGTACCCCGTTGGCGGTTCTCAATGATACACATATACTTACAATGACAAGAACTTACCGGTGACTAGACTTGAGTAGCATGAGGAGCGGCCCTCGTATACAAGGGACATGAGATTTCTGACTTATACTTCATCAAGCATGTACACCATAGTTAGTCCACTTTAACCTTAATCACTTCAAGATGCTTATGATAGGGGCAATGAGAGCTGAAAGCTACAAGTACCATAATTTTGGAAGCTCTTTATGAGACTTGAATCCCTACTTCCTTTTACAAAGGCCTTTCTTCCACCATCATATTGAGTCTCCACCTTCTATCTTTATGCACTTACTTTGAGAGCATAGTGGCCATTCTTAGTTCTGTGTGCATTATCCCAAGACTAGTTGATTAATGCATACTTTGATATTGCTTGTTTTAAACTATTGTATCTAGTTACTCTTATGAACTTCGAAGGTGTCCTATGCATTTATATTTGCTACTCTATTGAGGGACAAGCTGAATACTATTATGATATGTTTTATTTATGTGAAACAAACAAACGTCTTGCAAATCATTGTTATTCATGAATCTTTTGTTTGTTCCTTTTCATGTTGCATCATAGTTTCTTTGTTTATTGCTAGAACTTTGCCTTTCATGTTATGATTGAAGTACTATGATCCCAGCTTTGAATGTTTTACAAATACTTTGATCAAGTCTTTGATGGTGCATGTCACCTCAAAAATTATTCTTTCTTTTTATCACTTACCTACTCGAGGACGAGCAGGAGTTAAGCTAGGGGATGTTGATACATTGCAAATGTATCTATAATTTTTGATGTTCCATGCTTGGTTTTATCCACTTTCTTGTGTTTTGTTCCAACTTTGGAGTACTTTTCATATGATTTCTTGGACTAACCTATTAATAAGAGCCACAGTGCCAGCTGCCTGTTTTCTGCTATTTTTGGTTCCAAGAAAGTCAGAAAATGAATATTCTCGGAATTGGACGGGACAAAAGCCAAAGTGCCTATTTTTCGGATGTCATCAAGTGCCAGAATACGAGACGGAGAGGGGCCGGGGGGCCACTACACCACCTGGCCGCGCGGCCAGGCCTGGCCCACGCCAGGGGGTGGTGTGGCCAGCCCAGGCACCCCCTCGGCCTCCCCTTCCGACTATAAGATGCCCTTGGGACGTAAACCCTAAGTACCCAATCAAAAATCCACGAAAGAGTCTGTAGCCGCCGTCATCTCCATCCCAAGATCGGGAGGGATCTGAAGCTCTTCTGGCACCCTGCCGGAGAGGGGAATTCACCCTGGAGGCCTTCTTCATCACCATGCAAGCCTCCGGTGTGATGCGTGAGTAGTTCATCTTTGGACTACGGATCCATGTAGTAGCTAGATGGCTGGTTCTCCTCCTTTGTGCTTTCATGTCTAGATCTTGTGAGCTCCATTCATGATCAAGATCATCTATTTGTAATTCTGCATGTTGTGTTTGCGGGGATCTGATGGATATTGAGATGCTATTTCAGATTGATTATTGATTCTATCATGTCTTTGTTATTTTTGATCTTGCATGCTTTCCGTTGTTAGTAGCTATCTTGGCCAAGTAGATGCTAGCAACTCCAAGAGTTAGTATTTATGCTCGATAGTGGGTTCATGCCTCTGGTAATCTGGGGAAGTGACAGAAATCTCTAAGGTACTAGATGTGTTGTTGCTACTAGGGAGAAAACAACAATCCTTTGTTCATAGAACAATCGTATTGTTTACTTTACATCCAGTTCGTAAAGCAATAATCTGTTGCTTGCAACTTAATACTGGAGGGGGTTTGGATGATAACCTGAAGGTGGATTATTAGTCATAGATGTAGTTGGATGGCGGTCTATGTATTATGTTGTAATGCCCAATCAAGTCTCAAAGGATTCAAGATGATTAGTATATGCATGTATGCTTTCTCGATGTTTGTCAATTGCCCCGCTGTAATTTGTTCACCCAGCATGTTATCTCTCTTAAGGAGAGCCACCTCTAGTGAACTATGGATCCCGGTCCTTGTATTTTACATACAACCTACAATCTTTTACTGTTTTGTGTTTACTTTCTGCAAACTTTTACTTCTTTCCATTCGATACATTTAATCCTTTGTTTTCCGCAAAACACGGTGAGATTGACAACCTCATCGAAAGTTGGGGACAAAGTTCTGTGGTTGTGTTGTGCAGGTCTCCACATTGCTACTAGCACCGATAGTGCGCCCTGCCAAAGCTCAGCTAGCAACACCTTTGGGGTGTTTCCTGGCTCCTACTGGTTCGATTAAACCTTAGTTTCATAACTGAGGGAAACTTGCTGCTGTGCTCATCATACCTTCCTCTTGGGGTTCCCAACGATCTCTACATCAACCACGCACCAACACTTTTCTGGGCGCCATACACAGAGCCATTAGTCTCCCCAAAAGTTCTTTCTTTATAGCCATTAAAATGGGCATGATAATTTTGGAGACGCCCTCATAGGAATTTGAATTGAAGTGAAAGAGAGCATAAGAAGCAAAACACACACACACATTTAAGTCTAACCCACTTCCTATGCAAGGGAATTTTGTAAACAAACAAGTTGTTGAAACCATAGGCTACTTGCATAAGAAGGCAAAACAAGTGCAACATAAAAACTTTCAGCATAAAACGAGGAAACTTGATATTGTTGAGATACATAAGAACACTTTTGCCTCTCTCATAGTAACTTTCAGTATCATGCATAAACTTAACAATATAGCTATCACAAGGACCATCATAGCAATGATCACTTATTCTAATAGAAAACACAGGAATACTAGCTCTCATAACACTACTTTGTGAAACAATATTAGAGGTATCCTTACAAAGGATAGTGTGTCCCTCTTTTTCATATTTAGTGACAAAGTCTTTCACATTTGCTATTATAGGTTCATCAACCTTTTGTTTATCAGGTTCAACAGCTTTTCTTGTACTTTCATTAACCATACTAGCTATCATATAATGTTCCTTTATCTTAATTGGGAAAGGCATTTTCTCAATATAAGGTCCAGGTAAAACATGATTAGCAGTATAAACTCCAGTATTTCTTGCAGGAACACTCTTAGCAATATATTTATAAGGTTCATGATACTTATTCCACTTCTTTTTAGGCACTTCAATGTAGGAAGCAAAAGCCTTAAAATAAGAAGCAATAGCTTGAGAGTCTAGACCATAAGCATTTTTAATATTTTGAAAGTCATCAGTTCCCATAAAAGATTCAATGCATTCATAATCATAATTTATACCTGACTTTCTACCTTTGTCATCCTCCCAAGCTTCAGCATTGTCTTGAATACGGTCCAGAAGATCCCATTTAGCTTCTTCTTCCATACGAGTGAATGATCCAGCACAAGAAGCATCCAATAAATCCTTATCATGTAGTGGGAGCCTTGCATAAGAGTTGTTGATAATAATATTGTTGGGGAGCTCATGAATGGGACATTTGAGCATTAGTAACTTCAATCTCCCCCAAGCTTGAGCTGTACTCTCTCCATCAAGTGGCCAAAAGTTGTATATTTGATTCCGATCTTTATGAATCTCACTAGGAGGATAAAACTTTGAATAAAAGAGAGGCACTATTTCCTCCCATTCTAGAACTTGACCATTCTTTAGCAGCTTATACCATTCCTCAGCTCTTCCTTTTAGTGATAATGAGAATAACTTCTTCTTAACTTGATCTGTAGTGATACCTGCACACTTGAACAACCCGCATAATTCATGTATAAAGAGTAAATGATCACCGGGATGGACAGTTCCATCCCCAACATAGTAGTTATCCATAACACGATCAATAATTCTGGTACGTATTTTGAAAACATCATTCTCATTAGGTGGTGGCTTATCTACTACCTTAGCAGTGGTAGTAGCATTACCAAATAAGAAACTCAGCGAATTATCCATAATGAAAATAAAGCAACTAGAAGAAGTAAACAATACTCACAATAGAAGTTTCCTTTACCAGTTCCACTCTCCAATAGCGCTTCACTCCCCGGCAACGGTGCCAGAAAATAGTCTTGATGACCCACAAGTATAGGGGGTGTATCGCAGTATTTTCGATAAGTAAGAGTGTCGAACCCAACGAGGACCAGAAGGTGCTGGCTAGTGGTATCGTTTCCCATCCCCTTTGTCATTTGATACCTAGTTCATCCGAGACTTGATCTTCGATATCCCCATACCTTAGTTCGGTCTCGTCACCGATGAACTTGTTTACTCTTTCCCATGTCGTTGCATTTCGTGACCAAGTCACATGCTTGCAAGCTTCGTTAATGCAACGTCACCGAGATGGCCACATGTATCTATCCATTACATGAATTGACAAATCCTGGTCTTGATATGTACTCCTCTACGCGTCCCTTTGGAAAACCTGAGTAGCATCTTTTTGATCACACTGTCACGAGATGATGCTTTATACCATCAAAGCTTCCTCCAGAACGATGATTTGCATTATCTCATAGTCTAAGGATCAGGTTGTGATGTTTTCTATGTTTATCATCAATGCTGAACTTTGTAACTAGATCTCATTAAGATATAACTATCAGATGTTTGTCTATCATATCATTCAACCAATGACATGAGCTCATTGTCAATTGGTATAAATGCCCATGAACTTGAAACCCAGATCATCCTCTTGGCCAATGAACTAGTTCGCTAGAGGTAACTAGAGACACAGTTTGTTTACATACCACACGTGTATCAACATTTTGTATTAACACAGTTATAGCATAGTATGAAACGTATTATGAACATATGAAAGATATATCAAACAATACACTTTATTATTTGCCTCTACGGCATATCTCCTTCAAGGACGACGGTGGACGTGGCTGGTGCTGGTGCGTCGAGTGTCGTGGAGGCCACTATGGTGCCGGGTGGTGAGCAACGTCCGAAAATCGGGTGCACATGATAACCGCGTGGATACGTCATAGCTTCTCCTCCAAGCGACTCAGCCAGGTCTGCTGGTGCTGGCGCTATATAAGCAGAGGTCCGGACTAAAAGGAGCGTATGTAATCAACACTCTCCATCTCAAGATCGTTTATCATCTGTTCCTATAATTGGCACCACTAGGTTGAAAAAATGGATGGGAAACTACGTAACAATTAGGTGCATTAGATAAAGATATTGTATTACTGCATGCTATCTGCTGCCCGCTGTAGACTGGCTCGGATAACTATCCTAAGTAGCCATGCCCGGCATCTCCTCCGGGTGAGACTGTTGCGTGATGCGTAGACGTGTGGCGCTCATATAGCTATCCTAATAGTTGTTGAACTCTTCCATGTCAAACTGGGCATCCGAGTCCCACACTCGTGTCGTAGCGGTGTCCCACTTGGAAACGTAAATCCTAACCCTGTGGAGCCAATTAGTGACGGTTTTGCTACTTCCCTTTCCTGACAGCCTACAATTGGGGAGTGATCGTGGATAGTCAATAAATCATGTAAGATGGAAGAAATGTGTAAAAGAAATATACGTGTGGACGGACGATGGTATGGCACTCTCCGTAGGACGAGGATCGGCCAACTGGCGAAGACCGAACTGCCTCATTACTCTCTGTAGGCTCATCTTCTGTGACTGCATGTCGAAGATGATATTTGATTTTGTTAGCCAATACACCGCGTCTCTGGTGCAGAGAGTAGAAATCCCCATGTAGTTCCTAACCTTGCGGAATCTAGCACCGACGGCTGCATCTGTGTAGGCTCCCACATCACCGAACTTGCGAATAGCATGTCAAACTGCTCAGACAATGTGGAATAGAAAGCCCTCACCTGACCGTGAGAAAATCGTCTCTGCCAAAATACTTTATCATTTTCGGTCATAGTGTACGTGAACTTAAAACTAATTAATGAAATTGAAACTTTAGACATACCTTGCGGCGTGACCAAACTGTACCGAAAGTAGGTAAATCAACGCCCTCTGCATCGAACAGTCCAGTCGGAGGGACACCCAACTTAGCCGATGGGTAGGCCTTGTCAACCCAAACATCTTGTCAGCCGATAGGAAACCGCTCCCAGAACCAAAGCTGTAGTAATAGTGGCATCTAAGCAAGCGTGACTTAGGCGCCTTACACTGGTAACAGCTGCACATACCTTGGTACGTATCTGCTAAGACCGCAGAATCCTAACTCCATTGTGTAATCATGCCGGCGCTAGTTGCATTAGCAATCTCCAATGCAATAGGGATGTAGCGAGGGTGATAGTGGTCACATGGTTCTCGGTGAACATCCCCTTTTCGAGAAGCCAAAGTACGTATGCCTCCAAGTACCAAGTGATTTGTGGCTCAGTCAACTGCGTCTCTGGATAGTCTAACCTTTGGATCTGCATTGATTGTAGACATTGTCTATAAGTAAAACCATATGATGATACGAGACATTCTTTAATAGAATAAAGAAAAGTTAGAGAACACACCTGAAATCCGAGTAATCAGTCGAACTTGGGTCCGTGATCATCTTGCTCGAAGGGACCAGATAAGGCACTAATACCCTAAAAACATTGTGCCATATCGTGTTCCCAATTTGTCGGTGCGTATAGCGGCCCAATGGACTGGTCTGCCAAAGGAAGTCCTAACAAGTACGACACATCCTAGAGAGTAGGAGCCATCTCACCCCACTTAAAGTGAAAAGTGTGGGCATCGGGCCTCCAGCGGTCAACCAAGCAGGTGAGCAACAACTGGTCATATAACACGCGTGTAGAGTCTCTAGTATCCTCAACCAGACGAGCGAAAAGCAAAAGGTAAAAGCCCAACCCACCTCAACCTGCATATTTTCACAGAAACGTCTGTTCGGATTGTTCAAGATATGCAACTAAGCTCTCTGCCATCTGCCTCTAAAATATGTAATCGTGCTATACAAAATACCCTCGAGTAATAGATGTAAGTGGCAGAGCCCTATTACCTCTCATGACAAAGTTCTACGACTCAGCTAGGTTTGTAGTCATAACACCGTGCCTAGCTCCATGTGTGTCGTGTAGCAAAGACCACCTCTCTAAAGGCTCGTGCTCTATCTATTGGAAGTTTTTAATCTGTCTCTCGAGCCTTCTCCTAGTACTAGGAGGATTCAGAAAAGGTTCATCGTTGACTTTGTATACACCAACGGTGTATGTTTCAAGGTTATACCCTAAACAGCTTGTCAACTATTCCTTCAACTGACTAACACTTCATGTTTGAGGGGCAGTCAAATCCAACACCGTATACTCAAACTCACTCAAATTAGCTCCATACTCATTTGTTTGGATAGTACCGGGACCGTAGTAAAATACAAACTTCACTAAATTGCACATCTTTGCTGACATAAAAACATTTTTGAACTAATCAATAAATTAGCTAGAGTGTATATAACCATGTAAAACAATTTGTCTATATAAATATAATATACTGACTAACCGTCGAAAATACTAATTAAACCACCGGCCAATTTTCAACACTTATGCGCAATACAAATTTCGAATAAAATGTACTAACCAATGGCCGGAAATACTCACTAAACCACCAGACAAATTTTCCCACTAATCCACCTACCAAATATTCTAATAGCCTCCTAACCACAGCCGAGTAGCCACATAACCATATACAATAACTGTGATTATCGAGGGATTTGAGTGTACCCTTGAAGCGCAAGAAGCAACCTCTGTACAGTGGCCTCAATTCACCGGACCAGCAACATGGCGCAACTCATACATCCCACAACACCAAGCTCAACCGCAGCACCACCATTGCCATTGCTCCAATGGCATACCACCACCATTCCTCCAAAAAACCACCACCAAATCGAATTATGAGCTAACTCATCAGTAGATCAGGCTTCCCCTACCGTCTAATGCTTTTAGAATGAAGATTTGCTGAAAACCCAGGGAAAATCAGGGCAAAATAGGTGCTAGGAAGATGAACTCTCGTGCTGGGAGAGAGAAGGAAGAAGGTGGGCATGGGAGGAAGAAAGGAGAGCAGCGGGGCCGACCAGCGCGACGCTCGACTTGTGAGATGCACTCAGTGAGACCCTGACCGAGTTGGCGATTCAGCCTGGCCGTGACTGAGTGGGGCATTCGGCCAGCATGGGCCCCGCGGCCCCACACAGCCACATGAAATCGGCTTGCTCCTCGCCGAATGGAGCAGAATCAGCCAGGCCAGGCCGAGCGGCCAATTCGGCTACGTTGAAGCCGACTATGTAAGAACAATTGTAAATTGTCAAATTGATGCAATACTTCCTAAAATGAATTAAAAAGTGTATTATTTATTTAAAAAATCGCCCAGATGCTCCGCATAGCCAACGATACACCAAGAGTGAATCGTGAACCAAGCAAGAGAGGTAGAATTGCTCTATCTGACAGGGGATCCCTGACCAGAAGTTCAGTGGCACCACCCTCCGCTCCATCAGATCCCGCCAAGACCGCCTTCTTCCTTGCCTTCCCCTTTGTACATCCTCCTCAACCTCGCAACCGGTCAAAATCATCTAGAACACTAGCCCGATTGTCGACACTCTCTCTCCCTCCCCACAGCTCTCCTCTACCCAATCTTCCAGGCCAAGCTCCTTCCTTCCCGGGGCTATCCGACCCCTCCCCCTCTCTTCTCTGGCGATGGCCGGCGTCGAGACTGGGTGAGGGTCCCACCCCTCTTTATTATAGTACTAGTAGGTTTTTCTCTGGTGATTTTGTCCCCTACTGCGACTGAAGGTAGGACGACAGGCTCTGGCGGCCAGTTCCGTCACTCCTCGTGCTTCCCCTACTCCGATGTACCCTGCTTGTGGCGAGTTGTGGTGCTTAGAAGCTGGTGGAGGGCGAGCATCCTTCTGAATAAGGCATGCCCTGGGTGTTTCAAGCGGGTGAGTCGGGCCTCCTCCTATTTGAAGTAGTCCCTCTTTCCCCTGCGGCGGCGCTCTCTCGGGGAGAGCCAGATGCGACAGCGGGGAAGACCACTGCTCACCCCTCCAATAAAGCTCAAGATTTGTGCACCTTTGATTGCTCTTTTCTCCGGTCACCTCCTCCGGCTTGTGGCAGCAGTCTGGATCCTGATGGTGGCCAGCGATTCACACAGCAGCGGTTGAAGAACTGCACTTCCGGCGAGGATAAGGTCCGATCTACATGTTTTCTCTTCCCTTGCAGCCATCAAGGGGGTGGACAAGGTGTCGAGAAGGATGTGGTCTGTCTTTCCCCTCTCCGGTGGGGATTGCATGCTACGACTGGCGGAGCTCCCAAGCGGTGGCGATCTTGTGCCACAGCTATTCTCGGTCTAAGATGCCACTCCGCGCGGCGTTCCTGGACGAGCCGCATCTTCAACCTCCTGGCATGGAGGCCCTTATGCCACTCCGGCGCGGCGCTTCTCACCGTGCCACCGCCAAGTGGTTCAGTCCCCGGTGTGGGCGTTGGTGGCCGTGGCGTCGAGTGCATCGTCGTCCTTGGTGGAGAAGGACCAGATTGCTTTTTTGTTTTTTCATTCGAGGTCCTTCTTGTAAAAGGCTAGGGCCTGTATGCTTCACTGCCATTGTCAAAGGCCCTGTTTGTAATTTTGCCCACCCTTTAATGGAGCTCGGGACCCTCTGGGTCTTTCCCCTTGTTCCAAAAAAAAAAAAAAAAAAAAAAACCGCCACCACCACTCGCCTCTCCTACCACTGGTAAATGCGAATGGAGCAGTTGCGGGGAATACAGAGAAGGTAGACAATGCCATGGGCGATGGGCTACAATTAGTGCAGAATTATCAAGAGTTGCAACTTCCCTAGCCGCCGCAGTTTACCTACTTTGTCTTGGCTTTTGCCAAGTCTAGTGATCACGTCTTTCTTAAGAAAACCCAAGAGAAAAACAAACACACCAAAGAAACAAATCAACAGAAAAAAAGCAGCAGATTTGGCAGGACTGCAGAATACAGATGCATAGTTTCATCAGAAACCAACATTGCCTGCGACAACAGCTGGTGCATTTCTAGCTTTGGCCTTTGGGTGGGTACAATTAGCATAGTGCTCGGAGGAAAATTTGCCAGACTCCTGCAGGTCTGATGTTGAAGTCCACAACCCATCCTTCAGAGTATAATCTGCTAGATCCTCTGAACTGTCATCCTGGTTTTCGGAGCTCAATAATTTCCAGCAATTCGGTACACCATCTTGGCCAGAGTACCGTTGCTTGACGAGAGTTTATTTCCAGGAATTACTTGACGAGAGTTTATTTCGCCACAGTTAGGTGGATAAACAAACCAGCCGATAAATAAACTTGGACAACATGACAAAATATTACTTCACAAGCCTGCATGTTAGTATCAATTACAGAAGAATTAGTTGCCACTTCCCGAGTTCACGGTGACAGTTCACAAGCTAAGTACACTGATACAGTACAGGATGTGATCAACTGCTCGAATTGCCAGTGTCCATGGCGCCCAGATTTAACTCTTCATCAGAATCAATTACTTCCTCGAAGTCATAGTAGGGATTCGCCTACACCACACAAAAAAAATTACATTTATTTCCCAGAGGCAAAGAGATAAGTACCATACTAAAATGATACTACGAGTAATGATACTTTTCCAAGCAAAAATGATTCATCCTACATATAAACATCGTAGGATGAAATAGTAAGGAAGGCCTAGACTTTTCAAGATTAGGAATGCAACATGTAGCACATACCGCAGGCCGAGGCTTCACAGCTTGAAAACTATGGAAATCAGGGGTAGCAAAATCAGGAGGACTGAGGACAAGATATGCTCCAGAATTGTTGTAACGGTCCTCCGAAGCCTGTGCCGGAATCGGATATTGATTGTTAGATTTACAGTACACAATCCTCTCTGAGAGTAATGAGACAATACATAATTACTACAATTTATATTTATTGTAAAATCAATCAGACTTATGAAACTTGTACAAACTACAGATTGCAGCTTACTCTAAGCATGAACAATAAATCATGTGGCAAAGTATAACCTGAAATTGAGGATAGTCCGGTGCGCTGAAGAGAGTTATCAGCTTTCCACATGCGACATGATGGTCAGTTGTATACCCACTGTCCATTCCTAATAGATCGTGTCGCTTTTCTCTTGCATCTGGGCCTTCATGTGATCTGATGATTAACTTTGTTCAACGAAAAGTGGAAGTAAGTATGAATTAAAACTTATATATTTTCATAATAATCCCCAGTTTCTAATGCTATGAAGGAAAATGCATAATGTACTACCACATATCAAATTTCATAGCATGTGCACAGACTAAACTTTAAAGTTTAACCAATATGGACAGATATTTCGGTTATCAATGTTGAACATAAAGAATGAGCTTATAAGAACCATGCAGTATATAATTCAAGTTCAGTGACTCCCATTTGCGATTTCGTGTTCCGAGGGCACAAAATAGATGTACTACTTTAGCACACGATTTGTTTAGAAGTAGCTGTTGGGAGTAGTTCAATTACAACTTCTATCATATACAACTAGTCAGACACATAACTGCTACAGTTAAAATCAAACAAGAATTGTGAGATCGTATGCAATGTTAAAGGGAATAAATTGCCAGTATGTTAACATGATAAACAATAGTAGAAAAAAAAGTTATTATAACACGTACTTGAGATAAATATGCAACATAAATTATTATGTTAGTTACCAAAAATGCATGTGAAAATGTATTACCGCATAAAGAAAATCACAACAATCGAGAATCCACAGAAGTCAAATTGACCGTGCTTGATGTACTAAATGAGCCTACACTGAAGTAGTATGCAACTATGCATGTACAACAATGAAGAACACCCTTCCAAATGTAAAATGCAATAAGAAGATAACTGATTGATAAAACAAGAAAACAGGTAGAGACTTTAACAGGAGAACGACACGCTCCACTTACAGCTCCCTAGCAGTAGCATTTTTAGGTATATCTTTAAGATTTCTTACATTGTAATAACAGAGACAAAACTTCAACTTCCAATCATAAAACTAAATAGCTTAATAAGAAATCATTAAACTCAACAGATAATTTAGATCAAGTGTGCTACAACGATATAGTAAATTAAAGAAAACAAACCTTCAGATTATTTGTATATAGAAACTGCTGAGTGATATCTGGACCCCAAAGCAAGCCAATGCCTCTCTCCTTATTCAGAGAAAGACCCTTGTCCATGGAAGGATCAGACCAAAGCACATCTCCGGGAATCAAATTTGAACCCTCCCATGGGGGGTCAAGAACAGTTCTCCTGGCTTTTAACAATTCGTCCAGAGATCCAAGTTTCAAAGTAGTAGAGTCATCAGTAGAACTCGGCACGTATTTGTGACCCTTCTTGGCCCTTTTCGCCCTTTTTGATGGTAATACAACTGCCCCACGAAAAATCCCCCCATGGGCAGTGTAGACACATCCTGCTATTATTGATGCTAGAGGAAGATCTTCAAAGCATCTTAAAAACTTCCGATAAACTTGGCTGCCTTGACCTTTGTATTTAACCATTACCTCCCGTTCGAAACCATATACTGATGTGCAGTACTTGGATTCATGATTTCCTCGGAGAAGGAACACACGATTTGGTAGCAATATCTACAATAAATGAAACATGCTGATGAACATTAGCTGCTAGTTCACATTGCCTCGGAGCTTAAGCGAATCTAGCATCTACTACTTTTTTATAATGTGAAAAGGATAATTAGATATTTATGCCAAATCTTTGATTTCTCCTCATTATAATGAGCCAGGCGTTAAGACTTTGTGGGAACACTGTGAGCCTACAATGACAAAATCATTGATGCTAGTGGTACATAATCTGATGTTTGGGACTGGTCACAGTATTACACTATTACGAGTGATCTCAATATGAATGCACAACTCAATCTGAGTGCCCCAAAACAGACAAATTCCAGCTCAAACAAAGGAATGAGCATGTGAACGTCAACATGAAGCTGCATTTTTAGAGTACTTTTTCATTATGAAGCTAAAAATCTGGTCATAATTCAGCTTTCTTGCACAACACATTTCTATCCATTGCATCTATTAATCGGAGATACATAAATACTGGTACAATTTATGTTATTTTTTTGTGTGCTGATTTTCATTATGAAGCTACAAAATTTGGTCATAACTCAGCTTTGTTGCACAACACATTTCTATTTATTGCATCAATTAAGCAGAGATACATAAATACTAGTAGTAGAAAGAAATAAAAAAGTGCATAGACGCATAGTGTTGGCAATGACAAGCTTATGCCAGTAGGATCGTGCGGGGAATTCACCTTCCAAGCCAGTAGGAGGAGCAAGGTCTCGAGGCCCCAGGCGCCTCGATCCACGTAGTCCCCGTTGAAGACGAAGATGCGCTCCTCGGATGGGAACCCGGCGTCCCGGAGCAGGAACATGACGTCGTGGAGCTGGCCGTGGACGTCCCCCACGACGACGACGGCCTGGTCGGGCCGCGGGTCGACGCGGACGATGTTGGGCTCGCGGTGGAGGATGACGGCCGCGGCGAGGAGGAGCCGCCGTACGAAGTCGGCGGGGAGCACCGTGGGGAGCTGGTCGGGCGGGAGGTTCCGCGAGCACCAGTCCAGCGTGGCTGCGAAGGCCGCCACCCAGTCCCGCGTCAGCACGCCGTCCTCAGGCCACTCGACCGGCGCGGGCCGCGGAACCGGAGAGGGCGAGGGAGGAGGGGGAGGGGAAGGGGGCTCGGCGGCGCCGTCGGGGTCCGACATGGCATGGATCGGATCGGACGCGGCCGGGGAGCTCAATTGGCTTCTTTTCCTTCTTTTGCTGCGAATTTTGGGGGGACGGGACGAGGAGGGCGTGTTCGTTCCAGTTGGCCGCCGCTTTCTCCTCTTTTCCCCCGTGCCTCCGGCTGTTCGCTTTCTTTGACCGACACGTTTGTCCTGGGTGTGCAAACTCGCTGTGTGGGGGCCTGTCTTGCTCTCGTTTTCTCTACCGGTTTATAATCAGATCTTATTTTTCTGAAATGGGTTTATACTCAGATTGTGCAAGTTGTGTTGCTTTTTTCTTTGAAACTGAGCCAAGTTGTGTTCCTTTTTCAAACAACATTTGTGTTAGAGCATCTCCACTCGGGTCCCTAGAGGACCCCTAAAGGCCTATGTGGTGTGTCGGCGTCAAGACGCGGCCCGTTTAGTTATCCGGCGTCCCCAGGACAAACGCAAGCAGGGGCTCCGGATGGAGTTGAAAACAACACGGGCCAACCCTGTCGGCGACATGCCCCTGCGAAGTCGCCCACATATCGCGTCCCCACCCACCCTCACCAGCGACCACCACTCGACGCTGCTACGTAGTCTGCCGTTCAATCCGCTAGAGCCACCGCCGCAGCCGTCGAGAATACTCCCCCAACCCTCCCGAGCTGCCCACACTCACTCCCTAGCTGGCCCCACACCCGCCGGTAGCTCCAAGCCCGCCGCACAACCGCCCTGCCCGCTAGGTGTTCGGCGATTTGCCGAAGGCATGGATTCAGACGAGGAAGAGATGTTGGCCGCTCTGATGGACGATGAAGTCATCGTTGCTGCTGGCGTCCGAGACAGCGTCGACGACGATGATCATCTCATGATCATCACATCCCTCCTAGGCATGATCGTCGGCGCTGATGAGAAGCCGCTTGCTCGGGGTTCGAAGCCTAGGCGGCGCAAGGGCAAACTGAGGCAGAGGATGGAAGGCTATTGCATGCTCTACGTCGACTACTTCATTGACGACCCATTGCACGACGACATCACATTTCGGCGCCGTTTCAGAATGTGCCGGAAGCTTTTCCTGAAGATTGTCAAGGAATTGAGAGAGTTCGACAACTACTTCAAACTAAAGAGAGATGTCGTTGACACGCTTGATTTTTCCACAATCCAAAATGCACAGTTGCTCTCCGGATGCTTGTATATGGAATTTCTGGAGACACGCATGACGACTACCTCCGCATGGCGGAGTCCACGGCCATCGGCTGCATGTACAAATTTTGCAGGGCTATTGTGGCAGTGTATGGGAAGAAATACCTGAGAACACCCAATGCAGAAGACGCGGCTCGGATCTTGGAACAGAATGCTACAAGTTTTTTTTAGAAATGCTTGAAAGCATTGACTGTATGCACTGGGCTTGGAAGAACTGTCCATTCACGCACCAGGGCATGCACAAAGGTCACAAAGGATCATGTAGTGTGGTGCTTGAGGCTATGGGAGATCAGGATCTAGGGATTTGACATGCTTTCTTCGTTATGGCAGGATCACACAATGACATCAACGTGTTCCAGTGTTCAAATGTTTGCCAAGCTTGTTGAAGGAAGAGCACCCCCAGTGCAATTCGAGATAAATGGCCACCAGTATGACAAGGGCTACTACTTGGCACATGGCATCTATCCAAGATGGTCAACATTTGTGAAAACAATCTCAAACCTTGTGCCTGGAGGAAACAAAGCTTGGTTTTCCCAACAATAGGAGGCTTGCAGGAAAGATGTGGAGAGGGCATTCGGTGTGCTGCAAGCTCGCTTTGCCATTGTCAGGTACCCTGCCCTAACCTAGTTAAAAGATCAGATGTGGGAGGTCATGACTGCCTGTGTGATCTTGCACAATATGATCATCGAGAGCAAGCGGAAGACTCTAGTGTTTAACACTGAACCGTATTTTCATCAAGGTCCTCTTGCAGATATTGACCACCAAGTGTCACCTGCGTTTGCTACTTTTCTCGCTAGGCGGCAGAAAGTTCGATACACAAATACTCAGAGCCAACTGCAAGATGATCTGGTGGAGCATTTGTGGAGGCTCAAAGGAGCCAACTAGTTTGTTTTTTGTTTGCTTTATTGAATATTTTGAATTGTTTGTTTAATTTCATGAACTTGGAATAAATCTGAATGTTCAATTATTTATTTGCTATATTGAACTTGTTTAAATTACTTGTTTGATTTGATAAACAAACTTGTTGATTTGATAGAACAAAACTTATTGATTTGATAAAAAAACTTGTTGAATTTTTTTTGTATGAGGGCATGGATGGGAGCCAGCGCCCCCCCCCCCCAATGGTGAACCAATCTGGTGCCCCCCATATGGCCCAATATCAGACCATGTTGGATGCCATATGGGGGGACGAGTGGAGATGCTCTTACTGGTCATGTATATTACTAGTCTATGGTCTCTTCATCTATATGTAACTTACTGATGTGTACCCACTCGTTAAGACTCCAAGTGTAGAGTGTTGTAGAAAGCGTCTTTTTTCATAAGGATGACTCGAGAGTTTATATCGAACTCTCGGGAAATTGGCTTATAAACTCCTCACATTTTGTTCTTCAAGCAACCTACAAAACAAAATATTTGTCTTGTGTCATCAACTCCACCATGTGGTTGTCAAGCACAAGGTTTCGTATTAGTAAAACTGAAATATACAGTAAATAAATAAAGCAAAAACAATCTATAACTAGATAAGAAAGTACAAAACTATAAAGTAAAGGTATTAGGTTTTTATTTGTATTTTCTAATAGTAAAAGTGTTTTTATGTTTTAATATTTTATTGGTGTAGTAAATATAGAAAGTAAATGGAAGTTGCTTCTTATGATAAAAATTGGACCGGGGTCTCATGGCTTCATTTTTCTATTCTCCCATAAAGTGTAGTGGCATAAAATAATTAATAAGCAATACCATATTGATAAAAACTTCATTATGTGTATTATAAGAATTCATATGGGCATCACGTTATATCTTAAACATGATGCAACACATCTCACTTATACTCCTCTAAAAAGGAAAACTCCAAACAATCTAGAATTAAAAACAAACAAAGTATAGCCTTAGGTACTTTGACATGATGTTTGAATGTAAAATACGCTACCTTGAACAAACAAGATCATCTAGGATGTCACTAGATGGCAATAACACATGCATTCACTTTATCCCTAATGCGCTAACAAAAGAAAGGTAAAAAACATAGTAGATCTTAAATTTGTTGTCACTATCCAATCACTACCACCATGTTACTCCAACTAGTACACACGCCCCCCCCACATGCCTCTCATACATGTCTGATCAAAACCAGTAATAAAGAACGGGGTATATAATATACATGTACCAATACATCTCACACATAATACAAATCCAATCTCAAATATCAACTCATAGAATAAAGATCCACCACACAGAAATTACATAGATGACCATAATCATGTTGGGCAGCTCATATGATACTAGAGCAATGATAGATCAAGAGAAAAATAGATCAAGATACTGCCAAAAAATCATATTCCATAGGTGGACTACTCCTTCTTCATCATGGTGATGAAGCCGAAGATGTTGAAAAAGGTTGATATCCCATTGGCGGTGACTCCGACGACATTTCCCCCACAAATCTTTGTTTGTTCTGTCTCTGTTTCTGTGTTTCTATGCCGCCGCCTCCAAGATCATCCCGAGGAGTATTTTTATAGGCTTTTTAGTTCAAGACTTCAAGACTGAGATGAATACGAACGGCTATGGAGGCTCGAGGAGGGAACGATCCCTAGCAGCGTGGCCTAGGGTGGGGCTTGTGTCACCTGGGCTCGTTTGGGCCTCGAGCCTCCCCTCTCATGGTTCTTGTACTCCAGGTGCTTCTCTTCGCCAAAAAATACTCCTCGAAAAATCCCTAGGTCATTTGTCTTTGTTTAGGTCCCTGGAAGATAAAAATACGTAAAATAGGGTATTCATGTCATGCAAAGTTATAAACCATATAAAGGGGATAATTGGTAAATCCCCATAAATCAGTGTAAAACATGAATAACATCATATAAGTTGCAAATATGTGGGATCATGTATCAATAAATGATACCTTTGATCCGGATTACGGATGCAATATAATAGCTTTTTCTCTAGAAAATACCAAGGTTTATCAAACCTTGGGAAACACTTGCTAAAACGAAATAAGGAACGTCTACAAGACTTACTAAACATATTTGTTTTTCGTTTATCGGACCTTTCCAGTTTTCTTTGTATCTTTTTGTTGTTTTTAGTAGATGGAGATAGACTGGGGTTGAAGATTCATCTGTAGCTATGCATTCACACGGGATAAAGATAAAGTTAAGCACATACATGTATAAAAATGATCTAACAGTGATAAGAGTTGTGGGCAGCACATACTTAGTTACTAGAGTCCCTAAAATCACAGGTGACAATAGTCTCTTGGGCCAACTGTTTACACCCCAAAACCGCTGGTTGCAATGATTATTTAGTAAAACATACCAAAGCCTTACGATTGGTGATGTTGTTGTAGATCCCAAGTGGATCACTAAGAGAATAATATACTCCCCTTTCTATCATTGGGGTTTTGCGCATCAGACGCCGTTCTCCACTCATCTCACCTCACACCTGGATCAATCTGCGGGGTCTTGGGTACCTACAAGTCCTCAGATTGAGGTAGAGACAAATATACAAGATCACAAAGCTCCTATTCAATCACTACACAATTTTCTCATGTAATTAGACGCACATAACCGCGGCGAGGTTTCACCACAACCCTCAGCACGTGAGGACTACTCACTCATGATAAAAATATCAAGGATAGAAATCATTGGTGAAATACTTAGACTGAATTCAAATATTCTTATAATGGTCGCTAATTCGCAAGGAGATCTCTATTAGAAGATGATGGCTATGGCTACAAAGGAGAATGGAGATGGAGAGGATGAACTATGGTGGTGGTGGTTGTGGTGTGGATCTCCTTTGGTGTGTGATGGATGGTATTTGGGGATGGAGACTCTATTCCGTGGTAGCTCTCTTCTCGAATGATCTCGCTCCCTTCACAAAACTAGTTTGGTTTGACCTAACTAAGGCTCTAGCGTGTAGTACAAGCGGATAGTACGGACAGGCCTCGCTCATACCGATGCTCACTACATCTTATGGAACCGCCTTTTCGTCCCTGGTTGACTTGGCTGTGTTGGCAATGACATATTCTTCAATAATTGCTCTTGGTTTACCCATAAAATCATGATTTTCTACACATCACAAATCAAGAGAAGGATTTGCACATCTTTGCAATAATTACTCATTAGTAGTAAGGCTAGAGAGATATTTAGTCAATTATTTACTTAAAATAAGATTTAAACATGGAGAAAGATGGTTATTTTCACAGCCATCAACATCTCCAATCTTAAACCTTGATCGTCCTCGAGCAAGAAACCAAAAATCATAAGGAACTTAGCGTTTAAACTGAAATAACTAAATTCACTTACAAGAGATAGCCATATGAGTCATGCACTTCTTCCATTCAAAAGATTAACATAGTTAGAGTAGTGCCAAAATATCATACTAGCTTTGGTAATTCAAGACAGTCAAAGTAAAGTTTCTATAAACATAAGTAACTAGAAGTGTAGAAATCATTCCAATTTCACTAGTTAACTCTCAGCTTTCCAAGGAACATTGGGAAGTTTCATAACATCAATTTAAGTGTGAGAGATCATGTCAAAATAAACATAACAATCAAGTGTCTCATTGACAACCATGTACATCAATGAATCAAGTCTAGCAAAACACTTCTTTGTATTTATTGTCTTCCAAAAAAATCATATAATAGTTTCCAATTGAAGTCATTAATGACTTTTTGTAACATTTTGCACAACCCTCAAGAATATCAATACTTTTTCCCAAAGGTAGCTAGGTACCCATGTCGTCAACTCATTGCAAAAATCAGGATTTATACTAGACCGTTCGAAGGCTGACGGAATTGTTGGCATCCCGGGGTGTGCATCAACAGTTTTGCAGACAAGCTTTCAAGCAATATCAAACTTTGGATTACACTTTAATTTTGGCATGCATCTCAATCACTACTAGACTTCATTTTAATCAAACAACTCCTTTCAAAAGTGTTATCTAGACTATCATTAAATCTATGGAGTTGAGTATCTTCAAGGTTAAACTCTTAACATAATCAAAACATCACACAAGTCATAATTGGAGACATTTTATTATTGCACTTGTTTAGCATAATTATTTCCAAGGCAAGACTCGGTTAATTATGAGAATTAGATCAAAATCTTACTCAACTACTTACCATGAATAAAAAGCTTTACTCTAATTATTTTGGATTTCTCCCACTAACATAATATCTTAACAAGACTACTAACTAGCATAAACATTTCAAATTTCTAAAGTGGGAGACATAGGACATACCTTTTAAGACTGACTTCACAATTATCTTCCATATGATGTGTTCCTTCAAAATTCAAAAGTAGATCACTCTCATTAATAATATCAAAGCAAATAGGCAAACAACGATCCACTTTTCACGAATAAAGATAAAAGGATTTTTTTTTGTATTTTTGAAGATTGGGTTTAGAGAATAGAAAAAGATTGGCGACGAAGTAAGAAACTAAAAGCAAATGAAAAAAAAGCAAAGTGTTAGAAAAAGTCCAACATGAGTGTTTTAAAGCTCACTAGGAGATGTAGTACAACTTCATTATTACACAAATAAATTGCTTAGGGAACACATCCCCAAGCTTAGGCTTTCGCAAACCCTCTTGTTGCTCATTGTGGTGGCGGAGGATAATCTCCCAAGTTTCACTGGTTGCTCCAATTGGTGAACTGGGACAAGAGGTTTGCACTCGAATCTTAAAGGTTCGGGGCAAGGTTGTTCATGCTCCCAATGTTGCCTTTGAGCACATATATATCCTCATAGGGGGTGTAGTAGTTCGGTGGCTGCTGCCCTTGTTCGAGTCCTTGCTCTTCTTCTACTTCTTCCTCTCCTTGTGGTTCAGCTTGTGGTTCTAAGGTTGCCTCAACCTGCGCATCATAATGGAGATGTCCATTCTCGATAGAGAATAGACCGTTATGCAAAGGAACAGCGATCAAGTGATCGGCTCTAGGTATATCAAAGTAATATCTACCACTAATTCTTCTAATCACACCACATGCATTTAGAGTAGAAAAACCAAGACGAAGAACATCATCCAATGTTTGTAAATGACTTACGTTGAGATGGAGTGCGCGGGCAAGAACGGTGATAACTCATCCTCCACATATGGGTCCATGAGTTTGGACATCTTGATACTTCATATAAATCACTAGAAGAGCGCCCAAATTTAGCTTTTGCCAAGATCATCATGTCCTCTCCATTGACTCTTGTGAACTCACCACAGGCCTATAGAGTGTTAGCAATAACATAGAACAAATAGCGAACAATAGGAAACTCAATTTGATTCCCCTTTGGAATAGGATTGGAAATTATGATCTTACTGAAATGGTAATGAAGGGTAGGAATTAACGTGAAACAAGTGGAGATGATGTCAGTGGTGGTGTTGGCAAACCCAAAATAGTGACACCAATCATCAAGAGACAAGTGATACTCATGGTTCATCAAATGGAAATTGATCCTATCGGCTCCTAGATTGTCCTCTTCAGAGGAGTAGAATGGACCCACGTATGCTTCAAGGTGCTAAGAAACTCAAGAGTCAAGCAGAGATAGGTGGTAGCGTCCTAAAAAACAAAGTCAAGCAAACCAACATTGTTGCAAAGATAATTAAAATCATGATGAATGCCTAGTTTGTTTAGAATATGGAGGCACGCCCATTTGGTGGCTTGATCTCGCAGTCCTTGAGACAGTTGAGATAAAAGTCTTCGGTGAACTCGATGTTGAGTGCTGCAGGGGTTAGTCCTTCAACCGGTGGCGTGTCTTGTGGAGCCACCGCATGTGAACGACTCCTTGTGTTCATCTAAAAAATAAAAAACTCACTAAATAAAAACTTTCTTCAAATAAAATTTTGATCCGGTAGAAATAAGCACGGAGTACTCCTCTACACATTCTACAAAATAATCTCCTCTAAATAACAAACTAATCATGCTAAACTAGGATAATATGTTCAAAACAAGACATAAGTCTAGATTGATAATGGCAAGAGTTAGGGAATGGTTTGTTGCTAATAAGTTGGGGATTGGAGGAGAAACTTACCTTGGATCGATGGTATGCGAAGAATAGAATCAAAAACAAGTAGAGGTGAAGATCCAATGGAGGTTGTTTGGAGTTTGGGAGGAAGAAGAAAGAGAATATGAGAGTTTAGGTTTAGGTTTTACCTCTTCCTTAGGTAAAAATCGCGGCCCGAACGGTCAGTACGGGTGGGCGGTATAGTTGTGGTGATCGCATCTCACCCATACTGAGTGAGGTTTCTTGGGATCTAGGCAACCCACTCGGTACAGGTGTGCGGTACGGTCGCATCCCACCGTGCGGGTGGTCGTTATGCATGTAGTAACTTTTTGAGTTTTTGTAATGTTTTGCTCCGAACATGGTACAGGCGGACAGTACGACTAGGTCCCACCGTACCGATGCTCGTTATGTGATTAGTACCCTTTGAACAAAATTTGCAAACTTTCATCTCCTCGGCCATGATGCGGTACGAGCGCATGGTACGATGGGCTCCCACCGTACTAGTGGTTGTTATGACCACAAATGTCTGTAGAACTTGATTTTTTCACTACATGTTTTTCACACGCCTTTACACATCCGTTATACCTGAAAAATGATAGTCAAAATACACCACTATACCAGTACTACAATAACCGCATATTAGTGAATAAAATCAAGGGAAATATTACATTTATTTCTTCTCCTCTCTTCAATGGATCTTTTGAATACTCTTTATTAGAAACAAAAACAAAACAAAGGAAAACTAAACTAACACTAACACAATTAAAAAAATATTTCACATGGGTTGCCTACCATGAAGCGCTTCTAGTTAAGGTTAATTTGCTTGATCCAAATGGTGATCATTTTGGTTTTGGAAGTGGAACATCCACTCCAAAATAGTTGGATTTCAATGTGATGATCCCATCTTCATTAGGTTGACCTTTTATTTCTAGGTAAGTGGACTACAAATGGTTCTTAAGATGGTAGTCCTATTCTAACATTCCCTTCATGCAAATTGGTTAAAGATTTAATAGTTCTTAGAAATGGCCTTCCTAAAATTATAGGTGTTATAGGATCTCCAAGCATGTCCACTATAACAAGCTCAATTAGTGCAAGACATCCTTTGATTTCTACAACAATATTCTCTTTGACTCCCATAGCTTGTTTGTAAGTTGAATAAGCTAAGTGGAGTCTTAGTTCAGTAGTTTGAAATGGCCCAAGGTTAATCTTTTCAAATAAACTTCTAGAAATTGTTGAGACACTTGCACCAATATGTCGCGTGTCGAAACACAGACACCGGAGATGTCACACACACCCTAGTTGTTCGGTGATGGGTGTTAAGGCGATACGACCTCAGACATGCACATATCAACACAACACACACAATGTTTTTTACCCAGGTTCGGGCCACCCTTTGTCTAACAACCCTATGTCCTGTTTTGGTGGATTGATATATAATAGAGTGAGTCATCTAGTGCCGGGGAGTCGCTTTCATCTAGCTTCTATACTTCCCAGGCTTCTGTTGGGTTCTATGATAGAAAACAAAAAAATCCTACGTTGGAACGCCCATACACCCACGATCTATCTATGTAGTAATGCAGTAACGACCTGAGCATATAGAATACATACCCTTGTAGACCGTACGTGGTTAATGTTCCAAGATGAACGCGGTTGAAGTAGTCAAACTCATGGCTAACCTCAAGGTCGCGAAGCTCCTCGCAGGTCACCCCTTGCTCCTTCTTCATCGTGCAGCAGCTCTGGCTCACGATATCCAAGGTGTACTATTGGTAGCACCCTCGAGGTTTTGTACACATACGAGGTACGATGACAACCTCTGATTCCCTGATCCCTGCCAGGAGTATGGAAGTAGATCCCTTGGCTAGAATCCCTGCAACGCAACAACGTGTTGCAGGTGCGTTGTATCTTGCAGACACCATCCTTCCTAGGACAGCTCCATCGTAGAGAACAACTAGATCCATGAGGAGAGCCTCAGAGAACTACTTGAAATTGGTGTGTTTATTCCCACCTATGGGCAACCCTTTATATAGGTGGAGGAGGGGTACTCCCTCCATTGGGTACTCCATGTGGGACTAAATATTAAAGGGAAATAGGGGAGTGCTAGCCGGCTGGGCCAAAATGGTCCGGTCCAACAGCCAGCCACAGCAAAGCAGTAGGCACAACAGCCTGCGTGGGCCAGCCTGAGCATGCACTCGGCCTGCTTGCGTGAATGTGGTAGCAGCTAGCCCTGGGTGGGCCGGCTCCTGCTCCGCGTGGCCCAATGCAGCGAGCGGTCTGCAGCGGCCAGCGGGGGCGAGGTAAGGTGGAGGGAGCTTCCCGGGTGGGCCGGCGTGAGGCCCAACAACGTCCGGCGATGTGCCTACCCAAGTGGGCTCGCCTGGCTGCATCCCACGTGCGGCAGCCCGTTAGCCGTTGCTCGCGTGGCGTGGAGCGCCCGTCGCCCGCCTGTCCGCCTAGGCTGGTTCAAACCGGACATCAGTAGTTGTTTGCTGTTTTCCTTTCCTTTTCCAGGGTGGCTTCCTCCTGGGCCAATTCCCTCTGGGGTTTTGGCCCAATGAGGAAGTTGTCCTATAAATTTAAATTTTAAATATTTATTTAGTACATATTAATTCACAATTAATATAATAAATGTGTATTTACGCGAAACTCCTTTCGGTCCCTTTTTCCTTTCTCTACCTCCGAACGACTTCGGATTTTTTCTCTTCGAAATGATTGCGGCTTTCTATTTCTGTACTGTGATTCAATGATCTCTAGCTCATCGTACCCTTACGTGTATTCCCCAATGGCATGAGGAACGTCACTGACATGATCGAGATGCCTCTCATATCAATGATCATTAGCGAGACCGAGATGCCCATAATAACCCCTATGCATTCTCCAAAGACGATGTCGTTTGAACCATAAATGTCGAGTCCAATTCCCTTTGTTTTTTTGATACGACTTGTCCGATATCCAATTATCGATATCACATACCTTGTTCAATCTCATTATCGACAAGTTCTATTTTACTTGTTCCCGTGATATTCCATCCCCGTGACCTAGTCACATATTGTTGATATTATGGATGTAATCTCACCAAGCCGTCCGCGTGTATCTTCCTGTCACTTGGGTGAAAAAATCCCTCTCTTAATAACATAGGCCTCAGCTATTCCTCTGGAATACCTGATGCACACTTTTATGGCCACCCAGTCACAGACATGATGGTTGATGTGATCAAAGCAGCCGCGGGAGATAGTGATTAATATGATCTCATGGTCTAAGGAGAAGGAAAGTATGTTTTAACTATTGCAATGATGAACCTTGTGACTTGATCATGCTACAATAATTATCTTTGGGAAATGTCCATCATATCATATAGGACTCCATTGTCAACTGACATAAATGCTCCATGATCAGGAAACCTTGATCATCGGTTGCCCAAAGAACTAGTATAAATAGAGACTACTAGAGACTCAATCTGTTTCATACCACACCTGTATCAATGTTTCCTCTTGATACAGTTATATCACAATATGAAACTATTATGAACTAATTGAGATATGATAATAAAACCCATTTATTATTTGCCTCTAGGGCATATCTCCTTCAGTCTCCCACTTGCACTAGAGTACAAATAATCTAGCTTACATTCATGTCAGTCATAACATCATATTACGTTGTGAACAAGTACGCTTGCTCATGGAAACATTTTGTCCTCGATCTATTTTACCAGATCCATATGTCCTTTTGCAAATCATTAATGTCTTCCTAATTTTGACATTCATACCATTATCCCATGATGTGTCAAAGTATTCATTTGGTGACAGTGAAACTTTTGTTTCTAGTGTTCACAATGATGGTCGATCAGTCACTTGAAATTTCACTGTTGTCATGTGAAGTCTAGAAACCACTTAGCAGAAGTCGAACTTCTTTAGCCAAATTACTGTAATAACTACTTCAGAAGTAGCCATATACTTCTACATCTATGTAGATCCTAATCAATAGTGCATAGTATGCAACTTCGATGTATATTCTTGCCCCTTTCAAGTTAAGGCTAAGCTTTAACTCCGGTTCTATGATTAACTCTTGAATAACTAAGACATGTTCTTACAACTAAGAACTTGTTCTCCTAACCAGATCCTTGGGGCAGATTTCATCGAGTATACAACATGGTTATGTGGAAGAACCTATGACTGAGGCATAGGAGATGTAACACATCTATTTCTTTTAGTTAACCACTTGGTTGTAATACTGATATTAACTCAATGCTTCATCTAGATATATACTATAAGAATTACTCTTACATTGCACCATTCTGAACATCTACATAATCTTATCTAGGCTATTCTGAACATCTTAATAATCAAATCCAAAAGCATTTTGACTCTAATTTTTATTAAACTTATCGATCTATCTCTATAGATTTCAATGTTTAATACTTTGTTCAACTTTGTTCATAGAATATTTACTAACTTAAATATCATTAATACCCACCACATCATTCATCACATGCCATAGATATATACAAGAATGTTGTCACGCTCCCACTCAAATATGCCATCCATATATGAGTCTAGGTACTTCACTTAGCCCACACTCAAATGCAGGTCCTCTCAATAATCTTGCACATTCCAAAATCTTTTGATCATCATCAAATTGAGAATTCCTTTCACAAGATTACAATGTCAATATATTGCTGGTGTAAATCCAAAAGATTCAAGCATCACTATAATTGTAGTCAACTCCTTGAATTTGTCCAAACTTATTTTGTGACAATCGAGCTTTATTTCCTTCATTAAAATTTATTTCTTTCTTATTACTTTGCGGTCATTTGGGAAGACCAAGTAAACATATTTACTTAATGAGATCAAGTAACATATAACTTTGCAATCTTAGATGCAACTTAATATAGGATTTTATGACTCCTTGTCATTTCTCACTTTTAGGTCCATCACGCTTCTTTGTAGTTCATAGGTATGTCTTGTTCAAACAACAAGACAAGTGAATCAATAATATAATTACACAAACTTGCAGAATATATTCTTAAATCCTACTTTTCTTTAGTAAAAGTATTTGTTAAAACTTTGTGGTTACTGTCATAAGTTTCTCCTCATGTAGAGTTTAGCCCCTTGGAACAAATTCTGCTACGCTACTCTTCATTTCGGATCCAAGGTCAAATACCTTGTTTGAGATTTTACTTTCTTCCACCCGCATCTTCATCAAGATACTACTTATTGAGAAAACACAATACTTAGGAAAACATCAGGTTTGCCCTTTGTGGAATATGCATTCATAATACACTATAAAGATTTTGTATATTCATCACGACTTCAAACTATCGAAATCTTCAGAAACTTGAATGTGCCATAACTTTTATGGTGTTGTTTCCACAAATCTTTATACATTCCTAATATTTAAATTGAGTGTTTGCTTATTTGATTTCTAACTCTAACCGATAACTATGACTTTGTAAAAGATAATTTTAGACCATTTGTATCCAATGTAAAATGATTATGATATTCAACAAGTCAATACACTTTGAATTTGTCCAATTATCATAATTTGTGGAACATCTTTCACAAGTCCTTTTATGCTAAACAATAACTTAAATACCTTAGTCATACCAATCAAATCGAAGAGACTTTGTATTCTTGTTAATTTCAATATCCTCCTTCATTCCAAAATCATTTGAACAATTCAAATAGTTTCAAACTTGCATTTCATTAAATAAATACAATATTCACTTAGACTCACCAAGAAGTTTATGAAATAATGATTTCCACTTTTTGTTGAAAATGTAATGAATTATATGTATAAAGTTCAACGTTTCTTTGCATATCACTGTTTTACCAGAATGAGGAGTTTTAGTCATTCTGCCCAACGGGGCATGGTTTTCAAAGTCTCTATATCAAATATCTAAGGCCTCAATTTTCATTCACATGAAAAACATGCAATAACCAAAATGGCTTAAACGATAGTGTCATTCAATATTAAACTTTGGATATGTTTTAGCATTGTAATCCTTTGTATATCTAACATATACCCTTTTGCATCCATGACTCCCACTATGATCAAGCCCTTTTGAGAGTTCTTAACTCTGTCATGAACTTATGAATGTGAATTATTCGTGTTTCACGATATAGCCCCTGATGTCATCTTTATGATTGGGAAGAAGCGAATTGCAATAACCCATCCCCCACAAAATTTCCATAGTCCACATCATCTATGTGGTGTTCATGACGCATTCGCAAGATCATTGAGTGATTCTCCTAGATCTGTTTTCTTCCACCTTGGAAGGAAACTCATCCAATGGCTAATTGGCTTCATTGGGTGGTAATGGAGAAAACACAAAATATCATCAATGGGACAGAGCCCATTAGATGACTTTGAGGAGTTATTGGAATATCTCTTGTTGGTCCTTATATCAAGAAGAGAATATCTTCTATTACAAGGATATCCCTCAGGAGTGGGTATTAATCTATGAAGTCGGACCCTTTTGTAAGTTTCATAATAGTGAGAAAATTCCCATGGTCTTCAAGGACCTAAAAGGTATAAGTCAAGATCTACTAAGATATTTGCAGAAGACATCTAGATTAAGTTCATAATATGAGTTCAGTTCTATAACTGAGATCCCACTAAAATTTTCATCCCCTGGATGATATTAGCGATCACACAATCCCAATATGCCACACCACCCCCGATCATCATGGTCGGCGATGTAGTTTCAAAGGTAGACATTCCCCAATGCCAATCACATCATTCATGTGACTCATGCTCGACCTTTCGGTCTCTTGTGTTCTGTGTTCTGAGGCCATGTCTGTACATGCTAGGCTCGCCAATTCTAACTTGTGTGTATTACTGTGCAACATGGATTACACCCACCGTATGCGAACACAGATATGTCTAACACTCAATCATCACAGCGTGCCTCATAACGGAGAACCTTCTTAGTGGTGTGCACACAAGGGGAACACTATCATTGGAATTATTAGGGATCACCTTATCTAATATGCTACCATTGAATATCTAATACTAGCACACAATAAGATGTAAAAAGGTGTCAACATGTATAACAGTGATATGATATGGTCCTTCTTCTATGCCTTGATCTCCATCAAGCACTCCAGCATGATCTCCATCTTGTCATCGGTTTGACGCCAAGTCCACGATGCCACCAGCAGGTCGTGCATCGTAACAATGACTATCAATATAGTATTTAGCAACAAAAAAGTAAACTACTTTACCTTAATTACGACCAAGACCATATCAAGTCACAAGCCCTCCTGCAAAACAAAATTAGAGGCCTCTACTTTATCTTTTGCAATTTTTACATGGTTGTTAGGGATTTCGTAATAGAATGTTTCTAATCTACGAAATTTCCAACCACAACATGGATCCAGAAGTTGTCTCTACTACACCTCTCTCGGGGCCCTCTATTGTAAATGCCATATCAATTATTGAATGAGAGACAGACACCCTCTAGCCACTTATACGGTACAAGCCGTATGTTGAGCATGGAACCAGTCTCGCGTAAGATTATGCGTAAGGTCGGTCCGGGCCGCTTCATCAAACAATGTCGCGATATTATCAAGTACATGTTAGAAGGTAACAACTAAAGGATCAATTCCTGCACAATCCACGTGCGTCCTGGCCATACAACATTCCTATGATAGACTGGCTCTGATATCACTGTTGGGTTCCGTGGCAGAAAACAAAAAATTCCTACGTTGGAATGCCAAACACCCATGATCTATCTATGTAGTAATGCAGTAACGGCTAAAGCGTATAGAATACATACCATTGCAGATCGTATGTGGTTAACATTCTGAGGGGAACATGATTGAAGTAGTAGAACTCATGGCCGACCTCAAGGTCACGAAGCTCCTCGTAGGTCACCCCTTGCTCGTTATTCATCGTGCAATAGCTCTAGCTCACGACATCCAAGGTGTACTATTGGTAGAACCCTCGAGGTTTCATACACATACGATATATGATGATGACCTCCGATACCCTGATCCCTGCCGGGAGTGCGGAAGTAGATCCCCTGGCAAGAGTCCCTAGAGCGCAACAGCATGCTGCAGGTGCGTTGTCTCTTGAAGGTGCCACCCTTCCTGGGATGGCTCCATTGCAGAGAACAACTGGAGAGAGACATTTCCCTGAGGAGAGCCTCAGATAATTACTTGAAATTGGTGTTTTTATTCCCACCCATGGGCACCCCTTTATATAGGCGGAGGAGGGGTACTCCCTCCATTGGGTGCCCCATGTGGGACTAAAGATTAAAGGGAAATAGGAAAAAGGGGGAGCACCATCCGGCCGAGCCAAAAATGGTCCAGCCCAATAGACAGCTACAACAAAGCAGCAGGCACAGCAGCCCGCATGGGCCGGCTTGAGCGCGCGCTCGACCCGCTCGCACGAGGCGGCGATAGCGGTGGCAGCTGGCCCAAGTGGGACGGCTCCTGCTCCGCGTGGCCCAATGCGGCGAGCCGCCTACAGCGGCCAACGGGGCGAGGTGGGCGGAGGGAGCTTCCTTGGTGGGCCATCCTGAGGCCCAGCAGCGTCCGGCGCTGCGCCTACCCAGGTGGGCTCGCCTGGCTCTAGCCCGTGCATGGCAACCCGTTAGCTTCCTCTTTCTTTCTTTCTCTCTATATATTTGAGAGCCTCTCAATGCTTGCTGTCAGTATGACTGTTCTCTGCACTAAAACCTTTCTCTCCCAAAAACCCCTCCAAAAGACCTCCTCTTCTACGGTGGCCAAGGCCCTCCTTTTATATATCAAGGGGGTACCACAACAGCCGGTGCGAGAGCGCCCTCATATAGTTCCCGGGATCCACTATAGCCATGCCATGCGACACGTAGCAAACGGGTGGTACTGCTGACCACTCTTGGTCATGGGCGGTTGTGGCACCCCGAGAAAACTCCTACTAGAAAATCACATATTATTTTATTTTGTGCATCATAATGACATCATCATGCATATCCTTGTCACAAGTTATTTTATAAAACCCTATTTTTTGCTTAAATTATCCCCCTCTTATTTCATATTAAAAACCATATTTCTTTCTATCTATTTTGTTATATAATTTTTTGGTTAAATGGTTTTAAAACAAAACATAAATTTAAATAAATCTAAACTTTTTTTGGGCAGGCAGCCAACCGGTTAGGCCCAACCGGAGGCCACACATGCAATCGGCTAACCTAAACCTAACCTAAGACAAACCCTAGCCTAAACACACCACATAGACCACCGACCGCACCCACACCTGAACCAACATGCCAGCCTCCTTGTACACACACCATACATAGGACACGTACACATGCATGGCATCACCTCATCACACAACACACGCACATCCTGCACCCGCATGTTACATCGCCACCTACCCGTCGCATGCCTCCTTCCTCGTTGCGCCGCCATCCTCCATTCCTACTCGATCCGGAGCACGACAGCCCCTGCAGCGCTTGACGCCCTCTCCCCGAGCCCTCTTCTTCCTCCGGATGCTGCCACCGATGCTTCTTCCTCGAACCTGTGAGCACCGTCACCCAGAGCCCACCACCCGACGCCCCCACATCCCCATCCGCACCACGTCCCTTCAATACCAAGCGCCTCTCGTGCGACCCTCACCTTCCTCGCTTAGAGTCGCTGCTGCTGCCTGACTCTCCTTGTCCTGTCGCCCATTCATCGACCTTCGCCTGCGCCAAGCAGTGTCACCGTCCTCTGCTCTGTTGCAGCCTCGGGGAGCTCCTGTAGCCTTCTGGCCTCCTCAAGGAGCTCCTACAGCCATTGCCTCCCTCCTTGTCGGGAGACTACGCCTCTACAACCTGCTGTGGCTAGCGTTGCCCTGCTGCTAGTGCCCCTAACGGACCCTGATCTCGACCGTGCCTCTGCTCGTGGTGGACCAAGTTTGTTTCTCCTCCTCCCTCGCTTCTAGGACATGTGTCCTCGTCCTCGATCCTAGGAACACACCACCTCCATCTCCTCCCTGGGGCAAGCTTTCCGACCCCGCGCATCCGCCTCTGCCCCATTGCGCGTGTTGCTCCTGTTCAGATGTTGTGCCCCTGGTGCTCCCTTTTTCTCCTACCGTGGTGTTATTGCTGGTGCGGTTACAAGGTGAGGTACATATGCGGTGTGGTGCATGTGAAGTGCAGATGGTGATGTGATATGGGAACGATATGCACGGGGGAGGAGCGGGAGGTAGGCGCAAGGGAGATCATCAAGAAGAAAGAACATTCAATTCGGATAGGTAGAAGTCCTAAAATTGAAACGGACGTGGATTCCTCATACGAACTCCGAATCAAGCAAATAAGCACTTGTTGGATAGATAATTCCAAGATCTTTCCAATGAGTACTTCCACGTCTAAAAGACCCTGGATAATCCGGCACCCACACCCTGGATGATCCAGCCCTGTTTTCTGGAGATTCTGCTATGGACTTCGTGCACGACTTTCTGTACGGCCCCGGATAATCCGGCCCACTTAGACCGGATAATCCGGCCCAAAAAGTTCCCATCAGATCCGGACGGATCTGACTATATCAGTCATGTTTTCGTTTCGTGTCGTTTCGACGTTCCGGTGGCCATATAAGCCCTAGAACGCCCTCTAGATTAGGTTAGCTAGAAATTTAGTCTAAAACTATTGTGTGAGTTGCTTGGTGAGCATCCCTCCGGGGATGACGATGCCGTGTTATCTATCGTACTGATATTGTCACGAAGGTTCTTGTGTTCATCAAGGATTGTCATGTTTTGGTTTGAGGCGTGGTGATCTTCTCCATGTTGCTTGCTGGATTGATTCCTCTTCTTCAGGTGACGTTCATTGGCGTTGTTGGAAGAATTCCTATCCAAGTTACTCGCTGTGAAAGATTGGGTCAAATTCAAGGATCATCGACGTGATCTGTATCAGGTGGTACCATAGCACCAGGTTGCTCACGGCGAGGTTGTGTTGATTGATCAGCTGAGTGTGTTCTTGGTGGAGATCAGAGAGTTGTGGCGGTGCAGATTGGATCTCGACGTCCGCGCACCAGAGTGTCCGACGGTTTCCTCCCGGAGTATCCCTCCAACACCGAACAATCCGGCCCAGAAATATGGGCATGATATGCGCGAGGGAGGAGCGGGAGGTAGGCGCAAGGGAGATCATCAAGAAGAAGGAACGTTCAATTCGGACAGAAAGAAGTCCTAAAATTGAAACGGACATGGATTCCTCATACAAACTCCGAATCAAGCAAATAAGCACTTGTTGGATAGATAATTCCAAGATCTTTCCAATGAGTACTTCCACGTATAAAAGACCCCGGATAATCCGGCCCCCACACCCCGGATAATCCGGCCCTGTTTTCTGGAGATTCTGCTATGGACTTCGTGCGCGACTTTCTGTATGGCCCCGGATAATCCGGCCCACTTAGACCAGATAATCCAGCCCAAAAAGTTCCCATCAGATCCGGACGGATCTGACTATATCAATCACGTTTTCGCTTCGCGTCGTTTCGATGTTCTGGCGGCCATATAAGCCCCGGAACACCCTCTAGATTAGGTTAGCTAGAAATTTAGTCTAAAACTATTGTGTGAGTTGCTTGGTGAGCATCCCTCTGGGGACGACAATGCCGTGTTATCTATCGTATTTATATTGTCGTGGAGGTTCTTGTGTTCATCAAGGATTGTCATGTTTTGGATTGCTGGATTGATTCCTCTTCTTGAGGTGATGTTCATTGGCGTTGTTGGAAGAATTCCTATCCAGGTTACTCGCTGTGAAAGATCGGGACAAACTCAAGGATCATCGGCGTGATCTGTATCATGATGGATGTGGTGTTTTGGTGTTGTAACAGTGAAGACCTTGTGAAGATGGTTGTGATGGTATGGTGGTGAACTATGAAGATGGTGATGCCACCCAAGGAATACTGAAGCCTCATGAGATCTCCGTTCCCTTGTTTTCGCGATGATCTTCCAAAGATAAATCGACGCAAGTTTGGTGTGACAAGCCCTCCTCATTGACAAGCAACCCGAGTCTTACATGGGAAGTCGAAGTGGGAACCACAAGTACTCCATCGTGGAACCTGAAGGTGATGATGTCGGACTCGAAGACCTCCTTCGGAACGTCAAGTCCTCCATGGAATCCAAAGACCGAACCCCGAAGACCGTTTCCCCTCCGAACCCAAGATCTTCGGACCTTGATGTGCGAACCCAAACCCCTATTTTTATAATATGATATTTAACCTGTTACCTATTAAATCGTTCATGCTTACATACATATCATGTGATTTGGGGCATAAAGCTGATTCACCTAATAATTAAATATGGAGTGTTTATGTGGGATGTCTTTGTCTTATTATGACTCCATTTAAGTTGTGTAGCTCATCGATACAATGTTTTGCCTCGTTAATTCAACATTTAAATTGCAGGGTACTAAATAACTTGAACCATCTACGTAATTGTCAGGATTCCAATTTCGCTTAATATTGCCAAGTTGTACTGCATCTTGCCATGACATGCATCATATCATAATCATGCCGGATCTTTTGCCATGTTGTCAAATAGTGCATATGGTGTTTCTTTTAGTGCTTTGCTTCTTCACGGATTAGGACATTGAGTGGATGTGAGCTTTGTCCTGTTCTTCGAATGAATATTCGGCAATGGTTCCCAAGCGAGCATCCTCCCCCTTCTACCTATTTTCGCTTTATGGCTTTACTTCTCTCTATTTCTATCTGTGTTGCGATGCTTTAGTTTTTGTACCATTATACTCTTTGTAGACTATATTGCCTTGGCCACTTCCTATTGCCGTTGTTTTGGTAGATAGTTGGCCTTGCGACTCATAGTTGCTTGCTCGGGTGTTGGTTCAAATCATCGAGTTCCATAGTTGTTGGGAGGTGGTCACATGCTTAATGGTGGAGATAATCATGTTGGGAGTAGATATAATTAATAAAGAGGCATTAGTGCGCAATAGTTGAGATCTGGCTTATATCCCGCCCACTTGTGTCCACCTAAGATCCCAAGTACTTGAAACATGTTTCTTGACTATTGCACTATCCACATGTGGGAGACTTTATGGCCCCCCTAGGCTTGAACTTGATTCTGAAGAATGTTTCATGGCCACAACTAGTTTGGGATTTATACGTTACCTACTGTACAAATGACATGCATGCCATGTTATGAGATGTTTATTACCTGTTGCCCCATATATTACTGTTGCATAGGTGCGACATCTATCACAGGAATATATTGTCTATAGCCTCTGCTCACGTGACAAGTGCATGTAACCTCTGGGTCCGTACGAGACTTAGCTATACCTTGTACGGGTAGCCCTTTTGGGTGGACCTAAAACATTCTCTGGTTTCTTGGAATGGTTCCGTCGTGATGCCTCGTTGCTTTTTATTCGCTTGCTTATTCCGAGGTTGATCATGTGTGTGTTGCTATTTCTGCACCCCTGCAGGGTAAATCTTTTCTAAAAGTCGTGCCCGCGATTATGGACGACTTGGATCATAGTTTCTCGATCATAGATAACTTACACTAAAGTAGTATGATGAATTTGACTTGGATATGACATTACTAGTAAGTATGGAAACTACAATGAAATGGTTAATAAACTACCAATCGTGTGAGTTCCTTAGAAGGACTTCCTCGATTGGTCTCGAGGGGTAAATCTTAGGATGGGTTATGTTTGGTGTTAGTATCAGGTTGGTTCCGAATAGGTCTCTCTTATTCCTCTCTGGTAGCCGATGGTCGTATCGAGTCTCTATAGGATATTCAGTGCATGCTTTGCTGCTGCTAAGCCCACCATACCTATGTAGACGAGAGCCACCAAATTCTAAGACTCGCCGTGTACTAGCCTCAGTATTGACTGCTCCCTTTTTCCTTTGCCCTTTGTCGGCACCCATTTTTTCTTTGACAGATATGAATTTGAAGACGTTAGCAAGGTTACCCTTCTGGCTTGGCATGGGCAGGGTTATGGATGCCATTAGTTGTTCCTCAGGACTCTCAGTCCAATTTGCATCTTACCTGTACTCGTATGTTATATCGTTTTCAATGTGATTTGAATCTTTGTAATGTATATTTGTATTATTGACTCGTTGAGTCATTGTTGTATATATATGTTCTTGTGGGTTCCATTGCAAACTATTGTCCAATGGTATTACTTCATTTTCCACCCACACGCAAGTGCTTAGTGGGCATCTTTGAATAGTTTCTATGCAGGTTTGGCAGGAATCGCTAAAATCTGCAAAGGGCCGATTCGAGGGTGTTATAGCAGTGCCTTCGGCTACTCCTTGGCTGCGGGAGATGCACTAGGGTAATTGATGGCGAGAGGATAGCACGTTGCGTGTGCTGTTGCGTTGGGTCTACCACACCTGCACCCTCGTTAATGACTAGCATGGGTGCAAGGATATGGGCGACACTTGTCCCACATGAAGCCCCTCGTGCTATGGCTTGGGTTACTTTCATTGACTCTGGTTTCAGGCCGCGCATGGCCCCAGAGGAGTCTTGTCTTCAAAGCCAGCGGGGTATCATGGGGTTTCTTTCTGGCAACGCCTCATTGGAGAGGCCTGCCCGTTGGGCCTGCATTCCTATAATCGGCCAAGTTATTCTTTTAAACTATTAGGGTCCTTACCCGTTGGAGCAGGAGGGAACAACCTCCGGGCATGCCCTGCCCTCCTTCAGCATCGTTGTGACTCCGGGCTGTCGGGTGGTGAGTGCTAGCCCATGCGCCAAGGCACTGTGGATGGGACCCCTATTCCCACTGCGCCGTCAGAAGCCCCGGGCGAGGCCCGACAACACCTTTAGTTTGCTTCCCCCCCTCGTGCCTTCGAAGAGGGCACAACATTCGTTGCTGGGCTTCGCCCTCAACAACGTGTGGGACCACACCTCAGAGCGATTCTTGATGCGACCTCCTAGCCTTTTTAGAAAAAGGAAGAGGGGGCAAGGCATGTTGGCGCACACATTCATGCACCCACGTATCTGTGGTGTTGTGCTCTGTCTGTCAGCGCCTCAAATTGATTGTGATTTCCTTGGTGCCCGCGGAAAGCAATAACTCTCAGAGGAGCGGGGCACCTATACTTTGTTATTCTATTTGAGAGAACGGGTAGTCAATTAACATATGTTAGCTTCCCTCTCCCTCCAAGTATATTACCGTGGGCCTGCTAGAAAGATATGCCAGTTCCACCTTCTGAGTCCTCATCTTCTTATCCCTTTTCTTGTAGGATCCCACTTGCTCTAGCATCCGGCAGATGGGGTTGTGAAGAGCTAGGGACAGGTTTTGTCCCCTTATCGTGCGGCAAGAAAAGGCGGCCTTCCCCGCCGAGTCTAGGAAAAAGCCAGCGGTGCTCTCTCGGTAGGAGGGGCACATCTGAGGAGGGCTCCCCGGTGTGAAGGCCTCCCGCCTCACATCAAGCCCCTATAGCTGTCCAGGTGAGCCTCGGGATTGCTTCACTACACAAGGCGGTGCCAGCTCGCATCTCGGGACCAGGTATGGCTTGAATGATTACAACGAGTGGCAACTCTAGCGTAGAAAGCCTCTTCTTATTGCTTGTTTCCTTTTTCTTGCTTCCAGGTCTTGTACATCCCGCAACTGCGCCTTCAAGCAAGGACGTAGTCATGGTCACCTCTGATTTGGAGGTTAGTGAGGATGGCGGCAGCTCGGGCCTGGCCCGCTGCCCGCCTACTGGAGGTAGTGCTCTGACCGATCCTTCTGCTGATCAGTGGCCTAGCTGGGCCTCCACGTCCCGCCATCCTTGGGATGGTTCACCTCAGATCGCAGTTGTGGACAGGGTGCCTCCACCACGTCTGGATCTGATCTCGCACCAGTTCTCCCATGCCCCGATTGGGCTTATGCTTGACCCAATTACCTTCGAGGATGCCCTACATGCCCTTGCCAACCTGGAGGCCCAACAGCGTAAATTTTCCTCCAGCGCCCTTCGCATCAAGGAGAGGCAAAGGAGAACTGTTGAGATCCAGGCTCTACAGTGCCGTGAACTCGAGGACTTCCGCCAGGACGTCTCTCACGACCTGTCATGCTACCAAGCATATGGCAACTCCGTGTCTAGGGTGAATAAGCTACTTGAGTGTGTCCTTCTCGCAGTGCTGTAGGGTAACAAAATTCTCTAGGCGGGAGCGGCCCCATCGGTTGTGGCATTGTAGGAGCGCCTGGCCGAGCAGTAGTGCTTGTTCGAGCATGACCTGGTGCACTTGCTTGAAGAAAAACATGCATGCGATAAGGCTCATTCTTCCGTGATGGAGGCCCTGTGGGGCTAGATTCATGAAAAAGAGGACGCACTCCTCGCCTTGGAGGATCGGATGGTGGCCCGGCTCCAGGAGGCATAGCATCGCGAAGGGAGCATGGTAATCGCCCCTTTCGAGTGGAAACACACCCCGTGGCAGTAGTCGGAAGCATCTCACCAACAATCTGACCAGCGCGAGGTGGTTCTCAAAAAATGCCTAGACAAAGCACTCAGAATGGACAAACAGGACGACGAGCGTGTCGCAAGGAGAGATCATCGGCTCGAGCGGATTTAGAAGGCTCACGATGATTCTAAAGTGGCACGACTCTTCGCCTCCACCGATATGGACAAGATCGTGGTGCTCTACAGTGCTGAGGCCAGCTCCTTGGCTGCTATTGCAAACACAGTGCTGACCCCGATGCAGATGTTGGATATGTTGCCGGCGCCTATGGACGACACCGACATCTCCTCCCTCACACCCTTCTTCTACCACTTGGTGCAGGAGATCTATGCCCTCCATGTCAAGATGGCTAGCATGCTAAAAGAAGACGGTGAGCATGTAGCCGAAGCCACGATGATGCTCCTTCTCTCACCCATGCACTTCTGGCCCCACAATTCCCGTTTTCGGAGCTGTTGGAGCCTTTTGACGACGAGCTGACTCAACTTCGCATGGAGAGAGCTGTGGCTCCACTAGTTGTTGTCATTCTGAAGGAGCTAAGGCGTGACTAGTAATGCCCCCTCCCTTCTCATTTTCGTTGTAGCTCCTGCAGGTGTGCCATCATCATGTAATAATGGAACACTCGTTTCATTCAACATACCCCAGCATAACAAATTTAGTCATCCAAAAAATTTAATTCTTCATCTTCCCTTCTTCGGTGGTTGTCAAAGCATGTCGCGTATGCTTCTTGCTTCCTGCATTTGACAATTTATTTGTTATGACCATGTATGGGCATATGGAGCGCAGAGTCCCTGTGGCGTCCCACTACACCTGCCCCTTCCCATACATGGGTATTGAACAAATAACTTGCCAGTAGCTGTTAACTTGACAAATTTCTTAGATTCATTGTTGAGGCAAAGCCTCTTGCTTGTAGCGGATTACACTGGGTTGGCTAGACCCCGAAACGCTTTGCACTTTGTGAGGACACATGAACTTTGTTTCAGGGCTTTCTTTATGGCGCTTTATACGATGGTCAGAACACCTTTATTAGGGCCTGATCAATCGAACACACGTACTTACACTATTTGTCGGGACATATGATATGTATTCTCATGATTTTATTACAGTGAATTATACGATGGCCAAGACACCTTTACTAGGGCCTGACCGATCGAACATGCGCATTTCTTTGAGGTTGCCGGGACATGTGATACATCTCCGCGGGATTTTTTTTTGCAATTGTAGCACACACCGAACTACCTCCCATTTCAGAGTAGATCCTCATGGGTAGAACTTGCGGAGGTGGCATTTTCGCAGGTGCTTGATATTCCAAGAATTCAGCACTGACTCTCCATCTTTTGTTTCTAGGCGGACAACGCCTGGCCTGGAAACATGGGCAACCCGGAAGGCCCCTCCTATTTGGGGGACAGCTTGTTCACCCCCTTGGTGTAGACCCTCTTTCGTAGGACCAGGTCCCCTTTTTTGAGCTCCCGGGGATGGACCCGACGGTTATGATACTGTCGTAGTCCCTGCTGGTAGCGAACATACCGTACAACATCCCAATCGTGTATTTCTTCTAGGAAGTTGATGTCGTCGATCCTCTCCGTGCGCTGGACAGTGTCATTGTAGGCACGTACGTGGAGGGATCCGTATTGCAGCTCCATTGGCATGACAACTTCTGCCCCATACACCAGGGAGAAGGATGTTTCACTTGTTGCTCTGTTGGGCATGGTCCATAGTGCCCAAAACACCATGGGGAGCTCTTCATTCCAGTTCCTTCTGCTTTGCTTGAAACATTCGAAGGTCCTGGTTTTCAGACCCCACATCACCTCTGTGTTTGAGCGCTGCACCTGTACATTCCCACGAGGGTGGGCCATAGAGGCATAACAGATTTTAGTGCCTAACTCTGAGCAGTAGGATTTGAACGCCTTGCCGGTGAGCTGCATACAATTATAGATAATGATGCTATTCGGCACCCCGAACCGGCACACAATCCCCCGTATAAACTTGATGGCCGCCTGGGCGATGATGTCCCGAACAGGATCCACCTCCACTCACTTGGTAAACTTATCCACCACCACAACAAGGTACTCGTAGCCCCCGACTAACCTCGGGAACTTGCCGACGATGTCTATCCCCTAGGTTGTGAATGGACACGATACATGTATCATTTGTAGCGCCTGCACATGCTGCTTTATACTCTTGGCGTGGAAATGGTATGCTCACAGGTTTGTACTAGATGCTTCCAGTCAGTGAGCCTAGTCAGCCGGTAGAACCCTTGACAGAAAGCCTTTCTAGCTAGGGCCCTTGAGGCGACAAGGTTGGCACACATCCCTTCATGGATGTCTGTCAATAGGGCCCGCCCTTGCTGTTGTGATATGCAGCAGAGATTCACCCCACATTCCTTCTTGCGATACAGTTTGTCGCCAATGAGGCAGTACATGGTTGCTTGCCGAACCACAAGTTCGGCCTGCTTGTCATCCTCGGGCAAGCTCCGATCCCGGAGGTACCGGAGTAGGTTGTCTGCCTAGGGTGGCAAGGCATCCTTGGCGACCATCACCGCGTGATTTCCCAGGATTGGCTCCTCTCCGGTGTCGATAGGATAGCTTCCCCGTGGTTTCTTGGTTGCCGGGCCCCTAGAGTTGGAGTAGAGGGGGCCCTGGTAGCCGCACTTTTGGACACTGATGGTTTTGTCAAATGCTCGTGCAAAACATCAGGTGGCATGGGTTCTTTTCGGGCGGAAAACTTTGATAGCTCGTCCGCCAGGAAGTTTTGTCCTTGCGGGATGTGCTCCATCTGGAGGCCCCGGAAACGCCTCTCGGGACTTCATACTTCATCCACATATGCCCACATCTATGGGCAGTCATAATCTTTGTTGATCTGATTCACCACTAGCTATGAGTCTTCTTGCGCGATAAGTTCTTTTATCCCGAGGCCGCCCGCCGCCCTAAGGCATGCTTGCAACGCCTCGTACTCAGCGGCATTGTTGGAAGTCTTCTCGTTGTCCGTGAAGTCAAGCTGAACCACGTACTTAAGGTGGTCCCCGGTTGGAGACACAATAAGCACACTGGCTCTAGACTCCTCGTAAGCAAAGGATCCGTCTAAGTACATGATCCATCGCCCTTGATCCTTGTTGCCAGGGAGGCAGGATTGTTCCTCCCGCTCCTTGACTAGCGTTAGTGTCCGCTAGTTGATGAAATCAACAAGCGCCTTGATTTTTATGGCATGGGCTTGAGTGAATCTTAGCTCAAACTCAGACATCTCCATGGATCACTCCACGGTAAGTCCTGTGGCCTCTCAGTTACGCAAGACACTCCGAAGGCTGAAGTCGGTCACCACGGTGATACTATGCGCTTAGAATTAGTGTCACAACTTCTGAGAAGTGACTAGGACCCCAAGAAGTAATTTTTGCACCAAGGGGTATTGTTCCCGGGCATCATGTAGCACGGTGCTCACAAAGTACACAAGGTGTTGCACCCATTCCCACTTTCCGGATGTATCACCAACACCATTCTACCTCCCTCCTCCACTTTGCAGAGGCTCAATCTCATGGCGCTTTCCAGCGCCTAGAAGCTATTCACGCTCTACTACAAGTGATGTGCCTACCACCTGATTGGTGGTTGAAATGTATAGCAAGAGGGGTTCCTAGGGTTGCTGTCGTGGTGGTGGCATGGCAGATGCCATGGACAGGCTAAAGATGGGGCCAATGAGTGCTAGGGGAATCTAGGGAGGGAGAGCATGGTGTTTCCACGCACGGAAGTTCTTGTATATTCTCTATCAATGGTGTTTACCAGTGCTCCTAAGGCTCTCAACAATAAGGAGACGATGTCTCTTACTCCCTGTTCACTAGCCCTAGAGTTCTACCTTAGACAGAGAATGATCGATCTATCGGCCGTCCCTCTCTATGGAGGTCCCGGTGCTCCTTATATTGGGGAGCCCAGGTTACAATTCTAGGGCACAGGTGGCAGCATATTCTACGAATATGCTCCTTTCCTAAAGCAGATGCTTCTTTATTCCTCTTTAACGGCTCGTCCGGGCTTTGGACGTAACCCGCAGCGTCATCCTTGTCTTTTGGCATCACCAGGCACGGGCTACGTCATCCGGCTTTGCCTGCATCACCTTGGTCGCCACTGACCCGCTGGTCCTCTTCTTTACTTTACTTTGCACACGCTTCAGCTAATAAAGCCACCTTTTGACCAGCGGGGGATTCCTTCTCTTGGAAGCTAAAATGATCTAGCTAGCATATAGCTAATCCGGCTTACCCCTTTACCTGCAAAACAGATAGACATGGCCGGCATAAATCTTATGTCGGCCGGATCATTGTTAAGGAATTGCCCCATGGGCCGGTTCACACCGTGATTCGGCCTGCCTTGAGGTGACCCGGTCAGCACTTCGCTTTGACCGCGCCGTACCCCGGCTAACTCGGCCCTTATACCCTGGTGTTACCCTACCCGGGGGTATCCTCCCAACATTAGTCCCCGAAGCTAGTGCGGTCTTGGCAACTTTTAGTTGTTAAGGCCACAACAGGTTCCCTTATCCAGATATTTTGCTCCTTAGGCCGAGTTACCTCGTAGCCCAAAGTTTCTCTTCTTGCACCCCTTTTGCTCTTTCCGAGTCATTCCTTGTTAGCTAGGTCTTTCGCCTGCTTATCCGGGTTATCTTTCCTTCTCTCGTACGCTTCTCCACATCCTACATGGAGGGTAATCATCATTTGCCTCATTTTAAGGGCCATGCGCATTTACCACGCTGGTTACTATCGCTGCGTCAGGCATAACTGCTATAAGCGTCCCATCACTGCAGCGCCTCGTTAACTGTAACACCATTTCATGTCATGGGATCGCTTGCTCCCGTGGCCCCTCCTATGGCCTTGTTCTGATTGGCTGCTCGGGCCGCATACACGTTCGTTGCGTGCGGCACGTCACCCGCAAAGGATCCCACAACGCGCGTGCGGCACGATTAAGTAGGGGGTGCGCGGCACTCCCAGGGGAAGTTCCCCCATTTGTGCCGCGCTCCATTGCTCTTTCTCTCTTTCACAGCGACTCCGCCGCCGCCACCAGTTTTCTGCTTCATGAGCACCACCGCGACCGCAACCACTCACATCCGCACCGCCGTCCCCATTCACAGTTTCCATCACGGGGACTTGCGCTTCCCGCTTTCCTTCCTCTGGCTATTTCTATTCAAATTATCCCGTCAAAAGCTTCGAATCCACCATGTCTGAGGCGGAGGCAGTGGTTGCGCAGCAGGAAGAAGGAGTGGAGGGCCGCGAGCGCGGTTGCTGGGATGGCTCCACCGTCCGCGAGGAGGACTTGGCTTGGTTCCACTCCTCCCGTCGCATTCCTGCCAGCGTCGCCTGCCGTCTCGCCGCTGGTGAAATTTCTCCTTTCCTCAGGGAGGGGGATGATGCGCTTGACTTTCGACGTAGAGCTCGTTGGGAACCCCAAGAGGAAGGTACGATGAATATAGTAGGAAGTTTTCCCTCAGTTATGAAACCAAGGTTTAATCGAACCAGTAGGAGCAAGGAAACACCCCAAAGGTGTTACTAGCTGAGCTTTGGCAGGGCGCACTACCGGTGCTAGTAGCAACATGGAGACCTGCACAACACAACCACAGAACTTTGTCCCCAACTTGCGATGAGGTTGTCAATCTCACCGTGTTTTGCGGAAAACAAAGGATTAAACGTATCGAATGGAAAGAAGTAAAATTTTGCAGAAAGTAAACACAAAGCAGTAAACAGTTGTAGATTGTATGTAAAGTAAAAGGACCGGGATCCATAGTTCACTAGAGGTGGCTCTCCTTAGATAGATAGCATGCTGGGTGAACGAATTACAGCGGGGCAATTGACAAACACCGAGAAAGCAATACATGCATATACTAATCATATTGACTCCTTTGAGACTTGATTGGGCATTACAACATAATACATAGACCGCCATCCAACTGCATCTATGACTAATAATCCACCTTCAGGTTATCATCCGAACCCCCTCCAGTATTAAGTTGCAAGCAACAGATTATTGCTTTACGAACTTCGTGTAAAGTAAACAATACAATTGTTCTATGAACAAAGGATCGTTGTTTTCTCCCTATTAGCAACGGCACATCTAGTACCTTAGAGATTTCTGTCACTTCCCTAGATTACCAGAGGCATGAACCCACTATCGAGCATAAATACTAACTCTTGGAGTTGCTAGCATCTACTTTGCCAAGATAGCTACTAACAACGGAAAGCATGCAAGATCTCAAATAACAAAGACATGATAGAATCAATAATCAATCTGAAATAGCATCTGAATATCCATCGGATCCCCGCAAACACAACATGTATGAATTACAAATAGATGATCTTGATCATGAACGGAGCTCACAAGATCTAAACATGAAAGCACAAAGGAGGAGAAACCAGCCATCTAGCTACTACATGGATCCGTAGTCCAAGGATGAACTACTCACGCATCACACCGGAGGCTTGCATGGTGATGAAGAAGGCCTCCAGGGTGAATTCCCCTCTCTGGCAGGGTGCCAGGAAGAGCTTCAGATCCCCCCTATCTAGGGACAGAGACGACGGCAACTACAGACTCTTTCATGGATTTTTGATCGGGTACTTAGGGTTTTCGTCCCGAGGGCAAGTTATAGGCGGAAGGAGAGGCCGAGGGGGTGCTAGGGTCGGCCAGACCACCCCCTGGCGCGGGCCAAGCTTGGCCACGCGGCCAGGTGGTGTGGCCGGCCCCTGGCCCCTCTCTGTCTCGTATTCTGGCACTTGATCCCTTTTGGAAAGATAGGCACTTTGGCTTTTGTCCCGTCCAATTCCAAGAATATTCATTTTCTGACTTTCCTAGAATCAAAAACAGCAAAATATAGGCAACTGACACTATGGCTCTTGTTAATAGGTTAGTCCAAGAAATCATAATAAAAGTACTCCAAAGTTGGAACAAAACACAAGAAAGTGGATAAAACTAAGCATGGAACATCAAAAATTATAGATACATTTGCAATGTATCAGGGGAATACGTTGTGTTTCTTTCTCATTTCCAGCGCGGCTTCGGCCTCCCCACTTCTGAGTTTTTCTTCGATTTCATTTCCACTTACAAGCTGCAACCGCATCACCTCCCCGCAAACGCTATCACCTCTCTGTCTTCCTTTGCCGTCGGCATTGAGGGATACATTGGCCTCTGGCAAACCAAAGAACTTTGGATTAAGTTCTTTGGTCTGCGGAGGAACGTGGTTCCGGATAAGGAGCTTGCCCCAGAGGACAAGCACCTGACCCAATGCGGTGCTGCCTCCATCTCTCTGCACAAGCAGTTCGTGTTTCCCCGGGTCACCGGGCTCGAATCCTGCAAGGGCTGGGCCCGGACCTTCTTTTATGTCCGGAACACCACCAAGGAGGACCTGATCCGGTTGCTCCCCTTAAAACTCGGACCTCCTGACACCTCGCGTTGGAAGAGCATCTCAAAGCAGCCCACGGCCCTAGCGAACCAAGTGGCGCGCCGGATCAAGGAGCTTCTCAGGGAGAAACTCTAGGGGGAGGATATCATGATCACTTTCCTTCGCAGCCGGGTCTCCCCCTCTAGAAGCAAGCCCACAATCTGCTATCTTAGCGGCCCTCTTGACCCTCATCGGACCTCTTCTTTCGAGCTGGATAACTTGGCGGTTTACCACCGGGTTAAGTCCATATTCAACGTGGAGGAGTTCTCCGAGGATTGGGAGTGGGGACTCGAGCCCTTCACCCGTGCCAACCCTCCTCCAAAGGTTAATTAACCCTTCTTTGTTTTCCGAATTTTTTTCGTATGTCGGTTTTCCTTTGTAACTTGGCAATTATTCTCTCAGAAATTTCTCCAGCAACCACTGGAGGATGGCAAGGTGCTGGCGGGCAAATGGTTGGAGGACCGCACCGAGGAGGACGAGGTTGATCCTGATCCGGAGGCCTTCCTGCCTATCCCGGACATCGTCAAGCGCAGCGCTGGTAAGGCCTCTTCTTTAAGGGATTGGCCAGACGATGATGATTCTGACATTGAAGTACGAATGTTCAGCTAACCCGGACGATCAGGTCCATGAGGTTCATCCCCTTGCCACCGGTGGCCTGGCCCTGACCCCTTCCCAGAAGCGCGTAGCTTCCTCGGCCGCAGCTTCGGAGGCGCCGCCACCCAAGAAGATGCAAAAGAAGTCAAGGGTTAAACCCTCGGCCAAGCCTGCCACCAAGAGTACTGTTTGGAGGGCACCCAAACCTCGGGCTCCTCCTATCACAGACGAGTAAGTTCTTTTAGCATTGCTATCTCAGATTTTTTCCTTTGCTTGCCTTTCTGGTTGGTTCTCTCTTTTTGACTCGCTATCCTTCCTTTCTTCTTAGAGCTCCTGTGGATATTTCTCAGAACGATTCCGGCATAGACTCCCTACTCCGGAGCAGTCCCTCTCCCCCCTCGCGACGATGATTATCACCCGCTTAGCCCTATTCAAGAGGGTTCTGCGGTTGCGCCTGACCAGAGCCTACCTCGTCAAGAGGAGGGCAACGTCGGCGCGGGGGATAATGGGGCAGCTCGGGATATGGCGATGCCGGATCTCCCCAGCTCCTCGGCCTCTGTGCCCAATGTCGAGGTGCCAGTTTCATCAGCACCGCCCCCAGCATCTCCAGTACCAGTATCAGTACCAGCACCAGCAGCAACAACACCAGCACTAGCACCAGCAGCACCAACAACAACAGCAACAACAACACCAGTAGGACCAGCAGCAAGAGCTTCCAAGCCTCCCAAGGGCAAAGCTCCTTCGGCTCCCACCGGGTCTACTCCTTCAATCGTTGATATCTTTCAACAAGCTCCTCAATCCTCATCCGGCAAAGCCAAGAAGACCTCTGGGTCTGCCAAAGATACTTCTTCTGGGTCTGCTCCCTTCGGATCAGAGGGCGGCCAGCAGCTGATTTTGCATACCAGCCCCGCTACAGCTCAATCCGCTAGCTGAAAACGCGATGGCGGGCGGCCACGGCGGGCGCGATTCCATGCGGGCGCGGCGATGGGTGGCCACATGCGGGCATGTTGGCGTGATTTCGGTGAAAACACGACAGCGGGCGGCCATGGTTGGCGTGATTCCATGCGAGCGCGGCGACGGGCGGCCACAGACAGGCGGCCACAGACGGGCGGCCGTGATTCCGGGCGTCCACATGTGTACGGCTGCCGGCAAGCGGGGGCCAGGGTACTGGCAGGGGCGGCTCCATGTGCAGGTGAACTTTCAGGATAGCCGTTGGGGCTTCGCACGTGGACTCGATTTTGCAGCGCGCTGGAGCGCACGCACCAGATATGCCGCTTTGGATAGCGCAGTATGCCGCATGCACAAAAAGATTTCCAGCGCGCTCTAGTTTAGAGCGGCTGCTGGAGCGTGAAAAAAACGTGTTGAGCACGCTATATTAGTGGTTATTATAGCGCATGCACATTTTAGAGCGTTTGTTGGAGCATTTGTTGGAGTTTCTCCAGGGTCGCCACCTCATCTTTCTTGGTCATCTGTGGGTCGCTATTGAGCCAATGCCTTCTGGGGGCGGCGCCTACGTTGGTGGCTGCCATGGGGCACCTTCGTCACTGCTGTAGGGCGAGATTTTCTCACTAGCATCTCTCACGTCGCCAACGGGCTCGCCCCCGCCGATGGTGTTCGAGGTGGGGTCAAACATAGAGCCACTGGTGGTAGGGCCGCATGGGTCATCCCGTGCCCCCCACGGTGCATTCCCCTAGCTCCTATGGCTAGAGTCGGCACGAACAATGCCGACGATGATGTCGATGCTGATGAAGGTGATTGCCGAGGTCGAATCACGAGCGCCCCTACCTGGCGCACCAGATGTCGCGTGTCAAAACACAGACACCGGAGATGTCGCATGCCCCTTAGTTGTTCAGTGATGGGCGCTAAGACGATAGAACCTCAGATATTCAAAGATCAACACAACACACACGATGTTTTTTGCCCAGGTTCGGGCCGCCCTTTGGCTAACAGCCCTATGTCCTGCTTTGGTGGATTATGTGGTGGACTGATATACAACAAAGTGAGTCATCTAGTGTTAGGGAGTAGTTTTTAGCTAGCTTCTACACTTACCGGGCTTCCTCTTTCTTTCTTTATTTCTTTCTCTCTATCTCTCCGAGAGACTCTCAATGCTTGCTCTCTCTGACTATTCTCTCCTCTAAAACCTTTCTCTCCCAAAACTCCCCTCCAAAAGACCTCCTCTTCTACGGTGGCCAAACCCCTACTTTTATATCTCAAGGGGGTACCATAGCGGCCGGTGCCATAGTGCCCTCATATCCTTCCATGGATCCACTACAGCCATGCCACACAACACAGTGGCAGGCGGGTGGTGCTGCTAACCAGTCCTGGTCATGGGCGGTGCCTTTGGCCACTCCTTGGCTGTGGGCGGTGCGTTGCATTAATTGATGGTGAGGGAACAACACATTGCGCGTGCTATCGCATTGGGACTAACGCATGTGCACCGACCTATGTAGGCAAGAGCCATCGAGTTCTAAGACTCGCCGTGTACTAGCCTCAATATTGACCGCTCCATTTTTTCCTTTGCCCTTTGTAGGCACCCCTTTTGCTTTGACATGTATGGATTCAAAGACGTTAGCAAGGTTACCCTTCCGGCTTGGCATGGGTAGGGTTATGGATGCCATTAGTTATTCTTCAGGACTCTTAGTCCAATTTGCATCTTATTCGTACTCGGATGTTGTATTGTTTTCAATGTGATTTCAATCTTTGTAACGTATATTTATATTCTTGACTCACTGAGTCGTTGTTGTATATAAATGTTCTTGTGGGTTCCACCGCAAACTATTGTCTAATGGTATTACTTTGTTTTCCACCCGCACGTGAGTGCTAGGTGGGCATCTTTGAATCATGTCTATGTGGGTTTGGCAGGAATCGCTAAAATCTGCATAGAGCCAATTCGAGTATGTTACAGCGGTGCCTTTGGCCACTCCTTGGTCGCGGCCGATGCGCTGGGGTAATTGACGGCGAGAGGACAGCACGCTGCGCATGCTATCACGTTGGGCCTGCCACACCTGCACCCTCGTTAATGCCTGGCAGGGGCGCAGGGATATGGGCGGCACATGTCCCACATGCAGTCCCTCGTGCCGCTACTAGGGTTGCTTTCATTGACTCCCATTCTTGGTCCGCGCCTGGCCCCGGAAGAGTTCTGTCTTCAAAGCTAGTGGGGTGTCACATGGTTGCTTTCCTGTCGACGCCTCCTTGGAGATGCCTGCTCGTTCAGGCTCGCATTCTTGTAATCGACCAAGTTATTCTTTTAAACTATTAGGGTCCTTACCCGTTGGAGCAGGCAAGAATGACCTCCGGATGTGCCCCGTCCTTCTTCCATGTCATTTTGACTCTGAGCTTCCGGGTGGTGAGTGTTGGCCCATGCGCCGAGGCGCGGAGGATGGGACCCCTGGTCCCACTGCGTCGTCACAATATCACAAAGTGTAGCAATATCATTCTCTCCTATATGAATTTTAATAGTGGGCTCAAAGATATCATCAAGTTTAGCTGGGAGCTTCTCAGCTAATTTATTATATTGCATTTCTAGCTCACGCACCTTTGAGTGCTACAATGTTGGTACATTGCATTATGGTGGTCAAAGATACCAGGATTCTTCATGGTGGTCATCTTCACAAGATCTTCCACTGTATAATCTGGAGATGGAGCATTTCTATAGTTTATCTCTTCAGGCTTCTCATCTTTGTTCTCAATCCTCATAACCTTGAGGTCTTCAATCGGATTTGGATCGGGCTTTCCTGTGAATCTTGCTAATTTGAGAGTTTAACTCTCAACTATTTTGCCCAACTGTGCCTCCACGATCTTTGTCCTTTCCTGTAAAGCTTGAACATCACTTTTAATAGCAAGTGCTTGGTTAGAAAATTTACCAATAATTTTTTCATGGTTCTCTACAATCTTAATAAGAATATTATTTTGCTCAGTTTATGCTTGCATAAAATCTTTGAAAGAATTTTCGAATGGGAGATTACCATTACTTGCTCCATTACTATGAGTATAGTTATTATTATTTGGAGCACTTGCAGGATTACTATATTGCTTTTGAAAGTTCGAGCAAAAAATTTGAATCTTCCATGTAGTCTTATAAGGATTACGAGCTATAAAATCTACTTCCTCAATATTAGAGTTGTTAATGACATTAACTTGGGTTTCCTTACCCTTAATGATACTTAAAAGCTCATCTACCTTTGAAGTAAGCACTTCATTAGTCTCCTCGATGATTGCATTCACCTTTCTTGAGGAGGATCTCTCTACATGACATTGGGCATGGTTGCTTTGCATGTCATCTATAAGCTTATTGGAAACACTTACTTGTTTGCCCATGAATGCACCTTTGACTGTAGTGCCAAGCATAGATCTAGAAATTGAGTTAAGGGCATTATAAAATAAGTGGAGAACCACTCTTCCATTCCATGGCTAGGACAAATAATCATGGATTCCTTCATCCTTTCCCAAGCAAGCGCAAGTGGATCGCGGTCGTCTTGTCTAAAACCTATAATATTAGATCGAAGTTGCATAATCTTAGCTCGAGGAAAAAAAATTAGTCATAAAAATATTAGTACATTCCTCCCATGAAGTGATAGTGCCTTTAGGCAAATATAGCAACAAATCTTTTGCTTTTCCTCTAAGTGAAAAGGTAAATAAGCATAATTTAAGCGCATCGGGGTCAACATCTTTTATGCGCATCATATCGCATATTTCAGTAAATATATTTAGGTGCAAACCTAAATCTTCAGCAGCTGAGCCTCCAAATTGGTTCTGTTGAACCTAACTCAAAAGGTTAGGCTTAATCTCATAGTTCTCCACTAATCATCATTGGGAGTATCATACTCCCTAAGCTTATTTTGTGCCATCATACTTATATTTTTGGTATTTTTAGATTGAGAAAAATAATTAATCAAGTAACTAATATTTTGGGGTTTTCAAATAGATAACAAAAAGTAAACTAATAACAAAAATTAAAACAAAAACAATTATTTTAATAAGGTCTCTAATAACCTCACGAGGATAGCGAAATTGCTTCCCCGACAACATCACAAGAAAAAGGGCTGATACCTTCGATCCAGATTACGGATGTAGTATAGTAGCTTTTCCCTAGAAAAGACCTAGGTTTATCAAACCTTGGGAAACACTTGCTAAAAGGAATTGAGTAACGTCTACAAGACTTACTAAAAATATTTGTTTTTTGTTTCCCAGACCTTTCCAGTTTGCTTTGTATCTTTTTGTTATTTCCAGTGGATGGAGATATGCCAGGGTTGATGATTCACCTAGAACTATGCATTCATATGGGATAAAGATAAAGTTAAGCACATTCATGTGTGAAATTATCTAATAGTGATAAGAGTTTTGGGCAACACATCCTTAGCTACTAGAGCCCCTAAAACCACATGTGACAATAGTCTCTTGGTCCAACCGTTTACACCCCGAAACCATTGGACACAATGATTATTAAGTAAAACAGATGAAATCCTTATGATTGGTGATGTTGTTGTAGATCCCAAGCGGATAATGTACTCTCCCTTTCTGTCACTGGGGTTTCACGCATCAGACGTCGTTCTCCACTCATCTCACCTCACACCTGGATCAATCCACGTGGTCTTGGGTACCTACAAGTCATCGGATTGAAGTAGAGACAAAGATACAAGATAACAAAGATCATATTCGATCACTACACAATATTCCCATGTAATTATGTGCACATAATCGCTGTGAGCTTTCACCTCAACCCGCCACCTGTGAGGACTACTCACTCATAATAATAAGATGAAGGATAGAAAACATTGATGAAATACTTGGATTGAAATCAAATATTCTTACAAGGGTCCCCAATTTGCAAGGAAATCTCTATTACAAGATGATGGGTATGGATACAAAGGAGAATGGAGATGGAAATGATGAACTATGGTGGTGTTGTTGTGGATCTCCTATGGCACCCCAGAATCATACTGCTGCTCGTGCAAAATCATAAGGTAAATATGCTTAAAAAATGTGCTCATCAGGCAACCGTTGCGGTCGGTGGTGACTACCTCTCTCGACTCCAAGATCTTCTTCCACTTTGTCACCGGTACGTTGTCCAACTTCATGGTGTGGCACTTCTTGCATGGCTTCTAGAGCTATGGCATTGTGCCGACGATGGGGCAGTAAAACGCAAAGCGGCAGCAATGACTATGTGGCGTGGAATTCAAGGGATTAAGGAGCAGTTGTGCGGGAGCAGGTGAGGGAAATGAAATTGAGATATAGCAGGTGCTTGTGTAGCTGGTAAGGGGGGCAACACTGCCTTTCCAATGTGGCGTGCATTGCTGGTAGCCCCAACTAAGCCCCTGGTTGCTGGGGGCGGCAAGGGCATGCCATATAGATTGGTGGGTGGCCCAATCTACTAGCGGTGGTTGCGGGCCACCGGTGCGGGTCGAATTTTGGCATCCACCCCAACTCAGTTGGGGGCCACCGGTGGAGATGCTCTTTGGTTGTAGACTCATCTTGTCTTGAGGTATGTGATACTATGGTAAGTTGGTAACATAGATAGTTACCACAAGTCTCTCTTTTATCATTAATGACATGTCATGTCACTAAAATGCTTTGTCGTGGTGTGGAACATAGTAGTACCATCAGGGATGGCTTAAGAGGGGACAATCAGGAACTAGCGATGGCTTCCGTAGACGGGATTGGGCTCATGCACTGCTAACACAACAATATACCCAGGTCCAGGGCCCTCTCGGTGAGGTAACACCCCTACTCCTGAAAGGACTCAATATATGAGGGCTAAGTTCCCTGTATAGATGCTCCTAGAGTTGTATCCCAGATGAACTGGGGAAACTGGAAGAGAAACAAAGATTGATCCTCCCAACAGAGGTGCTGCCCCCGTTATATACTGGCTAGGGATGTAGACTACAAGGTATGGCCGGCTGGTGGGGGCCAGCCAGTGGGACCCGGTGCAATAGTTAGCGCTACAGTGCTCCGCCATACCTACTTCTACAGCTTTACCCCACGCCGAACGGGCGTCCCATCGCACAATCTAGAGGTGTCGCTCCTCTATCTGACACGCTGCTGGGGAGCCGGAGGCGTGCTATCGCACAGTCTGGTGCCACTGCTCCTTTATCTGACGCGCCACCGGGGATATGGAGGCGTGCATATAGTTTCATCATCACGCGCTCCGGATAACCTGTACTAATCCCGAGGTGACCGGATGGATCTGGCCTCCCGGCCTGGTCTTTTGGTTGACCGGTTAGATGGGCCAGCTGGGTGCTCTTGAGGGTTGACCAGTTGGAGTTGGCCAACCGGCTTGGTCTTCATATCTGCTGGCCATCGAGCCGACCTTCTGATTGAGGGCCATCCGGCCTGGTTGAGCCTACCCGGGGGTAATCCCCCCGACATGCTTAGTTGACACTTCATGTAGTTGCATGTTATTACCTATGCTACACCCACTATGACTAGTCTTAAGTGTAGCTATGTAGACCGAAACATGAGTGTGGTGACCTAGCATACCATTGCATGTTGTACTACGCAATTCGTTGGCATAACACTCACGGAACACCGTTCCACGAAAATTACACCCAACATAGCAGTACAATAGAAACATCGCAGGTCCAAGGTATGCCTATATTATTCATATCTAGATCCATAAAAATATCTATGGAACCTCCTTGGCACAATGAGGTTCGCTAGGTAAGTTCCTTTCAATCAAAAATCCATAAAGGGAAACTTATAGATTAGTCTAGCACTAGATCTACCTCTAGATCTATCACTATAACAAATGGTTGGATTCATCATAAACGTTCTAGTGGTATGGTTTCTATTATTGGATATTGGTTCTCATCTATGTTTTATTGGATCTCCACTATCACTGGTTGTAGTATCTAACTCATTTATATCCATTGGATCTTCTCATAGAGGTCCTTCTATGTCTTCTAGTTCCGTGTTTGTAGTTCCATCATTGTCTTCATAAACTACACAAGGATTTTGAGGGGATAGATTGAGGACGAGGATACTCAGCAAAATTCTAATAAGTGGGTGTCTAATGCACCATCTCTTCTTCCGTGGATTGGAGATCCTAGGCTGAGCAAGTTTTTGAAATCATTTTCTTAAAATGGTAAGTTTTATTTTAGAAAACTATATCCATCAACCTTCAAAGGTTGTTAGAACTTCATGGAGTTCCTTTCCACGTTCCGATCGTAGTTCCTTTCAGGAGTAATATATCACATTTTATACACTTTGCAGATGTGCGCTACTTTTCTCACAAACGTTTTTAGCGTTCTTACGCAGCCGAGAGTATGTCCCGATTCAGTCTTCCATGCTCTAAGGCCTAGTCTAAAAACTTGCCAATCACTGGCATTTTCCACTCCGCAATCCACTCATTGCAATAAACCCGGACAATGGCTGCCATTTAATTGTCATACAGTCTGAGACATTAGAGTTGTCATCCTGATGCACCTGATAGGGACGGCCTCCCACCCATTATAATTCCTCGCAAGAAATACAACCCGAGTTAACCATTTGAGGATATATGGAACAAGCAAGATTCCGGCTAACTTACCTGCCACATACCAAGATCTGTGGTCATCGCTGTCTATATGGCCCAAGAATCGCTAACTATATTTGTTATTTAATCCTAGGTTTTGTGTACCCGGTCCGATGGAATATCCACCACGAGAACGGATCCTATGCACCCATCAAACTGGTGCAACCGGTGCACCTAACTTAAAACATGCAAGGAAAATTATAGAAAAATATTGAAAATAATATATCAGTTAGATAGAGTATATATCTTTGACGAAAGAAAATTTCAATTTCAAATTCTACCCAAAACTTCTGAAAAAATGGCAAATCACATTATAGTACTTATTTTAAGTTGGTCCGTGAATTTGGGCCCCTTAATACTAAGAGAGCCAATTTTATCATTTTTATTGAAATGTGATCAATTTTTTATTTGGAACTCTGTGACATAATTGATGCACTCTATATCTATGTGTGAGATATTTTTTGAAGTATTTGTATGTATGTTTTATCGTTTGGTGCACCGGTTGTACACACTTGATGGGTGCATAGGATACATTCTCTATCCACCACATGATTTTCTCACCATGTAATTCAACCACGGTTCCATTGACCATCACATCTCATTTATTTCAATTATAAAACAGTATTCTGCTTTTGAATGCAGGTGATATTATAATACTTTTGAAAAGTAGTTTTGTAAAATAATCAAGAGGACATGCAAGATTATGCAATCAGCGTTCTTCTAGTCGTCTACCGGACCAATGTTTAATTTTTTGTGTCAATATGCTATTATGCATAAGATATGACATCCAATCATTCTAACCCCAAAACTAATCCCTGTTGGTTTCGTTTATGTGTTTGACTTAAGGTTTAGGTTCTTTTTATTTTATTCTTATTATTAAGTTTTATGTGTTTGATTTGGTTTAGGGTGATTTCTTATGGATTTGGTTTGTCTTTAAGTTTACTTCACAGATAATGGGAATCCTTAAGAGATTAAGAACAGCATACAATGTTTAAGAGCACAACAACATAACAAGCTATAGTCGTACAAATTAAAGAGGTCTAGTGGCATAACTTAGTTATGAAAGAATACTTGGAAGCTAGAAAGATTTATGACAAGTATATATACATACACACTTGGCTAACAAAAAAGGATTGATGGTGTGTGAATTTTACTGAGTTGTATATCTTAGGCATACTTTAGTTTGTTCAATGAGTTATAGTTACTTATAGAAGTGGTATGCAACTATATGAATGGGATGCATGACAAAGTCACCTTGTTTTCTTTTTTCCTTCTTTCAGTTTTCTCACTTTTCTTAGTTAGCCCGGCTTCGTGCAGTTTATGTCTGTTGTGCCCTTGTATGTTTGGCAAACCATTTATTCCGCCTTTGTAACAAATAAGAAGGTGAAGCCTCCTTCAGAATATGAGAAGCTGCAATGTCCTTCTTTAGTAACACACTGGGCTTAATTTTCATTATTACCACAACTGCACACATACATAGATACTAGATTTTAGCATTCTTGCTCTGTAACAGTCGGAGTGAGCATCATTCAGAGTTCATCCGAAGTGTGTAGACACACACACATAATAACTCCCCGATAAGTTATGAAAGGTTCTCGCACTGCCAGGAAGCAATGACCACTGTGCTCATTATTGCGGATATTACATAACTGGCTCGAGTTCCTGATTGTCAGGTTGAAGGTGCATCTGGCTGATTTTGGGGCAGCGCAGCTTGAAATGCCGGAATCTCCATGTATGCGTCATGAAATCGTGCCAAAGTTGGGTACTTCGTCTGCAATAAAAGCAAAGCTTGTAGTTGATTTCTGAATGAGTAGGCTGAGAGCCCACCTTGCCATCATCAGAAACCTTAAAGCATATCAGAGAGAAGGAGAGTACCATATCAATCTGGAAGCGATGAATAGCGGCATGGATCTGTGGTGCTAGGAACACATCTCCCTACCAACACCACAAAATTTACAAGAATCAGAATATTTAAGTTTTTTTGAATATTTAAGTTTAACAAGTAGCAAAGCATTGTTCGTCGTAGCGGTCACGTAATATAGACTATATAGTAACAATGTGAAATGGAGGTGGCATGCTAGAGAAAACTATGCATGATCGTGCGGACGATGCAACTTGGAAACACATCTCGAGCTGCCTGATTCAAGGAAAAGAAGCAAACATGTATTAGTGACGTGTATGTCAGAAACACAAACCAAATGGACTTCATCTCCAATGGAATATTTACTGTCACATCCATCCAAAAGCTTCTCGATTTCTGCGCCAAATAATAAGAGAAAACCAAGATAAGCTTGAAAGTAATGATGAAAACGAGAAAAGAAAATACTAGCAATAGCAGATATAAAGCACACAACTACTTTTTTGTTCTGGTACTCAATGGCATATTTATCTGGCTCTCTGGAAAATTTGAACTCCAATTTTTTATGCAAAATAAGATTAAGAGATTTTTAATTTGTTACTTTAATACTTATCATATCTCCGAAAAGTACGGTCGATAGGGTCAAAACAGCACAACTGAACAATTTCAGGAAACCTGGTGTACAACCAAGAGTTTCTGAATTCCTTTTTCTTTTCCATAACTGCAGCTATATAACTGTGAAGATAATATTCTGCAAAAGATCACACCTCTGAAGCCCTTGTCAATATAACGTTGAACCAACTGAAGGCTCTCATCTGGGCTCAACTTACCCTCATGTCCCTGCAAAATAGTTATGTAAATGAAAGTACGAATACACCACCAAACTGGTACTGAAATGCTCATTTAAAACACGGTATCTTGTCAGTGTAGCTAACTCTCAGTAAAAACCTACAATTACGCCATAGCCTTGGAGAGGCTGGATGCTTGAACAAACTATGTTTGCAATCTGCAGTAAGCAAAGAATGTAATTAACTATTTGGAGTTACCGATTAAAGCGTGCTTGAAAGTAATAAGACTTCCCAAAGAGTTATTTCAATGCTGCACATTCGTGCATCTTATTAACAAAATATATAGCTGTAGAATTATACGACTTTTAGCTGGACATATACCTGAAGATCAAGAGCTTTCTTTTTTAGATCTTTAGGCAAGAGAGGATGCTGAGGATATTTATCTTCCAGGTACTGTTCATTGCAGAACAAAGGGACTTGTTAACTACTAACAAGTGAACTGGAATGTTGAAGGAAGGGAACATTCTCGAGGGAAAAAATAATCCACTGAAGCAAGAACAGCGAGTCAGTGACTCACCAAAATGATAGCAAGCGAATCAGACACAACAAAGTCCTCATCTACTAATGCTGGTATATACTTGATAGGGTTGATTTTTTCATAGTCTACAATAAGAAAATCATAAGGGTGAATTGCACTGTGATATCAAAAACGAATATGAATAAATGTACATAGAAGGTACTCCTTCCAGCCCCATTTATATAAGAATCCTTCTATTTTGGACAGGAGGGGCTAAATATAACTGTGGTCGCAGAGGCGTGCGCAAAACCTACACAACCACCATGGCTTGCACCGATGAAATGAGATCAAAAGCTTGAAAAGTAACCTCCTAGAACAGATAACAAATTATGCGTGTTTTGACACGTGTTCGGGGAAAGAAGTTATAGTAGAGGAAATTCTCTGGTGTGGTTCTCTGTAGATTTCAGAATAATGCATAGAAGGGAGCAACATGCATTGCATTTGTATCTTCGATCTAGCCAAGGTTTTCATCATCAAAGATGGTGCATAAATTCGATCTACCAGACTAGGCTAATGTCTGGGGAATAGGCGGCTAGTAGTAATAACATAAGTAGGCATCATGTATCACATATAAACTCAACGCGACCATGCCGGCTGAGTTTTAGCATTTTCCATATTTCATTCACTGTATCAACTCTGACCATGACCCCTCTATTTTAGCTATCATCATTGCAAACCCAAAAATGAGATGGCTCTTGTTTTTTTCCTAAAGGGGGCGATGGCTATTATAATTAGCATACAAGATGTTACTCGGTAATTTGATTACCTGTGTCAGTCCGAGGATTGACTGCCTTGTACTCATAGTCCACACCTGCACCGTAGAGAGAATCAGTTAATTGGCTTGCTGAACTACAAGAGCCTAAAACTTTTAGCATTTAAGTCTGCACCATGTCACTAAAATCTAATTGTTCTGAATTAATCTTGACGAACGTAATATCTCCAAACTAAGAATTATGTAGTCCTCGTTTAAAGTTTCAGGAGGTGGACATATCATCATCAGAGGTTATTAATACAACATAACAACTACTAGAAGATAATTGGAGAACAAATAAGAGGAAATTCGCTGAATTATGTTCTGTTTCCTGCCAGTAGACAGTTGGTGCTCATGGATTTGACCATAAAATTCCTGGCAGTGTGAGATTTGGACTATGATACTCCTTTACATTTTACCAGACCAAGAACTAGACAGCTGCTAGCATTTGGAGTCTTTCCTACTGAAGATTTTTTCACAATTTGACCCAAAAAATAGTCAATTCTAAGACTATAAGCATGGAGAAGCTGAAAAGTTTTACTAGTCCTAAGCAAGGGTTATAGCATAATCAAGAACCAACTACTTGACCAAGCTCCTGAATCTACTGACCTTTGAGGTTGAGAGCTATCCTGACACGGTGAGAGCAGGAGCTGATCCAGGCGCCGTACAGGATGGGCTTCGCCGTCGCCATTGCTTCAAGTTGTTCCTTCTATTCCAGTCTTCCTTCCTCAACTATACTGCAGAAGCAAGACAACTAAGTATATTAGTATGATGAGTAGGTGACGAAATTGGTATTCTCCTCGTGTGAACAGAGCAGAGCAGAACGGGCGCACGGTGGAAGATGCTGCCCAAGCCTGCAAAAAAAGATAGGCAGGGCCCACATGTTACCCAGAAAGTCAGGGAGATGAAGTCACCTTGGACTAGAGGTGTATGATTGCTTGTTGGAAGGTAGAGAAAATAACAAAAAGAGAAGGAGATAAGGCCAAAATGATATGTTATTGATCAATGATGTCTCTTTCGTTTTGACCACGCAATTTGTTTGATATGTAGAATTTACACACATATCATTTATTGCATTTATTTACTTTTACAGAAACTTCAAGCTCATCCATGGGTAGTCTCGATGAGCCCAAGTCCATACTAGAGTACTTCGCTTACACTGAGCATCTTACATGTCGTGCTAGCACAACGTATGATAAAAACACCTGCAATCTGTTACTACTAGAATTACGCAAAGATCGATTGTATGCAGCTCAATCGAAGTCCTCATTACTGGGATGGAGGTGCATCTGGTTGGTTTTGAGGAAGCGCGGCTTGAAACGAGGGATGCTCATTGTAAGCTTGTTGAAGCCTTGCCAAGATAGGGTACTTTGACTGCCAGAAGAAGTATCAATGGAAGCTCATCAACACTGGTTTCCAAATAATCGGCGCAACAACATCGCTTATTTCCATGTCATCTATTTCTCTTAAGTAACATTACGAAACGTCGCATACCATATCGATTTGGAAGCGTGTCACACCAGCGTGGATCTGGGGTGCTAGAAACACATCTCCCTGAAAATGGCCACAATATATATAACACCTACTTAGTTGATGTTATTCAGTTAAAAAACATAGTTGATGTCACACTAAACAGGAATTGTAGGTCAAGCAAAGCAAGCACATATCAAGGAACAATGCCTGGGTTTGAGGTTGGGAGCACAAACCATTTGGACTTCATCCCTGGTGGCATATTTGCTGTCACATCCTTCCAAAAGTTTTTCAATTGCTGAAACAAAATTATTAAAAATAAGTTCAGACTTCAGACCAACAACAATGCGGTATACAATGGCAGACATGGGACAGAAGAAAGAACAAGAAAATAGAACGTCTTTCTATGTCATGTCGCTCAAAGGGTGATACAATTCTGGGCAACTGACAGAGTGGCAAAAATCGCACCTCTGAAGCCTTTGTCAATATAATGCCGAACCATCTCAAGGCTCTCATCGGCGCCCATTGTGCCAAGATACGAACCCTACAAAAGATCATGTATAAACTAAGCCTATGAATATTATCACAATATAAGTGAAATAAAAGTTTAACATTAGGCCTGAAAATACTGAAGATTTTATCTTTACGCACGATAACGGCGTGGCTCTGAAGAGGCTGGATGCTTGAACACACTATGCTTGCAATCTGCATCAAGGAACAAACATTCTTTATGATGTGCGCAAATTAAAACGTGTAATAAAAAAACAGAAGCTGCATAAGATAGGTTTAAGATATCATTAGTTGGTAGTTCCACCTGTGTGTAAGATTGTTAACTCATAAAAAGTTTAATCCAGTATATATCTAAAACTTGTTTCAGCACTCGAAAGTGTTTCGTGCTAATGGTATCCTTGACCATGTATGTGTAAACAAATATAACTTTAAACACACAAGTACCTGCAAATTAAGAGCTTTGTTTTTTAGATCTTGGGGTAAGAGAGGATTCTGAGGATACTTGTCTTCCATATACTGCTCAATATAAAACAAATTCGTTAATTGCTAACATATCACGGCGCACACGTTTTAAGAGTTAATTTTATATGCTCAACAGATGCCGTGAAGAGTTAGAGCTTACCAATATGATGGCGAAAGAGTCGGAAACAACCAAATCCCCATCTACTAATGCTGGGACAAACTTAACAGGATTGATTTTCTCATAATCTGCAAAGCAGCAAGAACTGTGAAGGCAACATATAAAGAAACATAGTAACAGCACAATCAAAGAGTTACCTACATGGATCCAAGAAAATAGTTATCAAACTTCCATTTATAAACCTAGGTACGTACTAACACTGGCAAACTGCTATCGCGTATCATGTCCCTCTTTTCTACTCCCTCCTTTTCAAAATATAAGATGTTTTAGCCTTTTTCTGAAACACATGTATCTAGACCTCATTTTGCGTGCGTCTAGATACATGTGTTTCAGAAAAAGGCTAAAACATCTTATATTTTAGAACGGAGGGAGTATCTGGTTCAGTAATTCCTCCGATATGAATATTTCAATAGCTTCTTATGAATTTCATCGCGTGTACAGTTTCATGAAGACATAAGAGAGCCCACAGGGAACAAATTTTGCCTCACGGACTGAAGCAAACATTTCCTTTCTGGATGATAGCAAATAGCAAAAGGAAGAATTTAGGAGGTGAAATCTCAGTAGACATTGATATCTACATTATTCTCCACACATGGTTTCAGTAACGAAGCTAGGAAATATAATTTCACTTCAAAAAACAATCGATCAAGCGTAAAATCATGTCCACCAGTATAATGATAGGGAGATGTGTCTCCGCACGCAGTAACCAGAAAATGTCAGTTGGTGGACAGTGTTCAACCGGTCACCATTAAGAAATCACTGGGATCGTTATGATTAGGATGACGCCAGTCCTTCGACCCATATAGGGCTGCTATCGTAATTGGCCATCACAGACTGTAGACACTCCTCCGGCTGTAATAAAGAGCAGAGATTTAGCAGCATACCTGGATCTGTCATGGGGTTGGTCGCCCTGTACTCAAAGTCCACACCTTCAACACAGGTAAAAACAGTGTAAATTAGTAGTTACTACATGCAGTAGCAAATGGTACTAACAACTAAGCAAATTTTATAAACTTCGGTCCTCGGAGCTATTTTCTCTGACTCACATCACTAGTAAAGGAAAGATCTTCATCGCTAACTGACAAAGTTGAGCTAGAGCTATAACAATCGAGCATCCATATTCCTCCGTCAGTTCGTGATCCTGCGACCTATGCGGCAGAATCAAGAGCCGGGGCTAGCAGTGCTAGTACACGTACCTTTGAGGTTGAGGGCGATCCGGACCCGGTGGGAGCAGGAGCTGAACCATTTGCTGTACAGGATCGGCTTCCCCGCAGAGGACATGGCTGCCTCCTCCTGCTGCAGCCCAGTTTTTCCCCAACTGTGTCTCTATGGGCAAAATCGAATTTGTCCTTCCTTTAGTCCTTATTACACCAAGAAAAGACGCTTTTACCCTTTCAGTGCCCGAGACATACTGTCAAACATGCTGTGTGCGTCTGCGCAAATCGTAGTCCATAGGGGCGCAGCTCAGGGTGCAGGTTGGACTACCCGGCGGGCCGGATAGTCCCGCATACGCCCGCACAGTCGCACACAATTTAAGTGGGTATCCCGCGGGAGCCCGCAAAACTTATGCGGGTGTCCAGTCTGCCACGTATACCCACATATATTCGCGAAATATGACTAGATATATTTAAATCTAGATAAATGTAAAAAATATTAATTTGGATTGAAATATTTTTTTTGATGTTCGCTCGATCGCGGGTTTTCTATAAAAACTTACCAATTTTTCTTATTTACCCGTGGGTGTTCCGCATAGCTTTTTATGTGGGCTTGGGTAGTGGCATCCGTGGGCAGCCCACTCCGGTCTGCACCCTGAGGCGCAGCCGGTAGTTAGAAGTGGCCATCGCAGCTGTAGGTGATGGCCGGTTGGCCGGACCACTGGTCACCGGCGGAAGGTGTCCCCATGTAGGCCGGAACTGTTACTCCTCCGATTTTCCTAGCAGCCTCGTTGGTTTGCCGGCGAGTTCGTTACAATGGGCACCTCGCGCGCTCCCTAGCTCTCGTTTAGCTGAAGGATTGAGCGGGTGGGCTGTACCTGTGCTGAAGGCCCGTTAGCAGTTTCTTGTCTTCGGGTATTGCCCAGTACGGATCAATCCAGCGACGACAGTTGCTTGTCCACAAGAAGCTGCGGGGTATTTAAACCAGTAGATCTCTCCGTGGGACCAGGCGCGAGGATAGAGCGCGCAGCGCCAAACTACAGCGCGCATTGTCACCAAAAATAGACTCCCACCAAGCACAGCAAACTACAGCGTGCACACACTTGTATATAATCTCAATAAGATCAAACAAACCAAAAACATTCAACAACAAATGGCTCTAAAATCTTTAAATCTCAACGGAGATAGCATAGTTCAAATCAATGACATAATTCAGTTGCAAAGGATAGTTCCACATAACCAAATTCAACATAAATACACCATTTGTCAACGTCTTCATAGTTATTTTTATCTTCTTCTTCGGAGTCTTGGACGGTGGTGTTGCCTTGAGCCGTTGAATCTCCATAGGTAGAAGACATTGGATCCACCAAGGAGGTCCCATGCCACCCGTCCATCGCCAGAATAGCGTTGGCGGCCGTGCGGAGAAGAGAGGTGGCGATGGAGGTCGCGCGGGCATGGGAGAATTTTTCAGGAAGTTGCCTGTTCGCGCGCGATGTAGTTGGAGAACCAAATATCCCGCGCTGCGCTAAAATTTTGCAGCGCGCTGGATACATCGCTTGCTGGAGGACCGCGTGCACGCTCTCGGACGCTATTCTGGCGATTTATTTAGCGCAAAGCTAGTCACTGTCTCGGAGATGCTCTATGAACATGCATGTGTGCGTGTGGGGGCGTTGCAGCTTGTGGGAACAGGATACGCTCTTTGTTCACCTTCTCTCTCTTGTAGCTAGCTCCCTAGCTGCACGAACGTGAGCCTGCACCATGCCTATGTGTATATGTGACCGCACCCTCACGCTTCGGTTATCTGTTCCTCGGTTCGGCTACCGCTACCATGTCCATGATTATCATACACTTAGAGCATCTCCAGTAGGCGCACGACTAAAAAAATTGCCAAAATACAGCGTGGGAGCAGGCGCGCGTAGCTTCAGCAGGCGTGCGAAAACACGGCGCGCGGGCTTCTGCGGCATCCTGCGCGGGAAATCTGGCGCGCTGGTTCCAGCGCGCGCAATAAAGCGAGCCGCGCGTGCGAACCCAACCGTTCGAACATTCCCACGCGTCCTCTCGCAAAAACTGCCGCGCGTCGCCCCGCCTTCGTCGCGTCGCTCCGCCGTCGCTCCGCCACCGCCTCCGGCCTGGCCTCGACCTCCGCCTCGACTGACTTCGCCGCCATCGCTCCGCCACCCCCTCGACACCGCCTCCGGCCTCCGCCTCGTCCTCGTCACGGCCTCGACCTCCGCCTCGACTTCGCCGCGTGTTGCTCCGCCTTCGCCATGCCACCCCGTCGCCGCTCGAGCTCCGGCTACCGCGGCGTGTGCGCACGTCCGAATGGGACGTTCTACGTCGAGATCCGGAGCGGAGACGAGCGCATCGGGCTCGGCACGTTCGAGACGGCGCACGAGGCCGCGCGCGCGTACGACGTGGTCGCCTGGCGCATCGGCCGTCCTCGGCGCTCCATGAACTTCAGGGACGTCTGGACGCGCCAGCAGGCGGAAGACCTTGCGCCGCCGCCGCCGGCCGTCACGCGGGAGGCGAGGAGGCAGCAGCGCGAGCTCGAGCAGCGCCTCATCATCGCCGAGCAGGGCGAGCGCATGCGCCTCGAGTGGGCGCAGCGCTTCCCAGAGGACGTGGCCGCGGAGGTCGCCTTCTACGCTGGCTAGAAAGAGGAGAAGGAGGCGCGGAAGGCGGCGAAGAAGCAAGATCGGGAGGCGAGGAGAGCCAAGAAGGAGGCCAAGAAGAAGGAGAAGGAGGAGAAGGCCGCGAGGAAGAAGGAGGAGAAGAAGAATGACGCCGATCCGTCGACCATCACCGTCGACTCTTCCTCGTCGGAGTACGAGTGGTCGTTGACTCCAGTATCGTCCACAATATGTGACTCCTCCGACTGGGAGTCAGATTAGTTCTAGTTCAGTCTAGTTTTAGTTTAGTCAGTTCTAGTCTACTATTTATAGTTTATTTGTAAATTTTGTTTGATCTATTTACATATGCAATTGTGAAAATATAGTTTTTAGGATGTATTTTAGCGTATCTGCAAAAGTACTAATTCAGCGCTGCATTTTGGCGCGACGGTTTACAACACCCGGTGAAGCTCTCGGTGACGCCGCGCGTTGTAAACCCGAATATAGCGCGTCTGCTGAAGATGCTCTTATGGCGGGCAGTGCTAGTTTTATGGAAAAAAACTACTCCATGAATGTGAAGCTGCATGTAGTATTTGCACTATCAAATGTCTAGTTGACCTGAAGTTGAAAGAAATTTACAAACTAAACTCGCGGTAAAAGTATTCCACACCGCTAACCTTTTTTCGCAGCACTGTATAGCGCTGCCATACGTGATGTTGCACAACACAGTGCAGCGCCGTCGGTCATGGCGTTGCACTTACAAAGTGTGGCGCCACCGGTCTTGGCGTTGCACAACACAATGCATCGTTGTCGGTCATGGCGTTGCACTATAGAGTGCAACGCCACTCTATACGACGCTTAAAAAAGGTTAGTGGTGTGAAATACTTTTGCCACGAGTTCAGTTTGTGAATTTCTACAACTTTGGGGTCAATTTTGTCCAATTAGCCGCCGGCCTACGCAAGCGAGCACTGATACTTAGCCAGTAATTAATAAACCTGTAATTAACATCCACCAAATAAAATCTATCCACGAAACATAAGTTCTAGATTTAGTGAAACAAAAATCAAAGGACTATGAAAATAAATTATGACTACATGTGGAGAAAATATTTTAGCATCCAAGGAACAATCAAAAGTACACCTGGGAGAAAATATTAGACAACATGAAACGAACAAAAAGGATAATTGATGAAATAATCTGTGAACTAAACCTAAAAATAAAGCCATGGAATGATTCATTACTACCAATGGAAATAAAAGAAATTCATTGTGGAATGGTCATGATAAAAAAGGTGGAACAAAAGCAAAATAATCATCACTACTAATTACCAATGGAAAAATAATAAATTATCGGTACTAGTTGCTAAAGGGAGAAATATACTAATCCAAACATAATTTAGTAAACATGATTAGATCACAATAATAAAAGGAACATAAATTTATAAGAAGAGAAATAACTTCAGCGAGTTCGGGAAAAAAATATGATCTATAGGCAAAAGTTGACCGGATGGAACAAAACAGAAATTTGGAACATAATTTATATGTAGTGGAGAAAAATGATGACAATTAGCAGAAAAATGGATAAACCAGAACAAAAATTTAGACAATAATTTTAGAGGAGACACGAATCATTACTACAGTCGGAACAAAACTTTGTACAAGGTCGAACAAACTTATAGTAACGGAAGAACAAATTCAGCTAAACAAACGTAGAACAATGATTTTGAACTAAGTGTACCAAAAAATTAGATCATAGTTCTACAACATGTGGAACAAATCACGAGTACAGAAAAAGGAACGGAACTTTTTAGATCAAAGAGAACTTGAACACGAGAACAAAAATCATGGCTACTAGTCGAACACAACATTTGAACTAGAGGAACACAAATATAGCGATGGCGGAAAAATCATGAATACGAGAGGAACAAAAACTTTAAGCAGAAAAGTTCAAAAACATGAGAGACTAATCACGACTACTGATGGAATAAAGTATTTTACCAAGTGGAACAAAAACTTAGCACTCACTGAAACAAATTACAATGGAATAAAATCACGAATATTTGAGGAACAAAAGTTTAGATAAAGCAGAAAACAATTATAAACATGTGGAACAAAATCACGATTACTACTGGAACACAATAGTTTACCAAGTGGAACAAAACTTAGCACTCACGAAATAAATTACGAATGGAAAAAATCTACAAGGACCAAAAGAAAAAATGAATGAGATAAAGAAGATAAACATACATGAAATAAAGGAACGAAAACGAATAAAAATACGTGAAAAGAACACAATGAGCAAAAGTCATTCCATACTCAAGATGGTTAAGCGAAACGTGGCACTCCATCGCGCGCGTCACCGAGTCATTTCCATATAAAATAGATAGCAAAAGTTTAGATCTAAGTGCAAACAAAGTAATTACTACGGAATGAATCATGACTAAAAGTTGAACAAGAATTTTGAACCAAGCGAAGCAAAAAGTCTTGACCACAATTTTAGAGCACATGGAACAGAATCTCTGGTGCACGAGGAACAAAAATTTAGACCAAACAAAACAAATTTTAGAAACATGAGGAACGAATCACGATTGCTTGCGAAAATACAATTGTGAGAATAATCGGAACAAAAGCTAAGCACGTGGAACAAATAATATATATATATATTTGGAAAATATTTAGCTTACATGGAACACGTCCCAATAAGAAGGAACCATAGTGAGAACAAACACTATTAAAAATCATGAAAAAAATAACGCGACTTGAAATAAAACATAAGAATAAAGTAATAAAAATGAAGAAAACAAGGGAAAAGGAAAATTAAAAAGAAAGCAAGAAAATGTAAAAAGAAATAGAAAGAAAAAATGGAGACAAATCTAGCTAGCTACGTGTTACTCCTTCCCGCTCGGTCTCTCCTATCAATCAACCTAAGCCTCCTACAAAAAATTAATCAAAGAGCAGTATTCATACATACTTGTGTGCAATGCAGGGCACGAAATAACTAGACCATGTGGTTTTCCGACAACCATGGAAACGAACCGAGAACGGAAACAAACGACCACCAAAAAGGAACGAACTAAATGAGCCGATCCCACAAAGACAATCCTTTAGCGAAACAGTGCTCAGGGAGCGTCAGCGAGAAGTTTCCACCTGGACGAAGGAGGATACTCGCGGTTTCTGGGAATTAGGGCCGGTATGGAGCAGAGGGGCGCTCTCTTAGGGCCCATGAGCTAGGGCCCTACCCAAGATTTGTTTGTGTACTCGTGTTAGTCTTTAATTTTTGTTGTACAATAATGTAGAATAATTGCGGAACATACAGATGGATGAAGCTATAGCTACCATGTCTCTATTATGACTCCTCTTTCCAAAAAAAATACTCCAATATTTCTATATTTCTGAATATTTTTTTAGATGCCACGATTTTTTTGGCCACTCCAAATGTCCGAAACAACACCGGACCTTGTGTGTCTTTACAAGGTTGTGAGTATTTATTAGTGGAGACTAAGGACACAACCATATGACTGTACCACTCCGCGTGAAGCTCTCTTCCGATTCCCAATAGTTCTAGTTGTATCCATCATATATGTTTGACAGACTATTCCATCCTCTTATTAACTTAATGTCTAATATGTTGTTGGGTCACACAGAGATGTAGGCAATCATGTTGGGGTCGACAGCGTCACAAGTGCTGGTGACTTAGGTGGAGACTAGGTCGGAGTCGCCATAACACTTGGGGCGATTGATGCTCATCTCCTTGGCGACTCGCATGTCGTGGAGGAGCGCCTCGTATTCGGCCACGTTGTTGGTGCAGGGGGTGAAGTTGATCTACAACATGTAGTGGAGCTTGTCTCCCTTTGGGGAGATGAGGATAATGTCAGCACTTGAGCCTTCTGAATCCTTGGACCCGTCAAAATATATGGTCCATTAGTGGTTGTATGGCAGTGACTCGGGCTGCTACGCCTCTTCTCAATCAACGAGGAAGTTGACAGGGGCTTGTGACTTGATAGCCCTACGGGGCTCAAATTTGATGTTCTGAATGCCAATTTCAACAATCCACTTGGTGACTTGCCCGGTCGCATCGCGATTGCAAATGATATGTTGTAGTGGCGCGGAGGAGACAACCGTGATGGGGTGTTCCTAGAAATAGTGCAGAGGTCGCCATTGCGCTCGGAAGACAGCGTAGACCAGCTTTTGGTACTAGGGGTAGCGTTGTTTCGAGTCGGTGAGTACCTCACTGAGGTAGTACATAGGTCGCTGTGTGGGGCACTCCTTGCCTTCCTCTTGACGTTCCACGATCATGAAGGCGCTCATGACTCGATTGGAGGCGGTGACGTACATCAACATCGGCTCCTTTTCCAGTGGCATGACGAGGATGAGGCCACAAGTAGCACCTTCTTTAGTGCAGCGAGTGTGTTGTCGGCCTTGCTGGTCCACTTGAATGTGGGCGACTTGCGGAGGAGCCGATACAGAGGCATTGTCTTCTTGCCAAGCCGAGGGATGAAGCAGCTGAGGGCTGCCACTCGACCCACCAGTTTCTGCATGTCGCGCGGGCACTCGGGCTTGCCGAGTCGCGCGATGGTGTTGATCTTAGTAGCGTTCTCCTTGATGTCCCGTTTGGAGACGACATAGCCGATTAGTTGCCCGATGGGCACGCTGAACATGCACTTGTCCGGGTTGAGCTTGATCTTGTACTTGCGTAGATTTGTGAAAGTTTTGGCGACTAGGTTGTCCTGGCGAGACAACTTCACCACCACATCATCATTGTAGATGTGGATGTTTGATACGTCGTAAACGTATCTATAATTTTTGATGTTTCATGCTTGTTTTATATCTACTTTCTTATGTTTTGTCCACACTTTGAGGTATTTTTATACATTTTCTGGAACTAACCTATTAATAAGATGCCAAAGTCAATATTCTCGGAAAAGTCAATATCTACTTTCTTATGTTTTGTTTCATGCTTGTTTTCTGTTGTTTTTGGTTTCAGAAAAGCTAGTAAGGAAATATTCTCGGAATTGGACGGGACAAAAGCCAAAGTCAATATTTTATCAGAAGGAACATGGAGTCCGGAGGGCAGCCGAAGGAGGGCCAAGGGTTGGCCACACCCTATGGTGGCGCGGGTACCCCCTGGCCACGACACTAGGTGGTGTGGGCCCCTCGGGCCTCCACCGACCTTGCCCTTTCGCCTATAAAAGCCTCCCGGGATGAAAACCCTAGGTACCAGATCAGATTTCCACGAAAAAATCAGCAGCACCGCCGCCACCTAAGAGGAGATTCGGGGGACAGAAGTCTCTGTTCCAGCACCCTGCCGGGACAGGGAAGTGCCCCCGGATCCATATCCATCGACTCCACCGCCATCTCCATCGTCGTTGCCGACTCCCATGATGACGAGGGAGTAGTTCTCTCTCGAAGCTAAGGGCTCTACCGGTAGCTATGTGTTCATCTCTCTATCTATGCGTGATCTTATGAGATCATGAGCTTTGTAATCTATAGATCTATTCTGCTACTCAAGTGCTTTAATTAATCTTTGCTTATCCCCACGTGTGTGAAGTTAACAGTGTGCATACCGTGTGTCACTTTGGCTAAGCTTACATAAATACTTATCATGAGTATAATTTTAGTTGGATGTCTCTATGAGATTGTGGTGTTTGTTGGAACCATCCAACGCTCAAGGTGACAGTGAGGGGTTATCTAGATGGGAAATGCGAACTTTAAGGTGTGCTGTTATAGCCCTACATCGTCCAACCGGAGAGTAGTTTAGGGTAGCATCATGAAGAGAGAATATTTATATGAGAGTGTCTGCTAGTGAAAATATGATCCCTAGGCCTTGTTTCTAAGCATTGAAACACCGTTTACAATTAGTCCTGTTACATGTTTACTTGTTGTCACTCTTATTTTAGATTTACTTATAATCATCCATATTACTTGTATTTCACTATCTCTTCGCCGAACTAGTGCACCTATACATCTGACAAGTGTATTGGGTGTGTTGGGGACACAAGAGACTTCTTGTATCTTGATTGCAGGGTTGCTTTAGAGGAATACCTTTGAACACTTCCTCCTTGAGTTCGATAAACCTTGGGTGATCCACTTAAGGGAAACTTGCTGCTGTTCTACAAACCTCTGCACTTGGAGGCCCAACACTGTCTACAAGAATAGAAGCGTGCGTAGACATCAAGATATTTTATGGCGCCATTGCTGGGGAGGTAAGGTAAAAGATACTCACATCCTCTAGCTACTAAGCTATCTTCTAGTATTGTTGCTGGTGTGTGAGTGCTCGAAGTTATTTCCTTTAGATTCTGCAATTATATCTTTTTGTTTCTTGTTTTTATTTTCACTAGTTAGGCTTAATGGAAAACAACAACAAAATTAGAGAGCATTATAGTATTTATCTTGAGTTTGGACATGAAGTGTTTGAAGAGAAAATTAAAAAACCTATGGAACTTTATTTTCATGCCAATAGCAATGTTATTAGTATGAATTCTTTGAACACCATTATTGCTAATGGTATGGAAAATTCTAAGCTTGGGGAAGTTGGTTTTGATGAGCATGATATTTTTAGTCCCCCAAGCACGTAGGAGAAAATTTACTTTGATGATACTATACCTCCGATATATGATGATTACAATGATGAATATGATATTTTTAGTCCACCTACTGTTGAGGAGAAAATTGATTATGATATTTGATGATTATGGTGATGAGAATAATAATGATAGCTATTTTGTTGAATTTGCTCCCACTACGATTAATAAGAATGACTATGCTTATAGGGAGAGTAATAATTATTTTATGCATGTGGCTCATGATAAGAATGTTTTATGTGATATATATATTGTTAATTTTATTCATGATGCTACTGAAAGTTATTATGAGAGAGGGAAACATGGTTTTATCTATCTCAACAATATTAAGTTTTCCCTCTTTATGTTGAAATTTTTGAAGTTGCACTTGTTTTGCTTTCCTATGCTTGTTGCTTTGTGCTTTCTTGACTTGTTTCTTTACAATATTATTTTTCATAGAAAGTGGGTTAGACTTAAATTTATTCCATATTTTCTTCTTGATGCTCTATTTTACTTCAATTCATATTTCTTATGTGAGCATCATTGAAATTATCATGCCTATCTTAATGGCTATAAAGAAAGAGCTTTTGGGAGACAAGCCATTATATATTTTTTACTTTTAGTTTATTTTTGTTTTGTTGAGTCTTGGAAGTTATTACTTATGTAATAACCTCTCCTTATACTTTTTGTGTGGTTTTTGTGCCTAGAATAACCTCTAATGAGAGAGAAGTAAGACTTGGGAAAGTTAATGTCCCGAAATAGATTTTTGTGCTTCACTGCAAAAAAATCGTGAAAAATCCCTGTATGTTGGATTGATCTGTAATTTTTTATGCTTATGCCCCAGGTTTTTATCCAACTTTCGTTAGTTTATCAATTTTTGATTTGAGCAACAGAAGGTCTTCGGAAAAATCAGTTTTTACCTGCTGGTATGTTTTGACAGATTTCTGCCATTATTTGCATTTGCCTCTTAATCTCTTTCTCTTTGAGTTCTCTTTGATCATTTGAGATTTTAGAAAGAATTTCTACAGTACCTTGTGTTTTAATAGAAGTTTTACTTGTGTTGAAACTAAACCCAAAGACTTATTATCTGGAATACACTAATGTTGCTAATGTAGATTGTATGAAGGAAATTTTCAAGTGTAGGGAAGAATAATGTGATGAGATGAAGTATGGATAAAAGCTCAATCTTGTGGATGCCACCCGTGTCACCCCAAGAAATATTCAAGAAGTACAAGCGTCAAAGCTTGGGGATGCCCAAGGCATTCCCTTCTTCATCAATAAAAATCTCATGTTTTCTTCCAAACACTTCATTTTTATTGTTTCATGCACCAATTGTGTTGTTCTTGGAGCATATTCGTCTTTGTTTTTAGTTTTTTTGCTTACTTTGCTTAAATAAATTGGTTGGACCCCCACATTCATACATAGTTTCAAATAAGTTGATTTGGATTGGAAAAGAGTAGGAAAATTCATGCTTATAAGTGGTATAAAAGGAGTCTTGTTTAGACAGTGGCCTAGACTTTATCATGTCATGTTTGATATTGCTTTGACTTTATGCTTAGTGATTATTGTTGTAGCATGACTTGTTACAAACAATTGAGATTGCTTAATGTGCCTTGAAAGAATCATGCATTGTTTTAGCATATAAAAGCATAATATTGTGGTGTTCTCCTTTGATGCTTTATTTGGGTTGACTTGGCGCATGCTGACACCATGTTAAGACTATACCAAGTCACCATAGCCTCTATGATCATTTAGTTTTCGACTTGTAATATCACTTTATGCTTTAATTAATAATGTTTTGTCGCTTTGCATGATTATGGCCATTATTACTCTCTTAGTTGGTCGCTCCCAGTCTTTTGCTAGCCTCCACATGTACCAAGTATGAGTTCCACTCATGCATCCAACTCCAAATAAAACCAAGTTATTCCAAAGAGTCCACCATACCTACCTATTAGCATTATTTCTATTCCAAGTATATTCATGTTTTTATCTACCTTCCGAATTAAACTTGTTATGTGAAAATTAGTGATTAAAGCTCTCACGAACTTGATGGCACACTTTACTTTCTTGCACTTAATAAACTTGAACCATTGTGCCCATCTATGTTGCGTATATGCTTGCGTTTTGTAAGTTGTGAATTAGCAGAACCATGTTACCATGGGGAACACTTTCAACATTGCACTTTATTTAGTTGATATCATTTTCTTTTGCTTATGGATCCTGGCGGTGTGAAATAAAAGGGGAGCTTGTAAAGTTCATGGAGTTTGTATACGTGTTAGAGAAACGTCTGGGAGGCTAGCCTAAGCCATGCCTAATCATGGTGGAAACTTGCAGCATAACCATAGTGAGCAATATGTGAAGCATCCTCAAAAAAATAGGGAAAACCCTATGCAAATAGCAAATAAAAGGATCACTGAGATGCTCATTTTCTGTTGCCTTGTCATTTTGATATGGGAAAGCTCCTGTATCGTGGGGCAAGGGGTACCCCGTTGGCGATTCTCTATGATACACATCTACTTACAATGACAAGAACTTACTTGTGACTAAAGTTGAGTAGCATGAGGTTCGGTACTCGTAAGCAAGGGGCATGCGATTTTCAGCTTATAACTTGTCAAGCATATCCTCATATTTGTTCACTTTAACCTTAATCACCTAAAGATGCTTATGATAGGGGTAATGAGAGATGAAAGCTAATAAGTACCATAATTTTTGGAAGCTCTTTATGAGACTTGAATCCCTGCTTCCTTCTATGAAGGGCCTTTCTTTTACTTTTATGTTGAGTCTCCATCATCTATCTTTATGCACCTATTGAGAGAGCATAGTGGTCATTCTTAGTTTAATGTGGATTGTCCCAAAACTTGTGGATTGATTCATAACTTTGATATTGCTTGTTCTTAAACTATTTGTATCTAGTCACCCTTATGAACTTCGAAGGTGTCCTATTCATTTATGTTTTGCTACACCATGAGGGACAAGCTGAATACCATTCTCATTATGTTTTCTATATGTGAAACAAACAAACGTCTTTCAAAGCGTTGTTATTCATGAATCTTTTGTTTGTACCTTTTCATGTTACAACATAGTTGTTATGTCTTATTGTTAGAATTATATCTTTAATATCTATGTTAGAGTACTATCATTCCAGCTATCAATGTTTTACAAATACCTTGATCAAGATTGTGATGGCGCATGTCACCTCAAAAATTATTCTTTTTTATCACTTACCTACTCGAGGACGAGCAGGAGTTAAGCTTGGGGATGTTGATACGTCGTAAACATATCTATAATTTTTGATGTTCCATGCTTGTTTTATATCTAGTTTCTTATGTTTTGTCCACACTTTGAGGTATTTTTATATATTTTCTGGAACTAACCTATTAACAAGATTCCACAGTGCCAGTTGCATGTTTTCTTCTGTTTTTGGTTTCAGAAAAGCTAGCAAGGAAATATTCTCGGAATTGGATGGGACAAAAGCCAAAGTCAACATTTTACCAGAAGGAACACAGAGTCCGGAGGGCAGCCGAAGGAGGGCCAGGGGCTGGCCACAACCTATGGTGGCGCGAGTACCCCCCAGGCAGCGCCACTAGGTTTTGTGGGCCCCTCGGGCCTCCACCGACCTTGCCCTTTCGCCTATAAAAGCCTCCCGGGACGAAAACCCTAGGTACCAGATCAGATTTCCACGAAAAGTTCCACAGCGCCGCCGCCACCAAAGTTCAAGGGACAGAAGTCTCTATTCCGGCACCCTGCCGGGACAGGGAAGTGCCCCCGGATCCATCTCCATTGACTCCACCGCCATCTCCATCGCCGTTGCTGACTCGGATACGTCCAGAATGTATCTACTTTCCCGAACACTTTTGCTATTGTTTCTTCTCTAATTTGTGTGATTTGGATACAACTAATGCGGACTAACGCTATTTTCAGCAGAACTGCTTTGGTGTCTCGTTTTTGTGCAGGAATTCAACTTTCAAAAAAAAATCACGGAAAATATCGCAAAACTCCTATTTTACCAGAAGACTCGCGAAGCTAGAAGACAAGATGATGAAGGGCCACGAGGGGCCCACACCACCTGGCCACGCGGGCTAGGCCAGGCCGCGCCAGGAGGTGGTGTGGCCGCCTTGGACTCCGCCTTGACCTCTCCTTTCGCCTATATAAGCCCTCTGACCTAAAATAGACGAGGGGGGGGGGGTCGACATTTTTCCAGATAGAGTTCCGCTCCGCCAGCACCACCAGAAACCGTGATTCGGAACCAGAAACTCCATTCTGGCACCCTGCCAGGATGGGGAATTGTAGGAGATCATCGCCATCATCATCACCATCGCTTCTCCATCAACCATCCATGATTCCCCCATCCATGAGTGAGTAATCCCCCATTGTAGGCTTTTTTGACATTGTTAGGGCATGGTGCCTAGTATCTATTATTAATGCTTTTTTGACATTGTTGCAACTTGTTATGCTTAATGCTTGTCACTAGGGCCCGAGTGCCATGATTTCAGATCTGAACATGTTATTGATTCATGAGGATATTATTGTTTATGATCTTACCTGCAAGTTGTATACACATATTATTGTCTAGAACCAAAGGCCCCGAAGATGTGAAGAATTTACCTTCTATAGAAGAATTATGTAAGCCAATCTCCCACTCATCCACTATTGATGTACACTCTCTCCAACATTTTTATGAAGGTGATATTCCTTATTCTAAACCTCCTGATCAATGCTTAGAAGAATTTGATATTTTTGTTGTTAAGCAAGATAATTTTAATAAGAGGGTGTACAATCATTTAATGGAAAACTCTAGAGCTATTATTGAGTTGAGGGATATTGTGGAAAGAACCTCCAATGATATTAAAATGTTTGTTAAACATTTCCAAATGGTTCAAAGTCAAATTGATCAGCTTATTAAAGTACAAAAAGATTTGCTAGTTAATGCTTCTAAAGAAAAACACGCTTATGAAATTAGAACTAGAAGTGGTGCTGCCACTCATGAACCTCTATATCCTGAGGGGCATCCTAAAAGAATTGAGTAGGATACTCAACAAATTGAAAATAGTGGTACTTCTCCTAAGAGAAAGAAAGAGAAACATAAAACTATTGTAGAGTCTTCTGAACCTGCTAAAGATCCTAATAGTATATTTGTCTCTGATGCTGAAACTGAGAGTGGTAATGAGAAAAATGATGCTCCTGATAAAGAAGAAGTTGAAGAAGAACCTGAAAGGCACACTAAGAATACTAAATACACCAAGGAAGATTTTGTTTCTAAGAAACATGGTAGTGAAAGAGAGCCCTGGATCCAAAAACCAATGCCTTTTCCTGATAAGAAACACAAGTCTAAGGAAGAAGAACACTATAACAAGTTTTGTGAGTGGATGAAACCTTTATTTTTTCAAATTCCTTTAACTGGTGCTACTAAATTGCCTCCTTATTCAAAGTATATGAAGGATATTGTTTCTAATAAAAGGAAGATTCCTAATGAGGAAATCTCTACTTTACTTGCTATATATTCCTTTAATGGTAAGGTTCCAAAGAAACTTGGAGACCCAGGGATTCCAACTATTCCACGTTCTATTAAAAATAATTATGTTAGAACTTCTTTGTGTGATTTGGGAGCCGGAGTTAGTGTTATGCCTTTTTTATCTCTACAAGAGACTTCAATTGGAAAAATTGATACCAACTGATATATCTTTGCAAATGGCTAATAAATCTACTACTACTCCTGTTGGTATATGTGAGGATGTCCCTGTTCAAGTGGCTCATAATTGCTTGATATTAACTGACTTTGTTGTGCTTGAAATGCCTAAAGATGATAATATTTCTATTATTCTTGGGAGACATTTTCTTAATACTGCAGGTGCTATCATTAATTGTAATCAAGGAAAGGTAACTTTTAATGTAAATGACAAGGAGCATACTATTTACTTCCCTAAGAATACTGATAGGACTTATGGCTTAAATTCAATGCATCCAAGTTGGAGAAATATATTGTCCCATACCAAGAGAAAACTATGAAATTATTATGATTGGGACCATTGCTATCTAGGTTGATGTAACATAATCATTTAGTGAAATGCAAGGTTTTGTTTCATATAAAATTGTTTTGGTAACAAGACCCGATCAACCTTGTTAACAAAGGGATTTTAATGAACAAAATAATGTTTTCACATGATTATCCTTGCTTACTTTTACTTTATCCATTTTTAATTTTTTTGCTTTCACTTAGTTTATTTTTCTATTTTGATAGTTGCTTGCATATTACAGTGTCTTAGAACTTCTGAAGTTTAGATTTTGTTTTGTTATTGCATCATTCCAATATTATCTTTCTGCCAGAAAATCATTCATCAATACCTGAAAATTGCTCAAAATAAAGTTTCTCGAAAAATTCCAGAAAATGGCTCAACACGTATCGAGCTTGTTGGGGAACCCCAAGAGGAAGGTATGACGAGAACAGCAACAAGTTTTCCCTCAATTATGAAACCAAGGTTATCGAACCAGTAGGAGCAAGGAAACACCTCCAAGGTGTTGTTTCCAACTTGGAATCCTGCACAACACAACCATAGAACTTTGCCCCCAACTTACAGTGAGGTTGTCAATCTCACCGGTTTTGTAGAAAACAAAGGATTAAACGTATTGCGTGGAAGATAGTAATTGCTTGCAGAAAGTAAACAGAAAACAGTAAATAGTTGTAGATTGGTGGTAAAAGAATGGACCGGGGTCCATAGTTCACTAGAGGTGATTCTCCTTAAGATAGATGACATGTTGGGTGAACAAATTACAACGGGGAAATTGACAGACATCGAGAAAGCATACATGCATATACTAATCATCTTGACTCCTATGAGATTTGATTGGGCATTACAACATTATAGATAGACCGTAATCCAACTGCATCTATGACTAATAATCCACCTTCAGGTTATCATCCGAACCCCCTCCAGTATTAAGTTGCAAGCAATAGATAATTGCATTAAGCAAAGTGTGTAAAGTGAACAATACGATTGTTCTATGAACAAAGGATTGTTGTTTTCTCCCTAGTAGCAACAACACATCTAGTACCTTAGAGATTTTTGTCACTTCCCTAGATTTCTAGAGGCATGAACCCACTAGCGAGTATAAATACTCCCTCTTGGAGTTGCTAGAATCTACTTGGCCAAGATAGCTACTAAAACGGAAAGTATGCAAGATCACAAATAACAAAGAGATGATAGAATCAATAATCAATCTGAAATAGCATCTCAATATCCATCGGATTCCCACAAACACAACATGTAGGATTACAAATAGATGATCTTGATCATGAATGGAGCTCACAAGATCTAAACATGGTAGCACAAAGGAGGAGAACCAACCATCTAGCTACTACATGGACCCATAGTCCAGGGATGAACTACTCACGCATCACACCGGAGGCAAGCATGGTGATGAAGAAGGCCTCTAGGGTGAACTCTCCCCTCCGGCAGGGTGCCGGGAAGATCTTCAGATCCCTCTCGATCTAGGGATGGAGATGGCAGCGACTACAGACTCTTTCGTGGAATTTTGATCGGGTGCTTAGGGTTTTCGTCCCGAGGGCAATATATAGGAGAAGGCACAAGGTCGGTGGAGCGCCAGGGGGCCCACACCCCCTGGTGGCACAACTAGGGCTGGCCGCGCCAAGACTAGGTGTGGCCGGCCTCGCTCCCCTCTTCGTCTCCCCTCCGGACTCCGTGTTCCTTCTGGTGAAATATTGACTTGGGCTTTTATTCGGTCCAATTCCGAGAATATTTCCTTACTAGCTTTTTTGAAACCAAAAACAACAAAAAACATGCAACTAGCACTGTGGCATCTTGTGAATAGGTTAGTTCCAGAAAATGTGTAAAAATACTCCAAAGTGTGGACAAAACATAAGAAAGTAGATATAAAACAAGCATGGAACATCAAAAATTATAGATACATTTGCAACAGATCAACATCCCCAAGCTTAACTCCTGCTCATCCTCGAGTAGGTAAGTGATAAAAAAGAATAATTTTTGAGGTGACATGCACCATCACAATCTTGATCAAGGTATTTGTAAAACGTTGATAGCTGGGATCATAGTACTTGAACATAGCATGAAAGATATAGTTCTAACAATAAGACATAGCAACTATGTTATAACATGAAAAGGTACAAACAAAAGATTCATGAATAACAATGCTTTGCAAGACGTTTGTTTGTTTCACATAAAGAAAACACAATAAGAATGGTATTCAGCTTGTCCCTCATAGTGTAGCAAATCATAAATGCATAGGACACCTTCAAAGTTCATAAGGGTAACTAGATACAAATAGTTTAAGAACAAGCAATATCAAAGTTATGCATCAATCAACAAGTTTTGGGACAATGCACATTAAACTAAGAATGACCACTATGCTCTCTCAACAGGTGCATAAAGATAGAAGATGGAGACTCAACATAAAATTAAAAGAAAGACCCTTCATAGAAGGAAGCAGGGATTCAAGTCTCATAAAGAGCTTCCAAAAATTATGGTACTCATTAGCTTTCAACTCTCATTGCCCCTATCATAAGCATATTTAGGTGATTAAGGTTAAAGTGAAAAAATATGAGGATAAGCTTGACAAGTTATAAGTTGAAATCTCATGCCCCTTACTTACGAAGACCGAACCTCATGCTACTCAACTTTAGTCACGAGTAAGTTCTTGTCATTATAAGTACATGTGTATCATAGAGAACCACCAACGGGGTACCCCTTGCCCGATGATACAGAAGCATTCCCATATCAAAATGACAAGGTAAGAAGACAATGGGCATCTCAGCGATCTTATTATTTTCTATTTGCATAGGTTTTTATTGAGGATGCTTCATAGATTGCTCATTATGGTTATGCTGCAAGTTTTCACCATGATTAGGCATGGCTTAGGCTAGCATCCCAGGTGTTTCTCTAACACATATACAAACTCCACGAGCTTAGAAGCTCCCCTTTTATTTCACACCGCTGGGATCCATAAGCAAAAGAACATGATATCAACTAAATAAAGTGCAATGTTGAAAGCGTCCCAAATGGTAACATGGTTATGCTAATTCACAACTTATAAAGCATAGGCACATATGCAACATAGATGGGAACAATGGTTCAAGTTTATTAAGTGCAAGAAAAGTAAAGTGTGCCATCAAGTTTGTGAGAGCTTTAATCACTAATTTGCACATAAGAAGCTTAATTCGGAAGGTAGATAAAAACATGAATATACTTGGAATAGCAAATGATAATAGGTAGGTATGGTGGACTCTTTGGAATAACTTGGTTTTATTTGGACTTGGATGGAACTCATACTTGGTATGGAGGCTAGCAAAAGACTGGGAGCGCCCAACTAAGAGAGCAATAATGGCCATAATCATGCAAAGCGACAAAACATTATTAATTAAAGCATAAATGATATTATAAGTCGAAAACTAAATGATCATAGAGGCTATGGTGAATTGGTATAGTCTTAACATGGTGTGATCATGCGCCAAGTCAACCCAAATAAAACATCAAAGGAGAATACCACAATACTATGCTTTTGTATGCCAAAACAACGCATGATTCCTTTAAGGCACATTAAGCAATCTCAATTGTTTGTAACAAGTCATGCTACATCAATAATCACTAAGCATAAAGCCAAAACAATATCAAGCATGACATGATAAAGTCTAAGTCACAGTCAAAAACAAGCTCCTTTTATACCACTTAAGTATAAACTTTTCCTACTCTTTTCCAATCTAAAACAATTTATTTTGCAAACTAATGTATGAATGAGGGGGTCCAACCAATTTATTCAAGCAAACTAAGCAGAAGAAAACTAAAAACAAAATGAAGATGCTCCAAGAACAACACAACTGTGCATGAAACAATAAAAATGAAGTGTTTGGAAGAAAACCTGAGATTTTTATTGATGAAGAAGGGGATGTCTTGGGCATCCCCAAGCTTTGACGCTTGTACTTCTTGAATATTTCTTGGGGTGACACGGGTGGCATCCCCAAGGTTGAGCTTTTTTCCATCTTCATCTTATCACATTACTCTTCCCTACACTTTAAAATCTCCTTCATACAAAACTTCACACAATCTTCATTAGCAACATTAGTGTACTCAAGATAATAAGTCTTTTGGTTCAGTTTCAACACAAGTAAAACTTCCATTAAAACACAAGCTACTGTAGCACTTCCTTTAAAAAGTTTAAGTGATCAAAGATAACTCAAAGAGAAAGAGATTAAGAGGCAAATGCAAATAATGGCAGAAATCTGTCAGAACAGACCAGCAGGTAAAAACCAATTTTTATGAAGACCTTCTGTTGCTCAAATCGAAAAGTGTTGAACTAACGAAAGTTAGATAACAACCTGGGGCAGAAGCACAACAAATTACAGCTCAATCCAACTTACAAAGATTTTTGACGAATGTTTACAGCGAAGCACAAAAATCTGTTTCGGGACAACAACTTTCCCAAGCATTACTTCTCTCTCATTAGAGGTTACTCTTGGCACAAAAACCACACAAAAAGTATAAGGAGCGGTTATTACAGAGGTAATAACTTCCAGGACTCAACAAAAGATTCCTAACGAAATTTGGGTTATCTCCCAATAAGTGGTTTTCTTTAACGCATTTGAGCTAGGCATAAGAAGCAAGAAAAGAATCAAGTATTCTCAAATGAAGAAGCATTAAGAGCAAATTTTGTTTTAATAGGAGAGGCAAAAGGAATCTTCTATCTCTTCTTTGGGAAGTGTTCTATACCTTTATTGAGTGTAAATTGATATTTAATGGTACCTTCTTTCATATCAATAATGGCACCAACAGTTCTAAGAAAAGGTCTTCCCAAAATAATAGGACAAGAAGCATTGTATTCAACATCCAAAACATAGAAATCAACGGGGACATAAGCATTCTTAACCATAATAAGAACATCATTAATACTCCCCATGAGTTTCTTTTTAGCATTATCATCAAGTTGGACATTTAAATAACAATCTTCCAATGGTGGCAAATCAAGCATTTCATAAATCCTTCTAGGCATAATAGAAACACTACTAGTAAGATCAAATAAATCTTTGAGATCAAAATCATTTACTTTCATATTAATGCTAGGTTCTGATGTCTACGCACTTCTATTCTTGTAGACAGTTGTTGGGCCTCCAAGTGTAGAGGTTTGTAGAACAGCAGCAAGTTTTCCCTTAAGTGGATCACCCAAGGTTTATCGAACTCAGGGAGGAAGTGGTCAAAGGTATTCCCTCTCAAGCAACCCTGCAATCAAGATACAAGAAGTCTCTTGTGTCCCCAACACACCCAATACACTTGTCAGGTGTATAGGTGCACTAGTTCGGCGAAGAGATAGTGAAATACAAGTGGTGTAGATAATTATAAGTGGTAACGTTGATGGATAAGAGCTTGATGGCGTGGAAGAGACTAAAGGCAAACTGAAATAAAGATGGAAGCAAGCAAACATGTAAGAGATCTAATTGCAAACGGTGTATCAATGCTTAGAAACAAGGCCTAGGGATCATACTTTCACTAGTGAACACTCTCATATAAATATATCATCTTCATGATACTACTCTTAACTACTCTCCGGTTGAACACTCTAATCGATGGTAGGGCTATAACAGCACACCTCAAAGTAAGCCTTTCCCATCTAGAAAACCCCACACTATCACCTTGAGTACTAGATGAGTCCAACAAACACCACAATTTCATAAAGACACCCAACTCCAAATATAACTCGTAACAAGTATTTGTAATCTCTGGCCTAAGTGCCATCATGGTGTGCACACTGTCACTTTCACACACATGGGGAGAGTAGAGATCTAATAAAGCACTTGAGTAGCAAGGTAGATCTACTTGATTACAAAGCTCATGATCACAATATGATCATGCATAGAGAGAGAGATGAACACATAGCTATCAGTAGAACCCTTAGCCTCGAGAGAGAACTACTCCCTCCTCATCATGGGAATCAGCAATGGTGATGGAGATGGTGGTGGAGATCGATGGAGATGGCTCCGGGGGCACTTCCCCGTCCCGGCAGGGTGCCGCAACAGAGACTTCCTGTCCCCCGAATCTCCTCTTCGGTGGCGGCGGTGCTGCGAAACTTTTCGTGGATTTCTGATTGACCATCTAGGGTTTTGGTATCGGGAGGCTCTTATAGGCTAAGGAGGCAAGGTCGGTGGCCAGCCAGGGGGCCCACACCATGCCCTGGCGCGGCCTAGGCTGGCCCGCGCCAAGGGGGATGTGGCCACCCTGTGGCCCCTCTTCGACTCTCCTTCTGGCTCCGTGAGTCTTCCGGGAAAATAGTAACTTTGGCTTTTATCCTGTCCAATTCCGAGAATATTCATTTTCTGACTTCCTGGAACCAAAAACAGCAGAAAACAGGCAACTGGCACTGTGGCATCTTGTTAATAGGTTAGTCCAAGAAATCATATGAAAAGTACTCCAAAGTTGGAACAAAACACAAGAAAGTAGGTAAAACCAAGCATGGAACATCAAAAACTATAGATACATTTGCAATGTATCAACATCCCCAAGCTTAACTCCTGCTCGTCCTCGAGTAGGTAAGTGATAAAAAGAAAGAATAATTTTTTAGGTGACATGCACCATCATAAACTTGATCAAAGTATTTGTAAAACATTGATAACTGGGATCATAGTACTTCAATCATAACATGAAAGACAAAGTTCTAGCAATAAGACATAGCAACTATGTTGCAACATGAAAGGCACAAACAAAAGATTCATGAATAACAATTCTTTGCAAGACGTTAGTTTGTTTCACATAAAGAAAACATAGCATAACAGTATTCAGCTTGTCCCTCATAGAGTTGCAAATATAAATGCATAGGACACCTTCAAAGTTCATAAGAGTGACTAGATATAAAAGTTTAAAACAAGCAATATCAAGTTATGCATCAATCAACTATTCTTGGGACAATGCACATAGAACTAAGAATGGCCACTATGCTCTCAAAGTAGGTGCATAAAGATAGAAGATGGAGACTCATTATAATGGTGGAAGAAAGGCCTTCATAGAAGGAAGTAGGGATTCAAGTCTCATAAAGAGCTTCCAAAAATTATGGTACTTATAGCTTTCAGCTCTCATTGCCCCTATCATAAGCATCTTGAGGTGATTAAGGTTAAAGTGAACAAACTATGGTGCACATGCTTGACGAAGTATAAGTTAGAAATCTCATGCCCCTTGAATACGAGGGCCGCTCCTCATGCTACTCAAGTTTAGTTACCGGTAAGTTCTTGTCATCGTAAGTACATGTGTATCATAGAGAACCGCCAACGGGGTATCCCGTGCCCGATGATATGGAAGAATCCCCATATCAAAATGACAAGGCAAGCAGACAACGAGCATCTCAACAATCTTCTTATTTACCATGGGAATATGGTGCTTTTTCTCTCTTTCCTCTTTTCATAATCTCTTTTTTTTTCTCTTTTTCTCTTTTTTCTTCTCAATATAGGACTCTTTTTTATAAGAAGAATGCTTCATAGAAAGCTCATTATGGTTACGCTGCAGGTTTCCACCATGAGAGCATGGATTAGACCAGCGGCCCAGGCGTTTCTCTAACACATATACATAACTCCATGGACTTACAAGCTCCCTTTTCATTTCACACCGACGACATCCATAGACAAAAGAGCATGATATCAACTAGGTACAAAGCACCAAGTGCAATGTTGAAAGCGTTCCCCATGACAACATGGTTCTGCTAATCCCCAACAAATAAGTGCAAGCATATACAACATAGACGACACAATGGTTCAAGTTTATTAAGGGCAAGTAAAGTAAAGTGTGCCATCAAGTTTGTGAGAGCTTTAATCACTAGTTTTCTCATAACAAGTTTAATTTCGAAGGTAAACAAAAGCATGAATATACTTGGAATAGCATAAGCTAGTAGGTAGGTATGGTGGACTCCTTGGAATAACTTGGTTTAGGGAGTTGGATGCATGAGTGGAACTCATACCTTGTTGTGGAGGCTAGCAAAAGACTAGAAGCGACAAACTAAGAGAGCAATAATGGCCATAATCATGCAGAGCGACAAAACATCATTGATCAAAGCATAAAGTGATACTACAAATTGAAAACTAAAGGATCATAAAGGCTATGGTGACTTTGGATATTCATAACATGGTGTGAGCATGCGCCAAGTCAACCCAAATAAAGCATCAAAGGAGAATACCACTATACTATGCTTTAATATGCTAAAACAACGCATGATTCATCCAAGGCATATTAAGCAATCTCAATTGTTTATAACAAGTCATGCTACAACAAAGAATACTAAGCATACAGCCAAAACAATATCAAGCATGGCATGAGAAAGCATAGGCCACAGTAAAAAACAAGCTCTTTTTACCACATAAGCATGAACTTTCCTACTCTTTTCCAAACCAAACCAAACTATTTGCAAACCAATGTATGAAAGAGGGGGTCCAACCAATTTATTCAGAAAACTAAGCAAACAAAAGAAAACGAAAACGAAAACGAAAAAGAAGACGCTCCAAGAAAAAGATAATTGTGCATGAAACAATAAAAATGAAGTGTTTGGAAGAACCTGAGATTTTTATTGATGAAGAAGGGGATGCCCTGGGCATCCCCAAGCTTTGACGCTTGTACTTCTTGGATATTTCTTGGGGTGACATGCGTGGCATTCCCAAGCTTGAGCTTTAGTCCATCCTTCATCTCATTACTCATTCCTTCCATACACCTGAAAATTTTCCTTCATACAAAACTTCACACAATCTTTATTGGCAACATTAGTGCACTCAAGATAAATAAGTCTTAAGGTTCAGTTCTAACACCAAATAAACTTCCATTAGAACACTAGCTACTGTAGCACTTCCCTGAAAAAGCTCAATTCCCCAAAAGAACTCAAAAAGGAACCAACAAGAAGCAAATGCAGAAAATGGCAGAAATCTGTCAAAACAGACCAGCTGGTAAAGATGAATTTTTTCGAAGACCTTCTGTTGCTCAAATCAAAAAGTGTTGAACTAACGAAAGTTAGATAACAACCTGGGGCAGAAGCACAAAAATTCATGCTCAAAAGGACATACAAAGATTTTACACAAATTTTTACGGTGAAGCACAAAAATCTGTTTTGGGACAACAACTTTCCCAAGCATTACTTCTCTCTCATTAGAGGTTACTCTTGGCACAAAAAGCAAATAAAAGGGATAAGGAGCGGTTATTACTGAAGTAATAACTTCCAAGACTCATCTAAAACTTTTGGGTTATCTCCCAATAAGTACTTTTCTTTAATGCCTTTAAGTTAGGCATGATAGTTTGAGAAGATGCTCACATAAGAAATATAAATCAAAGTAAAAGAGAGCATCAAGAAGCAAATTCAAAGCACATTTAAGTCTAGCCCACTTCCTATGCATAGGAGTCTTGTAAAGAAACAAGTCATGAAAGCACAAAGCAACAAGCATAGTAAAGCAAAACAAGTGCAACTTCAAGACTTTCAACATAAAGAGGGGAAACTTAATATTGTTGAGATACATAAAACCATGTTTCCCTCTCTCATAATAACTTTCAGTAGCATCATGAATAAAATTAACAATATAACTATCATATAAAACATTCTTATCATGAGCCACATGCATATAATCATTATTACTCTCCACATAAGCATAGCCATTCTTATTAATTGTAGTAGGAGCAAATTCAACAAAATAGCTATCATTATTATTCTCATCACCATAATCATCAAATATAGGAGGCATATTGTAGTCATAATTAATTTCCTCCTCAATAGTAGGTGGACTGAAAATATCATATTCATCATTGTAATCATCATATATTGTTGGTTTGGTATAATCATAAGAAATAGAATAGCTATCTTCCAAAGCTGGGGAACTAAAAAGATCATTTTCATAAAAACCAGCTTCTCCAAGCTTAGACTTTTCCATAGCATTAGCAATAATGGTGTCCAAAGAATTCATACTAACAACATTGCTATTAGCATGCAAATAAAGTTCCATTGGTTTTTTAATTTTCTCTTCAAACACTTCATGTCCTAACTCAAGATAAATACTATAAAGCTCTCTAATTTTGTTGTTGTTTTCCATTAAGCCTAACTAGTGAAAACAAGAAACAAAAAGACAAAATTGCAGAATCTAAAGGAAATAACTTCGAGCACTCACACCGGAGTATGTGAGTACCTTTTACCTTACCTCCCCGGCAACAGCGCCAGAAAATAGACGTTTGCCATGGGAGGTTCTTCTTCTTTTAATCCTCCGGTGTGAATACCTTTTACCTTACCTCCCTGGCAACGGCGCCCGAAAATAGCTTGATGTCTACGCACTTCTATTCTTGTAGACAGTTGTTGGGACTCCAAGTGCAGAGGTTTGTAGAACAGCAGCAAGTTTTCCCTTAAGTGGATCACCCAAGGTTTATCGAACTCAGGGAGGAAGTGGTCAAAGGTATTCCCTCTCAAGCAACCCTGCAATCAAGATACAAGAAGTCTCTTGTGTCCCCAACACACCCAATACACTTGTCAGGTGTATAGGTGCACTAGTTCGGCGAAGAGATAGTGAAATACAAGTGGTATAGATAATTATAAGTGGTAACGGTGATGGATAAGAGCTTGATGGCGTGGAAGAGACTAAAGGCAAACTGAAATAAAGATGGAAGCAAGCAAACATGTAACAGATCTAATTGCAAACAGTGTATCAATGCTTAGAAACAAGGCCTAGGGATCATACTTTCATAGTGAACACTCTCATATAAATATATCATCTTCTTGATACTACTCTTAACTACTCTCCGGTTGAACACTCTAATCGATGGTAGGGATATAACAACACACCTCAAAGTAAGCCTTTCCCATCTAGAAAACCCCACACTGTCACCTTGAGTACTAGATGAGTCCAACAAACACCACAATTTCATAAAGACATCCAACTCCAAATATAACTCATAAAAAGTATTTGTAATCTCTAGCCTAAGTGCCACCATGGTGTGCACGCTGTCACTTTCACACACATGGGGAGAGCAGAGATCTAATAAAGCACTTGAGTAGGAAGGTAGATCTACTTGATTACAAAGCTCATGATCACAATATGATCATGCATAGAGAGAGAGATGAACACATAGCTACCGGTAGAACCCTTAGCCTCGAGAGAGAACTACTCCCTCCTCATCATGGGAATCAGCAATGGTGATGGAGATGGTGGTGGAGATCGATGGAGATGGCTCCGGGGGCACTTCCCCATCCCGGCAGGGTGCCGGAACAGAGACTTTATGTCACCCGAATTTCCCCTTCGGTGGCGGCGGTGCTGTGAAACTTTTCATGGATTTCTGATTGACCATCTAGGGTTTTTGTATCAGGAGGCTCTTATAGGCTAAGGAGGCAAGGTCGGTGGCCAGCCAGGGGGCCCACACCATGCCCTGGCGCGGCCTAGGCTGGCCCACGCCAAGGGGGATGTGGCCACCCTGTGGCCCCTCTCCGACTCTCCTTCTGGCTCCGTGAGTCTTCCGGGAAAATAGTAACTTTGGCTTTTGTCCCGTCCAATTCCGAGAATATTCATTTTCTGACTTCTTGGAACCAAAAACAGCAGACAACATGCAACTGGCACTGTGGTATCTTGTTAATAGGTTAGTCCAAGAAATCATATGAAAAGTACTCCAAAGTTGGAACAAAACACAAGAAAGTAGATAAAACCAAGCATGGAACATCAAAAATTATAGATACATTTGCAATGTATCAGGTTCCCAACCATCTTCTAATTTCATAGGAATGGAAGCTTTATGTTTCATCTTTTCTTCTTTAATTTTTATGAGAGCATCAGTAATGTGTTTTGTAAAGGCCATGTTCGTAGCACTAGCATTAGGACTTTTAGCAAGCTTTTGTAGAAACATAATTACTTCAGAGATATTGCAACCATCAAGATCAAAATCATAACTACCATCTAAAGTAGTAGAGCTATTGTTTCCCATATTTCGAATAATTTAGCATTTTTATTAGAAAAGCTTCCATTGGGTTTAGTAGCTTCAACATTAGTGGTAGTGATAGTAGAAATACTAATATTTCTAGCAATTGCATCTTCTCTCTCCAACTTAGCATGCAATTCAGCTAACAGTCTAACATTTTCATCAATTCTAACTTGTATGGCATTAGTTGCAGCAAAGGGGTTTTCAATAGTTTCAAGTTTAGCAGCCATTTTATTCAAAGAAGATTGTGCTTCAGACAATGATGATATATTTCTTTCACCATTAGAGAGTTTTTCCTCAATAGTTTTATTGAAAGCAGTTTATTTACTAATAAAATCTTTAAGCATGACTTTGAGTTCAGAGTGTGCACTTCTATTATTGTTTTAGAAATTTCCATAAGCATTATCATTATTGGGAGGATATGGCCTATAATTATTATTACCAAAATTATTCCTGTAGGCATTGTTGCTAAAATTATTATTTGTAATAATGTTCACATCAACTTGATCTTCTTGAGCAACCAAAGAAGCTAAGGGAACATGATTTGGATCAATATGAGCTTTCCCATTAACAAGCATAGACATAATAACATCAATTTTATCACTCAAGGAGGAGGTTTCTTCAACGTAATTTACCTTCTTACCTTGTGGAGCTCTCTCAGTGTGCCATTCAGAATAGTTAACCATCATATTATCCAGAAGCTTTGTTGCAGCACCCAATGTAATGGTCATAAAGGTACCTCCAGCAGCAGAATCCAGCAGATTTCTTGAAGAATAATTCAGTCCTGCATAAAAGGTTTGGATAATCATCCAAGCAGTCAGTCCATGAATGGGATAATTCTTTACCAAAGATTTCATTCTTTCCCAAGCTTGAGCAACATGTTCATTATCAGATTATTTAAATTACATTATTTCACTTCTCATAGAGATAATCTTAGCAGGAGGATAGTATTTTCCAATAAAAGCATCTTTCCATTTAGTCCAAGAATCAATAATATTTCTAATTAGGGATAACAACCATTCTTTAGCTTTTCCTCTCAAATTGAAAGGAAACAATTTAAGCTTAATAATATCTCCATCTATATCCCTATACTTTTGCATCTCACTAAGTTCAACAAAGTTATTAAGATGAGCAACAACATCTTTAGTACCAATACCAGAAAATTGTTCTTTCATAACAAGAATGGGCAAAGCAGGTTTAATTTCAAAGAAAGTAGCTTCGGGAACAGGTGGAGCAATAGGTGTGCACATGAAATCATTGTTGTTGGTGCTAGTGAAGTCACACAACTTAGTGTTTTCAACAGTAGTGATTTTTTTGTGTTTTTAATATAAAGAAGCAAACTAGTATAACTAATTTTTTGTGTGTTTTTGATAAAGAAACAAGCAAACAAAGCAGAACTAAACTAAGCAAAACAAATTAAATAAATTGGTTATGAGGGACTCTCCTTGTGAATATGTCCTTGACTCCCCGGCAACGGCGCCAGAAAAGAGCTTGATGGCTCAACACGTATCGAGCATGTTGGGGAACCCCAAGAGGAAGGTATGATGAGCACAACAACAAGTTTTCCCTCAGTTATAAAACCAAGGTTATCGAACCAGTAGGTGCAAGGAAACACCTCCAAGGTGTTGTTTCCAACTTGGAATCATGCACAACACAACACATAACTTTGCCCCAACTTATAGTGAGGTTGTCAATCTCACCGGTTTTGCTGAAAACAAAGGATTGAACATATTGTGTGGAAGATAGTAATTGCTTGCAGAAAGTAAATAGAAAATAGTAAATAGTTGTAGATTGATGGTAAAAGAATGGACCGGGGTCCATAGTTCACTAGAGGCAATTCTCCTTAAGATAGATGACATGTTGGGTGAACAAATTACAGCGGGGCAATTGACAAACATCGAGAAAGCATACATGCATATACTAATCATTTTGACTCCTATGAGATTTGATTGGGCATTACAACATTATAGATAGACCGTAATCCAACTTCATCTATGACTAATATTCCACCTTCAGGTTAACATCCGAACCCCCTCCAGTATTAAGTTGCAAGCAACAGATATTTGCATTAAGCAAAGTGTGTAAATTAAACAATACGATTGTTCTATGAACAAAGGATTGTTGTTTTCTCCCTATTAGCAACAACACATCTAGTACCTTAGAGATTTCTATCACTTACCTAGATTCCTAGAGGCATGAACCCACTATCGAACATAAATACTCCCTCTTGGAGTTGCTAGCATCTACTTGGCCAAGATAGCTACTAACAACGGAAAGCATGCAAGATCACAAATAACAAAGACACGATAGAATCAATAATCAATCTGAAATATCATCTCAATATCCATCAGAATTTTGATCAGGTGTTTAGGGTTTTCGTCCGAGGGTAATATATAGGCGAAGGTGTAAGGTCGATGGAGCACTAGGGGGCCCACACCCCTTGGTGACGTGTCTATGGCTAGCCACGCCACCACTAGGTGTGGCCAGCCTGGCTCCCCTCTTCGTCTCCCCTCCAGACTCCCTGTTCCTTCTGGTGAAATATTGACTTGGGCTTTTATCCGGTCCAATTCCGAGACTATTTCCTTACTAGCTTTTCTGAAACCAAAAACAGCAGAAAACAGGCAACTGGCACTATGGCATTTTGTTAATAGGTTAGTTCTAGAAAATGTGTAAAAATACTCCAAAGTGTGGACAAAACATAAGAAAGTAGATATAAAACAAGAATGGAACATCAAAAATTATAGATACGTTTGCAACATATCAATTCATATTAAATTATTACGTCAAAAGAGGGTTGGTCTGGCCACGTACATGGAAGATGAGAGTGAGAAATATGCCTCACTAACCAAAACCTTTGTTGAAAGTTTCACTTTCACTAACACCCCTTATAAGTCAACTATTTCATTCAAAATCTATAATATGCCTGTTACCATGCCATTGGAAAGATTTTGCAGCATTATAGGCATTAGCATGACTAGGACAATGAAGAAGATTCAAGGTCGACCCGCTGACTTGCTGGAGCTCTACCGAAGTGTAACAAATGATGATGACCGTACAGCTCAACACGGGAAGATAAGAAATATTCAACTCCCAGCTCTTAGATATTTTGCCTACTATCTTACCACTAGCATTCTTGGTAGGGAGAACACTAGTAATATTTCTAATTATCATTTAGCCTTTCTTGCTGCTGCACTTAATAATGATACCAAGTATAATCTTGGTTCTCTCATTTCTCGCCGCCTAGCTGCTAGAGGACCCATCTATGGGGGCATTATTGCTGCACGCATGATTGCTGCCTTGGAACTTTTTGTTGATCCTAATGATACTATGCTAACCCCGCAAAGGCTTGACCTTGCCGCTATGAAAACACATCACTTTGTTATAGCTAACTCTAGTACGGAAAGTTTAGTTTATAGGATGTTGTTTACTGACGGAGATGAGAGGGAAATTCCCTTGCCACAACCTACTTTGTTTAGTATTTGCAGGATGCCATGGTCGCGCTCCAAGGAGGAGGTGGACGAGCAGCTCCGCTTGCTTGGTTTCCACAGGCAGCACCAGGGGGATGTGCCCTCTTTCGAGTACTCTGCGCACTACGCCGGGGCATACTCGAGTTCGTATCAGGATGAAGGCACTTCTTCGCCATATTATGGAGGCGCTCCATATTGGCCAGCTTGGGATTGATCTCCACTTAGGCCAAAAGCCTAATCTTGGGGGGAGGTACACCGACATCACACTCATCTACATATCATTTTCTATCGGTACTTTTCATATTCATATTTCTCTTTATTTTTAGTTTTTGTTCTTGCTTTATTTCTTTTTTCCAAAACACAAAAAGACCAAAAATATTTTCGTTATTTCTCTTTGTTTGCTTCTTTGTCTTTTAGACTTGGTTTTGCTTCATCCTTTTTAGCTTTGTTTTTATCTTATTATTCAAGTCACACGAGTGAAAGGCAATGATGATTTATGACAACTCTAGGTGTGGTAAGAGGTTGATATGAACTCTATTTGTTTTCATTTTTGTACATATACTCATCATTGCGAGCATGCTTAGTCTGTTTATGTAAGGTGTATGTTATTTAATGGATACTTAGTGGTCCTTGCCTTCTTATGATCAGTTCCAATCTAGTATAGTTCGTAACATGTCATATAAATGTTTGCTCGCATTGTTCTATTCATAACTTGGTATGACATTGTGATATCCTCCTTTGAATGTTCTATTTGAATCGACTTAGCACATGCTCACGCATGCATATGACTAAAAAAGTCAGTTAAGCCTCGATGATTTAATCTGCCTCAGAGTTCTTGTGTCACTTTTATGCCACTATTAATTTTGTTTTGTCGCAAGCATGATTATGAGTTACTGCTCTCTCGATTGCCGCTCCCTTTCTATAGCTAGCCTTCACTTGTGCTGAGTATAAGCTTTACTCGTGCATCCAACTCCCTAAAACCAAAGTTGTCAAAAAGAGTCCACCATATCTACCTATTAGCATTATTGCTATTCCTTGCATATTTATTATGCATTGTTTTCTTCCAATAAAAACGTTTGCTTGTTATGTGAAAATTAGTGATTAAAGCTCTCACAAACTTGATGGCACACTTTACTTTCTTGCACTTAATAAACTTGAACCATTGTGCCCATCTATTTTGCGTATATGCTTGCGTTTTGTAAGTTGTGAATTAGTAGAACCATGTTGCCATGGGGAATGCTTTCAACATTGCACTTTATTTAGTTGATATCATGTTATTTTGCTTATGGATCACGGCAGTGTGAAATGAAAGGGGAGCTTGTAAGGCTCATGGAGTTTGTATATGTGTTAGAGAAACGCCTATGCAGCTAGTCTAAGCCATGCCTAATCATGGTGGAAACGTGCAGCATAAACATAGTAAGCAATCTGTGAAGCATCCTAAAAAAAGAAAAAAAGAAAAAAAGGGAAAACCCTATGCAAATAGCAAATAAAAGGATCACTAAGATGCTCATTGTCTGCTTGCCTTGTCATTTTGATATGGGAAAGCTTCTGTATCATCGGGCAAGGGATACCCGGTTGACGGTTCTCTATGATACACATGTACTTACAATGACAAGAACTTACTTATGACTAAAGTTGAGTAGCATGATGAACGGTACTCGTAAGCAAGGGGCATGAGAATTTCAGCTTATTACTTGTCAAGCATATCCTCATATTTGTTCACTTTAACCTTAATCACTTAAAAATGCTTATGATAGGGGCAATGAGAGCTCAAATCTAATGAGAACCATACTTTCAACATTTTGAAGCCTTTCAAACTTTTCAAATCTTTTCTTTCACTTTTATATTGAGTCACCATTTATTCTTTGAGCACCTTCCCAAGAGCATAACTGTCATTCTTAGTGTAATGTGCTTGTCCCAAAACACAGTTAATTATGACATAACTTTGACACTTGTATCTTTGATATTTTTATTTCTAGTCTTCACTTAAACTTCAGAGGTGCCTTGGCATTTATCTTTTGCTCCAAAGAAAGGCAAGCGAGATACCACTTTATCATATCTTCTTATGAGCACTACAATCCTGCATATGCTTATGTGTCATGTTGCTTATTATTAATGGGTTGGAATATCTTCATAGCTTGCATGACTACTGGGTAAACTTATTTGCATACTCTTTATTATGAATTGCCTAAGTATTTGATCATATGCTGGGAATATATACATCTTATGAAGAAAATGTGTTCATGAAAGTTTCTTTTATCGCACTCAGTTTTCAACTGAATTGCTTGAGGACAAGCAATAAGCTAAGCTTGGGGGAGTTGATACGTCCAAAACGTATCTACTTTCCCGAATACTTTTGCTATTGTTTCTTCTCTAATTTGTGTGATTTGGATACAACTAATGCGGACTAACGCTATTTTCAGCAGAATTGCTTTGGTGTCTCGTTTTTGTGCAGGAATTCAACTTTCAGGAAAAATCCTGGAAAATATCGCAAAACTCCTATTTTATCAGAAGACTCACGGAGCTAGAAGACGAGACGAAGAAGGTCCACAAGGGGCCCACAACACCTGGCCGCGCGGGCTAGGCCAGGCCGCGCCAGGAGGTGGTGTGGCCACCTCGGACTCTGCCTCGACCTCTCATTTTGCCTATATAAGCCCTCTAACCTAAAACAGATGGGGGGTTCGACGTTTTTCCAGATAGAGTTCCGCTGCGCCGCCACCACCAGAAACCGCGATTCAGAACCAGAAACTCCATTCTGGCACCCTACCGGGACGGGGAATTGGAGGAGATCATCGCCATCATCATCACCATCGCTTCTCCATCAACCATCCATGATTCCCCCATCCATGAGTGAGTAATTCCCCGATGTAGGCTATGGGGATGGTAGGGATTGGATGAGATCGTTCATGTAATTGCATCAGATTGTTAGGGCATGGTGCCTAGTATCTATTGTTAATGCTTTTTTGACATTGTTACAACTTGTTATGCTTAATGCTTGTCACTAGGGCCCGAGTGCCATGATTTCAGATCTGAACATGTTATTGATTCATGAGGATATTATTGTTTATGATCTTACCTGCAAGTTTTATACACATATTATTGTCCGAAACCAAAGGCCCCGAAGTGACAAGAATCGGGATAACCGGAGGGGACGGCTATGATATGAGGATCACGTGTGTTCATGGAGTGTTAATTCTTTGCTCCGGTGCTCTATTAAAAGGAGCACCTTAATTGCCAGTAGATTCCCTTGAGGCCCCGCTGCAATGGGCTGGCAGGACAAAAGATGTTGTGCAAGTTCTCATCGCGTGCACGTATGACTAAATATGGAACACATGCCTATAATTATTTAGTACTTGGATGCTTTATATTATTTATCTACAAATTCCCTATGCCTTGATTGTTACATGAATTGTCTTGTCTATGCAACGCCCGTCCATCCATCCCTATGCCTACCGCGCTTTAATCCTACTGTTTACTGCAATTGTTACTACTGTCTTTACTTTTACTACTGGTATCACTTTGCTATCGCTACTACAAAACTGTTGCTACTAATAAACTACTACGAGCAAGATTGTTTCCAGGTGCAGCTGAATTGACAACTCAGTTGTTAAGGCTTATAAATATTCTTTGGCTCCCCTTGTGTCGAATCAATAAATTGGTATTTACTTCCCTCAAAGACTGTTGCGATCCCGTATACTTGTGGGTCATCAGACTCCCATGATGAGGAGGGAGTAGTTCTATCTTGAGGCTAAGGGCTCTACCGGTAGCTAAGTGTTCATCTCTCTCTCTATGCGTGTTCTTATGAGATCATAAGCTTTGTAGTCTATAGATCTATTCTGCTACTCAAGTGCTTTAATTAATCTCTGCTTATCCCCACGTGTGTGAAGTTGACAGTGTGCACACCGTGTGGCACTTTGGCTAAGTTTACATAAATACTTATCATGAGTATAATTTGAGTTGGATGTCTTTATGAGATTGTGGTGTTTGTTGGAACCATCTAGCGCTCAAGGTGACAGTGAGGGGTTATCTAGATGGGGAATGAGAACTTTAAGGTGTGCTGTTATAGCCCTACATCGTCCAACCGGAGAGTAGTTCAGGGTAGCATCATGAAGAGAAGATATTTATATGAGAGTGTCCACTAGTGAAAGTATGGTCCCTAGGCCTTGTTTCTAAGCATTGAAACACCGTTTACAATCAGTCCTGTTACATGTTTGCTTGCTGCCACTCTTATTTCAGATTGCAATTACCACTTATAATCATCCATATTACTTGTATTTCACTATCTCTTCGCCGAACTAGTGCACCTATACACCTGACAAGTGTATTGGGTGTGTTGGGGACACAACAGACTTCTTGTATCTTGATTGCATGGTTGCTTGAGAGGGATACCTTTGACCACTTCCTCCCTGAGTTCGATAAACCTTGGGTGATCCACTTAAGGGAAACTTGTTGCTGTTCTACAAACCTCTGCACTTGCAGGCCCAGCACTGTCTAAAAGAATAGAAGTGTGCGTAGACATCAATGTTGCAGCCTATTTTTCTCTCTAGGCACTCCTTCATGCACCGTTAATAGGTCACCCGGGCGTTTTTGAGGTCGGACATCTTGGCGGTATAGCATGATGCTCTGAACGGCATGATGAAGGATGTTTATCCGCATCCTCGGTGGTATCATGATTTGATTGTAGACAGAGTATGCATCGAGGAAGCATAGCGACTTTGACCCCCCGAGTCGAGTCAATGATTTGGTCGATTCGTGGTAGCACGAACTCTTCCTTGGGGCAAGCGCTGTTGAGGTTGGTGTAGTCAATACACATCCTCCAGGTGTTGTTTTTCTTCAGCACATGATGACTCCCAACTATAGGAGATCAATTGTAGTAACTTTCAATAATAAATTTTTATTCAACCCACAAGGAGCTTAAGGTATTGGTTAGCATGTTTGACATTTAGTTTGCAGTAATATAAATTGTAGTAAATAGATGCTCTTAATAAGAGAAATCCTAATCCTCTATGCAGCAAGAGGACAAGATCAAGTGTGTGTTCTTATATGTGACAACGTTCCCGAGGGCGTTATGGATTTACTTAGCATACGGATTTCTACACAGTATAGTGAATATCTTGTCAAGTTTAGTTCTCTTAGGACGGAGCCTAGTTTAGGTCCAGCCATATATATGAGCAAGTACACCCATTATGATGGGTCCTATAGCCATTTTCATTAGAAAACATAGGAATCATTAAGACATAAATGCCCCACCATAGTAGTAAGTTCATGGGTCCCCGATATAAATCCCTCCAATGCAACTCAAAGTATTGAAAAATGGTTTTTGTCATTCCGTCCATTCCAAACCACTTCATTACATTAAAGTGCATCCCTATGAGCCCATATAGGTGAAGTGACATGCAGTCTATGTTCACACATCACCATCATAGAATAACATAAAAGATATAAACTTGACCAAATACTCATTGCATATTATATGGAAATTATAGCCAATTCATCCTATGCCCTCAAGAACATGGGGATCTACTCACAAGTGTCAAACATGATATGGATCAGTGGCATATGGGTTACAACACAATCTGAAAATATAATCTCTCCACCAAATAAAGATAAGTTGCCAATCATAAACATGCAAATAGCACTTAAACAATATCTAGGGTTCAATCAATCACAAACTATGAGGGGAACGAGATGGATCTTGGAGATGGAGATGGTCATGATGTTGCTGCTGATAGAGATGTTGATGGAGAGGCTCCCCCTATGCCAAGGAGGAGTGGTGATGAAAATGGCATCAATTTCCCCCTCGGTGGAGGCTCCAGTATAGCAGGATCTACCCTCTCCCGGAGTAGGAGAAGACTTTTACCTCCACCGCCGCCTTTGTAAATCATGGGAAAAAATAGGGCACAGGTTTTTTGGCGAAACAGAGGCATTTGTAAAAAGGGGGAAGCCGAGATGACACTCGTGGGCCAAACAAGCATGGGTGGCGCGACCCAGTAAGGTGGTCGTGCCACTTGGCCTCTTCTGGCCTTCGTGGCTCCCCTCGTGTGATTCTTTCGCTCCATCATCCTTATCTTGATGAAAAACTGATCATGTATTTTCCCTCCAATTTATTGATGTCCAGAAGGCCCCTAAAACAGCAAAATATGAAAAAGGAGGTTTTGTGCCTCCCAGAAATTAAATACCAATGAAGGAGAATTTATAGGAAACTCACATAAATCATCTAAAAATGCACAAATAATTATAGAACATTGCAAATAACATTCTAAAATGATCATATATGTTGCTATTATGATGATGCAAAATGCACGTATCAACTCCCCCAAGATTAAACCTTTGCTCCTCCTCGAACAAATAAGCGAATAGATCATATCATGAAACAATGAGCTTATGATTGATAAAATAAATATTAGCATGGCATCATCAACTTGTGCACATTCACTTGTCTAAAAATATTTATGGACTAAAAATCATACAAATGAGGGTAGCACATATAGGAGTTCTAGTAGCTACCCCTTACCTTTACAACAAGACTAACCATTGTATGTTGGACAATTGAACATGTCTCGTTTTGTTTTATTTTATTTTTGATTACATGGTATATACCGTGCTATTTTTTATATCACCTTTTCCATTTTAAACAAAGATAAATTCCATAGAATAACTAGTTAAAAGAGAGTTTTTAAACAACAAGATAGACATGAAGTTCAACTTTGTCAAACACTTTCACCACTTTTAATGGCATCGGTTAATGATATTGCCTCTTAGTAACCAGTATAAACCTTATTCATGGACCTTTAAATCATTTCATATACTTTATTCATCCTTTTTCTTTCTCTTTCCATGGCTAACCGAATCCTCGGGTGCCTGCCTTTTCATTCACTTTTCCCATAGAGCAGATGCATTGAAATATCCATAACCCTCGGTTTACTCATTGATTACTAAGTTGAAACAAGAGTATCTCATGTCCCCTTTTTTCCATCTCTTCGTAACTTTTTATTCTATGAAACCACATATCTATTCCAAATTCAGGATATTCTTTTTGATTTTACTTGCTTGGATCTTTCCTTTTGTTGCAAGTTTTTCATTTGTTTCTTTTATTGAGATAAATTCTATTCTTGTCCAACATATCCAAGTTAATTTAGTTCAAGGAAATATGTAACTGAAACTTCTAGATATGATACAAACATCTGCATGAGTGTTACCCATAAATCTCCAAACAAAAAAATCATGGATGAAACCATACTTTATATTTCATTAAAAACCACTCAACCAAGGATACATGATGATGCTCTAATAGCTTTTTAACCATTAAGATAATCAATACCTAATAGATGCAAGCATGATGTGGCATCCCGCTAAAACCACTACTAGAAAATCACTGTGTTTTTGGTGCATTGCATCATCATGACCGCATGCTCATGTCATCATGCCACATTGCATTTGAGCATCGTCATCATCATGCATGGTTTGTTTAAAAACTATTTTTGGAAAAGCCTGGTTTTGTTTTCTAAACGCCCCGTCTTTATTTCAAATTAAAACCCGAATCTCCGGATTATTTTGTTTCGTCTAAAAACAGATTCTAAAAGCCTTGTTGTTATAAATAAAATAATTATATTATTTTTTAGGGGGCAGCCCGCCAGGCCCAAAAGCCCGGCCAGCCACCCCCAAACCCTATCTAAAATGCCCTACCCTAACCCTAATCCCTCACAGCTCCCCACCCCGCCGCCACACTCCCTCCCTCTCTCTACCTCCCCCACCGACCAGACCCACCACCACCTTATCCCCTCACCTTTTCCCGCCCACACACGCACACAACACACCACCCATCGCACCCTGCCGCCACACACCGACCCACATGCACATGTCCCCAGCCCCACCTGGGCGCACTCCCCGACACGCCCCATCGGCCCGCTCCCACGCCCCAGCGCCCCGGCCCCACCATGACCCGCACACCACCCACGCGATCCCCCACTCCTGCCCACCCCGTGCATGGGAACCTTCCCTCTCCCTTCGCACTATCGCCTTCCTCCCCACCCCACATCTTCCTCTTCCCCACCGGCCGCCCTCCGCCGCTGGGCCTTGCCTAGACCAGCCCCGAGCTGCCGCCGCCGCTCGGTCCCCCTCTCCATCTTGCCGACCCCACTAGCCCCGCGTCTTCCTCCCCACAACACCCCACATCGCCACCTCCCTCGCGCATCCTTTCCGTCCGCCGCCCGGCCTCTCTCTGCTCACCGCCACCTTCTCTCCTTCCTGGCGCCACCTGCATGGCCTCCTCCTCCGCCACCCCTGCAACCGCGCTCTCACCGCCTCCGCCGCGGTTGCTTGCTCCTCGACCGCCCGCGCCTTCCATGCCTGCCCTGAGCCCGAGCTTCCCCATCGCCGCCGCGTTCGCGAGCCCCGGCAGCACGTCCACCTCGCGCCCGGACGCCGTCTCGAGACCGCCCTCTTTGCCGGCGAGTTTCCTCTGTGCCGAGCTTTCTCTCTCCGACCCGGCCCTGTCGCCGCCGCCAGCGTCGGCCTCCCTGCTCGCAGGCGCGGCCTCTACGGCAGCCCGGCCGTCCCTCCGGCCCCGAGCCCACCTAGGGTCGCCAGTGCCTCGTGTCCTCGCGTCGGCCTCTGTTCTTCTCGACCCGACACGCAACAACGTCAGGCTCCCGCATCGATGCTCTGCCGCCTGGTCTCTGTTGGTTTGGTGTGAAGATGTTGAAGGAGTGTTGTGTGGAGCAGGTTAAGTTGCACAAGGTGGACCATCAACAAGTTCTCCCAAGATCTTCGCGCAGCCGCCGTCCGTCTATTTCACTTCCTAGCACTTCCTATCATTTAATATCCATCCCTTTGGTCTTATTGACATAAGAGATGTCATTTATAGTCTATCTCTTTCTATATATGGAAAGTCAAGAAATTCTCATCGAAACATCGAGAAATTGTGCATATAGAAAACTCAAAAGAAAGAAAAAAGGATACCCATGCCAAGATTTGAAAATCTTTTCTATTTAGTAGTCTAAGTTTCTCGAGGAGGATAATTAATTCAGTCGCTGTTTGACCGAGATCGATGCCTTGTCAAGTTTGAACCCAAAGTACCATCACGGTGCCTCGAAGACACCGCTGCAAGCTCATCACCGATCTCCAAGACCATGGAAGCCGGAACCCCAAGATCGCCACACGGCTCCGAAGACCGACATCGCCGAGTCCGACCCCGAACCCCAGAACTCCAAGATCTTCTTCGTGGACTCCAGATCTCCTTCCCAGACCCGAAGGCCAACCCAAAACACCTAGGTCTTCTTAACAACACGGATTCGAAGACCGATCCCGGCTAGACCGAACCCGAACCACATCGAACCCCAAGATCGCCGAACCCTATGTGTGATCCTCTTTTCCGAACCCCATTTTATAAAATGTAATATAAACCCTGTCGCATATTAAATTGTTCATGCTTGCATATATGTCATCTGGTGGGTTGGGTTAAATTGCAGATTCACCTCATAATTAAATATGGAGACTATATGCGGGTTATTCTAGTCTTATTCCGGACTCCATTTAAATTTGTGTAGCGAACCGATACCATGTTTTGCCTTGTTAAGACAACATTTAATTTGCGGGGTAGATAAATCACTTGAACCATATAATTAATTGTCGGGACCCCGGTTCCGCTTAATATTGCCTAATTGCACCGCATCTTTCCATGCCATGCATCATATCATAAGCATGCCGGTTCTTCTGCCGTAGTATTAAATATTGCATCCGGTGTTTCTTCTAGCGTTTGCTTCTTCACGGATTAGGCCGATGAGTGGATGCGAGTATCGACAAGTTCTCCGGATATGATCCGTCGGTAGTGTTTTCCCAGGCGAGCATCTCTTCCCCTTCTACCTATTTTGCATTTATAGTCTTTATTTTCTCCTGTTGTTCTATTGCTATCCGTGTCGCGATGCTTTAGTTTCCGTACACCAGTTATATCCCGTGCAGCCTCTATATTTCCTTGGACACCTTCTATTACCTGTGTTTGGTAGATAGCTGGCCTTGCGAGTCGTAGTTGCTTGCTCAGGTGCGATCTCGTGTTGTCAAGTACCACAGTTGTTGGAATGCTGGCAGATGTTTATGGTGGAGATGATCATGACTTTAAATACAACTATTAAATTGTTGGGATAACTAATGAAAGAGGCACCAGTGGGCAATATATGCTATTTGGTTTTTATGCCCACTTGTGTCCCGTAGGCCCCGAGTACTTGATACCTGTTCCTTGACTATTCGCACTATCCACATCCGGGAGGCCTTATGGACCCCCCTGAGCCAGAGCTTGATTCATTTCTATTTCTTGGGGCCACAAAGTAGTTTGGGGCTTTATTACTATCATGTACCTATGCCATGCTTTACTGCTTTAATTACGATTGTGCGTGGAGCACCTGTACTGTTTTGGATCACGGCATGATTTCGCGGTATCGACAAGCCCAGTCACACTTTCAGGTTCCCAGTCGTTTACAACCGTTCTCGCAAACCCTGGGTCTGTTCCGGAGCCGGCCAACTTCGTTGCGGGTAGCTTAGTGGGGTGGCCTCCTGAAATATTTATGAATCCTGTGATCGCTTTGTCGTGAAAGCCTCATTGGGTTTTGAGTTGGTTTTTCCGAGGTTGATCGAGTGTGTGTTGCTATTTGTGCACCCCTGCAGGGTAAAACTTTCTGAAAGCCGTGTCCGCGGTTATGGATGACTTGGAGCACAGTATCTCGATCATAGACAAGCATAACTAAAGTAGTGCTATAAATTTGACTTAATATGTGACTAGTTATCAGCTTCACTATAACGGAAGGGATATTAAAAATGCCAACAACGGGTGGATCTTGGTCGTATCATGTCTGATATACCTGCCTAGTAAGTATTGCAACTTCAATGGAATGTGATAAAAGTGTCAACCAATGTTGGGTTTTGGGATTCCTCAGGACAAATACATCTGACTAGTAAATGTTCCAACTACAACGGAATGGTGATTAAAACTGCCCACTACTTATGCTATCAGGATGACTCATGAAATCTATATCTGACTAGTAAGTGCTTCAACTATAATGAAATGAATAAAACTGCCAACTGTGTGAGTTCCTCGGTTTGACTTCCTCGTTTGGTCTCGAGGGGGAATACCAGGATGGGTATGTTTGGTGTTAGTATCAGGTTGGATCCGAATAGGTCTTTCTTATCCCTCTCTAATAGCCGACAGTTGTACTGAGTATCTGTAGGTTGTATACTGCATGCTGCGCTGCCGCTTCAGCCCACCATACTTATGTAGGCGAGAGCCGCCGAATTCTAGCCTCGCCGTGTACTGGCCTCAGTACTGACGCTCCTCTTTTTCCTTTGCCCTTTGTCAGCACCCCTTTTCTTTTAGCAGGTTTAAGATCGACGTCGTTAGCAGGGTTACCCTTCCGTCTTGGCCTAGGCAGGGTTATGGATGCCATTGGTTATTCTTCAGGGCTCTTAGCCCCATTTGCGTCTTGTCCATAGTCGGACGCTCTATCGCTTCAAGGTGATTTGGATCTTTGTACTATATATCTGTATTCTTGGCTCCTGGAGTCGTGCTATATATATATATCTGTTCTGTGGGTCCCATCGAGGACTGTTGTGTAATGGTATTACTTCGTTTTCCACCCGCACGAAAGTGCCTGGTGGGCATCCTTGAATCGTTTCTATGCGGGTTTTGGCGGAAAGGGCTAAAACTTGCATAGGGCCGATTCGAGGGTGTTACAGAGTGGTATCAGAGCCCAGGAGTTGCGATACCCCACAAGTTCAGCCTATAGGATAACCTAGCTAATGGCCGAAGTAGAGTGTCAAAACTATTTTGGAAAATCGGTTGGATAGATCTGATTAGGTCTGCTTTTACTCCTTACCCTCTGCTATTCTCCTCTTACCTCTGCGTGTTCTGAATCTGCTCTCTTCCCTTTCTTCGAGTCCAGGAATTCTCGTGGTTGGGTTCCGTCGTACCTTCAGGGTTTCGCTTCCTCCTTTGGCAACGGTGTTTCTACCTCCGGACTTCATGCTATCTGAGTGATCCTTTATCTGTGGTACCATTCTTTGTTCCTTGTTCGTGCCTTCCGGTGTTTTCCGACGCGACGACATCATCTATGCCAGGTCCGATGCAGAGTCTGCTTCCCTCCATGTTTCCTAACCTCGCTTGTCGAGATCTTCAGTCTGATTCTGAGAGTTGGTTGCATAATTCTCCTATTCGTGTGCAGAGTATTGGTTTGGGTGCGCGATGGACGGATCACCATCCGACTACTCTTATCATTCGCTCTTGTACATCGAATCGGTAGATCTAGCAATTTTACTCCGTCCACGGAAGCTAGAGGTGGCTTTATTTGTTGATACCTCTATCTTCGCCCTTTGTTCCCGGAGTGTTCTCTCGACGATCACGGACAACGACCTCTTGTTAGTGGTGTCACGAGGATCTACATGAAGCGTGAAGATTCAGATCGCCGACCTTCTTCCCGGTACCATGAGGCGGATCTCGAGGGCGAGATCCCTTGTTAGTGGTGTCGAATTGTGGCATCCCGCTAAAACCACTACTAGAAAATCGTTGTGTTTTTGGTGCATTGCATCATCATGACCACATGCTCATGTCATCATGCCACATTGCATTTGAGAATCGTCATCATCATGCATGGTTTGTTTAAAAACTTTTTTTGGAAAGCCTGGTTTTGTTTTCTAAACGCCTCGTCTTTATTTCAAATTAAAACCCGGATCTCCGGATTATTTTGTTTCGTCTAAAAACGGCTTCTAAAAGCCTTGTTGTTCTAAATAAAATAATTATATTATTTTTTAGGGGGCAGCCCGCCAGGCCCGAAAGCCCGCCCGACCACCCCCAAACCCTATCTAAAACGCCCTACCCTAACCCTAATCCCTCACAGCTCCCCACCCCGCCGCCACACTCCCACCGACTAGACCCACCACCACCTGATCCCCTCACCTTTTTCCCGCCCACACACGCACACAACACACCACCCATCGCACCCTGCCGCCACACACCGACCCACACACACACGTCCCCGGCCCCACCACGACCCGTGCACCACCCACGTGATCCCCCGCTCCTGCCCACCTCGTGCACGGGAACCTTCCCTCTCCCTTCGCGTTGTCGCCTTCCTCCCCACCCCACATCTTCCTCTTCCCCACCGGCCGCTTCCGCCGCTGGGCCTTGCGTAGACCAGCCCCGAGCTGTCGCCGCCGCTCGGTCCTCCTCTCCATCTTGCCGACCCCGCTAGCCCGTGTCTTCCTTCCCGCAACACCCCGCATCGCCGCCTCCCTCGTGCTTCCTTTCCGGTCGCCGCCTGGCCTCTCTCTGCTCGCCGCCACCTTCTCTCCTTCCTGGCGCCACCTGTGTGGCCTCCTCCTCCGCCACCCCTGCAACCGCGCTCTCGCCGCCTCCGCCGCGGTTGACTGCTCCTCGACCGCTCGCGCCTTCCGCGCCTGCCCCGAGCCCGAGCTTCCCCGTCGCCGTCGCGTTCGCGAGCCCCGGCAGCACGTCCACCTCGCGCCCGGACGCCGTCTCGAGACCGCCCTCTTTGGCGGCAGGTTTCCTCTGCGTCGAGCTTTCTCTCTCCGACCCGGCCCTGTCGCCGCCGCCAGCGTCGGCCTCCCTGCTCGCAGGCGTGGCCTCTGCGGCAGCCCGACCGTCCCTCCGGCCCCGAGCCCACCTAGTGTCGCCAGTGCCTCGCGTCCTCGCGTCGGCCTCTGTTCTTCTCGACCCGACGCGCAACAACGTCAGGCTCCCGCATCGATGCTCTGCCGCCTGGTCTCTGTTGGTTTGGTGTGAAGATGTTGAAGGAGTGTTGTGTGGAGCAGGTTAAGTTGCACAAGGTGGACCGTCGACAAGTTCTCCCAAGATCTTCACGCAGCCGCCGTCCGTTTGACCGAGATCGATGCCTTGTCAAGTTTGAACCCAAAATACCATCGTGGTGCCTCGAAGACACCGTTGCAAGCTCATCACCGATCTCGAAGACCATGGAAGCCGGAACCCCAAGATCGCCACACGGCTCCGAAGACCGATCTCACCGAGTCCGACCCCGAACCCAGGAACTCCAAGATCTTCTTCGTGGACTCAAGATCTCCTTCCCAGACCCGAAGGCTGACCCAAAACGCCTAGGTCTTCTTAACGGCGTGGATTCGAAGACTGATCCTGGCTAGACCGAACCCGAACCACATCGAACCCCAAGATCGCCGAACCCTATGTGCGATCCTCTTTTCCGAACCCCCTTTTATAAAATGTAATATAAACCCTGTTGCATATTAAATTGTTCATGCTTGCATATATGTCATCTGATGGGTTGGGTTAAATTGCAGATTCACCTCATAATTAAATATCGAGACTATATGCGGGTTATTCTAGTCTTATTTCGGACTCCATTTAAATTTGTGTAGCGAACCGATACCATGTTTTGCCTTGTTAAGACAACATTTAATTTGCAGGGTAGAAAAATCACTTGAACCATATAATTAATTGTCGGGACCCCGGTTCCGCTTAATATTGCCTAATTGCACTGCATCTTGCCATGCCATGCATCATATCATAAGCATGCCGGTTTTTCTGCCGTAGTATTAAATATTGCATCCGGTGTTTCTTCTAGCATTTGGTTCTTCGCGGATTAGGCCGATGAGTGGATGCGAGTACCGACAAGTTCTCCGGATATGATCCGTCGACAGTGTTTTCCCAGGCGAGCATCTCTTCCCCTTCTACCTATTTTGCATTTATAGTCTTTATTTCCTCCTGTTGTTCTATTGCTATTCGTGTCGCGATGCTTTAGTTTCCGTACACCAGTTATATCCCGTGCAACCTCTATATTTCCTTGGACACCTCCTATTACATGTGTTTGGTAGATAGCTGGCCTTGCGAGTCGTAGTTGCTTGCTCAGGTACGATCTCGTGTTGTCAAGTACCACAGTTGTTGGAATGCTGGCAGATGTTTATGGCGAGATGATCATGACTTTAAATACAACTATTAAATTGTTGGGATAACTAATGAAAGAGGCACCAGTGGGCAATATATGCTATTTGGTTTTTATGCCCACTTGTGTCTCGTAGGCCCCGAGTACTTGATACATGTTCCTTGACTATTCACACTATCCACATCCGGGAGGCCTTATGGACCCCCCTGAGCCAGAGCTTGATTCATTTCTATTTCTTGGGGCCACAAAGTAGTTCGGGGCTTTATTACTATCCTGTACCTATGCCATGCTTTACTGCTTTAATTACGATTGTGCGTGGAGCACCTGTACTGTTTTGGATCGCGGCACGGTTTCGCGGTATCGACAAGCCTAGTCACACTTTCGGGTTCCCAGTCGTTTACAGCCATTCTCGCAAACCCTGGGTCCGTTCCGGAGATGGCCAACTTCATTGCCTCGCCGCGGTTATGGATGATTTGGAGCACAGTATCTCGATCATAGACAAGCATAACTAAAGTAGTGCTATAAATTTGACTTAATATGTGACTAGTAATCAGCTTCACTATAACGGAAGGGATATTAAAAATGCCAACAACGGGTGGATCTTGGTTGTATCGTGTCTGATATACCTGCCTAGTAAGTATTGCAACTTCAATGGAATGTGATAAAAGTGTCAACCAATGCTGGGTTTTGGGTTTCCTCAGGACAAATACATCTGACTAGTAAATGTTCCAACTACAACGGAATGGTGATTAAAACTGCCCACTACTTATGCTATCAGGATGACTCATGAAATATATATCTGACTAGTAAGTGCTTCAACTATAATGAAATGAATAAAACTGCCAACTGTGTGAGTTCCTCGGTTTGACTTCCTCGTTTGGTCTCGAGGGGGAATACCAGGATGGGTATGTTTGGTGTTAGTATCAGGTTGGATCCGAATAGGTCTGTCTTATCCCTCTCTAATAGCCGATAGTTGTACTGAGTCACTATAGGTTGTATACTGCATGCTGCGCTGCCGCTGCAGCCCACCATACCTATGTAGGCGAGAGCCGCCGAATTCTAGCCTCGCCGTGTACTGGCCTCAGTACTGACGCTCCTATTTTTCCTTTGCCCTTTGTCGGCACCCCATTTGTTTTAGCAGGTTTGAGATCGACGTCGTTAGCAAGATGCAAATGGGGCTAAGAGCCCTGAAGAATAACCAATGGCATCCATAACCCTGCCTAGGCCAAGCTGGAAGGGTAACCCTGCTAACGACGTCAATCTCAAACCTGCTAAAACAAAAGGGGTGCCGACAAAGGGCAAAGGAAAAAGAGGAGCGTCAGTAGTGAGGCCAGTACACGGCGAGGCTAGAATTCTGCGGCTCTCGCCTACATAGGTATGGTGGCCGGCTCCGGAACGGACCCAGGGTTTGCGAGAACGGCTGTAAACAATTAGGAACCCGAAAGTGTGACTGGGCTTGTCGATACCGCGAAATCGTGCCGTGATCCAAAATAGTACAGGTGCTCCATGCACAATCGTAATTAAAGCAGTAAAGCATGGCATAGGTACAGGATAGTAATAAAGCCCCAAACTACTTTGTGGCCCCAAGAAATAGAAATGAATCAAGCTTGGCTCAGGGTGGTCCATAAGGCCTCCCGGATGTGGATAGTGTGAATAGTCAAGGAACAGGTATCAAGTACTCGGGGCCTACGGGACACAAGTGGGCGTAAAAACCAAATAGCATATATTGCCCACCGGTGCTTCTTTCATTAGTTATCCCAACAATTTAATAGTTGTATTTAAAGTCATGATCATCTCCACCATAAACATCTGCTAGCATTCCAACAACTGTGGTACTTGACAACACGAGATCGGACCTGAGCAAGCAACTACGACTCGCAAGGCCAGCTATCTACCAAACACAGGTAATAGGAGGTGTCCAAGGCAATACAGAGGCTGCACGGGATATAACTGGTGTACGGAAACTAAAGCATCGCGACACGGATAGCAATAGAATAACAGGAGGAAATAAAGACTATAAATGCAAAATAGGTAGAAGGGGAAGAGATGCTCGCCTGGGAAAACACTGCCGACGGATCATATCCGGAGAACTTGTCGGTACTCGCATCCACTCATCGGCCTAATCCGTGAAGAAGCAAATGCTAGAAGAAACACCGGATGCAATATTTAATACTGCGGCAGAAGAATCGGCATGCTTATGATATGATGCATGGCATGGCAAGATGTGGTGCAATTAGGCAATATTAAGCAGAACCAGGGTCCCGACAATTAATTATATGGTTCAAGTGATTTATCTACCCCGCAAATTAAATGTTGTCTTAACAAGGCAAAACATGGTATCGGTTCGCTACACAAATTTAAATGGAGTCCGGAATAAGACTAGAATAGCCCGCATATAGTCTCCATATTTAATTATGAGGTGAATCGGCAATTTAACCCAACCCACCAGGTGACATATATGCAAGCATGAACAATTTAATATGAGACAGGGTTTATATTACATTTTATAAAATGGGGTTCGGAAAAGAGGATCGCACATAGGGTTCGGCGATCTTGGGGTTCGATGTGGTTCGGGTTCGGTCTAGCCAGGATCGGTCTTTGAATCCGCACCGTTAAGAAGACCTAGGCGTTTTGGGTCGGCCTTCGGGTCCGGGAAGGAGATCTTGAGTCCACGAAGAAGATCTTAGAGTTCCGGGGTTCGGGGTCGGACTCGGCGAGATTGGTCTTCGGAGCCGTGTGGCGATCTTGGGGTTCCGGCTTCCATGGTCTTCGAGATCGGTGATGCGCTTGCACCGGTGTCTTCGAGGCACCACGATGGTACTTTGGGTTCAAACTTGACAAGGCATCGATCTCGGTCAAACGGACGACGGCTGCGCGAAGATCTTGGGAGAACTTGTCGACGGTCCACCTTGTGCAACTTAACCTGCTCCACACAACACTCCTTCAACATCTTCACACCAAACCAATAGAGACCAGATGGAAGAGCATCGATGCGGGAGCCTGACGTTGTTGCGCGTCGGGTCGAGAAGAACAGAGGCCGACGCGAGGACGCGAGGCACTGGCGACCCTAGGTGGGCTCGGGGCCGGAGGGACGGCCGGGGCTGCCGCAGAGGCCGCGCCTGCGAGCATGGAGGCCGACGCTGGCGGCGGCGACAGGGCCGGGTCGGAGAGAGAAAGCTCGACACAGAGGAAATTCGTCGCCAAAGAGGGCAGTCTCGAGACGGCGTCCGGGCGCAAGGTGGACGTGCAGCAGGGGCTCACGAACGCGGCGGCGACGGGGAAGATCGGGCTCAGGGCAGGCCCGGAAGGCGCGGGCGGTCGAGGAGCAGGAAACCGCGGCGGAGGCAGCGAGAGCGCGGTTGTAGGGGTGGCGGAGGAGGAGGCCACGCAGGTGGCGCCAGGAAGGAGAGAAGGTGGCGGCGAGTAGAGAGAGGCCGGGCAGCGACCGGAAAGGAAGCGTGAGGGAGGCGACGATGCGGGGTGTTACGGGAAGGAAGACGCGGGGCTAGCGGGGTCGGCAAGATGGAGAGGAGGACCGAGCGGTGGCGGCAGCTCGGGGCTGGTCTAGGCAAGGCCCAGCGGCGGAGGGCGGCTGGTGGGGAAGAGGAAGATGTGGGGTGGGGAGGAAGGCGACAGTGCGAAGGGAGAGGGAAGGTTCCCGTGCACGAGGTGGGCAGGAGTGGGGGATCGCGTGGGTGGTGCGCGGGTCGTGGTGGGGCCAGGGCGCTGGGGCATGGGAGCGGGCCGGTGGGGCGTGTCGGGGAGTGCGCCCTGGTGGGGCTGGGGACGTGTGTGTGTGGGTCGGTGTGTGGCGGCAGGGTGCGATGGGTGGTGTGTTGTGTGCGTGTGTGGGCGGGAAAAAGGTGAGGGGATAAGGTGGTGGTGGGTCTGGTCGGTGGGGTAGGTAGAGAGAGGGAGGGAGTGTGGCGGCGGGGTGGGGAGCTGTGAGGGATTAGGGTTAGGGTAGGGCGTTTTAGAAAGGGTTTGGGGGTGACCGGCCGGGCTTTCGGGCCTGGCGGGCTGCCCCCTAAAAAATAATATAATTATTTTATTTAGAACAACAAGGCTTTTAGAAGCCGTTTTTAGACGAAACAAAATAATCCGGAGATCCGGGTTTTAATTTGAAATAAATACGGGGCGTTTAGAAAACAAAACCAGGCTTTTCTAAAAATAGTTTTTAAACAAACCATGCATGATGATGACGATGCTCAAATGCATTATGGCATGATGACATGAGCATGCGGTCATGATGATGCAATGCACCAAAAACACAGCGATTTTCTAGTAGTGGTTTTAGCGGGATGCCACACATGCACAACCTAAAAATCATGACTAGATGCAATACGATTAACTAGAAAGTATAAAAGACCAGTTGAAACCCCCCAATCTTGAGTTGTTGTAGAAGATATTCAAGCAATAAATTTCATGAACTCATCCTTGGTAGTGTTCCTAATATGCACCAGGGCGGAATGCATCTGCTTATTAAGATCAATTTGCTCCTCCATCTTACCCTTGTAACTATTGATCTCTTCCTCCAGCCTTGCAATGGTCTCCATACAAAAACTGTTGAGCTTGCTTGCATGTTTCTCACATACTTTGTGTTCACCGCATCCTCATAATTCCGCAAAAAATTAATATGATGGTGAGAGCCAGATGAATTCTTCTCTTTGATAGAAATTTTTTGGTGGAGAAAATCGATACGTGCTTGAAGATCTGGTTCAGCTAAGCCTCTGAGGTGCGGTTCTTCAATCTTCCTCATCCTCCTTGCTCCTTCTTCGAAGTAGGGCCTCCAATGGCCATTATCCTAAGGGCCTCCGTCTTTCCTTTGTGGCTGGTTCCTTGATGGAGAGCCCCACCATGAGGTTCTAGTGTCTGCACATGGGAATCCTCCTATTGGGGTATGATACGTCCATTTTGCATCACTATTCTATATCATAATTTACTGTTATTCATTGATATATTTCATATTAAGAGATGATACTTATGTTATTTCATCTGTTTTTGCATGGTTGATGACTTTTGGAGGATGGACCACTGAAGCCAGGATTCTGACGGAAAAGGCACACTTTGGAGGTGAAATTCGCGAAGATCAGAAAATCCCAGAAAATATATGGAAAATTCTATTTTTCCAGAAGACGAAGGAAGCCAGAAGGGCGAGCGGAGATGGGCCACAGGGGGCCCACACCACCCCCTGGCATTGGCTACCCTAGGCTGCGCCACCAGGTGGTGTGGCCACCCTGGCCCACCTCTGGCTCTGCTATTTGGCGTATATATTCCCCACGAAACCCTAAGACTCAGGGAGCGACCACAAAAAGCTTCCGCCGCCGACACAGAAAGACTTTGGCATATATATTCATCGGGATCATCATCATCACTACCATCATCACCACTCCATACCGTTGTAACAATTGGGTTGAATCTTGCATAGTTCTTAGGGGGAACTTTCCCGGTGTCGATTACTTGTTGTAGTTGATGCTATTGAGTGGAACCATTGAATTATCATTCATGTTCAGATTGTTACTTATCATTATTTCATCTCTAATCTTGATCCATATGATGTCTTGTGAGTAGTCCGTTTAGTCCTGAGGACATGGGAGAAGTCATGCTGTTAGTAGTGGAATTGTGTTGAGAAAGATTCAATGGTTTGATAATTAAGTTGTGGTGTTATTCTTCTAGTGGTGTCATGTGAACGTCGACTACATGACACTTCACCTTTATGGGCCTAGGGGAATGCATTGTGTATTTGGCTACTAATCGTAGGGGTTGCCAAAGTGACAGAAACCTGAACCCCCGTTAGGAAACCTTTGCACAAGGGAGTGTAGGATCTCAGAGTTTAAAGCTGTGGTTAGGTTTCTATCTTAATTACTTTCTTGTACTTGCGGATGCTTGCAAGGGGTATAATCACAAGTATGTATTAGTCCTAGGAAAGTTAGTACATTAGCACAGGTTCACCCACACAACACTTATCTAACTAAAGTAGATTAATCAACTATATGAAGCGAAAGCACTTGACGATATTCCCGTGTGTCCTCGAGAACATTTGGTCATCTTAAGTAATACAACCGGCTTGTCCTTTGTTAAAGAAAGGATTGGGCCACTTGCTGCATTTATTATTATTGTCTTTCATCTACTCGTACTTTATTTATCTGCATTATCAAAAACCCCTAAAAATCTGTTTGCTAAGTATTTACAGAGAATTCCTACTCCAAGCTACTTGTCAACACCTTCTGCTCCTTGTTGGGTTCGACACTCTTACTTATCAAAAATACTGCGATACACCCCCTATACTTGTGGGTCATCAAGGTGCTCCACCGCGAAGACATGGTCAAGTTGCAGAGTTGAGCTCTGAGAGACAGGGATAGTAAACAATATTTGCCTAAAAAGACTCGATGTGAGATTAGATCGGCATAGAGAGCTATATATTAGCAGTTTGTAGGGTAAGACGAAGAGTTGGAGTCGAAACAGAGGTGAAACAGGGTTTAGCAGGTCAAAATAGACCAGGTAAAATGTGCAGGTAGGAAAACCGAACCACATGTCCTCTTTTCCTCATCGGGACTCTGTTTCATCCAATGTTTTGGCTCCAAGCCTTAATTTTCCAAAATCTTCAAGACATACTTGCCATAGGCCCAATAGAGTCTTTTCTTTAGGATGACAACTCAACATGAGTGATATCTCATGTACCTTCAAGACACCAACATAATAAAGAGAAAAAATGAAGTGCAAGTTCAAGCTAAGACATCTTGGAGAGATCATATGCTTGAAGCCTACCATCCTTATGGTGATCATGGATATGTAAATATGTGCTTAAAATATAGGCTCTCCCATAGTGGAGTATGAGGGATAAAATTCCAAGTCTTCACCAAGATAGCACAATCAAGAAAGCTATTCTATCTTGAGGTGTACAAGATAGTTATCATCAAGCTCAAGTGGAATATTCGCAAGGCAAAGGTATGATCTTGATAGGATTTCTTCCTTACCGGTCTCATGGTGTTAGTCTCGGAGACCGGTTTATAGGATAGATAACCGTACTATCAAGAGGGGATCTCGAGTGAGTAACTTGACCATATCCCTCGGAGAGAGACCAAACCTTTGCATACATATTTCTTGGTTCTTATTTGGTTCTTATCCATGAGAGTATTTAGATCTTGTGTTAATCTCCATGACAAGCTCAAGTTCATCAAAACGGATTTCATATGCATTATCTATTGCGTTTTCAATATTGTAGGTTTTACCAACTTGTCTTTTATAGATAGGTTAAACCTTTCATCATTTGGTTCTATACTCCCTAGCTAGACTATGATTTCCGTGCATGATATTGTAGAGTTTGTTACTATCTTTGAAATCAGCCCAATAAAATCGGAGTCTGGATGTAAAAGTTATGATCATTTATGTTTTGCTATTTCTGCAAGTTTTCAGAGTGGCAGATTATCTGGCCCAAATATCCGCCCCATACTAAGGCCCACGCCACGAGGTCCTTAACCATATTTTGGCCCCGGGAACCTGAAATATCCTGGTGTGGATTATCCGTCCTAGGAAGTCCCAAACAGACATATTTCATTAGGGAGGGCTATAAAAATCCCTTTGCTTCCTCCTTGGGACTAAGTCTTGCATCCTCTCTCTCCTCCATTGCTACTACCTTCAAGAGCTTGCAAATACTCTCAATCCCTCCCATATTACTTGAATCTTGGGGGGGTTGAAAGGGGATATCTAGATCTACAACTCCACCAATCCATCTCTTCTCTATGTGAGGGGAACATCTTGGGATCTAGATCCCTAGGTTTATTTTGTAGATTTCCTCTTGTGTTATTCCTCTCTTATTCCCCGAATATATTTTGAAGCTTTGGTGAAATTTGTGAGAGAACGACTTGAGCACTTATTGTGTTCTTGCCATTGCATTTGGTTGATAGCTGTGAGATTTGACACATTTTTGATAGCTTTTATTGATGGTTTTCTCCCGGATTTGATCGTTTTCTAGCTTTACCTAACGCTAATACTTCGGAAGTAAAGAAAACTTGGTTTTTAATGTGTGTTTCAGGTTTTGAACGTCAACAGAAGGTTTTAACTAGAGAAACACAATATTCTAGAGAAAACAAGCAAGTCTCACTTTGGAAGCACACGAGGGGACCTCACAGAAGCTTTAACGAGCAACTATACGACGGGAATATTTTTCTGACCGTATAGTTCACACCGTATAGTTGCCACCGCCTCTGTCTTGTCAAAACGTACAACTTCCATGAAGGGACCGAGGACGAAAACACAACACAGTAGCAGGCACACCATCCAGAAGGGAGAAAGAAGAGATCCGGAGAAGGAGGAGAAGACGTTCTTCATCTCGCTCCACGATCTTCAACCTCCTAGCCGATACACCTCCATAGCCACTACTTGTACTTGAGAGAGAGGGATCTCCACCTTGTAAGACTAGGGTTTGAGATTTTTTCTCCCCATCTTGAATTGTGTTGGATATTTTTCTATTTTTATTGTGGATATCCATGGTAATACCAAGACGAATTCCCTTTATTTGATTATATTGATGATCCATTCTTCTCTCATGTGTGAGTAATTCCCTTGGGCGTGGGAGATGTAGGGGATTGGTGAGATGTGATGTACCTTCATATATTTTCCATTATTTTGTGATTGATTCTAATTACTATATTACGTGTGCTTGACTATCTGTGGGATGCCTAATGCTTGTTGTCCAATTAAGAGCCTAGACAACACGATGCTTTGTTTTACATAGATAAGATCTTGTTTGCTAGTGGACCAGCGACCCCCGGGTGACACGGGGATATCAATGGAAAACTAGTAGACTCGAGGATAACGAGGAACCACTATGCTTATTGCATTAGTCTAATCCAAGGAGCTTAATCGCTAAGCGACCTGAAGGGTCTTAATCGTCTAGTGTCTGACCATGGTTTTGGTAACAAGCTAGTAGGATTATTGAAGTTGGGATGAAATCTACCAAGAGGAGTTCCGGCTAATTATGGGTTGCTTTCCTACACATATATTTATAAGATTGTAATTGTTACATTTATCATTCGTCCACCTGGCGCATTCACTATCACCATGAACTAAATCTCCTTGTGCCTTCTTTTGCCATCTGCAGTAAACAACAAACAACCAAGTTGTTCTTTACTTTTATGCTTTATATTTCTGAAGTTTACATTTTAGTTCTATTTAAATACATCTTAGTTAATCAAAACCCATTCCTACTTCAACACTCACAGTCAATTCACTTGAAGACCTATGAAAACTTCGGGTGTGACAAAGACTTCACCCATAAACACTTACCTTTGGGCTCCCTGTGGGATCGATATCTATAGTTTGAAACTAGCTACAAACGATCTGTGCACTTGCTGACATCAAGCTATTTTCTAGCGCCGTTGCCGGGGAGCTAAGCGCTAAGTGTTTGTCTTTTGAAATTTCAGGTGTGGCTACTAGAAAATGTTCTCCTTAGGAGACAAAGGGTCTACACGCTCTGGTAGGACCTACCTGCCAGATTATATTGAGTGCGTGCCTGCTTAGAGGCACGAAGAAATTATTGAAAAACTTTTATCGATATTATGGAAATCATGTCTATTTATAGGACAACTTCTATGAAACCTGAGAAAACTCTCAGAGAATACAGTGCTCCAAATTCTGATTTCTTAAACAACCAATAGAGTTCCCTGATCCTGTTGTTAGAGAATATCGATTTGATGGTGGAATTATTAAAATTTTGCAGGAAAAAGCTTTCAGTGGAAGGGAAGATGAAGACCCAGGAAGATATATAAGAGAGTTTGATGATGTGATAACATCTCTCGGATCGAAAGGTTTGCCAAGAGACTTCTCTCGTCTGAGATTATTTCGTTGGTATCTTAAAGGTAAAGCTCTAGACTGGTTATATTCTCTCCCTCGCCATTACATTAAATGTTGGGAAAACTACATTATTAAATTCACAAACAGGTTTAATCCTTTTAAAAAGGTAACTGAACTAAGAAATAATATAGGCAACTTTAGTCAGAATGTGGGAGAAAACTACCCACAAGCCTGGGAAAGATTCTTTGGAATGATCAATAGTATTCCTAATCATGGCTATTCTTAATGAACTATTTGCCATTTATTTTACCGTGGTCTTAATAATCAATGTAGAGAATTGGTTGACCTCTTGGCAGGAGGGTTTATAAATACTCTAACTATTAAGGAATTTTTGGAATTGATGTCTACTAGGGCTAAGAATGATTCTCTATATAATCCTGATTTTGGCACTAAGCTGGAAAGAGGGATACTTCGGATAACCCCTGATCTTATGCTCGAGGTACGCAAAACAATGAAAGAAAAAGGGATACCTTCTGACCTTGCTAAGGAAAGCAAAGTAGATTTGTTACAAGTTTTAAATGAAAGAAGATGAAACTAGTAACGTTTTTCAAGAATTAAAACATCCACAAGTGAAATATCATAATAACTTGCATAAGCATTTCCAAAAACACAAAGAGATTTTGGTAGAACTCACTGAAAATTATGATGAGATTGGCCAAGAAATAAAACTATTTCACAAGTATCTTAGTATGATTGAAACCCAGTGTGAACAAATAGCATCTGGCTATCAAATTTTTCTTCGCGATGATAAAGATATTCCTGTTTCTACTAATGTTGTCACAAGAAGGGGTGCAGTTGTTACAGGACCCTTAGGACCACCAGAATATGAAGCTGAAAAAGAGCGAAAGGAAAAAGCCTTGCTCGAAGCAAGCCAAGAATATGATACGTTGGTGGATCCTCAAGATGAGATTGAAACACAAGGTCAAACCAAGGAGGACCAAAATGATGCACAAGATGACCATTATGACTCTGATGTAGAGACGGTTGATCCAAGAGAAGATAAAGAAAGAAGCAAGGAAGATGAAGTTGTTGTAGTAGAAAAGAAGAAAAGCAATAAGAAACAACAAAAGAAAGCAACCAAAGAACCTGACCCCCCATAAAAGGTAAAAGACAAGAGTAAGTCAGGTGAGAAAAAACTTCCTTATCCAGATCAAAAAAATAAAGCACCGGATCAGGTAATTTGTAATTCTTTTACAAAGGCACTTAGTGACCTTCGTCTGGAAATTCCATTTGCAGATGCAATCAAAGTTCCTACTTATAGTAAATTCCTCCGTGAATATTCTTAGTAGAAAGAAAGAAATAACTAAAACTGTTGCTATGGTAACTAGTTATCCTGCTAATGGGAAGTTGTTGTCTAAGTCTGGAGATCCCGGAATACCACCTATTTCATGCTCAATAGGTAAAACTGATATTCATAATGCCTTGTGTGATCTTGGAGCAGGAGTTAGTGTAATGCCATACCCCCTCTATAAAAGGGTAGGATTAGGGGAGTATTCTCCTACTACTATCACTTTATAGATGGCTGAAGGGTCCACTAAACAACCCGTTGGTATGATCGAGGATGTTTTACTTAGAATAGATGAGCATGTTATTCCCACTAATTTTATCATTCTTGAAATGCCAGAAGATGAAAAATTATCTATAATACTTGGAAGACCTTTCCTTAGTACTGTAGGTGCATCAGTAGATTATGCTGAAAGAAAGATAATCTTCAATGTTTATGATGCTGAAATCATCCGGCATTTTCCAAAGAAGCTAGAAGTAGGAGAAAGAAATGTTCCACCGGCAAAACGAGTTCATGTGGTAAGTGCCTTTGATAAGGGGCAACCCAAGGTAAGAATTCGAGAACGGAAGAAAGGTTGAGTAACTCAACCAGTCCTAATAAAAGCTTAATGGGAGTCAACCCATATCGTCAATAAAATAGATTAGAGAATAAAAGTTTCATCGCATTCCTACTACTTTTTCATAGACATTCTTGCGGAAGCGTGCCCGTGAAGATGAAGTTGTCAAAAAGTAGTAGAAACATTGATTGAATGATTTTAAGAATAAGAATAAAAAAATTAGTTTGAAGTTTTTCATCTAAAGAAGCTAAAATTTTGCTTTTAATAAAGCCAATGTTGGTCGACCATTTCTACCATTAATTTTCTGTCCAAAATAGGGTATTTCGCTAAGTTTTGGGATAAGAAGGTATCCTCGAAGAAATAGAATTTTTTTTGATGATTACTGATGGTTTAACGACCAACTATACGGTGGGAATAAAAATTCCGGTCGTATAGTTCCAGTCGTATAGATGTCTTTGTCATCAATAAATTTTCCTCGAAGACACAGAGAGTTTAACGACCAACTATACGGCGGGAATAAAAATTCCGCCTGTAAAGTTCCAGTCGTATAAATATAAATGCTTCGAACAAAATTCTTTGAAAAATATTAGGAGTTTAACGACCAACTATATGGCGGGAATAAAAATTCCGGCCATATAGTTCCGGTCGTATAGATATCAATGCCTTCGAAGAAATTCATTCCAAAGGTACTGAGAATTTAACGACCAACTATACGGCGGGAATAAAAATTCCGGTCGTATAGATATCGATGCTAGTTTTAGAAATTTATCTCGAGAGGTAGACAGTTTAACGACCAACTATACAGCGGGATCATTGTGATACGGCCGTATAGTTGCATCCGTATAGCTATTTTCTATATAAAGAAACCTTAGTTGGCGGCGCCGCCGCAACTATACGGGCGGAACAACATCACTCGCTCGTATAGTTCCGGCCGTATAGTTTGGTGCGACCACAAAATCGCACCGGGCGGCTAGGTCTTCCTCCTCTCCTCATTATTTCTCTCATATTCTCTCTCCAAACCTCTCAAAATCCACCTAGAACTCTTGATTCTTCACAGATTTCATTCGTTTGAGTGGAGGAATCAACAGATCGGTATGTTTCTCTCCCTATCCATGCTTTATTTTCAGATTTCCATGGTTGAAACTCTCACATTGATCTAGTAGATGAACTCAAGCTTATTTCATTTTTCCTATTAATTTCTCACATTAGGATTGATTTTTGCACGTAGAATCGTTCATATATCATGTAGAAACTATATGCCTAAGGTTTTATGGTGAAATTTTTCAGTGCATCACGATGAACAAAATCGGTAACCTCTTTCGTTCGAGCAAGCGACAACAAGGTGAGGGCTCGAGCTCGGGGTCTCGAGCCCCGTGCAACTCCAAGTTGGACATTGTCTCATCGAGGAGGGTGCTTCCCACACGTTGGGCCGACCACAACTTTCTCACCGCAGCAGGGTTGAAGGAGGATTTTGACCTCATGTGCAACATGGCGGGTTGGCGGTACTTGGCTTCGCAAGCCACGACACCTACGCCGAGCTCACCCATGAGTTCCTTGCCTCCTTCTATGACGACCACAGGGAGAAAGGTAACATGTGCACGATAAGCTTCACCATGAACCGGCAGCACTACGAAATAAATTTCGACCAATTTTGCAATGCCTTCAGCTTCCCTCATACTGGGGAGCCCAATGTTACTAACCTCTATAGCGTCACAAGTGGAGAGACTTGGGAGGTTATTTCTGCCAATGGTGGCAAGCAATTTTATCAGAAGAAGATGTCCACCATTCAGAACCCAACCATCCACTACTATGCTTTGTTCCTCACCAACACACTACTGGGAAGGGGTGACTCTGGTTCCATGGCCAATGCGGACATGGCAATGATCACCAAGGCTCTCTTCCCCACTTCACCGCAAAGCCCCAGTCCTACGGCTCTACTTATCCAGCACCTTCGGCACAAAAGCAACAAGACCAAAGGTGATATTCGCATTGGTGGATTGGTAACCCACCTTGCCTATGTATTAAATATTGTACTACCTGTTATGGAACCTGTTGACGGCTCCAAACTTATGGATGTCAAGTATTTGACTGCTTGTGGCTTCCTTGGTGTTTACCATGCTAACCGGAGGCTCTGAGCATATCAATTCAGTTATCTTGGTGATGCATAGGGTGAGAAGGTTCAGTTGCCATGCCCGCAAGCCTTCTTGATTGTGGAGAAGAACACTTGGATCCTCACCAACGACCAAGTGATGGAGATCATGGACGAGCACTAGCCCGATGAAGAGGAAGGTGAAGAAGGAGGACAGCAGGATGAGGAGGAGTAGGAGTAGGAGTAGGAGGAAGAGCAGGGACACAACCCTGCTTGGGAGGGACAACATCAGTAGCAAGGGGGAGCTTGGGACCCATGGCCCAACCAGCCACAACAGGGGTACAACTATGTCCCCTATCAAGAGTTCTAGCAGCTCAACCAGTGCATTGGGGAGATCGACCACACTCTTCAGGAAGTGAATGAAGATGTGAATACTTTGACTCACAACTTCAGTCACTTCATGATCCACTTCCTCCACTACTACCAGCAGTATCCGCACCAGCCGCCAAATGACGGCAACAACTGAGCCTAGCAATAGCCTAAGCTTGGGGAGGTTTCAAACCTCCAAACTTTGCATTCATGTTTTTATTTCTTCTTTTGATTTATTTTATTGAAATTTGCATGTTTATTTTCAGTTTTGCATTCCTAAACCGAAAATACAAAAAAATTAGTTGCAACTTTATTTGCAAGTTCGTTTCTTTGTTTCTTTCGAAAATTGCTTAGTTTCAGGTGATTTGGTAATATGGAAATACAGAAGGGGTTCGACTCAAATACGAGAATGAAGCAAGAAAAATGATTTATCATATTCCTTTCATCACCCTCTTTGCAACCTTAAATTGATCCTACAATTATTTACTCGCTTGCACTGAAGTCACTCCCCACTTAGCTTGTTATCCTATAAATTCTATTTCTTAGCCAGTGTCTCCCTTTTAGCTTTGAAACAATGTGCAATGAACTTGGTTAAAAATACTTCCTACATTTTTACAACAAGAGAAAGCATCTGAAAGATGACTTGAGTCCATGCTTAGCACAAAGCATTTGATTTTAGAACTACTCCATCCCATTTTAGCTTAATATAAATAGACTCGATAGTACCATTGATTGAAGTTGTTTGATAAAATGGATGCTTCGAAGTAGTAGAGATTATGCCACTACTTTTTCTAATAATTATTGTAAGATATTTCTTTACGTGTGTCATTACAACTCTGTCGTGCTCCATGGGGAACTATTAACTTCGTTGGCCAACGAACGATCTAAATGTGGGAAACCACTTGATTTCGGCTATTGAGTTATGTAAACGTCTGTAGCAGCAATGCTATGATGTGTAAATTTTTTAGTCTCCTCATGGTTTCATGTTCCAAGTGAAGTTGTAGTACTCCTCTAGCCTATTATTTCTCAACAATTATTTATTGGCATGGTCACGAGTGCGCAACCCAGCCCCAATTAACATGTTAAAAATAGTGGCATGATTTCTCTATGAAAGAGCTGAAGTTTTTGAAAGACAAAAGAAAGAAAAAGGTGCTTTGAGAGTCTTGAAATTTTGACATGGGAGTAGATGAGTTGTTCTTAAATTAAATGTTTTGATGCCAACTTATACTCTTAATTGGTTAAACGAACAAGAACAAAAAGTTTTCATCTCTCAAGAAAGAGAGGCACCAAAATAATTTGTCTCACTTTCCTAGCTAAACTTTCGACACTTGCTTATTTGCTGACAATATATACGTGGTTAGGAAGTGGACTCAGTGCAATCTTGTGAATACTTGTATGATCATATTTAAGATTGCAGGAATTGTGAAGAAAAGAATTTGACACCAATTCAAACTTGTAAGTTCCTTTATTTTCAGTCTCGAATCTCTGCCATTCTTCCTTATTTCCTTGTCACTCGAGGGCGAGCAACATCTAAGCTTGGGAGAGTTGATAGCTGTGAGATTCAACACATTTTATGGCTTTTATTGATGGTTTTCTCCCGGATTTGATCATTTTATGGCTTTACCTGACGCTAATACTTCGGTAGCAAAGAAAACTTGGTTTTTACTGTGTGTTTCAGGTTCTAAACATCAATAGAAGGTTTTAACTAGAGAAACAAAATATTCTAGAGAAAACAAGCAAGTCTCACTCTAGAAGCACGTGAGGGGACCTGACAGAAGCTTTAACGAGCAACTATATGGCGGGAATATTTTTCCGGCCGTATAGTTGCCGCCACCTCTGTCTTGTCAAAAGGGACAACTTCTGTGAAGGGACCAAGGACAGAAACACAATGCAGCAGCCGCCACACCATCCAGAAGGGAGAAAGAAGAGATCCGGAGAAGAAGGAGAAGACGGTCTTCATCTTGCTCCATGATCTTCAACCTCCTAGCCAATACACCTCCATAGCCACTACTTGTACTTTAGAGAGAGAGGGATCTCCACCTTGCAAGACTAGGGTTTGAGATTGTTTCTTCCCATCTTGAATTGTGTTGGACATTTTTCTATTCTTATTGTGGATCTCCATGGTAATACCAAGAAGAATTTCCTTTATTTGATTATATTGATGATCCGTTCTTCTCTCATGTGTGAGTAATTCCCTTGGGCGTGGGAGATGTAGGGGATTGGTGAGATGTGATGTGCCTTCATATATTTTCCATTATTTTGTGATTGATTCTAATTACTATATTATGTGTGCTTGACTATCTGTGGGATGCCTAATGCTTGTTGTCCAATTAAGGGCCTAGACAACATGATGCTTTGTTTTACATAGATAAGATCTTGTTTGCTAGTGGACCGGCGACCCCGGGTGACACGGGGATATCAATGGAAAACTAGTAGACTCGAGGGTAACGAGGAACCACTGTGCTTATTGCATTAGTCCGATCCAATGAGCTTAATCGCTAAGCGACCTGAAGGGTCTTAATCGTCTAGTGTCTGACCATGGTTTTGGTAATAGGCTAGTAGGATTATTGAAGTTGGGATGAAATCTACCAAGAGGAGTTCCAGCTAATTATGGGTTGCTTTCCTACACATATATTTATAAGATTGTAATTGTTACATTTATCATTCGTCCACCTAGCACATTCACTATCACCATGAACTGAATCTCCTCGCGCCTTCTTTTGCCATCTATAGTAAACAACAAACAACCAAGTCGTTCTTTACTTTTATGCTTTATATTTCTGAAGTTTACATTTTAGTTCTATTTAAATACATCTCATTTAATCAAAACCCATTCCTAATTCAACACTTGCGGTCAATTCACTTGAAGACCTATGACAACTTCGGGTGTGATAGAGACTTCACCCATAAACACTTACCTTTGGGCTCCCTGTGGGATCGATATCTATACTTCGAAACTAGCTACAAACGATCTATGCACTTGTAGACATCATTGGTGCATTAGTTCGAGTTCTCGGTGAGGATTCGGTTGGGTGAAAGGTGAGAAGCTTTTTACTCTTGGGTTCCTAGAGCCCTAGACAGTTTAGTTCTTTTGCAAGTTTATGGATTACTTGGGGCCTGCAATTAAGTTGTGGAGGTTGCCCCAAGCTTTGCTTGTTGGGAGGATCCAATTGAGTTGTGGAGAAGTGCCCCAAAATTTGTGAGAGGTTACGGATTGCCACTGACAAGTGCACCGATAGTGGGGAAGTGAATTAGGCCTCTTGTGGCAAGGTTCACATTAGAATAGTGTGAGGCCTCTTGTGGCGTTGGTGGTCTTAGTACTGTCCACCCCTCCAATGAGATGTACTCCCTTTATGGGAGGAACTCGGCAATGCATCATCGTCTCCGCATGCCTCGGTTATCTCTATACCCGAGCTATTTACTTATACACTTTATTTTGTGATAGCCTTCGTGCTTGAAGTCATATATCTTGCTATCACATAGTTTCTTGTATTTCTTTGCATAAGTTGTTGGTGCACATAGGTGAAGCATAGTTTATATAGGTAGTGTGCTTGACAAAGTAAACACTAGTTTTATTCCGCCTTTGTTAATCCCATCTCATAAAAGCTATAAACCGCCTATTCACCCCCCCTCTAGGTGGCATCTATGTCCTTTAAAATAGCCCATCTATCTTTATGTTCTAACTCTTCTAGGAGGTGACAAGCTTTACCATAAACCATCTTATAAGGAGACATTCCCATAAGATTTTTAAAAGCTGTTCTATAAGCCCACAGAGCATCATTAATTTTAGTTGGCAAATCAGACCTAGCTCTATTAACTGTCTTTTCCAATATGAGTTTGATTTCCCTATTACTTAGTTCAACTTGACCACTAGTTTGAGGATGATATGGATATGCTACTCTATGATTAACACCATAATTTGATAAAGTTTTTCTAAGAACACCACTTAAGAAATGAGAACCACCATCAGTAATTAGAAATATAGGTACTCCAAACCTAGAAAGATTATGTCCTTGAGCATCTTCATTATTGTAGCATGATCTGCACTTTTGGTTTGAATTGCTTCCACCCACTTTGTAACATAGTCCATTGTAACCAAAATGTAAGTATGTTTTGTTTTTATGGAGGGAATGGCCCCATAAAGTCAAATCCCCACACATCAAATGGTTCAAATGGTAGTGAATAGTTCATAGGAATTTCATTACTTTTACCAATATTTCCAATTCTTTGACATTTTTCACATGCTTTAATATAGTTAGCACAATCCTTAAATAAAGTGGGCCAATAAAAACCAGAATGTAATACCTTTGTTGTGGTGCGGTCTCCTGCATGATGTCCTCCATAAGGATTGTCATGACAATCTCTTATGATATCCTTCTTCTCAAATTCAGGCACACAACATCTAATAATACCATCCACACTTTTCTTATACATGAACGGGTCATCCCAAAAGTAATGTATAAGATCATATAAGAATTTCTTCCTTTGTTGTGAAGTGAAGTGTGGTGGCATGACTTTTCCAACAATAAAGTTATCATAATTAGCAAACCAAGGAGATGCTACTATAATGCTAGATATATTAATGTTTGCAAGATGTTCATTAGCAAAGTTATTATTAATAGGAATAGGGTCTACTAGAATGTTTTCCATTCTAGATAAGTGATCATCTACCAGATTATCTTCACCTTTCCTATCAAAAATGGCCAAATAAAATTCTTGAAGTAAAAGAACCATCTTATTATCTACGCTTATCATCTTTCTTGTTCATGAGATATTTAATAGCAGAATGATCAGAGTGCACAATAACTTTAGAATCAACAATGTAAGGTCCAAATTTATCACATCAAAGATTGTTGCTAAGAATTCCTTTTCAGTAGTAGCATAGTTTCTTCAAGCACCATCAATTGTTTTACTAGCATAGTATATAACATTTAATATCTTATCAACTCTTTGGCCTAAAACAACCCCTATAGCATAATCACTAGCATCACACATGATTTTTTAATGGTAAATTCCAATTAGGAGGTTAAATTATAGGAGCACATATTAAAGCATTCTTTAAAACATTAAATGACTCTACGCAATCATCATTAAAAGAGAATGGAACATCCTTTTTACCAAAGGTTAGTTAGAGGCTTTGGTATTTTAGGGAAGTCTTTAATAAACCTTCTACAGAAACCTGCATGCCTAAGGAAGCTTCTTATACCTTTGATATCCTTGGGATATGGTAGCTTTTCTATGTCTTCTATCTTGGCACGGTCCACTTCAATGCATCTTCCTGAAATGCGGTGTCCAAGAACAACACCTTTTGTCACCATAAAATGGCACTTTCCCTAGTTTAGGACTAAATGTTAGTCCTCATAGTGCTGCAAATTTTTTTTAAGGTTGAGCAAGAAATTTTTGAAAGAGGTACCATACATAGAAAAGTCATCCATGAATACTTCCATAATTATTTCAATATAATTAGAAAATATAGCATTCATGCATCTTTGAAAATTATCAAGAGAATTACATAAACCAAATGGCATTCTCCTATAAGAAAAGTACCAAAAGGACATGTGAAAGTTGTCTTTTCCTAATCATATTTATGCACATCAATTTGGAGAAACCTAAGTAACCATCTAGATAGCAAAAATGTGAATGTTTTGACAAACTTTCTAGCATTTGATTAATGAATGGAAAATGGTAATGATCTTTATGAGTAGCTTTATCGAGTTTTCAAAATCAATGCACATTCTATAACTAGTAACAGTTTGTTGAGCTACAAGTTCATTTTCATCATTTGGAACAACAGTTATTCCACCCTTTTTAGGCACACAATGAACAAGACTAACCGATTTACTATCAGCTATGGGATAGATAATACATGTCTCAATGAGTTTGATTATCTCCTTTCTTACCACTTGTATTTTTGGATGAAGATGGCATTGATAATCAACAACAGGCTTTACATCTTCTTCCAAGTGAATTTTATGCATACATAAAGCATGGATTATACCTTTCAAGTCATCAAGTTAATAGCCAATGGCTGCCCTATGAGCTCGAAGTACTTCAAGTAACTTGATGTTTCTTCAACTGAAATGTTAGCAATAATAATAAGTTGATATATTTTATTTTCATCAAGGAATGCATATTTCATATCTTCAGGCAAGGTTTTAAGTTCAAAACTAGGATCTTCCTTAGGTGGAGGTAATTCTCCTAGATCATCGGGCGAAATATGTAATTCTAATTGAGGTGGTTGCTGAGATAGTATTTATTCTAAAGCTTCTTTTTCTTCATCACAAAAATGTTCCTCTTGGTTAAGAACATATCACTCCATCACGTCTGATGAAGCAACTACCACAGAAGAAAGAGTCTCCACTATGTCTTTAGCAAATTTTTATTTTTCTAAATGTTTATTAGTAAACTTAGAAAAGTTAAACTCTAATCTTTCTCCAACACATTTAATGAACACTTTTTATTTAGGTAAACTAATTTCAGCACCCATAGTATGTAAGAATGGTCTACCAAATATGATGGGACAAAATGAATCTTGGGAGTAACCAAGCACAATAAAATCTGTGGGGTATTTAATTTCAACATCTCTAACCATACTAAGGGGACAAATATATTATTTATTAGCAAGTTGGATAATTATACTTGTCTCTTCCATGTGTATGGGATCAATATTAGGCTTAATTTCAAGATATAAAGAATATGATATCACACTTATACTTGCTCTGATATCACAAAGACCATTATAACATGTAGTTTAAATTGGACATGATATAATGGGTTTACCAACTTTTGCGGTATTCCCTTGAATTACCTTGGTGGAATCGTCACATAAATAAACATCACAAGGATTTTCTTCATTTAGTTCTTTGATGAAAGAAATTTGATGTTGAACTTCAATTTGTTCATATGGTTCACTGCATCTTCTATCACACTTGTTTGCAATAGTAGTGAGTAAATTTTCCTTCACTTTACTTGGGTATGTAGGAGCGTCAACATACTCCTCAATTTTGGCAGATGATACTTGATTAACCTGCTTAATAACTTTGGGAACAATGATGGAGTGTTTAATTGGCTTGATGGCTCAGTGTCGGTGCCAGAAAAATGCTGGAGCAATGATGATGTAGAGCTCGTTGGGAACCCCAAGAGGAAGGTATGATGAGCACAGCAGCAAGTTTCCCTCAGTTATGAAACCAAGGTTAATCGAACCAGTAGGAGCAAGGAAACACCCCAAAGGTGTTGCTAGCTGAGCCTTGGCAGGGCGCACTACCGGTGCTAGTAGCAACGTGGAGACCTACACAACACAACCAACTTTGTCCCCAACTTGCGATGAGGTTGTCAGTCTCACCATGTTTTGCGGAAAACAAAGGATTAAACGTATCGAATGGAAAGAAGTAAAAGTTTGCAGAAAGTAAACAGAAAGCAGTAAAAGATTGTAGATTGAATGTAAAAGACAAGGACCGGGATCCATAGTTCACTAGATGTGGCTCTCCTTAGATAGATAACATGCTGGGTGAACAAATTACAGCGGGGCAATTGACAAACATCGAGAAAGCAATACATGCATATACTAATCATCTTGACTCATTTGGAACTTGATTGGGCATTACAACATTATACATAGACCGCCATCCAACTGCATCTATGACTAATAATCCACCTTCAGGTTATCATCCGAACCACCTCCAGTATTAAGTTGCAAGCAACAGATTATTGCTTTACGAACTGCGTGCAAAGTAAACAATACGATTGTTCTATGAACAAAGGATTGTTGTTTTCTCCCTAGTAGCAACATCACATCTAGTACCTTAGAGATTTCTGTCACTTCCCCAGATTACCAGAGGCATAAACCCACTATCGAGCATAAATACTAACTCTTGGAGTTGCTAGCATCTACTTGGCCAAGATAGCTACTAACAACGGAAAGCATGCAAGATCACAAATAACAAAGACATGATAGAATCAATAATCAATCTAAAATAGCATCTCAATATCCATCGATCCCCGCAAACACAACATGTAGAATTACAAATAGATGATCTTGATCATGAACGGAGCTCACATGATCTAGACATGAAAGCACAAAGGAGGAGAACCAGCCATCTAGCTACTACATGGATCCGTAGTCCAAGGATGAACTACTCACGCATCACACTGGAGGCTTGCATGGTGATGAAGAAGGCCACCAGGGTGAATTCCCCTCTCTGGCAGGGTGCCGGGAAGAGCTTCAGATCCCACCCGATCTAGGGATGGAGGTGATGGTGGCTACAGACTCTTTCGTGGATTTTTGGTCGGGTACTTAGGGTTTACGTCCCGAGGGCATCTTATAGTCGGAAGGGGAGGCCAAGGGGGTGCCAGGGCTGGCCTCACCACCCCCTGGCGCAGGCCAGGCTAGGCCGCGCGGCCAGGTGGTGTGGTGGCCCCCTAGACCCTCTCCGTCTCGTACTCTGGCATCCGATGACTTCCAGAAAAATAGGCACTTTGGCTTTTGTCCCGTCCAATTCTGAGAATATTCACTTTCTGACTTTCCTGGAACCAAAAACAGCAGAAAACAGGCAGCTGGCACTGTGGCTCTTGTTAATAGGTTAGTCCAAGAAATCATATGAAAAGTAGTCCAAAGTTGGAACAAAACACAAGAAAGTGGATAAAGCCAAGCATGGAACATCAAAAATTATAGATACATTTGCAATGTATCAACATCCCCAAGCTTAACTCCTGCTCGTCCTCGAGTAGGTAAGTGATAAAAAGAAAGAATAATTTTTGAGGTGACATGCACCATCAAAGACTTGATCAAAGTATTTGTAAAACATTCAAAGCTGGGATCATAGTACTTCAATCATAACATGAAAGACAAAGTTCTAGCAATAAGCAAAGAAACTATGATGCAAGATGAAAAGACACAAACAAAAGATTCATGAATAACAATGCTTTGCAAGACGTTTGTTTGTTTCACATAAATAAAACATAGCATAAAAGTATTCAGCTTGTCCCTCAGTAGAATAGCAAATATAAATGCATAGGACACCTTCAAAGTTCATAAGAGTGACTAGATACAATAGTTTAAAACAAGCAATATCAAAGTATGCATCAATCAACTAGTCTTGGGACAATGCACATAGAACTAAGAATGGCCACTATGCTCTCAAAGTAGGTGCATAAAGGTAAAAGGTGGAGACTCAATATAATGGTGGAAGAAAGGCCTTCATAGAAGGAAGTAGGGATTCAAGTCTCATAAAGAGCTTCCAAAAATCATGGTACTTATAGCTTTCAGCTCTCATTGCCCCTATCATAAGCATCTTGAAGTGATTAAGGTTAAAGTGAACAAACTATGGTGTACATGATTGACGAAGTATAAGTCAGAAATCTCATGTCCCTTGTATACGAGGGCCGCTCCTCATGCTACTCAAGTTTAGTCACCGGTAAGTTCTTGTCATCGTAAGTACATGTGTGTCATAGAGAACTGCCAACGGGGTACCCCTTTCCCGATGATACGGAAGAATCCCCATATCAAAATGACAAGGCAAGCAGACAACAAGCATCTCAGCAATCTTCTAATTTACCATGGGAATATGGTGCTTTTTCTCTCTTCTCTTTTTTCTCTTTTCTCTTTTTTCTCAATATAGGACTCTTTTTTTTATAAGAAGAATGGTTCATAGACAGCTCATTATGGTTACGCTGCAGGTTTCCACCATGTCAGCATGGATTAGACCAGCAGCCCAGGCGTTTCTCTAACACATATACATAACTCCATGGACTTACAAGCTCCCCTTTCATTTCACACCGACGACATCCATATACAAAAGAGCATGATATCAACCAGGTACAAGTACCAAGTGCAATGTTGAAAGCGTTCCCCATGAAAGCATGGTTCTGCTAATCCCTAACAAATAAGTGCAAGCATATATAACATAGAAGACATAATGGTTCAAGTTTATTAAGGGCAAGAAATGTAAAGTGTGCCATCAAGTTCGTGAGAGCTTTAATCACTAGTTTTTTAAGGGAATATGCCCGAGAGGCAATAATAAAGTGGTTATTATCTTATTCCATGTTTATGATAAATGTTTATTTTGCATGCTATAATTGTATTGATCGGAAACATCAATACATGTGTGTTTAATAAACAAAAAGGGTTCCTAGTTATGCCTCTCTTATAGACTAGCTTGTTGATTAACAAGATGATCAACGTTTCCTGATCATGGACATTGGATGTTGTTAATAACAAGGTCACACCATTGGTGGAATGATGTGATGAACATTCATCCGAAGTATAGCATTACGATCAAGTCATTATGTTTATATTGCTATAACATCATACGAAGTAATCTTAGTCCTTAGACCATGAGATCATGTTAATTGCTAACACCGGAAGAGTATCTTGATAACATCAAATGTCACACCATAACAGGGTGACTATAAAGGTGGGTTCAGTGCTAGGAAGGTGTTATGTTGAGGCTCATGGATCAAGAGTGGGATTTGTCCATCCCGATGACGGATAGATATACTCTGGGCCCTCTCGGTGATATCACATTGAAATAGCTTGCAAGCAAGTGATGTGATCACTAGAATGTTATATCACAGGAACGAGAAAAGAGTGCATGTCGGTAACAAGATCAAACTAGGTATGGAGATACCGATGATCGAATCTCGGACATGTAATATATCGCGAGACAAAGGGATTTAGTTACTAGCGTTAAAGGTTCTCAGGATCACAGAAGTCATCGTTGAATGTATAGGAGTCAGTATGGATCTCCAGGTCCCGCTTCTGATTATTGATCTGAGAGGGGTCTCGATCATGTCTGCATTGTTCGCGAACCGTAGGGTGACACACTTAAGGGATACCGACACCATTTGGAGCAAATATGTTTCAGATAAAGATTTAAGAAAGCGCTGGAATTATTTCAATAGACACCGAAACTGTTTCGGGTGAAATTGCTGAAATTGGTTCTGCGTGTAATATTGAAATGTTGTAGGGGGTTTTATGTGAATGTTTGTTAATTAAAGTAATTAACAAAATTCTGAATAAAAATAATAAAAGAGTTTTATTAAATGAGAGAGCATTAAATTTAGAGAAATTTAATCCATTTAAAGTGGAGACTTTAAAAGGGAATGTGAAGAGGCATTTTAATGTGGAGGGGTTACCACCACATGAATGGAGGAGGTGAAGGGTCACCTCCCCATGGACCGGCCATGAAGGAGGGGTACCGTCCCCTCCTCCTATAAAAGGCCACCCTCTCCTTACTTCTCACTCACACCTCCTTGTGAAGGATCTCTCTCCTCCTCTAGTATTATTCCCCCATGGTCTCGGATTAGCGAGATACATGTTCCCGGTGGCTTTATCTGGAAAGGAGTTGCTGCTTCCGCTGCTTTGCTGGAGCGAGGGATGGAGGTTGTCGGGGTACCGGACGTGTGTGCGATCACGGATACACCGCTACTTTGCGGTGCTGGACTTGGTGTTGCTGGAGCTGGATATGATGGACGTGGTGGAGCCGGACCTGCTGGACTTCCTCACGATCTTGAGATCGGCAAGTGTACGACTACATCAACCACGAGTTCCTACTCGTTAACAAAGCTCGTTGTCTACGAGGGTAAGTTCGTGTTGGATGTATGTACACCCGTTGCTTTGTACCTAGTAGATAGATCTTGGCGTATAGTTCACATCGTAGGAAATTTTTTGTTTTCTATGTTGCGGACCCAACAGTTTTCTCATAACAAGTTTAATTTGGAAGGTAAACAAAAGCATGAATATAGTTGGAATATCATAAGCTAGTAGGTAGGTATGGTGGACTCTTTGTAATAACTTGGTTTAGGGAGTTGGATGCATGAGTGGAACTGATACTTGGTTGTGGAGGCTAGCAAAAGACTGGGAGCGACAAACTAAGAGAGCAATAATGGCCATAATCATGCAGAGCGACAAAACATCATTGATCAAAGCATAAAGTGATACTACAAGTTGAAAACTAAAGGATCATAAAGGCTATGTTGACTTGATATAGTCATAACATGGTGTGAGCATGCGCCAAGTCAACCCAAATAAAGCATCAAAGGAGAATACCACTATACTATGCTTTAATATGCTAAAACAACGCATGATTCATCCAAGGCACATTAAGCAATCTCAATTGTTTATAACAATTCATGCTACAGCAAAGAATACTAAGCATAAAGCCAAAACAATATCAAGCATGGCATGACAAAGCATAGGCCACAGTAAAAAACAAGCTCTTTTTACGACATAAGCAACTTTCCTACTCTTTTCCAAACCAAACCAAACTATTTGCAAACCAATGTATGAAAGAGGGGGTCCAACCAATTTATTCAGCAAACTAGCAAACAAAAGCAAACGAAAAACCAAAACAAAAACGAAAAAGAAGACGCTCCAAGAACAACACAACTGTGCATGAAACAATAAAAATGAAGCGTTTGGAAGAAACCTGAGATTTTTATTGATGAAGAAGGGGATGCCTTGGGCATCCCCAAGATTTGGTGCTTGTACTTCTTGGATATTTCTTGGGGTGACACGCGTGGCATCCCCAAGCTTGAGCTTTAGTCCATCCTTCATCTCATTACTCATTCCTTCCATACACCTGAAATTTTTCCTTCATACAAAACTTCACACAATCTTTATTAGCAACATTAGTGCACTCAAGATAAAAGGTCTTAAGGTTCAGTTCTAACACCAAATAAACTTCCATTAGAACACTAGCTACTGTAGCACTTCCCTCAAAAAGCTCAGTTTCCTAAAAGAACTCAAAAAGGAATCAACAAGAAGCAAATGCAGAAAATGGCAGAAATCTTTCAAAACAGACCATCAGGTAAAGACGAATTTTTTCGAAGACCTTATGTTGCTCAAATCAAAAAGTGTTGAACTAACGAAAGTTAGATAACAACCTGGGGCAGAAGCACAAACATTCACGCCTCAAAAAGACGTTCAGAGATTTTACAATTTTTTTTACGGTGAAGCATAGAAATCTGTTTTGGGACAACAACTTTTCCAATCATTACTTGTGTCTCATTAGAGGTTACTCTTGGCACAAAAAAGAAATAAAAAGGATAAGGAGAGGTTATTACTGAAGTAATAACTTCTAAGACTTATCTAAAACTTTTGGGTTATCTCCCAATAAGTACTTTTCTTTAACGCCTTTAAGTTAGGCTTGATAGTTTGAGAAGATGCTCAGATAAGAAATATGAATTGAAGTAAAAGAGAGCATCACGAAGCCAATTCAAAACACATTTAAGTCTAACCCACTTATTATGCATAGGAATCTTGTAAGAAAATAAATCAAAGAAGCACACAGTAACAAGAATGGGTAGACAAAACAAGAGTAACTTCAAAACTTTTAGCACATAGAGAGGTGTTTCGGTACCATGAAAACTTCTACAACCATATTTCCCTCTCTCGTAATAATTTTCAGTAGCCTCATGAATAAACTCAACAATATAACTATCACATAAAGCATGCTTTTCATGATCTACAAGCACTAGAGCTTTATTATAAACATTTTCGAAAGAATCCTTGGGAACATAACATTCATCCTCCTTTGATAAGCATGGGGACAATCAAATAAAGTAAGGGGTAAAGAGTTACTCTCATTAGAAGGTAGGGATGGGTAGATCCATTCTTCCTCCTCTTGATCATCACTCTCCTCCTCTTTTTCATCCAATGAGCTTCCAGTTTCAGCAATTTCTTCTTCCATTGGTGGAGAGCATCTATTAAGATATTCAAGAATATAGCCATTTTCTACCTTGTAATTATCAAAGCAAAATTTAAGTATATCATACGCCTCATATTTATAAGGTGAATCATCAGTATTTTCAAGCAAACTCGCAAGTTCAAATGCACCCTTTCAAGCAATAAATTCTTCAATTTGTTTCACATCATAAAAGTCATAAATCCCTTTAACATAAGAAGATATGGTAACATTATCATTATACTCACATTGAAAAGGGAGGTGTTTATAGCTCCTACAGCAACAAGATTTATCAAAGCAATAAATAACATTATAAGTGGAGCACACGTTTCTAGCAGTGGTATTCAATTTATCAATTTGTTCCCATAAGTGTTTCCCTTTTTGTGGCAAGCGATGTTCCTTATTATAATATTTTTGTTCTTCCATGAACCCACCTTGCCAATAAGACTCAGTTTCAAAGAAACCAACCATTGATAGAAAGCATGATAAAGCAAGACAATAATAGACCAACGAAAATACCAACTATAGTAGGAACTAATTTTTTTGTGTTTTTGAAAAAGAAAGCAAACTTGTAAAACTAATTTTTGTGTGTTTTTGATAAAGAAACAAGCAAACAAAGCAAAAAAGAAACTAAGCAAAACAAAAACAACAAAGTAAAGAGATTGGTTATGAGGGACTCCCCTTGTGAAGATGTCCTTGACTCCCCGGCAACGGCGCCAGAAAAATGCTTGATGGCTCAATGTCGGCGCCAGAAAAATGCTGGAGCGATGATGATGTAGAGCTCGTTGGGAACCCCAAGAGGAAGGTATGATGAGCACAACAGCAAGTTTCCCTCAGTTATGAAACCAAGGTTTAATCAAACCAGTAAGAGCAAGGAAACACCCCAAAGGTGTTGCTAGCGGAGCCTTGGCAGGGCGTACTACCGGTGCTAGTAGCAACGTGGAGACCTGCACAACACAACCACAAAACTTTGTCCCCAACTTGCGATGAGGTTGTTAATCTCACCCTGTTTTGCAGAAAACAAAGGATTAAACGTATCGAATGGAAAGAAGTAAAAGTTTGCAGAAAGTAAACACAAAGTAGTAAAAGATTATAGATTGAATGTAAAAGACAAGGACCGGGATCCATAGTTCACTAGAGGTGGCTCTCCTTAGATAGATAACATGCTGGGTGAACAAATTACGGCGAGGAAATTGACAAACATCGAGAAAGCAATACATGCATATACTAATCATCTTGACTCCTTTGGAACTTGATTGGGCATTACAACATTATACATAGACCGCCATCCATCTGCATCTATGACTAATAATCCACCTTCAGGTTATCATCCGAACACCCTCAGTATTAAGTTGCAAGCAACAGATTATTGCTTTACGAATTGCGTGTAATGTAAACAATACGATTGTTCTATGAACAAAGGATTGTTGTTTTCTCCCTAGTAGCAACAGCACATCTAGTACCTTAGAGATTTCTGTCACTTCCCCAGATTGCCAGAGGCATGAACCCACTATCGAGCATAAATACTAACTCTTGGAGTTGCTAGCATCTACTTGGCCAAGATAGCTACTAACAACGGAAAGCATGCAAGATCACAAATAACAAAGACATGATAGAATCAATAATCAATCTGAAATAGCATCACAATATCCATCGGATCCCCGCAAACACAACATGTAGAATTACAAATAGATGATCTTGATCATGAACGGAGCTCAAAAGATCTAGACATGAAAGCACAAAGGAGGAGAACCAGCCATCTAGCTACTACATGGATCCGTAGTCCAAGGATGAACTACTCACGCATCACACCGGAGGCTTGCATGGTGATGAAGAAGGCCTCCAGGGTGAATTCCCCTCTCCGGCAGGGTGCCGGGAAGAGCTTCAGATCCCTCCCGATCTAGGGATGGAGATGACGGCGGCTGATGCGCTCGACTTTCGACGTAGAGCTCGTTGGGAACCCCAAGAGGAAGGTACGATGAATATAGCAGCAAGTTTTCCCTCAGTTATGAAACCAAGGTTTAATCGAACCAGTAGGAGCAAGGAAACACCCCAAAGGTGTTACTAGCTGAGATTTGGTAGGGCGCACTACCGGTGCTAGTAGCAACGTGGAGACCTGTACAACACAACCACAGAACTTTGTCCCCAACTTGCGATGGGGCTGTCAATCTCACCGTGTTTAGCAGAAAACAAAGGATTAAACGTATGGAATGGAAAGAAGTAAAAGTTTGCAGAAAGCAAACACAAAGCAGTAAAAGATTGTAGATTGTATGTAAAGTAAAGGACCGGGATCCATAGTTCACTAGAGGTGGCTCTCCTCAGATAGATAACATGTTGGGTGAACAAATTACAGCGGGGCAATTGACAAACACCGAGAAAGTAATACATGCATATACTAATCATCTTGACTCCTCTGAGACTTGATTGGGCATTACAACATAATACATAGACCGCCATCCAACTGCATCTATGACTAATAATCCAGCTTCAGGTTATCATCTGAACCCCCTCTAGTATTAACTTGCAAGCAACAAATTATTGCTTTACGAATTGCGTGTAAAGTAAACAATACGATTGTTCTATGAACAAAGGATTGTTGTTTTCTCCCTAGTAGCAACATCACATCTAGTACCTTAGAGATTTCTGTCACTTCCCCAGATTACCAGAGGCATGAACCCACTATCGAGCATAAATACTAACTCTTGGAGTTGCTAGCATCTACTTGGCCAAGATAGCTACTAACAATGGAAAGCATACAAGATCTCAAATAACAAAGACATGATAGAATCGATAATCAATCTGAAATAGCATCTCATTATCCATCGGATCCCCGCAAACACAACATGTATGGATTACAAATAGATGATCTTGATCATGAACGGAGCTCACAAGATCTAAACATGAAAGCATAAAGGAGGAGAAACCAGCCATCTAGCTACTACATGGATCCTTAGTCCAAGGATGAACTACTCACGCATCACACCGGAGGCTTGCATGGTGATGAAGAAGGCCTCCAGGGTGAATTCCCCTCTCCGGCTGGGTGCCGGGAAGAGCTTCAGATCCCTCCCGATCTAGGGATGGAGATGATAGCGGCTACAGACTCTTTCGTGGATTTTTGATCGGGTACTTAGGGTTTTTGTCCCGAGGGCAACTTATAGGCGGAAGGAGAGGCCGAGGGGGTGCCGGGAGCCACCACACCACCCCCTGGCGCGGGCCAGGCCTGGCCACGCGGCCAGGTGGTGTGGCCGGCCCCTGGCCCCTCTCCGTCTCATATTCTGGCACTTGATCCCTTCCGGAAAAATAGGCACTTTGGCTTTTGTCCCGTCCAATTCCGAGAATATTCATTTTCTGACTTTCCTAGAACCAAAAACAGCAGAAAACAGGCAGCTGGCACTGTGGCTCTTGTTAATAGGTTAGTCCAAGAAATCATATGAAAAGTACTCCAAAGTTGGAACAAAACACAAGAAAGTGGATAAAACCAAGGATGGAACATCAATAATTATAGATACATTTGCAATGTATCAGCATCCCCAAGCTTAACTCCTGCTCGTCCTCGAGTAGGTAAGTGATAAAAAGAAATAATTTTTGAGGTGACATGCACCATCAAAGACTTGATCAAAGTATTTGCAAAACATTCAAAGATGGGATCATAGTACTTCAATCATAACATGAAAGACAAAGTTCTAGCAATAAGCAAAGAAACTATGATGCAACATGAAAAGGCACAAACAAAAGATTCATGAATAACATGCTTTACAAGACGTTTGTTTGTTTCACATAAAGAAAACATAGCATAAAAGTATTCAGCTTGTCCCTCAATAGAGTAGCAAATATAAATGCATAGGACACCTTCAAAGTTCATAAGAGTGACTAGATACAATAGTTTCAAACAAGCAATAACAAGTTATGCATCAATCAACTAGTCTTGGGACAATGCACATAGAACTAAGAATGGCCACTATGCTCTCAAAGTACATAAAGATAGAAGGTGGAGACTCAATATAATGGTGGAAGAAAGGCCTTTTGTAAAAGGAAGTAGGGATTCAAGTCTCGTAAAGAGCTTCCAAAAATTATGGTACTTGTAGTTTTCAGCTCTCATTGCCCCTATCATAAGCATCTTGAAGGTGATGAAGGTTAAAGTGACACAACTAAGAGGATATGCTTGACAAGTTATAAACCAAAATCTCATGCCCCTTACTTACGAAGACCGATCCTCATGCTACTCAACTTCAGTCACGAGTAAGCTCTTGTCATTGTAAGTATATGTGTATCATTAAGAACCGCCAACGGGGTACCCCTTGCACATGATACGGGAGCTTTCCCATAATCAAAATGATAAGGCAAGCAGACAATGAGCATCTCAGCGATCTTTTTATTTGCTATTTGCATAGGTTTTTATTGAGGATGCTTCATAGAGTGCTCATTATGGTGATGCTGCAAGTTTCCACCATGATTAGGCATGGCTTAGGCTAGCGGCCCAGACGTTTCTCTAACACACATACAAACTCCATGATCTTACAAGTTCCACTTTTATTTCACACCTCCGGGATCCGTAAGCAAAAGAACATGATATCAACGGGGTACAAAGTACAAGTGCAATGTTGAAAGCGTTCCCCATGAAAGATGGTTCTGCTAATTTCAACTTATAAAGCGCAAGCATATATGCAACAAAGAAGGACCCAATGGTTCAAGTTTATTAGAAGCAATAAAGTAAAGTGTGCCATCAAGTTCGTGAGAGCTTTAATCACTAGTGTTCTCATAACAAGTGGAAGGTCAACAAAAGCATGAATATACTTGGAATAGCATAAGCTAGTAGGTAGGTATGGTGGACTCTTTGGAAAAAGTTGGTTTAGGGAGTTGGATGCATGAGTGGAACTCATACTTTGTTATGGGGGCTAGCAAAAAACTGGGAGCGACAAACTAAGAGTGCAATAATGGCCATAATCATGCAGAGCGACAAAACATCATTGTTCAAAGCATAAAGTGATACTACAGGTTGAAAACTAAAGGATCATAAAGGCTATGGTGACTTGAGATAGTCATAACATGGTGTGAGCATGTGCCAAGTCAACCCAAATAAAGCATCAAAGGAGAATACCACTATACTATGCTTTAATATGCTAAAACAACGCATGATTCATCCAAGGCACATTAAGCAATCTCAATTGTTTATAACAAGTCATGCTACAGCAAAGAATACTAAGCATAAATCCAAAACAATATCAAGCATGGCATGACAAAGCATAGGCCACAGTCAAAAACAAGCTCTTTTTACCACATAAGCATGAACTTTCCTACTCTTTTCCAAACCAAACCAAACTATTCGCAAACCAAAGTGTGAAAGAGGGGGTCCAACCAATTTATTCAGAAAGCTAAGAAAACCAAGCAAACTAAAAAACAAAACAAAAACAAAAACAAAAAAGAAGACGCTCCAAGAAAAACACAACTGTGCATGAAATAATAAAAATGAAGCGTTTGGAAGAAACCTGGGATTTTTATTGATGAAGAAAGGGGATGCCTTGGGCATCCCCAAGCTTTGACGCTTGTACTTATTGAATATTTCTTGGGGTGACAATCGTGGCATCCCCAAGCTTGAGCCTTAGTCCATCCTTCATCTCATTACTCATTCCTTCCATACACCTGAAATTTTTCCTTCATACAAAACTTCACACAATCTCATTAGCAACATTAGTGCACTCAAGATAAATAAGTCTCAAGGTTCAGTTATAACACCAAATAAACTTCCATTATAACACTAGCTACTGTAGCACTTCCCTCAAAAAGTTCAATTCCCCAAAGGAACTCAAGAAGGAACTAACAAGAAGCAAATGCAGAAAATGGCAGAAATCTGTCAAAACAGACCAGCAGGTAAAGACGAATTTTTTCGAAGACCTTCTGTTGCTCAAATGAAAAAGTATTGAACTAACGAAAGTTATATAACAACCTGGGGCAGAAGCACAAAACATTACAGATCAATCCGACGTACAGAGCTCTCTCATGAATTTTTATGGTGAAGCATAGAAATCTGTTTCGGGACATCAACTTTCCCAATCATTACTTCACTCTCATTAGAGGTTACTCTTGGCACAAAAAGCAAATAAAAAGGATAAGGAGAGGTTATTACAGAGGTAATAACTTCCAAGACTCATCTAAAACTCTTGGGTTATCTCCCAACAAGTACTTTTCTTTAACGCCTATAAGTTAGGCATAAGAAGCAAAGAAAGAATCAAGTGTTCTCAAATGAAGAAGCATTAAGACCAAATTTTGTTTTCATAGGAGAAGCAAAAGAAATATTTTCTCTCTTTTTAGGGAAGTGTTCTATACCTTTCTTGAGTGGGAGTTGATATTTAATGGTGCCTTCTTTCATATCAATGATGGCACCAACAGTTCTAAGAAAAGGTCTTCCCAAAGTAATAGGACAAGAAGCATTGTATTCAACATCCAAAACATAGAAATCAACGGGGACATAGGAATCGTTAACCATAATAATAACATCATTAAGTCTCCCCATGAGTTTCTTTTTAGCATTAGCATCAAGTGGGACATTCAAATAACAATCTTGTCGTGGTGGTGTCACGGCAGATGCCATGGATAGGCTAAAGGTGGGGACTAATACACGCTAGGGGAATCCAGGGAGGGATAGTGAGGTGATTCCTCACACAGAAGTTTGTATTTTCTTTGCTTTTAAGATTACAAGTGCTCCTAGAGCTGTCTTGGCGAGAGGAGGAAGAATAAGCTCTCTTACTCTCACACACAGTTTACTCCTAAAACCCTCAACCAAATCAGAATAGCGGAACCCCTTCTACAGAGGCCCAAGCCCTCCTTATATAGGGGTGGCTAGGTCTCCACCTAGGGCATATGTGGAGGCATATTCCTGAGAATATGCCTTCTCCCAAAGTACCAAGCCGACCCGGTTACTTTTCCCCCGCGTCACATATGCAGAGGCTACGTGAGCCTCTGCGGCGCCTGCGTTAGCCGACATGGGTGTCGTCACCCTTGTCAGCCACGCCTCGGTGGTCCTGCCCTTGTCCGCTTCGCTCATGCAGTGCGTATCGGGGCTTCTTTTGACCAGCGAGATTCCTTCCTTCTCCTAGAAGCTAGATGTGACCCGGATCATAGCTGATCCGGCCACACCCGTTCCTGCATACAAGTTAAATAGGCATTTCCGACTTACTTCTTAAGTCGGATGAGACTTAGTTAGGCGGACGCCCCTGGTCCGGGTTACCCCGTGATTCGGCCTGCCTTGAGGTGACCCGGCCAGCATCCGCTTTGGCCTTGCCGAACCTCGGCTAACTCGGCCTTTATACCCTGGCGTGACCCTACCCGGGGGTATCCCCCCAACATTAGTCCCCGAAGCTGGTGCGGTCTTAGCTGCCTTGGCCGCTAAGGCCACATCAGGTTCAATTCTGAGCTCTGGACGTTATTTCCGAGTTACTTCTCGGATTATATGGATTTATGTTCCCTTCGCACGTTCCAAGTTTTCACTTGCCGGCCGGATTACCACTTTAACTCGGACCTCATGGTTTTACTTTCCCTATGCACCTTCCAAGTTTTCACTTGCTGCCCGGTTTACCACGGTTCCATCCGGGTCTTCTTTCCTTCTCTCGTACGCTAACCCACGTGGATGCTAATCATTTGGTCGCCTCATTTTAAGGGCCAGCTATAGCAACCGCCGCAGTAATTGTCAGTTATCACTGTGCGCGGGTCACGTCACACCTGCCTCCTCGTATACAGCGTCAATGCGTCGTGTCATGGGATCAACCCCACCTTGTGGCCTTCCGTGTGGCTCCCTGCTGATTGGCCGAGGTGGGCTATACACGGCCACACCGTGTGGCATATTCGCAGGACGCGATCCCACTTTTCCCTTGAGGGGGTGGTTAAATAGGGGAAGGGCGCACCCCTTAGGATTTTTCCCCTTCCGTGCCCCTCTGACCCTAGCTCTTCCTCTTCTTTGTCTTCCTCGCGACCGCGCCGCCGCCAGTGCTTCTAAGCTGCAGCGTCGCTGCCGCACTTTTTCCCCCATACCTCTACATCGTCGCCACCGCTACGCGCCTCCTCCACCACGGGTCACTGCCAATCTAGGCCTTTGCCCCCTGCCGCCGCTAGCGCCAGCGAGGGCAGCGAGCACCAGATGACGGAGGAGGAGCTCGTCGTCGCCGAGCAAGAGATGGAGGAGGACAGCGCGACGGTGGACCGTGGTGTGTGGGCCGGGTCCTAGGTCTGCCAAGACGACCTGGACTGGCTCTATCGCACTAGACGCATCCCTGCCGGCGTCGCTGCGCGTCTCGCCTCCACCGAATTAGCCCCCTCACCCAATCTGGGTGAGTACGTTGTGTTCTTGTCCCACTTCCAACTGGGGTTCGGTTTGCCGGTCAGCGATTTCTTCCGGGATTGGCTAAACTCTTACGAACTCCAGCCGCACCACCTTCCTGCCAACGCTATTACTTCTCTTTCCGCTTTCGCTTCTACGATCGAAGGCTATGCCGGACTATGGCCCACGAAGAAGCTATAGATCCGGTTTTTCGGCCTTCGTCGTAATGTCATTCTGAATGTAGAGCTAGATCCGGAGGACAAGCAGCTCACTCAGTTCGGAGCCGCGTCCATCTCACCCCGGAGGTTTTCCGTTTTCCCCCGAGTCACCGGGCTAGACTCCTGCAAAGGATGGGCCCGGACTTTCTTCTATGTCCGGAATACGGGCACCGAAGACTTGATTCGGCTGCTTCCCTACACTCCGGGTCCACCTAACCCGGAATTGTGGGACGTCGTGCCCAAGAAGCCTACGGCCTTGGCCAACCAGGTCAACAAGAGGTTCGCGGAGCTGAAGAAGCTCGGGTTGCGCAACGAGGACGCTATGATCACGTTCGTCCGCAACCGGATCTCCCCCCTCCAGAAGCGCACTCACAAGGTGTGTCACATGAGCTTTGGCCGCGACCCCAACTGGACCTCATCCTTCGAGCTGAGCAATATGAAGATCTACCGCCGGGTTAAGGCTCTCTTTACCACCCACAAGGACTTCTCCCCTGAGTGGACGTGGGGAATTGAGCATTTTTGCCGTGACAAGCTTCCTCCCGCGGTAAGCTTCGTGGCGCAAACTTACTCCGGATTAATTATATGTCGGTCATTGTGGCATTTTTGACTCTGTTGTTCATTCTTTTCCTTAGCTATTTCTTCAGCAGACCCTCGAGGACGGCACTGATCCGACCCTTAAGTGGGCGCCCGACCGGGAGACCCTGGACGAGGAAGAGCCGGACCAGGAGATGTTCCTCCCGATGACCGACGCTACGAAGCGACCCACCGGTAAATCCTCTTCTATTAGAGATTGGCCTGATGATGAAGATGACTCGGATGTCGAGGTGATTGAACATGTTGATGTTGTCCCCCTTTCTTATGCTTTTCTGGCATCAGCTAATCCCGGTGGGCATATCCACGAGGACCCTCCCCTTGCTACGGGCGAACCTGTTCCGCTAGCGCCAAAGAAGAAGCGCGGAGCTGCTCCAAGTTCCTCCTCCGGACCTTCTCAACCCACTAAAAGGCGAAAGAAGTCCGGGGACAAGACTGCCTCCAAGCCAGTGGGCAAGGCCCTCGCTCGAAGGGCTCGGAAACCCAAGGAGCCCCAAACCTCGGATGCGTAAGTCGTTTTCCCTCTACAACTTGTTCTTCATTGCATTGTTGTAGTCTCTTCTCTAACACTATTTGATTCTGCAGGGCTGTGGTGGAGGTCCCTCAGAGTGGATCCAGCATCTCTTCGCTGCTCCGACCTAGCCCTTCTCCTCCTCGTGACGACGCGTCACGCCCGCTGAACCCTATTCCAGAGGGTTCTGCGGGTGCTCCGGGTTCTATTCCATCTCGTCAAGAGGGGGGTAACCTCGGAGCGGGGGAGACCGGCCCAGCCGAGGCGGCGGCATCCACAACTTCGGCCTCGCCGCAACCAGCAGCTACTGAAACTACCTCGGCACCAGCACCAGCTCCAGTGCCAGCAACCAAACCAGCACCAACACCAACTCCGGCACCAGCACCAACTCCGGCGGCAAGAACATCAGCAGCGGCACCAAGTCCAGCCACCAGAGCACCAGCGCCAAGCTCCTCCGCCTCGTCCGAGTCTTCTCAATCTCGGCGAGGAAATACCCCGGTAGCTCCTAAGGGAAAATCCGCTGCAACCACTTCCTCTTTCCAGCAACCAAAGGGCAAGAAGGCTCCTGACGCTTCTAGGGCAGCATTCGTCGAAGATGGGCAGCGTACCCTTGCATCCATGCTTCCCAAGAAAGCTCCAGCTGCGAAGGACGCCCCTACCGAGCCAATTGACGCACAACAGATGGTTCTGCACACCAGCCTAGCCCTTGCCTTGGTTGAGAGGAAGGAGTCGCATGCAAAGGTCTTGGTGGCGCCCCATATGCCTACCGGCGAGCAGTACCCTCCGATGTTGATTGAATTCGTCAACAATTGGAACAAGGCGGAGTTCGTCCACAACGACGATCTCCCGGAGAGGTTTGGCCCCACCGAATTTTCCGCTCAAATGAACACAGCCGCTAAGGCAATCAACCTCGCGGGTCGGATGATGGAGGTACGTCGCTTCCCCTTTACGTGCTGTAGATAATGATGATATAACCATTAGTCCTCGAGCCTCCAGGGGAGTAACTTGTTACTCGGCCGGATGCTCCTTAGAAAACTAACGTAGCTCCATGAGAACTTCGAATATGCACACACCTAGAGCCGGGTTAAGTTCCAGTTGGCCCGGATCTTGTACACTTCAAATATGCACAGACCTAGAGCCGGGTTAAGTTCCACTTGGCCCGGATCTTGTACACTTCGAATATGCACACACCTAGAGCCGGGTTAAGTTCCGCTTGGCCCGGATCTTGTACACTTCGAATATGCACACACCTAGAGCCGGGTTAAGTTCCACTTGGCCCGGATCTTGTACACTTCGAATATGCACACACCTAGAGCCGGGTTAAGTTCCACTTGGCCCGGATCTTGTACACTTCGAATATGCACACACCTAGAGCCGGGTTAAGTTCCACTTGGCCCGGATCTTGTACACTTCGAATATGCACACACCTAGAGCCGGGTTAAGTTCCACTTGGCCCGGATCTTGTACACTTCGAATATGCACACACCTAGAGCCGGGTTAAGTTCCACTTGGCCCGGATCTTGTACACTTCGAATATGCACACACCTAGAGCCGGGTTAAATTCCACTTGGCCCGGATCTTGTACACTTCGAATATGCACACACCTAGAGCCGGGTTAAGTTCCACTTGGCCCGGATTTTGTACACTTCGAATATGCACCAAGCTAATTTATGTTTTTTGCATTCTTTTCAGGTGACCACCAATCACCGGAGTGCTGAATTCCAGCGCCTCCTGGGTACTCACAAGATGCTACACGCAAAGCAAGCTGCACTTCTCACGGAACACGTGAAAAGGGGTAAGTTTCCCCCTTGGCGCTACTCCGTTTTTCTTCATCTTCCTCTGCCAAACTAATCTCATCATTCGGTTTCCGCAGCTGGGGTGGAGGCTGAGAACAAGATTATGCGGAAGAACCTGGAGAAAATCAAGGGTAAGTCATTTTTGTCCGACCTTGCTATGCTTTCCATCTCCTTTTCTCCTTGGCTCGGCAAACATTCATACCTCGGCTCTACCGGGTCAACACACTATTTTAGCATCTCTTGAAGATAGTGTTCCCGTGCCTGATATGATGCTGCATTTTCTTGAACAAGCAGGGCACCATCAAGCTGAGCTTAAGAAGAAAGATGATAAGCTCGCCCTCCTCCGGACCAAGGACGATGAGATCGCTAGGCTCAAGGCCGAGATGGAGAAAATGAAAACTCAGCACCAGTCCGAGCTCCAAAAGGTTGGCCAGGATTTCATAGAAGAGCACGAGCGCCTCACTCTCCAGATCGCCAAGGACCAGGATCTACTCAAAGAGTCCGACATCTAGCTTGGGTCGGCGAATGCTGAGCTTGCGCAGCTCCACAAGAGACGTGATGACTGCACCAGGAAATTGACCCGGATTCTCAGCCACATATCACGTAAGTTCCTTTCCTTATCCGACATACTTCTCTGGGTTACTTCACATGTCTTTTCTTTACCTTCTTTCTTTGTGTCATTTCTAGGCAAATTTCCAGAGGGCACTGCTATTGCCAGCGCAGCAGTTGCGGACTTCCGCCGAGAAAGGGGTACTCCCGCCACTCCTGACGGTGAAGGGATTCCCTATGACATGGAGGACATGTTGGTCAGCTTGTCATCTTGCGTGGAGCTCATCAAGAATTATGGCAAGGACATCCTCGATGTTGCAGTTCGCATCTTCAACACGTTCTGGCCCGGAGAAGATACTCCGGACACCACCGCAATTCTTGGTGAGAAGCTGATGGAAACCGAGACCCAGCTCGACCTCTGGAAGGAGTCCGTTGGACGTGCTGCAGCTGATACCGTTCTTCACCACATACTCACGCGGTATGAAAAGATCGATCTCAACCTCCTGACGCGTCTGCGCACCGGATCCAAATGGACCAATGACCCGGAGTGGGTAGCTCGGCGCCAGGCTTGCGCCCATAGCCTCATTGAATATGCTCCCATTCATGAATGGGTTGAGGGACCGAGCCTCCTGGAAGCGGCTGGGGACGAAGAGGTTGAGAATGATGAAGATGGCTCGGACGGTGATGGAGAGGACAACGCCTCGGATATCAAAGACGGCGAAGATGACGCCGAACTTCCTCCTGCTGCTGCTCCTTGAGCGAAAAATAAAAACTTGAAAATTTATCAGATCCCTGGTATGTCGGGTGGAATTGTATCCAATACATGTGATATTTTGCTACTAAGTTCCTATGCCGGATTAACTTGGGCGTAGTCCCCGAGTTTCTTTTTCTTGTTCGTCCAATATTTTGGCTCGGCTCATGGCTACCTTGATTCGGTTTTACGACTTACGAATCCGAGCTTCAAAAATTATCTTAACAATACTGGGAGACTTTTAGGCTTAGCTCAAAAACAGGATAATAATTTGAAAGTAAATACAAGGTTAGTCCGAAAAACAAATGTCGGCTCGATTAAGTTCTTTTCCTTAGTCGTTTTTCGTGTGCTACGCAATTCCAAACTTGTTCTCTCGCTTGCCATGAAGCCAATTCTTGTTGGACAACAGCAAGTCGAAGAGTTGGGTTCTTGGTGCTCACACATTACTAATCCGAGTTAAGTAGAACAACTTATTCCAGCTAACGCACAAAAGACAACAAATATTATTAAGGCAGTCCCCGAGTTACTGCTCGAGGTGCCAACATTTCATTGATAAGCTCATTGTCGGCATACATACCGACACATGAGAAGACTCGGATACATACACTTCTTTGCTAAGTGTGGAAAGGACGAAGTAGAGCTATATTCCATGGACGCTTAGATTCCTCGCCGGACCTGTCCGCCTTGTTCTTTTCCTGTGGCTTTGCATCTATAAGATAAGAAGAATCATTGTGCAACGCTTTGCTCACGATGAACGGCCCTTCCCATGGGGGGGATAATTTATGCATGCCTGTAGTAAGTTGTACCAACCAGAGCACCAGATCACCTTCTCGAAAGACTCGGGGGCTTACTTTCCGGCTATGATAGCGTTGGAGATTTTGCTGATATATGGCGGATCTGGATAATGCCAGTTCTCTCGCTTCTTCCAGCAGATCAACATCATTTTGCCAGGCTTCTTGCACTTCGCCTTCTATGTATTGGGTGACCCTAGGCAAATCATGCTCTATGTCGGCTGGTAATACAGCTTCTGCCCCATATACCAGAAAAAACGGCGTATAGCCTATTGATCAATTTGGAGTTGTTCTTAAACTCCACAGTACGACTGGTAGCTCTTTTATCCAGCACCCTGCTGATCTTTGCAGCGGCTCAATGAGCCGGGGTTTTATCCCGGATAATACTAATCCGTTGGATCTTTCCACTTGTCCGTTCGATGCGGGATGGGCTACCGAGGCTACGTCCAGCCGGATCTTCTTATCCCGGCAGAAATGCGCAAATGCTCCTTCCGCAAAATCCGTGCCATTATCAGTTATGATACTGTGAGGATAACCGTACCTCAAGATGATGTCCTTGAGAAACGTTACGGCCGTAGCTCCATCACACTTTCTTATAGGCTTCACTTCAATCCACTTCGTAAATTTGTCTACCATGACCAAAATGTGAGTCATATTTCCCCTTGCTGGTTTGAACGGACCAACCATATCCAAGCACCATACGGCAAATGGCCATGTAATTGGTATGGTCTTGAGTTCATACATTGACATATGTGTCTTGGTAGCGTACCTCTGACAACCATTGCATTTTCTCACCAGATCTTCTGCCTGCTCTAAGGCACTTGGCCAGTAGAATCCATGCCGGAAAGCTTTTGCCACCAAGGCTCGGGACGAGGCATGATGCCCACACTCCCCTTGATGTATATCTCGGAGGATGTCGAGCCCTTCTTCCGGGTCAACGCATCGCTGGAGGACATTGGTCACACTCCTTTTGTATAGTTCGGAATTGATGATCGTGTATGCCTTTGCCCTCCTCTGTGTTTGCCTGGACAACACTTCCTCAGTGGGTAACGTTCCATCTTTCAGGAATTGAAATATAGGTAGTGCCCAAGCTGGTATCGCTCGCACAGGGAACACATCCTCATCAATTTCCATCATATCCACCGGCATAACTTCAATCGGATCAGGCTGTGCAGTCCCCGGGTCTTGCAAAGCAGTCCCCGGGTTGGCCGAGGCAGTCCCCGGGTTTCGCGAAGCAGTCCCTGGGTTTCGCGCGCCACTTCCCGTGTCAATGTCCATGGGCACAGCTCCGAATTCCATGTCCTCCGGGACATAAATCGAGTCGGTTTCTGGGGACGGTCTGATGGATGGTTTCCTGAGGTGCTCTAATGCTACACCCGGTGGAACTGCTTGTCGGGTTGACCCGAGCTTTGACAGCATGTCGGCAGCCTCATTTTCCACCCGGGGTACATGATGAAATTCGCATCCCTCAAAGTAACCAGATATCTTCTGCACATGAAATCTGTAGAGTGCCATGTTTGGATCCAGGGCGTCCCATAGTCCCGACACTTGTTGTACCACCAAATCCGAGTCGCCAAAGCATATGATCCGACGTATCCCAATCTCTTTTGCCACCTTGAGCCCGTGCATAAGTGCTTCATACTCAGCGACATTGTTTGATGCCGCGAAATGGATCTGCAGCACGTATTTCAGCTGGTCCTTCTTTGGCGAGGTAAGTACAACTCCGGCACCTAGCCCGGTTTTTTTTTCGATCCGTCAAAGTGCATTCGCCAATAGTTCGGATCTGGCAACGGCGGTTCGTATTGCACTTCGGCCCAGTCCACAAAAAAGTCCGCCACAGCTTGAGACTTGATTGCCTCTCTTCTGTCATATTGTGGCGCATAAGGAGCTAGTTCAATTGCCCATTTTGCAATCCTTCCACTCGCATCCTTGTTACTCATTATCTAGGATATGGGGGCCTCACATATGACCCTGATAGGATGTTCCTCAAAGTAGTGCTTCAGCTTCTTAGCGGCCATGTACACGCCATATGCCACCTTTTGATAGTGTGGATAGTTCTGCTTTGAGGCTGACAACACCTCGCTCAGGTAATACACTGGCCTTTGCACCGACTTACCTTCCTCGTCGCGCTCCACCACTATCACGGCACTTACAACTCGATTGGTTGCTTCTATATAGAGCAACATTGGCTCCTTTGATAGTGGAGAGGCTAACACTGGTGCAGTGGCTAACATCTTCTTCAGGTGGGCAAAGGCTTCATTGGCCTGTGGCGTCCAAACAAACTTATCCGACTTTTTCATGAGTTGGTAAAGAGGCAATGCCTTTTCCCCCAACCGACATATAAACCGACTTAACGATGCCAGGCAACCCGTGAACTTCTGGACATCGTTAAGACACTTCAGCAGTTCCATCCGTTCAATGGCCCGGATTTTAGTTGGATTAACCTCGATACCTCAGCTGGAAACAAGAAAACCGAGCAATTTCCCAGCCGGGACACCGAAGGTGCATTTTTCCGGGTTAAGTTTCATCCGGAACCTTCTTAGGTTCACAAACGTTTGCCTGATATCGTCAAGCAGCGTTTTGCTTTCCTTGGTCTTAATAACCACATCATCCACGTACAGTTGTACATTTTGACCAATTTGGTCGTGCAAACATTTTTGCATACACCTTTGGTACGTTGCCCCTGCATTACGTAAACCAAACGGCATGGTGCGATAGCAATAAGCCCCATACGGGGTAATAAACACAGTCTTTATTTGATCATCCGGGTTCAGGGGTATCTGGTGGAAACCAGAATATGCATCAATGAATGACAACAATTCACATCCAGCAGTTGAGTCTATGACCTGATCTATCCTCGGCAGTGGAAATGGATCTTTTGGACATGCCTTATTCAGGTTCATGTAATCGATACACATTCGCCAAACTACCGCCACATTCGGATCGTCCTTCTTCTCCACTAGCACCGGATTAGACAGCCAATCCGGGTAAAGAACCTCCATGATAAATCCTGTAGCTAGTAACCGAGCTATCTCATCTCCGATGACTTTCCTCCTATCTTTGGTGAAGCGGCGGAGAGGTTGCTTCATCGGCTTTGCTCCGAGTCTCACGTTCAAAGAGTGCTCAGCCAACTCCCTCGGAACACCTTGCAAGTCCTCTGTGGACCAAGCAAAAATGTCCCCATTCTCACGGAGGAAGCTGACGAGCTCGCTTTCCTATTTATCACTTAACCCGGCACCAATTGTTACGGTGCGCTCTGGGAACGTATCATCAACGGGAATCTTCTTGGTATCTTTCGTGGCTTGGAAAGAGACACTTCCATGCGGGTTACTCAGCGCCGGCATATACTGCTGCGCGGACTGAGCCAATGCCGCCACCTCTTGAATCTTCCTTTTCTCCTGCGCTATCACAAGTGACTCGGCTAAGTTAGACCCGGCCGATGCACATTCCATGGAACGTCGGAAATCCCCTGCAATGGTAATTACTCCGTTCGGCCCGGGCAATTTCATCTTCAAGTAGCTAATGTGACAGCTTGCCATGAACTTGTTCAACGATGGCCTTCCGAGTAACGCGTGGTATGCACTTTCCAAGTTCACCACCTCGAACTCCAAATTTTCGGTTCGGCAGTTATCTCTCGTGCCGAACAATACATCAACCCGGACCTTGCCTATGGGCTCGCAAGAAATACCAGGCACAATGCCATGGAAAGTTGTCCTTGTGGCCTGTAGCATGTTCTCCGAGATACCCAACTTGCGCATTGTGTCTGCATACATGATGTTAATGCTACTACCATTGTCAATTAGTACCTTTGAGAACCTTACATTAATGCTAGGCCCAATGAATGTCGGGTCCAGCACCAACGCATACGAACCAGGGCTTGGCATAAGCTTGGGATGATCCTTTATGGTCCAGGTGATTTCTTGGTCAGACCAAGGCATATACCTCGTCACTGCAGGCATTACCGCATTCACCTCTATATGCCTGCGCTGCAAGCTCTTCCTGTCTGTTTCCTCAGTGGTGAACACACAATAGCTCTGATGATGCTCTCTATACTCATTTCTCCCCTCATTTCCGGGGTACCTCTGATCCGGCTGATGCTAATTTTCCACCTGATGCACTGCATCCCTTCTCTCATTGTTATCACACCTCGGCGGAGAGGGAGGCAACATTAGCTGTTGCGTGTTTGCTCCGGAGAGCAATTGCTGCCGGGGTAACTCCTGCCGAGGCTGATCATTCTGGGGTGCCTGAGTATTCCCCAAACCACCTTGTTCGATCTTGCGCATCCACTCACACTGCCTCGTTGTATGACCTGCTGGGTTACTCGGATTTGGCGTGTGAAACTTACACGGCTGATCCAACATCGACTCATAAGTATACCTCGGACGGTCCTTCTTTTCTTGCCACTGTTTATTTTTCTCTGGCATCCAAGTTTTCTTGCCATCATTTCTCGGTGTCCATTGCCCTCCAGTTTTCTGGCGTTGACTGCCCCCTGCTCCGGGCTGATCTTGGTTCACAGCCGCAACTTGTTGCGAACCGTATCGATGATCCGGTCTGTCATCTCTTCTTTTTCCCCTGTAGTCATTCCTCCGGGATGATCCGGCTCCATCTCTCTGGTAGTACTCATCGTTTGACTTGTTCGACACGAGCCTAGGTTGTGTCGGATCACCCAGAGCATACGAATCAGCAATCCGGATCATCTCTGCCAATGTGATTGGCATTTTCCTTTGCAACTTTTGCCACAGTTCGCTTGCATATCTGCACCCTTGCGCAAACCATGCTATGGCATGTGATTCTATCACGCCCTCACATGAGTTTCTCATGGTGCACCACCGGGTTAAAAACTCCCGGTCTGTCTCATTTGGTCTTTGCTTGCACATAGCTAGGGTCTGTGGCCTATTCGTCCTATGATACGTACTTGAAAAATTGTTGATGAACATCTCCTCGAAATCTATCCAGCAGTTAATGCTTCCGGGTGGCAAATTGTTTAGCCATACCCTTGCCGTCCCTTCCAACATCTGGGGTACGTATCGTACAGCCCATCTCAAGTTGCCTGTGGCTATTTTCACAGCCGTAGCATAGTTTATCAACCAATCCTCCGGCTTGGTACTGTCTTCATACGTCTTCGTGCCCCTGGGTAAATGGAAGTTGGGTACCGGTGGCTCCTTCATGATCCGGGGCCCAAAACACGCTGGACCCGGTGGACCTTGACATTCGATTTGTTCCGACCTATACAGTCGATCCAGTTTCAACATGGCATCATCCGGCATCAAATCCCTGCTTCCCAATCTTGACCCTATCACATGATAGTCCGGCCTTGGGTATCCTGCGTTTGCCATTTCCGAATCTCCATCGTTGTACCGGTCTTGCTCTCGTGGAGCACCTCTCTGTTGCATACCTCGGCCGGCGCTTTGCTCTTACCTTGGTATATTCTGCTGCTGCGGTTGCCCTGCTCCTGCCGAGTTTCGCTGTCCAGCATTGCCGTTGACGGCGTTTCCTTGACCGGCATTGCCTTGGTCGCGGTTACCCCGGCCAGCTTCACCTCGGCTCACACTTCGTCGATCATCATTTTTCTGAGCTTCTTTTCCTTTCCCTGCCCGTGTTGGGTCATACAGGACGATCTGTTTGTTCTTTCTAGCCGAGGTTACTACTTCTTCTCTCCTTGGTCCACCATGAGGAGACGATGCGGCTCCGGCGGATTTCTCCGGGTTACCGATCGCCGAATGAACGATCCTGGAGGCTCTAGGTCTTTCCGGGTTAGCTCTGAGTAGTTCCTCATTTTGTCTGTTCACGATCCGAACCAGCTCATTAACCCTATCTTGTTGTCTTTGCCGGGCCTCACCCCGTTAGACCCTCTAACTCAGATGCAGCTGCTATGAGGTTCTTTGCCGGGGTACTATACCTCGGCAGGCCCACGGACAAACAGTTCTCTGATTCCTCAATTCCAGTATCACCTTCTCTGTTCATCTCGCTCATGAGATTTCTCCCCTTGACTTTTACAGCGTCAACTTTGTTCGCCTTTGCGTACTCACACAGCGTCATGTTCAAGGACTGCTGAGCCGCGGCTATCTTTTTCGCACCCTCTAGTATTTTTTGTCTAGTTTCCTCTAGCTCGGCCTGTGCCCGAGCCGGATCTACTGCTGCTACTATAGGGTTTGCCAAGCTATCCATCGCTTCCCTCAGCACATTTTCTGGCTTCTCTAATGGAGGACCTCTAGCTTTCCTCGGTGCCTTAGGCGTTACCTCCGGATCTGGCGCCGGATCCTTGCTTGCGCCTGCACCAGGCGCAGTCATCATCACCTCTGCGTGGTTTGGAGAGCGAGCAATACGTGTCCCGCGAACCACAGTGAGGGGTGGCTCCCCTGCCTCGATGACATGCCGTGGATGAACACACGACACGTCCACATCAACGTAGACCTTGTGCGCGCCGAGCTTGACGAAGAGGCCGTTGCGTGGAAGTGGGCGCGTGCCGAAGCAGCCAGCGTTGTCGCTGACGAAGTCCAGCACTCCAAAGCGCTGAACGAGCCCGGGGACGATGTGTTCGCCGGTGCCGATGAAGTTTCCCGTCCGGATCTTGACCCCTGCTAGCGCCGCTAGCCCCACGGTGGGCGCCAACTGTCGTGGTGGTGTCGCGGCAGATGCCATGGATAGGCTAAAGGTGGGGACTAATACACGCTAGGGGAATCCAGGGAGGGATAGTGAGGTGATTCCTCACATAGAAGTTTGTATTTCTTTGCTTCTAAGATTACAAGTGCTCCTAGAGCTGTCTTGGCGAGAGGAGGAAGAAGAAGCTCTCTTACTCTCACACACAGTTTACTCCTAAAACCCTCAACCAAATCAGAATAGCGGAACCCCTTCTACAGAGGCCCTAGCCCTCCTTATATAGGGGTGGCTAGGTCTCCACCTAGGGCATATGTGGAGGCATATTTCTGAGAATGTGCCTTCTCCCAAAGTAGCAAGCCGGTCGGGTTACTTTTCCCCCGCGTCACACATGCAGAGGCTACGTGAGCCTCTGCGGCGCCTGCGTCAGCCGACATGGGTGTCGTCACCCTTGTCAGCCACGCCTCGGTGGTCCTGCCCTTGTCCGCTTCGCTCATGCAGTGCGTACCGGGGCTTCTTTTGACCAGCGAGATTCCTTCCTTCTCCTAGAAGCTAGATGTGACCCGGATCATAGCTGATCCGGCCACACCCGTTCTTGCATACAAGTTAAATAGGCATTTCCGACTTACTTCTTAAGTCGGATGAGACTTAGTTAGGCGGACGCCCCCTGGTCCGGGTTACCCCGTGATTCGGCCTGCCTTTAGGTGACCCGGCCAGCATCCACTTTGGCCTTGCCGAACCTCGGCTAACTCGGCCTTTATACCCCGGCGTGACCCTACCCGGGGGTATCTCCCCAACAAATCTTCAAGAGGAGGCAAATCAAGCATATCATAAATCCTTCTAGGCATAATAGAAACACTACTATCAAGATCACACAAAGCTTTGACATCAAAGTCATTCACTTTCATATTAATGATGGGTTCCCAACCATCCTCTTGTTTTATAGGAATATAAGCTTTATGTTTCATCTTTTCTTCCTTAATCTTTATGAGAGCATCAGTAATGTGTTTTGTAAAAGCCATGTTCATAGCACTAGCATTAGGACTTTTAGCAAGATTTTGTAGGAACTTAATAACTTCAGAGATATTGCAACCATCAAGATCAAAATCAACTTTATCATCTAAAGTAGTAGAACTATTACTAGCCTCAACACTAGTGGTGGTGATAGTAGAAACACTAATGTTTCTAGCAATTTCATCTTCTCTTTCCCACTTAGCATGTAATTCAGCTAATAGTCTAACATTTTCATCAATTCTTACTTGTATAGCATTAGTAGCTGCAAAGGGATTCTCATTAGTTTCGGGTTTAGCAGCCATTTTATTCAAAGTAGATTGAGCTTTAGCCAAAGATGCTATATTTCTTTCAGCATTAGAGAGTTTTTCCTCCATAGTTTTATTGAAAGCAGTTTGTTTACTAATAAACTCTTTAAGCATAACTTCAAGTTCAGAGGGAGCACTCTTATTATTGTTTTAAGAATTTCCATAAGCATTACCATTGTTGGGAGGATATGGCTTATAATTGTTGTTACCAAAATTGTTCCTATAAGCATTATTACCATAAGCATTGTTGCCAAAATTGTTATTTCTTATGAAGTTCACATCAACTTGCTCTTCTTGAGCAACCAAAGAGGCTAAAGGAACATTATTTGGATCAATATGGGCTTTCCCATTAACAAGCATAGACATAATAATATCAATCTTATCACTCAAGGAGGAGGTTTCCTCAACAGAATTTACCTTCTTACCTTGTGGAGCTCTCTCAGTATGCCATTCAGAATAATTAACCATCATATTATCCAATAGTTTTGTTGCAGCACCCAAAGTGATGGTCATAAAGGTACCTCCAGTAGCTGAATCCAATAGGTTCCTTGAAGAATAGTTCAATCCTGCATAAAAAGTTTGGATGATCATCCAAGCAGTCAGTCCATGAGTGGGACAATTCTTTACCAAAGATTTCATTCTTTCCCAAGCTTGAGCAACATGCTCATTATCAAGTTGTTTAAACTTTATTATTTCACTTCTCATGGATATAATCTTAGCAGGAGGATAGTATTTTCCAATAAAAGCATCTTTGCATTTAGTCCAAAAATCAATACTATTCCTAGTTAAGGAATTCAACCATTCTTTAGCTTTTCCTCTCAAAGAGAAAGGAAACAATTTCAGCTTAATAATATCACCATCTATATCCCTATGATTTCGCATCTCACAAAGTTCAACAAAGTTATTTAGATGGGAAGCAGCATCTTCATTACCAATACTAGAAAATTGTTCTCTCATAACAAGATTGAGCAAAGCAGGTTTTATCTCAAAGAAAGTATTTTCAGCCACATGTGGAGCAATAGGTGTGCTCATAAAATCATTGTTGTTGGTGCTAGTGAAGTCACACAACTTAGTGTTTTCAAGAGTAGTCATTTTTTGGGGTTTTTTTGAAGAACAACACAAGCAAACAAAGCAAAAAGAAAACTAAGCAAAACAAAAACAACAAAGTAAAGGGATTGGTTATGAGGGACTCCCCTTGTGAAGATGTCCTTGACTCCCCGGCAACGGCGCCAGAAAATCTTGATGCGCTCGACTTTCGACGTAGAGCTCGTTGGGAACCCCAAGAGGAAGGTACGATGAATATAGTAGCAAGTTTTCCCTCAGTTATGAAACCAAGGTTTAATCGAACCAGTAGGAGCAAGGAAACACCCCAAAGGTGTTACTAGCTGAGCTTTGGCACGGCGCACTACCGGTGCTAGTAGCAACGTGGAGACCTGCACAACACAACCACAGAACTTTGTCCCCAACTTGCGATGAGGTTATCAATCTCACCGTGTTTTGCGGAAAACAAAGGATTACACGTATCGAATGGAAAGAAGTAAAAGTTTGCAGAAAGTAAACAAAGCAGTAAAAGATTGTAGATTGTATGTAAAGTAAAGGACCGGGATCCATAGTTCACTAGAGGTGGCTCTCCTTAGATAGATAACATGTTGGGTGAACAAATTATAGCGGGGCAATTGACAAACACCGAGAAAGCAATACATGCATATACTAATCATGTTGACTCCTCTGAGACTTGATTGGGCATTACAACATAATACATAGACCGCCATCCAACTGCATCTATGACTAATAATCCACCTTCAGGTTATCATCTGAACCCCCTCCAGTATTAAGTTGCAAGCAACAGATTATTTCTTTACGAACTGCGTGTAAAGTAAACAATATGATTGTTCTATGAACAAAGGATTGTTGTTTTCTCCCTAGTAGCAACAACACATCTAGTACCTTAGAGATTTCTGTCACTTCCCCAGATTACCAGAGGCATGAACCCACTATCGAGCATAAATACTAACTCTTGGAGTTGCTAGCATCTACTTGGCCAAGATAGCTACTAACAACGGAAAGCATGCAAGATCTCAAATAACAAAGACATGATAGAATCAATAATCAATCTGAAATAGCACCTCAATATCCATCGGATCCCCGCAAACACAACATGTATGGATTACAAATAGATGATCTTGATCATGAACGGAGCTCACAAGATCTAAACATGAAAGCACAAAGGAGGAGAAATCAGCCATCTAGCTACTACATGGATCCTTAGTCCAAGGATAAACTACTCACGCATCACACCGGAGGCTTGCATGGTGATGAAGAAGGCCTCCAGGGTGAATTCCCCTCTCCGGTAGGGTGCTGGGAAGAGCTTCAGATCCCTCCCGATCTAGGGATGGAGATGACGGCGGCTACAGACTCTTTCGTGGATTTTTGATCGGGTACTTAGGGTTTTCGTCCCGAGGGCAACTTATAGGTGGAAGGAGAGGCCGAGGCGGTGCCGGGAGCCACCACACCACCCCCTGGTGTGGGCCAGGCCTGGCCACATGGCCAGGTGGTGTGGCCGGCCCATGGCCCCTCTCCGTCTCGTATTCTGGCACTTGATCCCTTCCGGAAAAATACGCACTTTGGCTTTTGTCCCGTCCAATTCCGAGAATATTCATTTTCTGACTTTCCTGGAACCAAAAACAGCAGGAAACAGGCAGCTGGCACTGTGGCTCTTGTTACTAGGTTAGTCCAAGAAATCATATGAAAAGTACTCCAAAGTTGGAACAAAACACTAGAAGGTGGATAAAACCAAGCATGGAACATCAAAAATTATAGATACATTTGCAATGTATCAGCGGCTATAGACTCTTTCGTGGATTTTTGATCGGGCCCTTAGGGTTTACGTCCCGAGGGCATCTTATAGTCAAAAGGGGAGGCCGAGGGGGTGCCAGGGCTGGCCTCACCACCCCCTGGCGCGGGCCAGGCTGGGCCGCGCGGCCATGTGGTGTGGTGGCCCCCTGGCCCCTCTCTGTCTCGTACTCTGGCATCTGATGACTTCTAGAAAAATAGGCACTTTGGCTTTTGTCCCATCCAATTTCGAGAATATTCATTTTCTAACTTTCCTGGAACGAAAAACATTAGAAAACAGGCAGCTGGCACTGTGGCTCTTGTTAATAGGTTAGTCCAATAAATCATATGAAAAGTACTCCAAAGTTGGAACAAAACACAAGAAAGTGGATAAAACCAAGCATGGAACATCAAAAATTATAGATACATTTGCAATGTATCAAGGCTCAACATAAACATCAAATCCCTTTTTAGGCATAGCAAGATGATTAGCAAAAGTTTTAGTAACTTCTACTAAGACATTACGATCGATGCCAAACTTATTACTTAACTCTTCAAACAATATCGAAGTAGAGAAATTCTCTACACACGCATATTCATATTCAAAACGGGGTTTGTTACCTTTGTCAATATCCCAATTGTTAGTATTTTTAGAAATGGTATTCAATAAGTCCCATGCTTCTTCTTCACTTCTATTAGTGAAACTTCCTCCAGAGGAATTATATAGAAATTCCTTGATTACGCGGGGGTAATCTCACATAGAAATTGATCAATATAATGTTTTTAGGAAGACCATGACAAGGATTCTTATGAAGGAGTTCCTTTAATCTCCCCCAAGCTTGAGTAATACTTCCTATAACATGAGGACAAAAGTAATAAATATGACAACGATCATGATAAGCTTCTTTAGGAGTATAATACTTGAGATAGAAAGCCTTCTTCAGAAGTTCTCACTCAAGACGATATTTATCATCCACAAATCTAAACCATTTGTGAGCATTACTAGAAAGAGATAAATATAATAACTTACTTTTCACTTCATCATGAGGAATACCAGAGCACAAATCTTTAATCATTTTTATATGCCCCTGAGCAGTTTTACTTCCATCTTCTGTAAAAGTTTGTTTCATGACCTCTTCGATAATACCAATAGGGATTTGATATGCCACTTCTGGCTCAGGAGGTTTATCAACCTTGCTCTTAACAACATGAACATATTCATATAAAGAAAGTTCCATACTTTCATGACCAAGGAAAGCCATGATAAAATAAAATAGCAAAAGTAAAAAACAGCTTTCAAGTTTTCTTACCAAACAAACCTACCAGTAGCACGATGCTCCCTGGCAACGGCGCCAGAAAAGTATCTTGATGACTCCCAAGTGCAAGAGATCAATTGTAGTACCTTACAATAAGAAAAGTTTGCTGAACCCACGAGGAGCTGAAGGTTTTGGTTAGCAAGTTTGACAAGTAAAGCAATAAAAGATGCGGTGGTTTTGTGTTTTGAGTTTGTAGTTTTGTAGTAATATAAATTGCTGAAAGTAAATTGTAGTAAATATATGCTCTTAATAAGAGAAATCCCAATCCTCTATGCAGCAAGAGGACAAGCTCAAGTGTGTGTTCTTATATGTAATAAGCGTTCCCGAGGGCGGCATGGATTTACTTAGCATAAGGATTTCTACACAATATGGTGAATATCTTGTCAAGTTTAGTTATCTTAGGACAGAGCCTAGTTTAGGTCCAGCCATGTATATGAGCAAGTACACCCCTTATGATGGGTCCTAAAGCCATTTTCATGAGCAAACATAGGAATCACTAAAACATAAATGTCCCACCATAACAATAAGTTCATGGGTCCCCAATATAAATCCCATCCAATGAAACTCAAAGTATTGGAAAACGGTTTCTGTCATTCTGTCCCTTCCAACCCTCTTCATTACATTAAAGTGCAGCCCTATGAGCCCATATAGGTGAAGTGACATGTAGTCAACGTTTGCACATCACCATCATAGAATAACAGAAAAGATATAAACTTGACCAAATACTCATTTAATGTTATATGTAAATTATAGCCAATTCATCCTATGCCCTCAGGAACATGGGGACCTACTCACAAGTTTCAAACATGATATGGAGTCGGAATCGAAGATCTAGAGGATGGAGGGATCCTCGAAATCGTCGGCATTGGAGACTCGAGTAATCGAGTCGGCGTGAGACGTGGCGGTGAATCGGCATTGTCGCAGAGGGCCGCGTTGCTCCCGGCAGGGTCGCACTCGAAGGCCAGGAGGGTGATGGATCGGATCTGCTCCTCCGAGAGTAGATCATGCGGGGCGGCTGATGTCTACAAACTTCTATTCCTGTAGACAGTTGTTGGGCCTCCAAGTGCAGATGTTTGTAGAACAGAAGCAAGTTTTCCCTTAAGTGGATCATCCAAGGTTTATCGAACTCAGGGAGGAAGTGGTCAAAGGTATCCCCTCTCAAGCAACCCTGCAATCAAGATACAAGAAGTCTCTTGTGTCCCCAACACACCAAATACACTTGTCAGGTGTATAGGTGCACTGGTTCAGCGAAGAGATAGTTAAATACAAGTGGTATAGATAATTATAAGTGGTAATGGTGATAGAAAATAGCTTGATGGTGTGGAAAAGACTAAAGTAAAACTGAAATAAAGATGGAAGCAAGCAAACATGCAATAGATCTAATAGCAAACAATGTTTCAGTGCTTAGAAACAAGGCCTAGGGATCATACTTTCACTAGTGAACACTCTCATATAAATATATTCTTCTTTATGATACTATGCTGAACAACTCTCCGGTTGGACACTCTAATCCATGGTAGGGCTATAACAGCACACCTCAAAGTAAGCCTTTCCCATCTAGATAACCCCACACTGTCACCTTGAGTACTAGATGGTTCAAACAAACACCACAATTTCATAAAGACATCCAACTCCAAATATAACTCATAACAAGTATTTGAGAACTCTAGCCTAAGTGCCACCATGGTGTGCACACTGTCAACTTCACACACATGGGGAGAGCAGAGATATGTTAAAGCACTTGAGTAGCAAGGTAGATCTATAGATTACAAGCTCATGATCTCAATAAGATCATGCATAGAGAGAGATGAACACATAGCTACCGGTAGAACCCTTGGCCTCGAGAGAGAACTACTCCCTCCTCATCATGGGAATCAGCAATGGTGATGGAGATGGCGGTGGAGATCGATGGAGATAGCTCTGGGGGCACTTCCCCGTCCCGACAGGGTGCCGGAACAGAGACTTTCTGTCCCCCGAATCTCCCCTTCGGTCGCGGAGGCGCTGCGGAACTTTTCGTGGATTTCTGATTGACCATTTAGGGTTTTTGCCTTGGGAGGAATATATAGGCGAAGGAGGCAAGGTCGGTTGCCAGCCAGGGTGCCCACACCATGCCTTGGCGCGGCCTGGGCTGGCCTGCGCCAAGGGGGGTGTGGCCACCCTATGGCCTCTCTCTGACTCTCCTTCTGGCTCCGTGAGTCTTCCGGAAAAATAGTAACTTTGGCTTTTGTCCCGTCCAATTCCGAGAATATTCATTTTCTGACTTCCTGGAACCAAAAACAGCAGAAAACAGACAACTGGCATTGTGGCATCTTGTTAATAGGTTAGTCCAAGAAAGTGTATAGAAAGTACTCCAAAGTGTGGAAAAAACATAAGAAAGTAGATAAAACTAAGCATGGAACATCAAAAATTATAGATACATTTGCAATGTATCAACATCCCCAAGCTTAACTGTTGCTCGTCCTCGAGTAGGTAAGTGATAAAAATAAATAATAACTTTTGAGGTGACATGCACCATCATAAACTTGATCAAAGTATTTGTAAAACATTCAAAGCTGGGATCATAGTACTTCAATCATAACATGAAAGACAAAGTTCTAGCAATAAGACAAAGAAACTATGATGCAACATGAAAAGGCACAAACAAAAGATTCATGAATAATAATTTTTTGCAAGACATTTGTTTGTTTCACATAAAGAAAACATAGCATAATAGTATTCAGCTTGTCCCTCATAGAGTAGCAAATATAAATGCATAGTACACCTTCAAAGTTCATAAGAGTGACTAGATACAATTAGTTTAAAGCAAGCAATATCAAGGTATGCATCAATCAACAAGTCTTGGGACAATGCACATAGAACTAAGAATGGCCACTATGCTCTCAAAGTAGGTGCATAAAGATAGAAGGTGGAGACTCAATATAATGGTGGAAGAAAGGCCTTCATAGAAGGAAGCAGAGATTCAAGTTTCATAAAGAGCTTCCAAAAATTATGGTACTTATAGCTTTCAGCTCTCATTGCCCCTATCATAAGCATCTTGAAGTGATTAAGGTTAAAGTGAACAAACTAAGGTGTACATGCTTGACGAAGTATAAGTTAGAAATCTCATGTCCCTTGTATACGAGGGCCGCTCCTCATGCTACTCAAGTTTAGTCACCGGTAAGTTCTTGTCATTGTAAGTACATGTGTATCATAGAGAACCGCCAACGGGGTACCCCTTGCCCGATGATACAGAAGAATCCCCATATCAAAATGACAAGGCAAGCAGACAACGAGCATCTCAGCAATCTTCTTATTTACCATGAGAATATGGTGCTTTTTTCTCTCTTTCCTCTTTTCATAATATCTCTTTTTTCGCTTTCTCTTTTTTTCTCAATATAGGACTCTTTTTTTTATAAGAAGAATGCTTCATAGACAGCTCATTATGGTTACGTTGCAGGTTTCCACCATGTCAGCGTGGATTAGACCAGCGGCCTAGGCGTTTCTCTAACACATATACATAACTCCATGGACTTACAAGCTCCCCTTTCATTTCACACCGCCGACATCCATATACAAAAGAGCATGATATCAACTAGGTACAAGTACCAAGTGAAATGTTGAAAGCGTTCCCCATGAAAGCATGGTTCTTGTAATTCCCCACAAATAAGTGCAAGCATATACAACATTGACGACACAATGGTTCAAGTTTATTAAGGGGCAAGAAAAGTAAAGTGTGCCATCAAGTTCGTGAGAGCTTTAATCACTAGTTTTCTCATAACAAGTTTAATTTGGAAGGTAAACAAAAAGCATGAATATACTTGGAATAGCATAAGATAGTAGGTAGGTATGGTGGACTATTTGGAATAACTTGGTTTAAGGAGTTGGATGCATGAGTGGAACTCATACTTGGTTGTGGAGGCTAGCAAAAGACTGGGAGCGACAAACTAAGAGAGCAATAATGGCCATAATCATGCAGAGCGACAAAACATCATTAATCAAAGCATAAAGTGATACTACAAGTTGAAAACTAAAGGATCATAAAGGCTTATGGTGACTTGGGATAGTCATAACATGGTGTGAGCATGTGCCAAGTCAACCGAAATAAAGCATCAAAGGAGAATACCACAATACTATGCTTTAATATGCTAAAACAACGCATGATTCTTCAAAGGCACATTAAGCAATCTCAATTGTTTATAACAAGTCATGCTACAGCAAAGAATACTAAGCATAAAGCCAAAACAATATCGAGCATGGCATGACAAAGCATAGGCCACAGTCAAAAACAAGCTCTCTTTACCACTTAAGCATGAACTTTCCTACTCTTTTCCAATCTAAACCAAACTATTTGAAAACCAATGCATGAAAGAGGGGGTCTAACCAATTTATTCAGAAAACTAAGCACAAAAAGAAAACGAAAAACCAAAATGAAAACGAAAAAGAAGACTCTCCAAGAACAACACAACTGTGCATGAAATAATAAAAATGAAACGTTTAGAAGAAACCTGGGATTTTTATTGATGAAGAGGGGGATGCCTTGGGCATCCCCAAGCTTTGACGCTTGTACTTCTTGTATATTTCTTGGGGTGACACGCTTGGCATTCCCAAGCTTGAGCTTTAGTCCATTCTTCATCTCATTACTCATTCTTTCCATACACCTGAAATTTTTCCTTCACACAAAACTTCACACAATCTTTATTAGCAACATTAGTGCATTCAAGATAATAAGTCTTTAGGTTTAGTTATAACACCAAATAAACTTCCATTAGAACACTAGCTACTGAATCACTTCCCTCAAAAAGCTCAATTCCCCAAAAGAACTAAAAAGAAACCAACAAGAAGCAAATGCAAATAATGGGAGAAATCTGTCAAAACAGACCACTAGGTAAAGACGAATTTTTTCGAAGACCTTCTGTTGCTCAAATCGAAAGGTGTTGAACTAACAAAAGTTAAATAACAACCTGGGGCAGAAGCACAAAAATTCACGCATCAAAAGGACATACAGAGATTTTACACGAATTTTTATGGTGAAGCACAGAAATCTGTTTCGGGACAACAACTTTCCCAAGCATTACTTCTCTCTCATTAGAGGTTACTCTTGGCAGAAAAAGCAAATAAAAAGGATAAGGAGCGGTTATTACTAAAGTAATAACTTCCTAGACTCATCTAAAATTTTTGGGTTATCTCCCAATAAGTAATTTTCTTTAACGCCTTTAAGTTAGGCATGATAGTTTGAGAAGATGCTCACATAAGAAATATGAATTGAAGTAAAAGAGAGCATCAAGAAGCAAATTCAAAACACATTTAAGTCTAACCACCTTCCTATGCATAGGAATCTTGTAAAGAAACAAGTCATGAAAGCACTGAGCAGCAAGCATAGGAAAGCAAAACAAATGCAACTTCAAATTTTCAACATAAAGAGGGGAAACTTAATATTGTTGAGATACATAAGACTATGTTTCCCTCTCTCATAATAACTTTCAGTAGCATCATTAATAAAATTAACAATATAACTATCACGTGAAACATTCTTATCACGAGCCACATGCATAAAATAATTATTACTCTCCCTATAAGCATAGTCATTCTTATTAATTATAGTGGGAGCAAATTCAACAAAATTGCTATCATTATTATTCTCATCACCATAATCATCAAATATAGGAGGCATATTGTAGTCATAATTAATTTCCTCCTCAATAGTAGGTGGACTGAAAATATCATATTCATCATTATAATCATCATATATTGGAGGTTTGGTATCATCATAATCAATAGAATAACTATCTTCCAAAGCTGGGGAACTAAAAAGATCATTTTCATAAAAACTAGCTTCCCCAAGCTTAGACTTTTCCATAGCATTAGCAATAATGGTGTCCAAAGAATTCATACTAACAACATTGCTATTAGCATGCAAATAAAGTTCCATAGGTTTTTTAATTTTATCTTCAAACACTTCATGTCCTAACTCAAGATAAATACTATAAAGCTCTCTAATTTTGTTGTTGTTTTCCATTAAGCCTAACTAGTGAAAACAAGAAACAAAAAGACAAAATTGCAGAATCTAAAGGAAATAACTTCGAGCACTCACACCGGAGGATGTGAGTACCTTTTACCTTACCTCCCCGACAACGGCGCCAGAAAATAGGCGTTTGCCGTGGGAGGTTCTTCTTCTTTAATCCTCTGGTGTGAATACCTTTTACCTTACCTCCCCGGCAATGGCGCCAGAAAATAGCTTGATGTCTACGCACTTCTATTCTTGTAGACAATTGTTGGGCCTCCAAGTGCAGAGGTTTGTAGAACAGCAACAAGTTTTCCCTTAAGTAGATCACCCAAGGTTTATCGAACTCAGGGAGGAAGTGGTAAAAGGTATCCCCTCTCAAGCAACCCTGCAATCAAGATACAAGAAGTCTCTTATGTCCCCAACACACCCAATACACTTGTCAGGTGTATAGGTGCACTGGTTCGGTGAAGAGATAGTGAAATACAAGTGGTATAGATAATTATAAGTGGTAATGGTGATAGAAAATAGCTTGATGGCGTGGAAAAGACTAAAGTAAAACTGAAATAAAGATGGAAGAAAGCAAACATGCAATAGATCTAATAGCAAACGGTGTTTCAGTGCTTAGAAACGAGGCCTAGGGATCATACTTTCACTAGTAAACACTCTCATATAAATATATCCTTCTTTATGATACTATGTTGAACTACTCTCCGGTTGGACACTCTAATCCATGGTAGGGCTATAACAGCACACCTCAAAGTAAGCCTTTCCCATCTAGATAACCCCACACTGTCACCTTGAGTACTAGATGGTTCAAACAAACACCACAATTTCATAAAGACATCCAACTCCAAATATATAACTCATAACAAGTATTTGAGAACTCTAGCTAAGTGCCACCATGGTGTGCACACTGTCAACTTCACACACATGGGGAGAGTAGAGATCTATTAAAGCACTTGAGTAGCAAGGTAGATCTATAGATTACAAGCTCATGATCTCAATAAGATCATGCATAGAGAGAGATGAACACATAGCTACCGGTAGAACCCTTAGCCTCGAGAGAGAACTACTCCCTCCTTATCATGGGAATCAGCAATGGTGATGGAGATCGATGGAGATGGCTCCGGGGGCACTTCCCCATCCTGGCAGAGTGCCGGAATAGAGACTTTCTGTCCCCCGAATCTCCCCTTCCGTGGCGGCGGCGCTGTGGAACTTTTCGTGGATTTCTGATTGACCATTTAGGGTTTTTGCCTCGGGAGGAATATATAGGCGAAGGAGGCAAGGTCGGTGGCCAGCCAGGGGGCCCACACCATGCCCTGGCGGCGCTTGGGCTAGCCCGCGCCAAGGGAGGGTGTGGCCACCCTATGGCCCCTCTCCGACTCTCCTTCTGGCTCCGTGAGTCTTTCGGGAAAATAGTAACTTTGGCTTTTGTCCCATCCAATTCCGAGAATATTCATTTTCTGACTTCCTGGAACCAAAAACAGCAGAAAACAGGCAACTAGCACTGTGGCATCTTGTTAATAGGTTAGTCCAAGAAAGTGTATAGAAAGTACTCCAAAGTGTGGACAAAACATAAGAAAGTAGATAAAACCAAGCATGGAACATCAAAAATTATAGATACATTTGCAATGTATCAGCGGCCCATTGGAGATGTCGAATTCCATCGATTCTGCCAGGTCGATGATGTCCATGAACCCGACGAAGAGATTTATGGTGTCGATTGGCACCATGGTGGCGTGGGTGACCGGGCGTGAAGCCAACACATAGCTACTCTACAGGATATGGTCGAACCTGTCGGTGGCGATCATGCGACCGGTGGCGAAAGGCCGGTTGAATGGAGTGTAGAGTCTCGCCGCAGATATGAGGCTTGATTGACCAAGCCCCATGGTGGGCGTCACTGTTATGGGAATGGTCATGGCAGTCTCTACCAGGGGTAGCAATTGAGTCGATTGGGGCAAGAGAGAGTTAGTCATCTACAGATCGAGATTGGGAGAATGCAAGGTTTTACCCAGTTTCAGCCCCCCATAGGGTAAAGAGCCTACTTCCTGGTAGATGTATTGATATGTATGTGGTTTACAATGGAGTCGAGCTCGGCGGTGAGTCACTTCCATGGAGGCTAACAGAGAATATATGTGGAGAGAGTACCCTAGGGAGGCTTATATAGTACTACATCGCTAGGGTTTACATGGATAACACCGAATCAGTTAAGGTTTCAGTGATTTAACCTAATCTGACTGGGCCTAACTATGCATCTAGGTCTTCTTCTTCCAACTGTCGTGCTCCTTAGTCGCAACATTTCCAGTCACCGTACTAGCGAGCCCACTCATCGTGGGCCTAGGCCAGGCGAATCCACCTTCTGGGTATACCCTGATTGGCATATCACATCATCATCACACGTCCTGCCTAAAGGCAGCACCCGATAGCGCGAACTTATCATTTAACAGTCGTTCACTTTACCACTTTTTACGCCGGCGAACCATTCAACACTATGTTTAACCGCCATGCAAAGTTTCTAAATTTATCATTTAAGGGTCCTTCCACTTGCCGCTTTTTAGGCTAGTGAACCATTCAACATTAACTATAGACTTAAGTTTGGTAAAAACGAAGCATTCTGAAGCCATGTGGGAGTATGTGTCTATGGCTAGTGGGCCCAAGAAGAAAAGGATTAAACAGAGCCAGCTTAAAGAAAATGAGTAATTAGCCAATGTCTGCTTGGGAAAAAACCAAACGAACATAGTTAGAGCATCTTCAATTTGTTGGACGCACAAAAATCCGTTGGTGCACAAAACGGCTATTATTGAGCGCGCCGAGGAAAATTCGTGATCTAGCAGACGTCCAAAAATAGGTTGCGCACAAAACAATTTAGGGCACGCACACAAAAAGCCTAATCCTTCACTACAAATTTGGTGTGTTGGCCCACACTGCCCAACCGCCAAACTGAAACTTCCGCGTGCGGCCTCCTTCATCCTGCCGCTAGCGAAATCCCGGCCATGGAGGGATATTCCGCCACTCCCCCAACCCCTTATCCTCTACCCCAACATCTGTCGATGCAGCAGTTTCATCGTTGCTCGCAGCATCCCCCCATCGCCGCCGCTGTACCCAGACCTAACGCCAGCATCATCTGTGGCTAGATGTTTGCGCCACCACGACCAACGAATCCGCATGTTGTCGTCCACCGCCCGTCTAGAAGCCAAGGAATGTCGTGCCCAAGCGGATGACATATATTGTGGTTCCTGGCCAGTAGAAGGGCAAGATCGGCGTGGATCCACACGACAAACCTGTAGCAGGGCATGCGACTGGCCAATTCCAGCCACGACAACCTCTATTGCAGCCACCCCTACGCGAGCGACTACGGAGGAGGTAGCGTCATCTGTTGCGCCCAACATGTTCGAGCCAATGACGACAAGGCACATATTTGCTTTTTTATTGTTTTAAATTATATAGATGAATATACATGATGAAATTTAATGTAGTTTGATATGTGTTAACTTTCATGCATTGTAGTATGGATGATGAAACGTCTATGTCAACTATGAATATTGGGTCATCACATTCACAATAGTATTGGTCTCAAGAATATGAAACTGAACAACATGGTGATGAAGTTGACATGGAGAATGATGGTGAGGGTGAGGGTTTCGGTGATGCACTGAAGGGTCAGGTGGCCAACTACACCATGGAGTAAGGCATTTTACTATGCAACACATGGTGCAATGTGGGCATGGATTCAGTCATAAGCATGGAGCAAACAATAGACACTTATTGGGTTAGGATGAAGGAGTACTTCAGTACATACGACCAAAGTGGAATTGGGCGGATGGATATATATTTTCGTTCCCGTTAGTTTGCAGTTTCATCGAATTGTCAAAGGTGGGTGGTGACATTGGAAAATGTTGAACGAATGAATCCAAGTGGCACAAATGACAGATATAGGGTATGTTGTATTCTTCTGTGACATCTGCTTCCATGTGGATACTTTGTTCAATTTATTATTGTCCATGACTAATTTTCTCTCTTTTGGTTCATGTAGCTTAACATTGCCCAAAATTCATTCAAGGGGTATCCAAAGAGAACCAAGAAGGACAAGCTGGTTCAAGGAAGGCCATTCATATTGGCCCATTATTATAAGGAGCTAGAGAATGAAGAGAAATGGAAGAATGTTATGTGTTGCAAGTGCCAAAGAGAGACAAAGTCAACTATGGAGGTAAGAACCATTGATGAAAATGAAGCATCAAGCACGGATGGAAAGAGAATCCCTACTCCAGACTCGGTTGAAAAAACAAAAATAAGACCCACGGGAAGGAAACAAGCAAAATAGAAGGGGAAGAAGACTAGAGATGGTAACACAAAGAAGTCATTGGACGCTATTGTGAGTGCAAGAAAGGAAGCTTTTGAGGAGATGAAGTTTTCGAGGAACAAAGAAATACAGGATAGGTCGACGAGCGATGAGAGAAGGGATGTAGCCGAGGAGAGGAGGGCCTTCGTAGAGGAGAAGAAAGTTTCTACCGAAGAAACTATATGTCTCATGGAGCATGAGCAAAGTATCTTCTTCATGGACACAACCAACCTCGATGAAAGGAAAAAGGAATACATCAACCTTTGTCGTGATCAAGTCTTGGCTCAAAAAAGAATGATGGGAAGTTACATGAATGGATACATGGGAGGTGCTAACATGGGAGGATACATGGGAGACATGTGAGCGCCTAAGGGAGACATGAGTGGAATGAGTGCACCTATAGAAGGCACTAGCGGCATGGGACCACCTACATGTGGCATTGGAGGCATGGGTAGCATGGATGTACATATTTGGGAGGCATTGGTGGCATGGATGCACCTATGGAAGGCATTCGAGGCATGGGTGCACCCAAGTGAGCTACAATGGGTGGCATTGACGACATGGGAGCACCTTCGGGTGGCATTGGAGGCATGGGATCTACAATGGGTGCATTCATGACTATCATGGTATCTCCCATGCCTCCCATGAGTGGTTGCTTTGGAGTTTACATGGGTGATGGCACGTGCTCCTAGAATACACCAACACCGTCCAAGTTTCCAATAATGTTGAAGCACAAGATGGAGATACCCATGGAAAGGACGAGGCATGATGGTCGTAGGCATTGATGTTAATGTTTTATGTGTTTACTTGAACTTCAATTGTGATGAACTTGGTTGTGTTAAATTATGCTATAATTTTGAACTATGTCATGGATTTAATCTATGCTATGATGATCAAGTCATGTTCTTGAATTTATATGTGTGTGTTGGGAATTAGATTTATATGTTCATCACTTTTGTTTGAACTTGGCAAGTTGAGATGCGTTTAATCTTGGCAAGTGGAAGCCAATCGTGGCTTATTTTAGTGCGGATGGAAAACTATCTGCATAGCGTTGCATTTTAGTGCGCCTAGAAATGTTGTAGCCTGTCGCACCCACTAAAACAGCCAAAATGGCGCCCAAAAACCAAAAAGTCATGCACTCTTTTAGTGCAAAATGTTGGATATGCTCTTAAGATTGGTGGTTGATGGACCTCTTGCAGGCGTTGAGTTTTCCTTCAGCAATCGCCATGGAATCGACCTAGGCGGCCACTGTGTCGTAGTTGACGATCTGGTGATATAGTTGGAAAGATGTAGACACCCGAGTGCTAGGGGTCGCGCGGTCACCTCTATTGATGACACCTTCAGGCGCACCGTCGTGCGGGAGGTGGGAGAGAAGGTCTATCACGGGGTCAAGTTGGAAACAATTTGAGTTCTTGTGCCAAAATCTAAAACATTTTTTAAATTGCCCTTGTAGTTTTTGAAGTCTTAAAGACCTGAGTGGTTAAATCAACTGTCTCCTCGAGTAAGATCCAACATGATATGCTTACGCCGGTACCGAAAATAAATCATGCCTTCTGTGTTACACTGAACTCTAATAGTTTGACATCCATCAATAAATAATGGAAAGGTGTTAAATAAGTCGTACTTTATTCTCTACATGGCTAGGCGACCGTCTACGGTGAGAATCAGGAAGAGATCGAGAAGACCCGACTGCTAAAGACGGGATTGAGTGTCTCCATGGACAATGACACTATAAATATATACGTTCTAAGCGGTGCCACAATTAAAGCATCGGTTAGTGTGATGCAACAATCACACTGTGTGACAATACCATGAGACGGCGCGGCGCGGCGAAGCGCACGTGTCCGTCTAGTTCAACATTATGTTTAACCGCCGCACCCCGAGCTTTGCAAAGAGAAGTCTAATTTGATCAAATTGCAATTTAATCAGTTTAATATCTTCTTTAGTAAAAGGTTTATCCAGTTCCTGTCTTTTAGCATCATTCAATTTCTCTTCCTCAGTGCACACATCTTCCCTCAGCCTCAGTAAATCGCGCTGCATGATGTAGATTATGAAATTATGATCCTCCGGTGATCGACATCATGAAAATTCACAAAAATGAAAGCAAAGAATGTCATCAGCCTGGGATTGGGTGCCCTGGCGCAATGGTTTGTGACAAACGTGTGTACCAAATACACCATCTAAAATAAATAAGTGAAACAGTATGTGCAATACCTGAACCACCTAATTTTGTGATGCATCAAAATACATGCAAAATTCTTTTGAAAATCATGTTCAGCTGACAGTAGGCACAATGGCCACTGTCCATGTCTACCACAGCAGGAGAGACCACACTTAGCTATGTAATCGAGCAGTAACACGCGACACACCAGCAATTGAAACTCGTATCATAGACACAGTGGAATTATTCTTTATTCTCTTTAGCATGCTGAAAGCTCTAGCAAGTAGCAGTGGGCTATACAGTACACGGAAAGAAACGAAGTGCCACGATGGCAGTATATGACCATATACCATTTTCTTAACATCTAGCTAAGCAAAGACAAGGTAGCAACGACGTCCCCAGCCATTCCGGGGCCATTTACACATTTACATTTCTGGTATCTCGTTCCTCGTATCTAACAAAAAAACTCATCCGTCTAAACAAGCAGAAGACACAAAAGCGAAATTGAAATTACTTAAAACACAGAGGCTTGACAATTAACAAGAGGGCTTGCTAGCATGAGGAAGCAACATTTTTATGATATGTTTATCATGTGTTAGCAATCAGACTTGCCGAAATTCCATGTTGGAACGTTGCCAGGCAGACGAAAGGCTCATATTGGTACATGATGCTCCCAGATGAACTAGTTGTCAGACTTTGTAGGATCCTTCTTCTTCCCGTAAGTTAGGCCAGTGTCCTGGTCAAGTTACATGCAACATTCGATAAGGAAGCAACTCACAGAAATAGTACATGTAATAACTTGTTGTCTGGATATCGGAGATCCAGTGAAAGTGAGGAGATGAGGTTACCTGGGGGTCAGGAATTGGCTTCCGTTTCTCAACATAACGGTAAGGATCTGAGACAGCAGCTAAAGCAGCTCGCTCCTGTGAAAAGAAGCATATGCCATTTTCAATTGAGTGGAGAGAGAAAGTTACAAGATTCAACTTCATATTACAAGGGGGGAAGCATGAAATAAGATAAGACTGAAATATTTTGAAGTAATTTAGTTCATTCTCTGGATATGATCCAAATTAAGGCATATGTCAATGAAATGGAATGGAAACAGCTTATCACTCTATCAAAGAAAAAACAGATAAAGAAAAAACATTAACTGTTTGTCAGGATAGATGAGACATAAGATGTGCCCATATGGTTAATCTTAAAGAGATGCCAATACAAAAAAAATTCATATGAAGATCAACACAAGAAGAAGGAAGAATTTTATTCTTAAGTTGAAAGTGGGGCCGGGTTGGGTGACAAAGCATGAGGATATAGAAGAGGTGGTGAGCTCCCACTTTCAAGATACCATGAAGAAGGGACCCCGATGTTCGATGGATTTCAATTGGGATAACATGGGCTTCCACACATGTGATCTTTCTAGTCTTGATGATCCCTTCTCCGAAGAGGAAATTCACTTGGCTATCAAGGCTTTGCCATCCGACAAGGCGCCGGGGCCGGACGGTTTCACCGGGTTGTTCTTCAAGTCATGTTGGGACATAATAAAAGATGATATTATGAGAGCCATTACCTTATTTTCCAACCTTCACTCCGAGAATTTTCATTGGCTAAACTCGGCTAATATAGTGTTGCTTCCCAAGAAGGAGGGGGCCGAGTCCATTTCCAAATTTAGGCCCATTAGCCTAATTCATGCCATCGCGAAGATTATTGCAAAGATGATGGCCACGAGAATGGATCCGTTTATGAACACTATTGTTTCTAGAGCTCAAAGTGTTTTCATCAAGAAGAGAAGTATTCATGACAACTTCATGTATGTGAGGAACTATGCGCGAAGATTACATAGAGCAAAGACTCCGGCTCTCTTGATAAAACTTGACATCAAAAAGGCTTTTGATTCGGTGAGATGGGACTATCTTATTGATTTGCTTCAAAGAAGGGGTTTCCCCCCGAGGTTTCAAAATTGGCTTGTAGCCCTACTCTCGACCGCCACCTCTCGGGTTCTTTTGAACGGCGTGTCGGGCTTTCCAATAAAGCATGGAAGGGGTATTCGGCAGGGGGACCCTTTCTCGCCGCTTTTGTTTGTCCTTGCCATAGACCCCTTGCAAGCTCTTCTTGAGCGGGCTACGGAGAATGGAGAACTACACCGGTTGCGAGGTCGTGCCACCTCCATACGTACTTCCTTGTTTGCCGACGATGCGGCTATCTTCCTTGTGCCCTCCAAAGATGATATTAGAGCCCTTTCCCGCATCCTCCATGGATTCGGTGAGGTAACCGGGCTCGTCACCAATGTGCACAAGAGTATGGTGCTGCCTATTATATGTTCCGAGTTAAATCTTGATGTCATATTGCAAGACTTTGACGCCATTCGATCACATTTCCCTATGAGATATTTGGGCCTTCCCTTGTTGGTTCATCGCCCAAGAAGTGCGGATTTTCAATTCATTATTGACAAAATGGCTTCCAAGCTTCCCATTGGGCAAGGGAAATATGCCATCACCGCCGGTAGATTAGCCCTCATCAAATCGTGACTACCTCCCAAGCCATTTACCCTCTAACCGTGTTGGCCCTTCGTAAAGGAATTATGAAGGCCTTCCTCAAGCTTATGCGGGCATTCCTTTGGGCCGCATCAAATCTGGAGGGAAGTGTAAAGTTAAATGGGATTTGGTGTGCCGGCCTAAAGATATGGGAGGGCTTGGTGTTTTGGACCTAGAGAAATTTGCAAGAGCATTGAGGCTTCGTTGGCCTTGGTTTGAACTCCTGGGTCGGTTTGGGGCAGCCCTATGATAAGGAGGACATGGATCTCTTCTACAAGTCTATCACAATTGCAATTGGGGATGGTAGAACAGCCAAGTTTTGGCATGCCCCGTGGCTTGAAGGTCTAAAACCCAAGGATTTGGTTCCATCCATCTTTGCCATCTCAAAGTTCAAGAAGTTCTCGGTGCACAAAACTCTACAACAAGATTTTTGGATTGCAAACTTAAACTTCAATGAGGGTATTACGGTAGATCTTATCAATGAGTTCTACATTCTTTGGATCAAGCTACAAAATATCCATCTTAGTGAGGACAATAAAGATACCATTTCTTAAGCTATCGCCCGATGGAAAATACTCTGCATCCTCCGCCTACATGGCGCAGCTAATTACAGCCCCTACATCATTTATGAAGCTGGTGGTTTGGGATAATTGGGCTCCTCCTAAATTCAAGTTTTTTGCTTGGTTGATTCTACAAAACCGGGTGTGGACGGCGGGCCGGCTTGCACGTCAGGGGTGGCCTAATTGTGGGCTTTGCCAACTTTGCAAGAGGGAACCGGAAACCGCGGCACACATCATTTTCAAGTGTAGGTATTCTAAGCAAATTTGGGGAAGCGTCAAGGAGTGGCTAACATTACAAAACTTCGAGGTGGAGCAATGGTCAACTTTTGGATCCGTGGAAGATTGGTGGTGCACTATTACCGGCGTCAATGGGGCGCGTCGAAAAGGGCTTTCTTCTTTAATCTTACTAGCCGCTTGGGAGATTTGGAATGAGAGAAACACAAGGGTCTTCAAAAATTTATCTTCTATGCCTACGGTAGTTTTCACAGCGATTAAGTGAAGTGCAATTTTATGGGGCGCTGCGGGTGCGAAACAATTGAGTGATATCATGCCGCGAGAGTAGTCCGTTTTGTAACTTTTGAACTTACAGTTTTGTTGTACTCTAACTCTTCTTAATCAATGGAATAGGCAAGTCTTTTGCCTCGTTTCAAAAAAAAGAGTAACAGCAAGAACAACTGACATTTGGATGTATTGCTTGTAGGCAAGTCAGAGTATCTTACTCAGGTAAAAAAAAAAAGAGTATCTTACTGGAGTATGGAATTCTTAAACCACATTTTCAATAGAACAAGTGCCCAATTAAATAAATTATAGCTCACATGAAGTGACAATTCATATTAACATTTCAATATGGTGGATGCAAGAGATGCCCATAGCTGGATGTGCATCCAAATAAGGCATATGTCAATGAAATAGAATGGAAACAGCGAATGAAAAGAGATGAGACATGAGAGTAACTGCAAGACCAACAGACATTTTGCTCTAATTCTTGTAAGTAAGAAAGAGTCTCTTACTGGATTATGAAATTCTTAAACGGCACTTTGAATAGAATAAGTGCCCATTTAAAAAAAAGGACAGCACATAGAAAGTGACAATTGACATTGACATTTCAGTATGGTGGATGCAAGATATGCACATAGCTGTTATAAGAGAATGGCCATTTATCTGCCCTAAGGGGTATTGCCACATTCCTACCTACTCCCTCCGTTCAGAAATATAAGACATTTTAGCTTTGTAAAACGAAAGTATCTAGATGTCTGTTAGTGTATAGGTTCACTCCGAATCTATACACAAAAGTCGTCTAGATACATTCGTTTCACAAAGCTAAAACGTCTTATTTCTAGACGGAGGGAGTAGTTCTTCACAGGTACACCTTCTAATATATGACATGAACAAACCGTTTATAAAAATACATCACTAGATTATTCTTATTGTTAGAATGAATATATTAAGACCACAATTTCAATTCGATAAGCAAAATTAGCTCAAGCAAGTAAAATGACATCACAGCACACCAGCCCGGCTGTAATATTTGTGGTGCTTCCTAGAGTCAAATCTACAAGAAAAAGAGGGGTGCAGTCCCTACCAAAAGCAACGACAAGAGCATCAATTCCGAGCAATCCAACGCAAGGTTCCTAGTTGTAAACAGAGAGCTCTTGATTGCAACACCTATAAACTCAGCAGTTCTACAATCGCCAGGGAGCAACTAAGCAGACATTCACAGATGGGAACAACTGCAACCTCGGGGCTCGGGCTACGGTGATCTGTGAAAGCAACATCTCAAAACTCATCCACCCGATAGAAGACAGACTACAGCGGCAATAGGAATTAGCAAGGGGAAATGGAAATCTGCTACCTCCTGCTCCTTCTTGAGGTCGCGCGCGGGCTTGACCCAGAGGTAGTAGGCGAGTGTCCCGGCGATGGCCCAGGAGGCGGCGTTGCTCCACCCGCGGACGCCGCCCATCGCGTTCCCCACGAACGACCGCGCGCTCCCGACCGTCCGGCCCCACCCCTTCGCCGGCGCCATCTCCAACCCTCTGCGTGAACCTCCCCAGCGAGCGGTTGCTTCTCCCGTACCGCGGCAGCGTGACCGCTTCCAGCTGCGTCGCCGCCGACCCCCAAATCTCCGACTCCGATCCCTCTCGATCGCCGCTGTGTCTCGTATTGGTCCGCAAGAAAGGAAACGGAACAACACTGCAAGACGTAACAGTGGTCGATATGACGGCCCGTTTGATCTATTGACTAGTTGGGCTAGAATCTACCCAAAAAGTCCACGAGCAGCCCAACTCCAACTGGCTAGGCTGGAGCCCATTGAAAAATACGACAGAAATCTTAATCCATGCTGGCCCTGGCCGACAAGAGAGTCGGTTTGCTAGATTATCCGAATGGCTACACGTCTGATCAACAAAAATCTAGGGAACCAGTAGAAATGAAGATTTCGTGGCCCTCACGCCCTAGTCGACTTTGTCGGGGCATTTCCAGCACAGCCCCTGTTTCAGGCATAAAATGCGTATTTTTAAGGTTTTTCTTTTCTTTGGCAGGCGGTATAGAGTTTCTACAGCTCCTTGTACGGCCAGTTGGCGTTGTCGACCTGATTCATTACCATTTGTTTTTCAAAACTAGCAGAAGGACCTGTGCGTTGCACCGGGTTGATAATTGATAAAATAGAAAAATTAAATAAATATTTGTCATTTATAATTTATATTTATATAAAAGTCGTGTTGGGGTTTACCCATGTTTCTTTTAAAAAGAAAAGATAAACCGACAAGCAAGCAATTTCAACTCGTATATTTTATGTTCAAGTGAAATAATGGAATCCATATTTTATCGAATCAGATTTACATGCACATAGAAGAAGGGAACATCACCTCGTCAGGATGAATTACTCCCGACCTTTTACACTCCCTATGAATCTCTTACTAACACACCAGGCCAGCTTGAATCATCACCTGGTCAAAAAATCAACAAGACCATTATGAGACAAAAGATCATGATGAAAGGCCAAATTTTGTAGATTGTTGGAAAAAATCAGCCGCAATGATACTCGGGACATTAGCAACTGCCTGTCACACAATCAAGTGCATGTGGTCCGTCCAATCTATGTTGTTACACGCATGTTGTAACTTGCTAGTCGATGACCGATCTAGCCTTTTCTTCTCCCGTATCATGTGCATGTGCCGCAGGTTCCCATCGATTACAAGAGGAATCGATATGCAGCTAGCTTGGCGATGCTAGTCGGTCTGCTGTTTCCTTCGTTGCAATTTGGATGAAAAGAGTCGGCGTTGCCGCGTCGGGTTGCTTCCAACAACATCTGAACGGCATCATCGTCCGCTCGCAATGCAGGGGCAATCCACCATAATGCGCACCCTGCAATCTCCTTCCCGCATCGAGCGCCAACAACCCCACCGCCAGAGGCCAGACGCGCCCTCGATCGCCATGGCACCGCCGCCCCCTCTGCCGTGGTCCTCTTCGAGCTCGCTCGTGAGTCCCTGACGCCGCCATGGAATCCGGTCGTCGCCCGCTCTTCCTAATCTCGCCGGTCTGTGCCCCGCTCGTCCCTGGCCTATCCCTCTGCAGCGCAAAGGTCGTCATCTCCCCTCGTCCCTGGCCTCTCCTCTCCCAAGCAGCCAGGATCCACCCGCCGCTTCCCATCCCTCCTCAGATCGAAGCGCCGTCGCTCCTCTTCACCGCGTAGCCTGGTGTGGTCGGCATGGTCGAGATTGGGGAATCGCTATATGTTGCGTCCCTACCGTAGTGAACTTGCTTGTCTATCCTGAGATAGAGGCTCTATTTAAGACGGTAGATTTCGTTTTAATTTTTCAACGTGGGACTAAATAAAAGCTGGAGCTGCGTGTAAACTGATTCACGGTTCGTCTTTGTGCTAGTTTCTGCATGTAGCGAACACAGATTTAGGTCCACACACCCGTACGGACAAGCTAGAGCCGCTTTTCTACTCGACGTTGGTCCTGTAGTCCCGAGCGATCGAGGTCCGGGTAGGAAAAAACAAAAAGAAACGGAACGGTATAGGGCAATGTGAGTAATACGGTAAAACGGTCCAAAAAAGTGCTATACCGGGAGAAACAATCCGTTTTTTATTATTAGGTATAGATAGATAAGAGAAGGAGGCCCATTTTCTTATTTTGACTATTTCGATACATTAATTTGTGCACAAAATAACACCATAGTTTAAATATAAATAGGCCACACTATCAAATAATACTATTAAATTATAAAGTCCGCTTATTCAAATAACCATATTACAAACGAGATCATAACTACTACTCCCTCCGTCTCAAAATAGATGTCGCAAAGTTGTCTAAATTAGATATATCTAAACTATTTAATACAGATATATCCAAATTTTGACAAATTTGTAACATCGATCTATTTTGAGATGGAGGGAACAGTTTCGTTGGCGAATCCACATGTGCTCAACTCAACCAAATCATCTTAAAGTTTGATGTGATTTCCCTGATAACCGACGGAGAAACTGTTGGAACGTTGTCGCCGACAACTTGTCGGTCTAGCCTCGGGCTCACTCAACCTGTCATGAAAGTCTCACACTTAGTCATAGATACTTTAATTCCTGCTATAGAGTTTTCTTCCGTGAACTCGAGTCCAAACAATATAGGGTTAATTGGATCTATGCCACTCCAATTTCCACAACTTAGAGAAATGCCATTACAAAAACTGAAGTTGGAGATATGCCACTCTAACTTTCCCATACCTCTATGTATGCCATTATCTCCAATACAAGAACATATACTATCTATATACGGATGTATACATGGTTATCTGAACAGTATACTCATATTAGTGTTTTTGATGTTCCGTAATTTTTTCAGATTTTTTTGAGAAGTTCAAATTTTCGGCCAAATATTATCAAGTTCCTGGACATGCATTAAAATGTCAGATTAGAGGTCCAAAACTGCCCAGAAATGGCTGAAATTAGAACAGTAGACTCATATTACCGTTTTTGATATTCTGTAATTTTTTCAGATTTTTGAGAAGTTCAAATGTTGGCCAAAATTTGAATTTTTCGATTTTTTCAGCGTCCGAAAAAGGCTAAAATGCTGCCAAAAGTTCAAAACTGGCATAGTATGGTAAATACTGATGTACACAATGAAATACATGTATTTTATGAACCATTTTTTCTTTTAAGTGGAGATAATGGCATACATAGAGGTATGAAAAAGTTGAAGTGGCGTATCTCCAACTTCAGTTTTTGTAATGGCATTTCTCCAAGTTGTAAAAATTGGAGTGGCATAGATCCAATTAACCCAAGAATATATGGGGCGAGTGAGATGGATGGGTGAAGTTCAGTGACATCAATATAGAAAAGCCTACTAACTTTCATAATTGAATACCATCAATGTATGGATAATTCTTACTGTGAAAAGAGCTAGTTGGAGAGAATCCCCCACGAAGGAGAAATGTCAAATGGGAAGCTCTATGGAGTCACACATCGTGTCGTTCGCCATCGAATGGGACCGACTCTCTCGGAAACATGCACAGGTTTAGGCAACTTTATGACCCAATTTCATAAATGAGAAATTAATAATCTTTGACTGACAGGAGCAATCCTTCCTATCCTACTAACCATACAAGGGTACCACCTTCTTTGCTTTTTTTCCCTCCATTTTTTTGCTTGCATCGCGAGTTAGCTATTCGTGGCTTCGTGCATGACCCCTTTGCTCACAGCTGAATTTTTGATACCCCCAATTCCGGCAATCCACCCAACCCGCGGTTCCAAGGTCGGGCAGGGGTGCCTGGACGTCTAAATGCTCCCTGACCAAGTTAGTGTACTCGTCTGGGTTGAGTTGCGGGGACAGCCCGTGCGCTAATTGAGCTTTGAGGTTAGCTATACGCGAAAAAAGCTCGCTTTCTATTGAGGCATGTTCTGTCCTAAACTGTTCTAGAATGTTATTTATTTTATAGGAAGATTCCAAAACCCCTTTATCAGCTTAAGAGGGCCCTAACCAATGGCACGACCGAGATCAGAGAAAAGTAGACTATAAAAGCCGAAGAAATTTGGGATCCGGGCGTCAAGGAGAAGCTTCAACCAAAAGTTGTTGCAAAAACCGGAAAGAGGTGTGGGCCCCAGAGCAACTCCAGCAGTCGCGCTAAAATGCGTCCGCGCTAAAATAACCGCTGATATACAACACGCGTGACATATTTGCCTCCTCCAGCATACGCGCTAAAGTTCGGTCGCACGCTAAATTGTTTTCCACGCGGGCAATTTGCCTCCTCTAGCACGTCATTTTTGGTGCGTTCGGTCGTGCGCGTGCTATCGTTCTGACCGCGTGTGAAACACCCAACCGCCACTCGCAAACTTCACCCGCGCCGCACCCTCTCCTTCCCCATTTCAACTCCCTCATTCTGGCACCACCGCCACTGTGATCCATCACCGACGGTGCCCCTGTAATGTCCCAACATTTAGGGTTGCAGAAGAGAGTGTGTGCATTTGCATTCATGCATAAGAAATCTGAAAAAAATTCGCGCAAAACTAAATACCTAAAGGGATCAGGGTTTCTTTCACTTTGATGAGTTAGGGGTTAGCTCATTCAGGTGAATGCTATAAATTCTGACCTGGCCTCTAGATATTAAGTATTTTCAATTGGTATTTAAATTTTGAATTGACATTTGAAATACTTCAAATTATTAGTATTTAAGAGTTAATTGTTTTAAAAGAAATTTTCAGGGATTTAATGTGAAGTATTATTACATTATATAATAAGAATACAATAAAAGAAAATTCAAGACATTAAAGTAATTCAAAGAAATAAAAAATATTTATTCTTTTCTTATTCAATACATTACAAAGATATACAAGGATACAAAAAATAAGAAATTACTATAAAAGTAATAACTCTAAATAAAGAAAAGTAATGCTTTATTGAATATACATGTATATTACATTGTTTCTACAAATGAATAAAAGAAGATTACAAAATAATAAAAATAAAACCTAAACTACTTGGCCTAAACTAAATCTTGTATCTTCAAATATTTCTTGTAATATTCTGTACCTGCAAGCAAACAAAGAGAAAAGAAAGAAAAATAAAAAGGGTTAAATATTAGTGATTTTTGCTCTCAGTTTAAACATTGAAGTGCATTGTTTACATACATCATTGAGCAAAAATGAATAAGGGACAAGTTTCACCAAAAAAATGTGGCATCTGTTCTTAATCAAACAATTAATTGCCTTAGTACAACCTCATTGGCAGTGGACAAAGGGGCAAGTTTCACCAGCGAAGTGGAAGTAAAGGAGGTAAATCAAGATATTTTGACTTGAACTAATCTAGAACAGTGCAAGAAGCACACACACATCCATTCTTGTGTGATGTCGACATAGGGGAGCTGTGAGAGAGAGAGATATATACATGGTCGATCAGGTGAACAAACACCACACCACTTAGAACAACAAGAACAACATCACATCATCTCTGTTCTTCCACCAGATCAACCGATAAAACACCAAATAAACCCATCAGTCATCAAGACAATATGGTCACCTAAGGAGGGGGTGGATCAGGTGTTGAGCAAGGACAAGCTAGGAGTAGATCAAGGAGGAGAAGGCCAAGCATTTCGTAGGAAGGAGCTAGACAAGCTTATCAGCTAGAAAGAGCGAGCAAGTTAGATACTCCACAACATCAACCTCAAAGATAGGTTGATCATATCCACAAAACCATGCTTAATATTTGATACTCTTATTTTCTTAAGCATGAACTGTTTGGAGAAAGGTTATCCTCGGAGTTACACCCAAATAGGGTGTAAACTCATCACAGGATGGTAAAAATTCACTAGTAGCATCTATTCTTTATCTGTGAAACAAACTAGATCTCAGTCTTTGCATCTTTGATCTAATCCAGTAAAACATCAAGGCAACAACATGATATAGTGGAGGTTACCACTGTGTACCATCCATTAGGAGGTCTCACAATGGCATCCATCCAAATCAAAGTCATATTTATATCCAGGAACTTAGGTAATCATCTTCCTAAAATACCAGGAATCATTCCTGCTTAATAACCTATATTATGATAGCAACATCATGATAGTTGGATAATAAGCATCATGCTAGTAAGGATTAAACCTTTACTGGTACATCTAGGAAACCATTCCCAAATCTTGTCATTTATTCATAAACAGAAATTCTTCATTCGCAAACCAAATCACATATATGAATCTATGATACTAGTATCTCATTGACAACCAGGTAGCAATACTGTCTTTGGTGAAGACATGCACATAGTTGTGATGTTTCCACCAGAGCATCATCTAGGTAGTAAATACACTAGGCATGAATTCCATGACAGAATCAACATCAATCAAGTACTCATAGTATAGGGCAAACAATCTAAGATCCTTAAGATCACAACAAATGATAGTACATAGTAGGTGAGGCTAGAGAGCAAGTCATAGCGAAACACATACATCGGTACTAAGCAATCCCTAATGCAGAAGCCATCTAAGCATCATGAGAGTACTAGTAGAGGCAGAGAGGAACCCTAGAACAAGGGAAAATCCTAATTAGGGTTACAAACCATCGTATAGACAGAGAGGCTAAGAGAGGTAGAGAGAAAGAAGGGGAAGAAAAACTTACACGAGAGCCTCGCTCAGCAAGAAGAGGATGTAGACGTGGCGGTGACGAGGGCACGTCGACACGACAGTATGAGGAGCACTGGCGGCGCTGCAACCCGTGCCGAGTCGTACCCATGGCAATTGTCAAGGAAGAAGATGGCAGCACACCACAAATCCACCTACAGAGCATTAACAAGCAAGGCCGGCGTGGTGAGGCCGGGGTAGCCGAAACCCTAGGTTCCAGTACGGATTTCGCACGGCCGGGAGAGGGGGCGCACGGCAAATCACCTTGTATCAGTCGACAACTAAGTCAGCAACGCGACACCGGTAGCCGAGGTGGCCAGAGTTTGCTGGAATCGAAGGGCACCCGTGGCAGCGACACGGGGTTGCCAAGGAGCGTAGACGCGAGAGAGAGGAAGCGCGAGCCGGGTATGGGTCGATTTGACCGACCAAGTCGACCATGATGGGTTTATCCCAACCCACTGGGCTGAGCCAGGGCTAGGCCGGCCCATGGGCCAGGTCTAGGTTTTGAAAGTTTAATATAAATTAAAGAAATAGCAAATTACCACAATACCCCTGAGAGTATTTAGGCTCTCGGAAAATAAAGAAAAATCCTAAAAATACACATGATACCTCTAAATTCTCATGAAAATACAAACTATCTAATAAAAATACCAACTTGTGTTTTAAAATGGTAAAATTTAAATTGATTATTTAGAGACAATAATTACTTATGGATTTTTATAAAAATAAGGATAATACCTACAAATGAATAAAAATCATATTTCAGATCTTGACTAAGTATATTTTACTAGAAAAATACTAAGTATATTATTTCAAAATATTTTAAGATTTATAAAGTAATAAATCCTTATTTACCTATTTTTATTAAGATAAAGTACTTGTTTTGACATATGTTAATTCTTCAAAATTATTTCCTAAGTAAGAAATAATCATATGTCCTTGTAAAATGTTGCAATCTTCAAAAGAATATTTTAAATATAAATAATAAACCTAAAATAATAATTATGGTTTATAATAAAACTTGAGTGTAAACTATTGACTATAAAATACTCCTTTTAAATCTTAAATTAATTATAAACCAATAACTTTCAAACTAACCTTATCCATCATTCACTTATATTGTGGGTGAATGATCCCATCTCTTTAACCACACTTAACATGACTATGGAGCTTAATAGGAATTAAGAAAATCATAAAATGAGATCACCATATATCATAATTAGTTTTAAGTCTAAAACTTACCTATCATCGATTTTCTAAGTTTAGATTCGTAGAGCTATACCCAATGCCTACATGATTCTGTCATCGATCGAATCAACGAAAAGTCTTGAACATGGCCATGATTAAAATTACTATATCTTAATCCTAATTGTATTTTATAGTTAACTTTGGTCTATTACTCAACCAACTAGAATCTTATTAATGTAGGATCATTAGAGCGATTCGAATAACCATCGATTGTGTTCTCATAGCACTGCAAATTTCTTAACTCAAAGTAATAAGTACTTTCTAAAGGAGATATGCCCTAGAGGCAAATAATAAATGGAGTTTATTATCATATCTCAATTAGTTCGTAATAGTTTTACATTGTGCTATAACTGTATCAAGTGGAAACAATAATATAGGTGTGGTATGAAACAAACCAAGTCCCTAGTAGTCTCTATTCATACTAGTTCGTTGTGCAACCGATGATCAAGGTTTCCTGATCATGGAGCTTTAATGCCAGTTGACAACGAGGTCATATCATTAGTGAATGATGTGATGGATATTACCTAAAGATTGCAACACGATCAAGTCACGGAGTTCATTGTTGCAATATTTATAAACGTAGTATCCTTCTCCTCACACCGTGAGATCATATTAATCACTGTCTCCCGAGGCTGTCTTGACTACATCAAACGCCACTTAGTAAAACAGTGATTATAAAGGTGTACATTAGGTATTCTAGAGGAATAGTAGATGACCTATGAATCAAGACCGTGATTTGTTCACTCACTTGACAGGTAAGATACATAAGGCTTACTCGGTGAGATTACATCCATAATGTTACAATATGTGACTAGGTCACGGGGATGTAATATCACGTAAACAAGTAAAATAGAACTTGTCGGTAACGAGATTGAACTAGGTATGTGATACAATGACCAGATCTCGGACAAGTCGTATCGGAGAAACAAAGGGAATTGGACTCGAGGTTTTACAGTTTAAATGGCATTGTCATCGTGGAATGCACAAGGGTCATTATGGGCATCTCGGTCCCACTATTGATCATTGATGGGATCATGTCTGTGCTATTCCCGAGCCGTGGGGAAATACACGTAATAGTACAATGATCTAGAGATCATCTCTAAGTTGGAATCATAGTAGATAAAGATAAAGTCAGAATTGTTTCGAAGAGAGATCCGAAGGTGTCCGGAGAAAGAAAGAAAGGAAAGGACCAAAAGGTGTTTTGGGTAAATGGCAATTTATAATATGCATTTATTATATATATTAATTATGAATTATATGTACTAAATAAATATTTAAATTAATATTTATAGGGCAACTTCCATAATTGGCCAAAACCCCGGAGGAAATTGGCCCGGGAGGAAGTCACCCCAAAAAAGGAAAGGAAACAACAAATCTGCCACTATGTGTGGGCCAGGCAGCCCACACAGGCAAGTGGGTGGGCGGCACTAGGTGCCGCGCGAGCGGATGGAAGCTAGCCACCGCTCGCGGGCCGCAGCTCCACAGCCCACCCGGGTAGGCGCTGGCGCTAGGCTCCACTGGGCCTTGAGCTGGCCCACTCGGGCTGCTCCCTCCGCCTGGCCTCACCACTCCAGGCCGGTGTGTGCAGGATGGGCCACACGGGCGGGTGGCCAGCCCACCCGGCCTCGCCTCCCTACTGCCCACCATTGCATGCCGATAGACACCACTGGGCCTCAAGCGTGCATGCGGGATCATGCCCACCCGTCTGTGCTGCGTTGTTGGTCTGGGGTTGGTCAGCCTAGCCGGCTGTAGTCCCTTTCCTCTTTATTCCTTGGCTATATTTAGTCCCACATGGGACACCCACAGGGGAGGGCACACCTCCCTCCGTCTATATAAAGGGGTGCCTATGGATGTGATTAAACACACAATTTGAGATATTTTCTAAGGCAGCTTACTTAGATAATTCCTCCCTATCTCTCTCTAGTTGTCTCCTTGTATTGGCACGGTCCTAAGAAAGGACTGTACGCACAAGAGATGCCGCACCTATAACACGCTGTTGCACTATAGGGATTCCAAGCCGGAGATATACTTCTGCATTCCCGGCAGGGATCAAGGGAGTAAGAGGTTGTTATCGTACACCATATGTGTATCAAACCTCGAGGGTGCCTCTGAAGAGTGGCATCTTGGATGTCGTGAGTTGGAGCTGCTGCACGATGAAGATGGAGCAAGGGGTGACCTGCAAGGAGCTTCGCGACCTTGAGGTCGGCTACGAGTATGAATACATCAACCACGTCCCTCGGAATGTTAACCACTTTTGGACTACAAGGGTATGTATCTGATACCTCGGTCGTTACTGCATTACTTCTAGATAGATCTTGGACAGTTAGGGTGTTCCAACGTAGGAATTTCTTGTTTTCTGTCATGGAACCCTTCAGTGGTATCAGAGCTGATCAATGCGTAGGAGTGTTGTATGGACAGTACACACATGATTTGTGCGGGCATTGATCCTCTAGTTGTTACCTTCTATGTGTACTTGTTTATATCGTGGTATTGTTTGATGAAGCGGCATGGACTGACCTTACGCATATTCTTACACGAGACTGGTTCCACGCATGACATACGGCTTGTCCCGTATAAGTGGCTAGCGGGTGTCTATCTCTCATTCAATAGTTGATATAGCTTTTACAACGGAGGGCCCCAAAAGGGGTGTAGTAGAGACAACTATTGGATCCATATTGTGGTTGGAAAGTTCATAGATTAGAAACGGTTCTATTATGAAAGCCCTAACATCCACGTAAAACTTTCAAAAGATAAAATAGAGGTATCTAACTTTGTTTTTGCAGGAGAGCTTGTTTTGTGATATGGTCTTGGTCATTACAAAGGTAAAGATAGTCATCGTTCCTATGGATGACCCGCTGGTGGCGTCATGGACTTGGCGTCAAACCGGTGCCAAGATGGAGATCATGCCGGAGCACTCGATGGAGATCAAGACGCAAGAAAGAAGGACCATATCATGTCACAATATACATGTGATGTTGATACCGGTTTTATATCTTATTGTGTGCTAGTATTAGATACTCAACGGTAGCATATTGGATAAGATGATCCCAAATAATACCAAATAATTGTGTTCTCCCTTATGTGTGCAAACACTAAGAAGGATCATCGTTATGAAGCCGGTCATGACGATCGGGGGCTAGACATATCTATGTTCGCATACAGTATGGGTTACAAGCCATGTATGTGCCATGCAATACACTAAGGTTAATTTGGCGAGCCTAGCATGTACAAACATGGCCTCAGAACACAATAGACCGAAAGGTCAATCATGAGTCACATGAATAATGTGATTGGCATTGGGAATGTCTACCTTTGAAACTACGTTGCCGGCCATGACAATCGGGGGTGGTGTAGTGTATTGGGATCGTGTGATCGCTAAAATCGTCTAGGGGTGAAAATTTAGGGGGAGCTCACTTATGAATTGAACTCATATTATGAACTTAGTCTAGATGTCTATTTACAAATATCTTAGTAGATAATGGCTGATACGTCCATTTTGCATCACTATTCTATGTCTTAACTCACTATTATTCATTGATATATTTCGTATTGAGAGGTGATACTTATGTTATTTCATCTGTTTTTGCATGGTTGGTGACTTTTGGAGCATGGACCGCTGCAGTCAGGATTCTGATGAAAAAGGTGCTGTTTGGAGGCAAAATTCGTGAAGATCAGAAAATTCGGGAAAATATACGGAAAATTCTATTTTTCTAGAAGATGGAGTGGAGGCGGGCCACAGGGGGCCCACACCACCCCATGGCGCGGGCAGGCCTAGGCCGTGCCAGGGAGTGGTGTGGCCGCCCTGGCCCACTCCAGCCTCTCCCCTCTGGCGTATATCAACCTCCCGAAATCCTAAGACTCGGGGAGCGACCATAGAAAGATTTCGCCGCCTCTGCGGGGCGGAAAACACCGAGAGAGAAAGATCTCTCCGGCAGTCAGATATCTGCCGGGGGAATTCCTTCCCGGAGAGGGGAGATCATCGCCATCAACACCACCATCAAGCTGGACTTCATCGGGATCATCATCATCATCATCACCACCACCATCATCACCATCAGCACCCTCATCACCATCTCCATATTGCTGTAACAATTGGTTGAATCTTACATTAGTTCATAGGGGAAACTTTCCCGGTGTTGATTACCTTTGTAGTTGATGCTATTGAGTGAACCGTTGAATTATTGTTTATGTTCAGATTGTTATACATCATTATTCCATCTATGATCATGATCCATATGATGTCTTGTGAGTAGTTCGTTTTGTTCTGGAGGACATAGGATAAGTCTTGTTGTTAGTAGTGGAGTTGCGTTGAGAAAGATTCAATAGATTGTTATTTAAGTTGGGGTGTACTTCTTCTAGTGGTGTCATGTGAACGTCGACTACATGACACTTCACCTATATGGGCCTAGGGGAATGCATTGTGTATTTGGCTACTAATCGTAGGGGTTGCCGGAGTGACAGAAACCTGAACCCCCGTTAGGAAACCATTACACAAGGGACGTAAGGGTCTTAGAGTTTAAAACTGTGGTTAGGTTTCTACCTTAATTACTTTCTTGTACTTACGGATGTTTGCAAGGGGGTTTAATCATAAGTATGTATTCAGTCTTGGATGGGACGGTACATGAGCACAGGTTCACCCACACAACACTTAGCAAGCTAGAGAAGATTAATCGACTATATGAAGCGAAAGCACTTGACAGTCTTCCCATGTGTCCTCGAGAACGTTTGGTCATCTATAGAAATATAACCGGCTTGTCCTTTGCTGCATAAAGGATTGGGCCACTTGCTGCATTCATTCTTACTATCTTTTATTTACTCGTACTTTGTTTACTTGCTTAATCGAAAACCCCTAACAATCCGTTTGCTAAGTATTTGCAGAGAATTCTTGATCCATACCACTAGCCAGCACCTTCTGCTCCTCGTTGAGTTCGACACTCTTACTTATCGAAAATACTGCGATACACCCCCTATACTTGTGGGTCATCAAGACTATTTTCTGGCACCGTTGCCGGGGAGTGAAGAGCTATTGGAGAGTGGAACTGGTAAAGGAAACTTCTACTGTGAGTATTGTTTACTTCTGCTAGTTGCTTTATTTCAGTTATGGATAGTTCGCTAAGTTTCTTATTTGGTAATGCTACTACCACTGCTAAGGTAGTAGATAAGCCACCACCTGCTGAGAAAGATGTTTTCAAAATACCTACAAGAATTATTGATCGTGTTATGGATAACTACTATGTTGGGGATGGAACTGTCCATCCCGGTGATCATTTACTCTTTATACACGAATTATGCGGGTTGTTCGAGTGTGTAGGTATTACTACAGATCAAGTTAAGAAGAAGTTATTCTCATTATCACTGAAAGAAAGAGCTGAGGAATGGTATAAGCTGCTGAAGAATGGTCAAGCTCTAGAATGGGAGGAAATAGTGCCTCTCTTTTATTCAAAGTTTTATCCTCCTAGTGAAATTCATAAAGATCGGAATCAAATATACAACTTTTGGCCTCTTGATGGAGAGAGTACAACTCAAGCTTGGGGGAGATTGAAGTTACTAATGCTCAAATGTCCCATTCATGAGCTCCCCAACAATATTATTATCAATAACTTTTATGCAAGGCTCCCTCTACATGATAAAGATTTATTGGATGCTTCTTGTGCTTGATGATTCACTCGCATGGAAGAAGAAGCTAAATGGGTTCTAGATAGTATTCAAGACAATGCTGAAGCTTGGGAGAATGAAAAAGGTAGAAAGTCAGGTATAAATTATGATTATGAATGCATTGAATCTTTTATGGGAACTGATGACTTTCAAAATATTAAAAATGCTTATGGTTTAGACTCTCAAGCTATTGCTTCTTATTTTAAGGCCTTTGCTTCTTATATTGAAGTGCCTAAAAAGAAGTGGAATAAGTATCATGAACCTTATAAAGATATTGCTAAGAGTGTTCCTGCTAGAAGTACTGAAGTTTATACTACTAATCATGTTTTACCTGAACCTTATATTGAGAAAATGCCTTTCCCAGTTAAGGTAAAGGAACATTCTATGATGGCTAGTATGGTTAATGAAAGTATGAATAAGGCTGTTGAACCTGATAAACAAATGATTGATGAACCTATTGTAGCAAATGTGAAATACTTTGTTGCTAAATATGAAAAAGAGGGACACACTATCCTTTGTAAGGATACCTCTAATATTGTTTCACAAAGTAGTGTTATGAGAGCTAGTATTCCGGTGTTTTCTGTTAGAATAAGTGATCATTGCTATGATAGTCCTTGTGATAGATATATTGTTAAGTTTATGCATGATACTGAAAGCTATTATGAGAGAGGGAAAAGTGTTCTTGTGCATCTCAATAATATCAAGTTTCCCCGTTTTATGCTGAAAGTTTTTATGTTGCACTTCTTTTGCCTTCTTATGCAAGTTGCCTTTGGTTTCAATAACTTGTTTGTTTATAAAATCCCCTTGCATAGGAAGTGGGTTAGGCTTAAATGTGTGTGTGTGTTTGCTTCTTATTGCTCTCTTTCACTTCAATCATATCCCTATGAGAGCTTTTTCAAAATTATCATGCCCATCTTAATGGCTATAAAGAAAGAGCTTTGTGGGAGACAACCCAATTTGTTTTTGTTTCTTTGAGTCTTGGAAGTTATTACTTCGGTAATAACCGCTCTTTATCCGTTTTGTTTGGTTTTTGTGTCAAGATCAACCTCTAATGAGAGAGAAGTAAGATTTGGGGAAGTTGCTATCCCGAAACAGATTTTTGTGCTTCACCGTAAAAATTCGTGAAAGATCTCTGTATGTCGGATTGAGCTGTAATGTTTTGTTCTTATGCCTCAGGTTGTTATTTAACTTTCGTTAGTTTTGCACTTTTTGATTTGAGCAACATAAGAATTTCGAAAAAATTGATCTTTACCTGCTGGTCTGTTTTGACAGATTTTGCCAATCTTGCATTTGCTTCTTTATTCGATTTCCTTTTTGAATTCTTTTTGGGTTTTCGAAAGGAGTTGCTACAGTAGCTTATGTTTTGATGGTTTTCAATCGAAGTTGGACTCAAAAGGTTTTATCACTTTACTTATACTAATGTTGCTAATGAGAACTGTGTGAAGTTTTGTGTGAAAGAAATTTCCAGGAAGTGGAGATAATGGTGTAATAAGGAAGAGAAGGGTTTTATGACTCAAGTAATAAGTATACGAAGATGAAGATACTGATGATTCAAGTGATGACTCTAGAAGGATCCACTAAATACCAAATTCAGAGACCTGCAGAGTCCGTGTTCAAATAGGTAACAGTTCTGGTAAGAAAAGTTCCGCGAAAATACAATCCAACTATATTTTTGTAGTTTTCAGTCAATAAGGAAAGCTATGAAGCAAAAAAGCGACGGAACCGGAGCCAGGGTGGCCCACACCACCCCATGGCGCGGGCCCACCCCTGGCCACGCCACTAGGTGGTGAGGCAACCCAGGACTCCGTCTCCGACTCGTTTTCTCCCAGTACCTTCCTTTTGATATGAAACTTCGTAATATATAATCCCCCGGATCTTCCGAGGTTCGTATATCGTGTTTTCGTTGTGTTTTTGTTTCGATCTATTTCTGCCAGGTGTAATCTCAGATTTGGAGCCACAATGTCTTCCTCTGGAACATCCAAGGGAGATCCCTTAGAAGATTTCATCAACCCATACATGAGAGAATTGAAGATTCACCACCGAAGGAGTAATTCGTCATCAGGTTTGGCATCCCCTTGGTTTGTTCTAAGCTTGGGGGAGTGCCGCGATATCATATCACTATCTTCTATCTTTTTACCTTATTAGTAGAGCCATATCATGAATAGAGGAGTTATTTTGTAGTATGGTTTACATTATGGAAGTGTCCCCTCTCTCGTTAGATTTGTATCCCTTGGTGTGAGTTTCCGTTATGGATTATTAATGAGAAGTTCTATCATCCACTCTTTTGCATAGCTTATGTTAGTTTTCAATTCGTGGTTATATGATTGATCTTGTTGTTAGTATTGGTATCACTTTGGGATCATTGAGTTAATTTAGTTGGTTTTGGCAAACCTGGCTCGGTCAGTAGCAACACCTTTTTGAGTTGAAAATAAAAAGATAGAAGTACTCTAGAGAAAAATAATTTCATCATCTTTCTTTCTTGATTTGCTCATAAGTCTAGTATTCTCTAGTTAAGATCTTTTGTGCTTCTAAGGAAGATTGCTTGTTTGTCTTTATCACTTGTATGTCTGTTTGTTTCCTTCAACTCTTGTACTTGCTACCCAGCCTTGCTAGCCAAAAACCTGTACTGAGAGTGTATTCTTCTCGTGCATCCATCTCCTTTAAACCAAAACCTTTGCCATTTGTGTCCACCATAGCTACCTAGTAGCATTATTGCTATTCCAAGTAAATTCTTGTTTTATCTACCTCCCAAATTAAACTTGTTATGTGAAAATTAGTGATTAAAGCTCTCACGAACTTGATGGCACAATTTACTTCCTTGCATTTAATAAACTTGAACCATTGGGACCTTCTTTGTTGCGTATATGCTTGCGCTTTATGAGTTGAAGTTAGCAGAACCATGTATCATGGGGACCGCTTTCAACACTTCATTGGTACTTGTACCTAGTTGATATCATGTTATTTTGCTTATGGATCCCGGCGGTGTGAAATATAAGTGGAACTTGTAAGATCATGGAGTTTATATGTGTGTTAGAAAACGCCTAGGCCGCTAGCCTAAGCCATGCCTAATCATGGTGGAAACTTGCAGCATAAGTATAGTGAGCATTCTATGAAGCATCCTCAATAAAAACCTATGCAAATAGCAAATAAAAAGATCGCTGAGATGCTCACTGTATGCTTGCCTTGTCATTTTGATTATGGGATAGCTCCTATGTCATGTGCAAGGGGTACCCCGTTGGCGGTTCTCGATGATACACATGTATTTACAATGACAAGAGCTGGCTCGTGACTGAAGTTAAGTAGCATGAGGATTGATACTCATAAGTGAGGGGCATGAGATCTCAACTTATAACTTGTCAAGCATATCCTCTTAGTTGTGTCACTTTAACCTTAATCACCAAAAGATGCCTATGATAGGGGCAATGAGAGCTGAAAGCTAGTAAGTATCATAATTTTTGGGAGCTCTTTATGAGACTTGTAATCCCTGCTTCCCTCTGCGAAGGGCCTTTCTTTTACTTTGTAGTTGAGTCAGTAAACCTATTCCCTTGTATCTCAGCAAGTATTTTGAGTTGATGTGTTTCATTCATTCATATGATGATTTATGCATTCATGTTTCTTATATTCCTTGTTTTGCACATTTCTCTTTTCTTGAAGTTTACTACTTTGAAAGCTTTCTTTGAAAACCAGCTATTTGTGAACTCCAGCAAATTATCAACTATTCTTTGACCAAGAGCTAAGTTTGCCATTACCAATTATGATTCACTTTATGTATCTTTATTGTGTTTCCTTTACTCATTGCAAGTTGAGTTGTATAATAGTGAGTTGTCTTCTATTATGATCTATGTATTAGATGAATGTGATGCTTCTTGTCCGTATTCTTTTATCGACTCTTCACTCCATAAACATGAGGTCATGTTTATTGAGCTCAGTTTTGCTTCGGGACAAGCGAAGTCAAAGCTTGGGGGGAGTTGATACGTCCTTTTTGCATCACTATTCTATGTCTTAATTCACTATTATTCATTGATATATTTCGTATTGAGAGGTGATACTTATGTTATTTCATCTGTTTTTGCATGGTTGATGACTTTTGGAGCATGGACCGCTGCAGTCAGGATTCTGATGAAAAATGTGTTGTTTGGAGGCAAAATTCGCGAAGATCAGAAAATCCGGGAAAATATACGGAAAATTCTATTTTTCCAGAAGACTCAAGATGCCAGAAGATGGAGTGGAGGTGGGCCACAGGGGGCCCACACCACCCCAGGGCGCGGGCAGACCTAGGTCGTGCCAGGGAGTGGTGTGGCCGCCCTGGCCCACTCCAGCCTCTCCCCTCTGGCGTATATCAACCTCCCGAAACCCTAAGACTCGGGGAGCGACCACAGAAAGATTCCACCGCCTCTGTGGGGCGGAAAACACCGAGAGAGAAAGATCTCTCCGGCAGACAGATTTCTGCCGGGGGATTCCTTCCCGGAGAGGGGAGATCATCGCCATCAACACCACCATCAAGCTGGACTTCATCGGGATCATCATCATCATCATCACCACCATCATCACCATCAACACCCTCATCACCATCTCCATATTGCTGTAACAATTGGTTGAATCTTGCATTAGTTCATAGGGGAAACTTTCCCAGTGTTGATTACCCTTTGTAGTTGATGCTATTGAGTGAACCGTTGAATTATTGTTTATGTTCAGATTGTTATACATCATTATTCCATCTCTGATCATGATCCATATGATGTCTTGTGAGTAGTTCGTTTTGTTCTTGAGGACATAGGAGAAGTCTTGTTGTTAGTAGTGGAGTTGCGTTGAGAAAGATTCAATAGATTGTTATTTAAGTTGTGGTGTACTTCTTCTAGTGGTGTCATGTGAACGTCGACTACATGACACTTCACCTATATGGGCCTAGGGGAATGCATTGTGTATTTGGCTACTAATCGTAGGGGTTGCCGGAGTGACAGAAACCTGAACCCCCGTTAAGAAACCATTACACAAGGGACGTAAGGGTCTTAGAGTTTAAAGCTGTGGTTAGGTTTCTACCTTAATTACTTTCTTGTACTTACGGATGTTTGCAAGGGGGTTTGGTCATCCACACAACACTTAGCAAGCTAGAGAAGATTAATCGACTATATGAAGCGAAAGCACTTGACAGTCTTCCCATGTGTCCTTGAGAATGTTTGGTCATCTATAGAAATACAACCGGCTTGTCCTTTGCTGCATAAAGGATTGGGCCACTTGCTGCATTCATTCTTACTGTCTTTTATTTACTCGTACTTTGTTTACTTGCTTAATCGAAAACCCCTAAAAATCTGTTTGCTAAGTATTTGCAGAGAATTCCTGATCCATACCACTAGCCAGCACCTTCTGCTCCTCGTTGGGTTCGACACTCTTACTTATCGAAAATACTGCGATACACCCCCTATACTTGTGGGTCATCAATGGCCTATCCCATTGAGGTCCTTTGCGGCCATGGGAAATTTCTTGCTTGATGTGGAACTTAGCAAAAGGGTCAAACTTCATAAATTAATACCCACGCTTGAGGGATGTCCTCGTAATTAGATAATCTTCTCTTCTTGATACAATAACCATTAGGAGATAGTATGATGACTCCACAATGATTGCAGTGGACGACATGGATGAAAAGGGTATATGTTAGATATACAAATTATAAATGTAATTCTTGCAGAACTCGTTGAAGTTCACAAGTATTTGATACTTGTAATGCTTTGTGAAAACAAGATTGTTTGCTTGAGAAATGTTGGAAATGAGGCAATGTGGCTTGATGAAGGTGAGCAAAATAATTGACGTCCTACATCACCCCTTTCCTCAAAGATTATCATTCGGATTAGTGGACTTGAATATAATTTTACAATCCTTGTTTATGTGTCTTGGTTTTGGTGAGACGATTATTCATATGAATAAGTTACAAAGCCAGTTGTACTGCTCTTATTAATAATACCTTTATGGTCACATTATGATTATAAATGAGTTGTTCTCATCACTATGTATGGTAATAGTTTAAGCATTTATAAAGGATTAGAATACTAAAAAATATCCAAAGTTTAATAATGACATGACACTATCATTTAAGTCATGGTTATTATTGCATTTTTTCATTCTAAATGAAAATTGGGATCTTAAATGTTTGATCTAGAGACTTTGCAAAACCATGCCTTGTTTGACGAAATGACTAAACCTCCACATTCTGGTAAAACGGTGATATGCGAAGAAATATTGGATTTTATACATAGTGATGTATCGTATTTTCAACAAAATAGTGAAAATCATTATTTCATACTCCATTGTGGATATAAGTGAATATGAGTATTTCCTTAATGAAACATAAGTTTGAAACTATTTTGAATTGTTTAAATGATTTCAAAATAAAAGAGGATATTGAATTAACAGAAATACAAAGTCTCTTCGACTTGATCGACATGACTAAAGTATTCAAGTTAGCTTTTGGCATGAAAGGACTTGTGAATGATGTTTCACAAATTATGATAATTGGGCAAATTGAAAGTGTATTGAAATGCATGAATATCATAATCATATTGTATTAGATACATATGGTTTAACATTATCTCTTATCAGGTTATAGTTATCGTTTAGAGTTAGAAATCGAAATGATCAAACACTCGTTTGAAATACAAAGGAACATCTAAAGATTCGTGGAAACAACACCATAAGAGTGATGTCACGTTCGAGTTTCAAGAGATTTCGATAATTCGAAATTGTGGCGAATAAACAAGTCTTTGTAGAAATAAGGTATTTGACCTTGCCTCCAGATTGTTAAGTGGCGCAGCGAAATTTGTTGTGTGAAACCGAACTCTACAAATAGAGGAGAAACTAATGACAATGATCATAAAGTTCTAGCGGATACTTTTACTAAGTAGGATTCAACAATGTACATTCTACAAGTTTGCGGAATTGTATTATTGAATTACTTTCCATGTTATTTGAACAAGACAGACCTGCAAACTATAAAGAAGCGTGATCGACCTAAGTGCGAGAAATTACTAGGAGTCATAAAATCCTGTATTAAGTTACATTTAAGATTACAAAGTAATATTTACTTGATCTCATTAAGTAAAGATGTTTACTTGATATTTCTAAATGACTAAAAAGTCATAAGAAAGGAAATGAAACTTAATGAAGGACATAAAGCTCGATTTGTTAGAAAGTAGGTTTGGACAAATTCAAGGAGTTAACTACAAATGTAGTGATGCTTGAGTCTATTGGATTTTCACCAGCAATATGTAGATATTGGAATCTCGTAACTGGAATTCTCAATTTGATGATGATCAAAGAATTTCGGCATGTCCAATATTATTGAGAGGACCTGCAATTGAGCGGGAGCTAATTAACTTGGCTAAATCTCAATATGTAACGAACATATTTTGAGTGGGAGCTAAGTAAAATCCCTGAATCTCATATATGGATGCCATATTTGAGTGGGAGTGTGACATCATTCTGAAATATGTGGATGACATATATGAATGATGTAATTAGTATTAATAATACTTAAGTTAGTAAAATATGGATGAAGTTGAACAAGTTATTAAACAATGAAATCGATTGAGATAGATTGGTAAGTTTAATAAACATCATTGTCGAATGCTTCCTGGACTTAATTCTGAAGATGTTCAAAATATCCTAGACAAGATTCTGAAGTAGTTCAGAATGAAACAAGGTAAGAAATTAGTTATTACTTGTATTAAGCATTGAGTTATGTTAGAGTATACGTGTACGCGGTAATTGAGGTAGTGTAGGATAGTTAAGACTCTAGTCTAACTTGTCTTGTACTCCAAGATGATCCCCTGTATGCCTATATATACTCGCCCATGAGGCTCAATAATACATCCATCATATTCCGCCAATCTATCTCCCTCTCTATCCTTCTACATGGTATCAGAGCGGCAAGCTCCTTGACCTAACCGCCGCACCCGCTTCCGCATCGCGCCGCCCTCGGGGAGGTCGATCTCCATGATCTCTACCGGGCGCCGTGTAACCCTTATGCAGGGTTCGTCCGCTGATCCGTGATCGGCTGCCCTGTAAGTCTTTTTGTCCGATCTCTTGATCAGTTTTCTTTTTTGGTTTACCGATCTTAGATCGGATTGAGTCGCCCACCGCCGTCGTCATCGCCGCGCCTCTACTCCGACCATCGGCATCGATGATCTACCGCGCCCATGCGTCTACCATCTCCGCCGCTGCGCCTGCTTGGTAGGTTGTCGCGGCCTCATGGCAGGCTGCCGCGCCTTGCGGCCAGCTGCTGCGGCTTCCTCGGGAGGATGTCGCGGCCGACCCCTCTCGGATCGTCTTCGTCGTCATCGCCCGGGACAACACGGACAACACCGCCATCGACTCCGATCTACGCGTCTTCCACTCCATGGTGCATACTAGCTACTGTAGCACTTCCCTCAAAAAGCTCAATTCCCCAAAGGAACTCAAGAAGGAACTAACAAGAAGCAAATGCAGAAAATGGCAGAAATCTGTCAAAACAGACCAGCAGGTAAAGATGAATTTTTGCGAAGACCTTCTGTTGCTCAAATCAAAAAGTGTTGAACTAACGAAAGTTATATAACAACCTGGGGCAGAAGTACAAAAAATTACAGTTCAAACCGATGTACAGAGATCTCTCAGGAATTTTTATGGTGAAGCACAGAAATCTGTTTTGGGACAGCAACTTTCTCAATCATTACTTCACTCTCATTAGAGGTTACTCTTGGCACAAAAAGAAAATAAAAAGGATAAGGAGAGGTTATTACAGAGGTAATAACTTCCAAGACTCAACTAAAACTCTTGGGTTATCTCCCAACAAGTACTTTTCTTTAACGCCTTTAAGTTAGGCATAAGAAGCAAAGAAAGAATCAAGTGTTCTCAAATGAAGAAGCATTAAGACCAACTTTCTTGCCCTTACCTCTCTTATTTTTATTCTTAACCTTTGGGAAAATATGATTGTTTGGTGGATAAGAAAGGTGCATGGTCCCCTTTCCCACATCTATTATTGCTCCAAGAATTTCCAATAGGGACCTTCCAAGTGTAATTTGTCCTTTTCCTGCACATTTAATAACAAGATAATCAATAGAAATCGTTTTCCCAAGGATCTTTGTAAACACTCCTTCAGCTATTCCAAGAGGTAATATAGTAGTATTATTAGCAAGAGATATTTCCTTTCCTCCCTCAGTGAGCCCCCAAGTATTCAGAGATTTATAAATATCTTTGGGCATGAGGCAAGATTCAGACATAATATCACAGCGAGCTTGAAAAGTTTCAGCGTTTACCTCAATCTTTACTGTAGGGAACCACTTTGATGGTTCAGAGTTTATTGGAACATGATCGTGATGTTCCCTAAGCGTATTATAGCACCCTTCTAATCTAGTAGTGCTAGCCTCAAGAGTATCCAGCCTAGCAAATATTTTCGCGAAAGAAGTATCAGTTTGGCTAGGCATGTTGTAAGTGAGAATCAATTTCTTTATAGCATTAATAGCATCATCCTTATTACATTGGAGCTTTGGCAGAGAGCACTACCGGTGCTAGTAGCAACGTGGAGACCTGCACAACACAACCACAGAACATTGTCCCCAACTTGCGATGAGGTTGTCAATCTCACCGTGTTTTGCGGAAAACAAAGGATTAAACGTATCGAATGGAAAGAAGTAAAAGTTTGCAGAAAGTAAACACAAAGCAGCAAACAGTTGTAGATTATATGTAAAGAAAAAGGATCGGGATCCATAGTTCACTAGAGGTGGTTCTCCTTAGATAGATAACATGCTGGGTGAACAAATTACAGCGGGGCAATTGAAAAACACCGAGCAAGCAATACGTGCATATACTAATCATCTTGACTCCCTTGAGACTTGATTGGGCATTACAACATAATACATAGACCGCGATCCAACTGCATCTATGACTAATAATCCACCTTCAGGTTATCATCCGAACCCCCTCCAGTATTAAGTTGCAAGCAACAGGTTATTGCTTTACGAACTTCGTGTAAAGTAAACAATACGATTGTTCTATGAACAAAAGATTGTTGTTTTCTCCCTAGTAGCAACAGCACATGTAGTACCTTAGAGATTTCTGTCACTTCCCCAGATTACTAGAGGCATGAACCCACTATCGAGCATAAATACTAACTCTTGGAGTTGCTAGCATCTACTTGGCCAAGATAGCTCCTAACAACGGAAAGCATGCAAGATCACAAATAACAAAGACATGATAGAATCAATAATCAATCTGAAATAGCATCTCAATATCCGTCGGATCCTCGCAAACACAACATGCATGAATTACAAATAGATGATCTTGATCATGAACGGAGCTCACAAGATCTAAACATGAAAGCACAAAGGAGGAGAAACCAGCCATCTAGCTACTGCATGGATCCGTAGTCCAAGGATGAACTACTCACGCATCACACCGGAGGCTTACATGGTGATGAAGAAGGCCTCCAGGGTGAATTCCCCTCTCCGGAAGGGTGCCGGGAAGAGCTTCAGATCCCTCCCGATCTAGGGATGGAGATGACGGCGGCTACAAACTCCTTCGTGGATTTTTGATCAGGTACTTAGGGTTTTTGTCCCGAGGGCAACTTATAGGCGGAATGAGAGGCCGAGGGGGTGCCGGGAGCCACCACACCACCCCCTGGCGCGGGCCAGGCCTGGCCGCGCGGCCAGGTGGTGTGGCCGGCCCCTGGCCCTTCTCCGTCTCGTATTCTGGCACTTGATCCCTTCTGGAAAAATAGGCACTTTGGCTTTTGTCCCGTCCAATTCCGAGAATATTCATTTTCTGACTTTCCTGGAACCAAAAATAGCAGAAAACAGGCAGCTGGCCTGTGGCTCTTGATAATAGGTCAGTCCAAGAAATCATATGAAAAGTACTCCAAAGTTGGAACAAAACACAAGAAAGTGGATAAAACCAAGGATGGAACATCAAAAATTATAGATACATTTGCAATGTATCAACATACCCAAGCTTAACTCCTGCCCGTCCTCGAGTAGGTAAGTGATAAAAAGAAAGAATAATTTTTGAGGTGACATGCACCATCAAAGACTTGATCAAATTATTTGCAAAACATTCAAAGCTGGGATCATAGTACTTCAATCATAACATGAAAGACAATGTTCTAGCAATAAGCAAAGGAACTAAGATGCAACATGAAAAGGCACAAACAAAAGATTCATGAATAACAATGCTTTGCAAGACGTTTGTTTGTTTCACATAAAGAAAACATAGCATAATAGTATTCATCTTGTCCCTCAATAGAGTAGCAAATATAAATGCATAGGACACCTTCAAAGTTCATAAGAGTGACTAGATACAATAGTTTCAAACAAGCAATAACAAGTTATGCATCAATCAACTAGTCTTGGGACAATGCACATAGAACTAAGAATGGCCACTATGCTCTCAAAGTAGGTGCATAAAGTTAGAAGGTGGAGACTCAATATAATGGTGGAAGAAAAGCCTTTTGTAAAAGGAAGTAGGGATTCAAGTCTCATAATGAGCTTCCAAAAATTATGGTACTTATAGCTTTCAGCTCTCATTGCCTGTATCATAAGCATCTTGAAGTGGTTAAGGTTAAAGTGACACAACTAAGAGGATATGCTTGACAAGTTATAAACCGAAATCTCATGCCCCTTACTTATGAAGACCGATCCTCATGCTACTCAACTTTAGTCATGAGTAAGCTCTTGTCATTGTAAGTATGTGTGTATCATTAAGAACCGCCAACGGGGTACCCCTTGCACATGATACGGGAGCTTTCCCATAATCAAAATGACAAGGCAAGTAGACAATGAGCATCCCAGCGATCTTTTTATTTGCTATTTGCATAGGTTTTTATTGAGGATGCTTCATAGAGTTCTCATTATGGTGATGCTGCAAGTTTCCACCATGATTAGGCATGGCTTAGGCTAGCGGCCCAGGCATTTCTCTAACACACATACAAACTGCATGATCTTACAAGTTCCACTTTTATTTCACACCGTCGGGATCCGTAAGCAAAAGAATATAATATCAACAGGGTACAAAGTACAAGTGCAATGTTGAAAGAGTTCCCCATGAAACATGGTTCTACTAATTTCAACTTATAAAGCGCAAGCATATACGCAACAAAGAAGGACCCAATGGTTCAAGTTTATTAGAGGCAAAAAGTAAAGTGTGCCATCAAGTTCGTGAGAGCTTTAATCACTAGTTTTTTCATAACAAGTGGAAGGTAAACAAAAGCATGAATATACTTGGAATAGCATAAGCTAGTAGGTAGGTATGGTGGACTCTTTGGAAAAACTTGGTTTAGGGAGTTGGATGCATGAGTGGAACTCATACTTTCTTGTGGAGGCTAGCAAAAGACTGGGAACGACAAACTAAGAGAGCAATAATGGCCATAATCATGCAGAGCGAGAAAACATCATTGATAAAAGCATAAAGTGATACTACAAGTTTAAAACTAAAGGATCATAAAGGCTATGGTGACTTAAGATAGTCATAACATGGTGTGAGCATGTGCCAAGTCAACCCAAATAAAGCATCAAAGGAGATACCACTATACTATGGTTTAATATGCTAAAACAACGCATGATTCATCCAAGGCACATTAAACAATCTCAATTGTTTATAACAAGTCATGCTACAACAAAGAATACTAAGCATAAAGCCAAAACAATAACGAGCATGCCATGACAAAGCATAGGCCACAGTCAAAAACGAGCTCTTTTTACCACATAAGCATGAACTTTCCTACTCTTTTCCAAACCAAACCAAACTATTTGAAAACCAAATGTATGAAAGAGGGGGTCCAAACACTATTCAGAAAACTAAGCAAACTAAAAACCAAAACGAAAACGAAAAAGAAGGCGCTCCAAGAACAACACAACTGTGCATGAAACAATAAAAATGAAGCGTTTGGAAGAAACCTGGAATTTTTATTGATGAAGAAGGGGATGCCTTGGGCATCCCCAAGCTTTGACGCTTGTAATTATTGGATATTTCTTGGGGTGACACGCGTGGCATCCCCAATCTTGAACTTTAGTCCATCCTTTATCTCATTACTCATTCCTTCCATATACCTGAAAACATACAAAACTTCACACAATCTCATTAGCAACATTAGTGCACTTAAGATAAATAAGTCTCAAGATTCAGTTCTAACACCAAATAAACTTCCATTAGAACACTAGCTACTGTAGCACTTCCCTCAAAAAGTTCAATTCCCCAAAGGAACTCAAGAAGGAACTAACAAGAAGCAAATGCAGAAAATGGCAGAAATCTGTCAAAACAGACCAGCAGGTAAAGATGAATTTTTGGGAAGACCTTCTGTTGCTCAAATCAAAAAGTGTTGAACTAACGAAAGTTATATAACAACCTGGGGCAGAAGTACAAAAAATTACAGTTCAAACCAATGTACAGAGATCTCTCAGGAATTTTTATGGTGAAGCACAGAAATCTGTTTTGGGACAGCAACTTTCTCAATCATTACTTCACTCTCATTAGAGGTTACTCTTGGCACAAAAAGAAAATAAAAAGGATAAGGAGAGGTTATTACAAAGGTAATAACTTCCAAGACTCAACTAAAACTCTTGGGTTATCTCCCAACAAGTACTTTTCTTTAACGCCTTTAAGTTAGGCATAAGAAGCAAAGAAAGAATCAAGTGTTCTCAAATGAAGAAGCATTAAGACCAACTTTCTTGCCCTTACCTCTCTTATTTTTATTCTTAACCTTTGGGAAAATATGATTGTTTGGTGGATAAGAAAGGTGCATGGTCCCCTTTCCCACATCTATTATTGCTCCAAGAATTTCCAATAGGGACCTTCCAAGTGTAATTTGTCCTTTTCCTACACATTCAATAACAAGATAATCAATAGAAATCGTTTTCCCAAGGATCTTTGTAAACACTCCTTCAGCTATTCCAAGAGGTAATATAGTAGTATTTTTAGGAAGAGATATTTCCCTTCCTCCCTTAGTGAGCCCCCAAGTATTCAGAGATTTATAAATATCTTTCGGCATAAGGCAAGATTCAGACATAATATCATAGCGAGCTTGAAAATTTTCAGCGTTTATCTCAATCTTTACTGTAGGGAACCACTTTGATGGTTCAGAGTTTATTGGAACATGATCGTGATGTTCCCTAAGCGTATTATAGCACCCTTCTAATCTAGTAGTGCTAGCCTCAAGAGTATCCAGCCTAGCAAATATTTTCGCGAAAGAAGTATCAGTTTGGCTAGGCATGTTGTAAGTGAGGATCAATTTCTTTATAGCATTAATAGCATCATCCTCATTACATTGGAGCTTTGGCAGGGAGCACTACCGGTGCTAGTAGCAACGTGGAGACCTGCACAACACAACCACAGAACATTGTCCCCAACTTGCGATGAGGTTGTCAATCTCACCGTGTTTTGCGGAAAACAAAGGATTAAACGTATCGAATGAAAAGAAGTAAAAGTTTGCAGAAAGTAAACACAAAGCAGCAAACAGTTGTAGATTATATGTAAAGAAAAAGGGTCGGGATCCATAGTTCACTAGAGGTGGCTCTCCTTAGATAGATAACATGCTGGGTGAACAAATTACAGCGGGGCAATTGAAAAACACCGAGAAAGCAATACGTGCATATACTAATCATCTTGACTCCTTTGAGACTTGATTGGCATTACAACATAATACATAAACCGCCATCCAACTACATCTATGACTAATAATCCACCTTCAGGTTATCATCCGAACCCCCTCCAGTATTAAATTGCAAGTAACAGATTATTGCTTTACGAACTGTGTGTAAAGTAAACAATACGATTGTTCTATGAACAAAAGATTGTTGTTTTCTCCCTAGTAGCAACAGCACATCTAGTACCTTAGAGATTTCTGTCACTTCCCCAGATTACCAGAGGCATGAACCCACTATCGAGCATAATACTAACTCTTGGAGTTGCTAGCATCTACTTGGCCAAGATAGCTACTAACAACTGAAAGCATGCAAGATCACAAATAACAAAGACATGATAGAATCAATAATCAATCTGAAATAGCATCTCAATATCCATCGGATCCTCGCAAACACAACATGCATGAATTACAAATAGATGATCTTGATCATGAACGGAGCTCACAAGATCTAAACATGAAAGCACAAAGGAGGAGAAACCAGCCATCTAGCTACTGCATGGATCCGTAGTCCAAGGATGAACTACTCACGCATCACACCGGAGGCTTGCATGGTGATGAAGAAGGCCTCCAGGGTGAATTCCCCTCTCCGGCAGGGTGCCGGGAAGAGCTTCAGATCCCTCCTGATCTAGGGATGGAGATGACGGCGGCTACAAACTCCTTCGTGGATTTTTGATCAGGTACTTAGGGTTTTCGTCCCGAGGGAAACTTATAGGCGGAATGAGAGGCCGAGGGGGTGCCGGGAGCCACCACACCACCCCCTGGCGCGGGCCAGGCCTGGCCGCGCGGCCAGGTGGTGTGGCCGGCCCCTGGCCCTTCTCCGTCTCGTATTCTGGCACTTGATCCCTTCTGGAAAAATAGGCACTTTGGCTTTTGTCCCGTCCAATTCCGAGAATATTCATTTTCTGACTTTCCTGGAACCAAAAATAGCAGAAAACAGGCAGCTGGCACCGTGGCTCTTGTTAATAGGTTAGTCCAAGAAATCATATGAAAAGTACTCCAAAGTTGGAACAAAACACAAGAAAGTGGATAAAACTAAGCATGAAACATCAAAAATTATAGATACATTTGAAATGTATCAAGCACCGCCATCGCGCTCCACTAGGTAACCTGCAGGCTCACTTCTCGCCATCGCAGGTCCCCCCGACTACCCCGCGCCCTCTAGGCGTTCAGCTTGAGCACTCAGGACGCTGCTGGTCCGCCGCCTTCTACATCTTCGACTGTCTCGACTTTGTCGCCCGCATCATCGCCTCGTCCCCGTCTACACCACCTGCTACTCTACTCCGAGAACCGCGGGCAGGGTCGACATCTTTGTCGATCTGCGACTGCGATGATTTCGGAGGTCTCCTCTGCTAGTCCCTCTGACATGGCGACAAGTTCATGATGGTTCCCACCCCTCGCATGCCCAGTACTGGCAACACCGAAAGTGCTTTCGTCCCCGACGCGTTCCCGAGTCTGGCAAACTCGCGTCGGATGCCTCGTCTTGATCGGCTTCGACAACGTCTTCTCGAGCGCGTCACCGACGAGTTCTTCTTTGCATACTCGGTTCTCGCAAAACCGGAGTGTGCGTTCGTCCCTGACATGCGCCTAGTTCTGGCAAAACTATGGCTGCACCTCGTCCTCGACGGCTCGGACTGCATCGACTTCGGCATCGACACCCTCAACGATTGCCTTGACGCGTCTCCGTCATTCTCCTCGCGCGCTATGCGCATGCGGCTTCAAGTGCGGCTACCTCGACACCGGCATCCCCGACCACGACATCGACCACGGCGACCCCTCGCGCAGCTACCCTGACCACATCACCGCCCAACGCTCTCGGCTCCCTCGAAATCGGCACAAGGGCTTCCACCTCGCTTGAGCTTCACCGGCATCCTCTACAGTCCAAGCGTCACGCCGCGACACCATCCACGACACTCCCGCTCGGACTGTGGGGGGATGTCAGCCCACTGGATGCTACTTCGGTTTCTCTCCAGTCTGACCGTCCACGACGTTCCAGTTGTTCACGACGCTCCCGCTACGACTACGGGGGGATGTTAGAGTATATGTGTACGTGGTAATTGAGGTAGTGTAGGATAGTTAGGACTCTAGCCTAACTTGTCTTGTACTCCAAGATGATCCCCTGTATACCTATATATACTCGCCCATGAGGCTCAATAATACATCCATCATATTCCGCCAATCTCTCTCCCTCTCCCTCCTTCTACAAGTTAGTCTCAATATTACAACTATTGTTAAAAGAAAGAAAGATATGCATCTCCTATGTGTCAGTCATAGGTTCTTCCATACAACCATATTGTATACTCGACGTAATGTGACCCAAGGTTCTGGTTGGAAGAACAAGCTCTTAACTATAAGAACATGTCTTGAGGTGATTCCTAAGTTAATCACTGGACCAGAGTTAAGTTTGTCCTTAGATGCCAAGAAGCGAAGTTAGGCACATAGTTGCATTTCATGCACTAGGATCTACATAGATATAGAAGTACAGGTTTTGGCTAAAGAAGTTTGACTTCTGCTAAGTGTGTTTCAAAGTTCACGTGACAATAGTGAAAGTTAAATTGACTGATTGACCGTCATTGTAAACACTAGAAACAAAGTCTCACTCTGTAGTCAAATGAATACTTCAACACATTGTGAGATAATGGTGTAAATGTCAAAATTAGGAAGACATTAACGATTTGCAAAAGACACAATGATCTGGTAAAATAGAACATGGACAAGACGTTTTCCATGAGCATACATGATCAATAAACACATGGTTTTTGATTAGTAAAATGCAACCTAGATTATTTGTACTCTAGTGCAAGTGGGAGACTGAAGGATATATGCCCTAGAGGCAAATAGTAAATGGAGTTTATTATCATATCTCAATTAGTTCGTAATCAAGTGGAAACATTGATACATGTGTGGTATGAAACAAACAAGTTCCCTAGTAGCCTCTATTCATACTAGTTCATTGGGCAACCGATGATCAAGGTTTTCCATGAGCATACATGATCAATAAACACATGGTTTTTTATTAGTAAAATGCAAGCTATATTATTTGATGATGACCCACAAGTATAGGGGGTGTATCGTAGTATTTTCGAGGGAAGTGAAACCCAATTTATTGATTCGACACAAGGGGAGCCAAAGAATATTTATAAGCCTTAACAATTGAGTTGTCAATTCAGCTGCACCTGGAAACAATCTTGCTCACAACAGTTTATCAGTAGCAATAGTTTTGTAGTAGGAATAGCAAAGTGATACGTCCAAAACGTATCTACTTTCCCGAACACTTCTGCTATTGTTTCTCGTCTCAACTTGTGTGATTTGGATGCAACTAACGCGGATTAACGCTGTTTTCTGCAGAATTGCCCTGGTGTCTACTTTTTGTGCAGAAAATAAACTATCAGGAAAAATCCCGGAAAATATGACGAAAATCCTATTTCACCAGAAGACTCCCGGAGCCAGAATACGAGACGGAGGGGGGTTGGGCCCAGGCCACACCACCTGGCCGCGCGGGCTAGCCCAGACTCCCCCTCGGTCTCCCTCTTCGCCTATAAGTTGCCTTCTGACCTAAAAACTCAGGGGGGTTCGACATTTTTCCAGAAGGAGTTCCGCTCCGCCGCCACCACCAGATTCCACGAAACAGCACCAGAAACTCCGTTCTGGCACCCTGCCGGGACGGGGAATTGGAGGAGATCATCGCCATCATCATCACCATCGCTTCTCCATCGACCATCCATGTTTCCCCCACTATGAGTGAGTAATCCCCCGTTGTAGTCTATGGGGAGGGTAGGGCTTGGATGAGATCGTTCATGTAATGGCATCAGATTGTTAGGGCATGGTGCCTAGTATCTTTTATTAGTGCTTTATGACTTTGTTGCGACTTGTTGTGCTTAATGCTTGTCACTAGGGCCCGAGTGCCATGATTTCAGATCTGAACATGTTATTGATTCATTATGATAGTATTGTTTATGGTCTTATCTGCAAGTTGTATACACGCGTTGTTGTCCGGCACCAATGGCCCCGAAGTGACAGAAATCGGGATAACCGGAGGGAATGGCTTTGATGTGAGGATCACATGTGTTCACAGAGTGTTAATGCTTTGCTCCGGTGCTCTATTAAAAGGAGCGCCTTAATTGCCAGTAGTTCCCTTGAGGCCCCGCTGCAAACGGGCTGGCAGGACAAAAGATGTTGTGCAAGTTCTCATTGCGAGCACGTATGACTATATATGGAACACATGCCTAGGATTATCTAGTACTTGGATGCTTTATATTATTTATCTGCAATTGCCCTATGTTCTAATTGCTATGTGAATTGTCTTGTCCATGCAACGCCCGTCCATCCATCCCTATGCCTACCGCACTCAAATCCTACTGTTTACTGCTATTGTTATTGCTGTCTCTACTTTACTACTGCTACTACTTTACTATTTCTACTACAAAACTGTTGCTACTGATAAACTGCTGTGAGCAAGATAGTTTCCAGGTGCAGCTGAATTGACAACTCATTTGTTAAGGCTTATAAATATTCTTTGACTCCCCTTGTGTTGAATCAATAAATTGGGTTTCACTTCCCTCGAAAATACTGCGATAGACTCCCTATACTTGTGGGTCATCAAGACTATTTTCTGGCGTCATTGCGGGAGCATAGCTTTATTTATCAAGTTCACTTGGATTCTCTATTGTTCTCTGCTATCCATCCATCATGGGTAAGTCTCGTGATGGCAAGTTTCCTATTTTACCATCCACTACAAGAAGAGGTACAGTTCTGAACACCTCTGCTGCTCTTGATTTACCATCTGTTATAAGTAAGGTCGTTACACCACCACATACGCATGCTACACACAGTGCTACTACTGCTGAATCTGAAACTTCTGATGCTTATGATGATGCTTCTATTGTGCTTGATAAGACTGGTTCATTAGGTCCTTTCCTAGATCCTACGATTGCTAGAACTATAGCTAGAAATACTGAAACTCCTAATGAAGACACTACCACACCTGTTAGTTCACCTGATTCTAGTGAAAGTTACGATATTGAAGATGGTTATGTCGAGATGACCGATGAATTTATTAAAGAATGTAAAAACACCCATGATAGGAGTGTTGCTAAGAGTCTCCTTGAGAGGCGTACTATTAGACCCAAATTGTCTCCTGTTGCTAAGTTTGCTGCTTCTTCCATAAACATTATAGATGAAGATTATGATTTCTCTCTCGATCTATCTTACATAGCTATTGTCGAGAAAGAACCTTTTTGTGGGACTAAGAATGAAAGTGCGGTAGCACATATGAATGGACTCTCTACTATGAGTGGCTTGTTTTCTGATGATATTAAGATGCGTACTTACTTTGTTGCTAAGATTTTCCCCTTTTCACTGAAAGGAGAAGCTAAAACTTGGTTTAGTAATTTACCTCCTGGATCTATTGATAGCCCTGATTGCTTGATTAGTACTTTCCTGTAGAAATATTTTCCTCCCAGTGCTAGACATTCTATTTTGCAGGAACTTTTTGATTTTAAACAGGGAGAAAAAGAGGTATTGCCTGAATCTTGGGCAAGGTTCTGTACTTTGATTCATGCACAGGCTGGAAGTCAATTACCTAAGAATGAGCTTCTTGATATATTTTATAATGGACTAACCGAAGAATCTAGGACATACCTAGACAGTTGTGCTGATTGTGTTTTCAGGAATAGGACTCCTAAGGAAGCTAAGGAATTAATGGCTAAAATATTTAAGAACTATGAAGATTGGACTCCTCCTGAACAAGCTATACCTGAAGTAATTGTACCTGAACCTACTATACCAGTGCCTATTCCAACATCAAAGAAGAGGGGAGTTATTGAATTAAATGATGAAGTGATGAAGGAAGCTAAGAAATGTCTTAAGGAGAAGGGAATTAATGTTGCAGATGTCAAGGATTTACCTCCTATAGAAGAATTATGTAAGCCTATCCCCTACTCATTCACTATTGAGGTACACTCTCTCCAACACTTTGATGAAGGTGATATCCCTTACTCTAAACCTCCTGATCAATGCTTAGAAGAATTCGATATCTTTATTGTTAAGCAAGATAATTTTAATAAAAGGGTGCAAAATCATCTAATGGAAAACACTAGAGCTATTGTTGAGTTGAAAGATATTGTGGAAAGAACCTCTAATGATGTTAAAATTATTGTTAAACACTTTCAAATGGTTCAAACTCAAATATATCAACTCGTTAAAGTGCAAAAACACTTGCTAGTTAATGCTGCTAAAGAAAAACATGCTTATGAAATTAGAACTAGAAGTGGTGCCGCTACCCAGGATCCTCTATATCCTGAGGGGCATCCCAAAAGAATTGAGCAGGACTCTCAACAAGCTGAAAATAGTGGCTCTACTCGTAAGAAAAGGAAAAAAGAAACATAAAACTATTGTAGAACCCTCTGAACCTCCTATAAATCCTAATAGTATATCTATTTCTGATGCTGAAACTGGTAATGAAGAAAATGAAGTTCCTAATGAACAAAAAGTTGAAGAAGAACTTGAAAACCACACTAAGAATACTAAATACACTAAAGAAGATTTCATTGCTAAGAAACATGGTAGTGAAAGAGAACCTTGGGTCCAAAAACCTATGCCTTTCCCTGATAAGAAACACAAGTCAAAGGAAGATGAACACTATAATAAGTTTTGTGAGTGGATGAAACCTCTATTCCTACAAATTCCTTTGACTGATGCTATTAAATTGCCTCCTTACTCAAAGTATATGAAGGATATTGTCTCGAATAAAAGGAAGATCCCTAATGAAGAAATTTCTACTTTGCTTGCTAACTATTCCTTTAATGGTAAGGTTCCAAAAAAACTTGGAGACCTAGGGATTCCAACTATCCCTTGCTCTATTAAGAACAGTTATGTTAGAACTGCCTTGTGTGATTTGGGAGCTGGAGTTAGTGTTATGCCTTTCTCTCTCTATAAGAGGCTTCAACTAGAAAAATTAATACCAACTAATATATCTTTGCAAATGGCTGATAAATCTACCACCATTCATGTTGGTATATGTGAGGATGTACCTGTTCAAGTGGCTCATAATTGCTTGATATTAACTGATTTTGTTGTGCTTGAAATGCCTGAAGATGATAATATGTCTATTATTCTTGGGAGACCTTTTCTTAACACTGCAGGAGCTGTTATTAATGGTAATCAAGGAAAGGTGACTTTCAATGTCAATGAGAAGGAACATACTGTCTATTTTCCCAAGAATATTGAAAGGACTTATGGTTTGAATTCAGTTGAACATGTTGAGGGCATTCAAGTTGGAGAAATATATTGTCCCATACCAAGAGAAAAATTTGAAACTATTATGATTGGGACCATTGCTATCAAGGTTGAGGTAACATAATCATTAATGGAATGCAAAGTTTTGTCTCATATGAAATTGTTTTGGTAACAAGACCTGATCAACCTTGTTAACAAAAGGATTTCATTGAACAAAACAATGTTTTCACTATGATTATCTCCGTTTACTTCTATTGCTATCCATTTTAGTTTTTGCTTTCATTTAGTTTTCTTATTGTTGTTAGTTGCTTGCATTTTAGAGTGTCTTGGAACTTCTGTAGTTCTAGCCCTATTTTGTCATTGCATCATTTCAAAAAAAAAATCTGTCTGTCAGAAAATCATTCTTCTATACCTGAAAAATACCCAAAAATAAAGTGTCTCGAAAAATTCCAGAAAATTCATATTAAATTTTTACGTGAAAAAATGGGCAGAGGAGTGCCTGGGAGGTACCAGGGGGACCCACCAGGCAGGCACACCACCTGGTGGTGCGGCCTGCCCTCAGTGGCGCCATGCCCTAGTGTGGGCCACCCCTGGCCCTCCACTAACTCTCTCGCCTGCCACTTTCTTCTCTCTCCCGAGTTAGCTCCAGTTCATTGCTCAAAATGGTGTTCTTGCTGTGCTTGCTCTCGATTTTTTTGATCTCCTTGCTCAGCCCATCTTTCTTGCTGAAATTTGGAGCATTTGTTCCCTGGTATGTGACTCCTCTCCTTGTCCAAGTAGATTTGAGTTTACTGGATTATATCTTGAGTATTTTGCTGCTGTAGGTGACAGGTTTTGAGGGCTTGTAAGCTTGTTTGATGCTTAGAGATATAGTTTTGATGCATGTTTAGGCCTCTTACAAGTCCTATGAGTAGAATCCTTCATTATATTTACTTTGCAATCGCTTGTTTAATAGGTGTTTAAATTTCAGAATACCAAGCATGAACAACCATACCTTTGGAGAGATATTTGAGAGTGATGCACCTAGGAGGTCGAGGCCCTCAAGATCAGCCTCTCAGTTCAGGCCATCATACAACAAAGACGTCATTGCAACTGGTATTGGTAATGAAAGGGATGATGAGGATGCTCACCCATCTACTTTTCCTTGTTTTACTTTCTTACAAGCTGCAGGTATTCTTGATGATTTCTTGCTACTGATCGAGAGGGTTGGCTTGACCTCGTATATGCAAGATGAGAGTGAGCAATACGCGATGCTCACAAAAACCTTTGTTGAGAGCTTCATGTTTACTAACACATCCTATCAGTCGACTGTCTCTTTCAAAATTTATAATCTTCCCTTCACCATGCCTTTGGAGAGATTTTGCAGTATTGTAGGTGTAAGCATGACAGGGACCATGAAGAAAATTCAAGGGCGACCCGCTGATTTGCTAGAGCTTTACCGAGGAGTGACCAATGATGATGATCGCGTGGCACATCGCGGAAAGATAAGAAATATCCAACTCCCTGCTCTTAGATACTTTGCATATTATCTTGCTACTAGCATGCTAGGAAGGGAGAATACAATTAATATCTCCAACTATCATTTAGCCTTCCTTGCTGTTGCGCTTAACAATGATACTCGGTACAATCTTGGCTCGCTTATTGCTCGCCGCCTAGCTGCTAGGGGGGCTATCTATGTGATGGTTTCGTAGCATGGAAAACAAAAAATTTCTACCGCAAGAACGAATAAAACCCAAATCTAATCTAGATAAAAGCCAAGATCTAATCTATTAGAAATGTGCAATGAGATAGATATGTACTAACCCTCGTAGATCCGAAAGCGTTACGAGATTAGATCTCGTGGTTGATGTAGTCGATCACTTGTCGATCTCAAGATCGTGTGGACGATCCTTCCGGCGCCGCGTTCCGGCAGCGCTTCCGAAGTCGGTCACACGTGCGGAGTCAAAGCAGACCTTCCTCTCCTCGTTCCAGCGAGCAGCGGAGGTAGTAGATCTTCTCCACGGAATCACAGCAGCACGATGGCGTGGTGGTGGTGGTGGAGTAGAGAATTCTGCAGGGCTTCGCCTATGCCTGTGCAGAAGAAAGGAGGAGGAGAGAGGCGGCGGAGATTTGGTGTTATGGAGGAGGGCTTGGAGGGGGCGCCCCCACCCCTCTATTTAAAGGGGGGAGGCGCCATGGGAGGGGGAGTCCTTGTAGGACTCCCCTCCCTCCTATGGCCGGCGGATTGGGGAGGGGGGAGGAGTCTCCTCCCCACGACTCCTTGTCTTGCCCCACCAGGACTCCTTGATCCCTTTCTTGGTTTTCAAGGAAACTCCAAGAAACCTTCCAGAACCTTCCGGAACATTTCGAAACCTTCTAGAATCCTCATACTAATACTCCAGAACATTTCCTAACTCAGAAAATGATTCCCAATATATGAATCTTATTCTCCGGACAATTTCGGATCTCCCCGTGATGTCCCGGATCCATTCCGAGACTCCGAACAACATTCGGTCTCCAACGCACATTCCATATCTACTTAAAACAACTTCGAACCTTAAGTGTGTCACCCTACGGTTCATGAATATGTAGACATGACAGAGACACATCTCCTATCAATAACCATTAGCGGGACCTGGAGATCCATAATGGCTCCCACATACTCAACGATGACTTCGTGATCAATAGAACCATTTACATATGAAACCAATTCCCTTTGTCACGCGATACTATACTTATCCGAGGTTTGATCGCCGGTATCTCCGTACCTAGTTCTACCTCATTACTGATAAGTACTCTTTACTCGTTCCATGTTATGTCATCCCTTGTGACCTAGTCACATGCTTGCAAGCTAACTAGATGACATTCCACCGAGAGGGCCCAGAGCATATCTATCCGTCATCTGGATGGACAAATCCCAATCTTGGTCCATGCGCTTCAACACATACTTTCAGAATACCCAACAACACCTTTATGACCACCCAGTTACGAAGCGGTGTTTGATGTCATAAAAGTACCCATCCGGTGATGGTAATTAACACAACCTCATGGTCAAAGGATTAGGTTACTATGCATTTAAAAGCTTATAGCAATACGAACTTAATGACTTGATCTTATGCTACGCTTACTATGGGTGTGTGTCCATCACATCATTCTCCTAATGATATAACCTTGTTATTAATCACATCCTAATGTCCATGATCAGGAAACCATGATTATCAATTAATCAACAAGCTAGTTCAACAAGAGGCTTACTAGGGTCTCTCTTATGTTTACAAAACACACAAGTATTAGTGTTTCCTAATAATACAATTATAGCATGGGATGTAAACATTCATCATAAACACAAAGATATAATAATAACCACTTTTATTATTGCCTCTTGGGAATATCTCCAACAGTCCCCCACTTGCACTAGAGTCAATAATCTAGATTACATGGTAATATATCTAACACCCATGGCGTTCTGGTTTTGGTCATGCTTTGCCCTAGGGAGAGGTTTAGTCAACGGATCTGCCACATTCAGATCAGTGTATACTGCAAATCTTTATGTCACCTTCTCGAACATACTCGCGAATAGCGTGGAAACGTAGCTTGATGTGCTTCAGCTTGCTATGTGACCTTGGCTCCTGTGCATTAGCTATGGCACCTGTGTTGTCACAGTAGATGGCCATCGGGTTCAACGCACAGGGAACCACGCCAAGTTCAGTAATGAATTCCTTCATCCAAACGGCTTCTTGTGCAGCCTCCGAAGCAGCTATGTATTCCGATTCAGTTGAAGATTTCGCCACAACGCTTTGCTTTGCACTCCTCCAGCTCACTGCAGCACCATTCAAAATAAATACGTATCCCGACTGTGACTTCGAGTCATCCGGATCGGTGTTGCAACTAGCATCGGTGTAACCGTTTACAACAAGCTGTTCATCACCTCCATAAGAAAGAACCATATCCTTAGTCCTATTTAGGTACTTTAAGATATTCTTGACCGCAGTCAAGTGCTCCATTCCATGATCACTTTGATATCTGCTAGTCAAACTAACAGCATGTGCTATATCTGGTCTTGTACACAGCATGACATACATGATAGAACCTATGGCCGAGGCATAGGGAATATTATTCATTTTCTCTCTATCTTCTGCCGTAGCTGGACTTTGAGTCTTACTCAAGGTCTTACCTGACAACATGGGCACGAACCCTTTCTTGCTCTCTTCCATTCTAAACTTCTTTAGAACTTTGTCTAAGTATGTACTTTTGTGAAAGCGCTATTAGGCGTCTTGATCTATCTCTATAAATCTTGATGCCTAGAATATATGCCGCTTCGCCAAGATCCTTCATCGAAAAACTACTATTCAAATAGGCTTTGACGCTATTAAGAAGTTCTATATCATTCCCAATCAACAATATGTCATCTACATATAGTACTAGGAATGCTACAGAGCTCCCACTCACTTTCTTGTAAATACAAGCTTCTCCATAAGTTTGTATAAACCCAAAGTTTTTGATTACTTTATCAAAACATTGATTCCAACTCCGGGATGCTTGCTTCAGTCCATAAATGGAGCGCTGAAGTTTGCATACCTTGTCAGCATCTTTAGGATCGACAAAACCCCTGGGTTGTACCATATACAACTCTTCCTCAATGTCACCATTAAGGAACGCCGTTTTGACATCCATCTGCCAAATCTCATAATCGAAATGTGCAGCAATTGCTAACAAAATCCTTATAGACTTTAGCTTCGCTACTGGTGAGAATGTCTCATCATAGTCAACTCCTTGAATTTGTCGGAACCCTTTCGCAACAAGTCGAGCTTTATAAACGTAACATTACCATCAGCATCTGTTTTTCTCTTGAAAATCCATTTGGTCTCGACAGCCTTACGGCCATCCGGTAAGTCCACCAAAGTCCACACTTGGTTTTCGTACATGGATCCCATTTCGGATTTCATGGCTTCTAGCCATTTGTCGGAATCTGGTCTCACCATAGCTTCTTCATACGTCACAGGGTCATCAGCGTTGTCCACCAACATGACGTTCAAGGCAGAGTCATACCAATCAGGAGTGGTACGAACCCTCGTTGACCTGCGAGGTTCAGCAGTAACTTCGTTTGAAGTTTCATGAGCATCATCATTAGCTTCCTCTCCAATTGGTGCAGGCGGCACAAAAACATCTTCCGGTGCTGCGCTACTCTCAAATCCGAGAGAAGGTTCAATAACCTCATCGAGTTCTACTTTCCTTCCAGTCACCTCCTTCGGGAGAAACTCCTTCTCAAGAAAGGATCCATTCTTTGCAACGAAAACTTTGCCTTCGGATCTATGATCGAAGGTATACCCAATTGTTTCTTTAGGGCATCCTATGAAGACGCATTTCTCCGCTTTGGGTTCTAGCTTATCAGGTTGTAACTTCTTTACATATGCTTCGCAACCCCAAACTTTAAGGAACGACAACTTAGGTTTCTTACCAAACCACAATTCGTACGGTGTCGTTTCAACAGATTTAGATGGTGCCCTATTTAAAGTGAATGCGGCTGTCACTAATGCATAGCCCCAAAACGATAGCGGTAAATCTGTAAGAGACATCATAGATCGGACCATATCTAAGAGAGTTCGATTACAACATTCGGACACACCATTACGCTGTGGTGTTCCTGGCGGTGTCAACTGCGAAAGTATTCCACATTTCTTTAAGTGCATGCCAAACTCATAACTCAGATAATCACCTCCGCGGTCAGAACGCAGAAACTTAATCTTCTTGTTACGATGATTTTCCACTTCACTTTGAAATTCCTTAAACTTCTCGAAAGTTTTGGACTTATGTTTCATAAAGTAGACATACCCATATCTACTTAAGTCATCTGTGAAAGTGAGAACATAACGATATCCACCACGCGATGCTACACTCATTGGACCGCACACATCGGTATGTATTATTTCCAATAAGTTTGTAGCTCGCTCCATTGTACTAGAGAATGGAGTCTTAGTCATTTTTCCCATTAGACATGCTTCGCATCTTTCAAGTGATTCAAAATCAAGTGATTCAAGAAGTCCATCTGAATGGAGTTCCTTCATACGCTTCACTCCAATGTGACCAAGACGACAGTGCCACATGTATGCAGAATTATCATTAAATTTTATTCGTTTAGCATCTATGTTGTGAACATGTGTATCACTACTATCGAGATTCAGTAAGAATAAACCATTCATCTCAGGTGCATTACCATAAAATATATTACTCATATAAATCGAACAACCTTTATTATCGGACTTAAAAGAGTAACCGTCTCGCAATAAACAAGATCCAGATATAATGTTCATGCTTAACGCAGGCACCAAATAATAATTATTCAAATTTAAAACTAATCCCGAAGGTAGATGTAGAGGGAGCGTGCCGACGGCGATTACATCAACCTTGGAGCCATTTCCAACGCGCATCGTCACCTCGTCTCTCGCCAGTCTTCGTTTATTCCGCAGCTCCTGTTTCGAGTTACAAATATGAGCAACCGAACCAGTATCAAATACCCAGGCACTACTACGATTACTAGTAAGATACACATCAATAACATATATATCAAATATACCTTTCTTCTTGATGTTGCCGTTCTTCAGATCCGCCAGTTATTTGGGGCAGTTACGCTTCCAGTGACCAGCACCCTTGCAGTAGAAGCATTCAGTTTCAGGCTTGGGACCAGCCTTGGGCTTCTTTGCAGGTGCGGCAGCTTTCTTGCCGTCCTTCTTGAAGTTGCCCTTGTTCTTAGGCTTGCCCTGTCTCTTGAAATTGGTGGTCTTATTGACCATCAACACTTGGTGCTCCTTCTTGATCTCCACTTCAGCAGTTTTCAGCATGGACGATAGTTCAGGCAACGTCTTGTTCATGCAGTGCATATTGTAGTTCATCACAAAGTTCTTATAACTCGGTGGCAGTGATTGGAGGAGATGGTGAATCCCTAACTCATTAGGAATCGATATCCCCAACTCTTGGAGCTTGTTTGCATACCCAGACATGGTGAGCACGTGCTTGCTAACGGAGCTACCCTCTTCCATCTTACAGTTAAAGAACTTTTCGGAGGCCTCATAGCTCTCCATGGCCGCGCTAGTCTCAAAAATCAGCTTGAGCTCCTTAATGATCTCGAACGGGTCGTGGTGCTCAAAACGCTTCTGAAGCTCCGCTTCTAAACTGTACAGGATGGCACACTGAACTGTGGAGTAATGATTTTTCCGAGTGGCGTAAACATTCTTTACGTCATCAGTGGCATCTTCTGCAGGTGGGTCACCTAGCGGTGCTTCGAGCACATAGGTCAACTGACCAGCCCTGAGGACGATCTTCAGTCCACGGAACCAGTCCGTGAAATTGCTTCCATTGTTCTTAAGCTTTTCTTTCTCTAGGAACGCATTGAAATTGATGGAGGGGGTCGCCATAATCTACAACAAATTTGCAAGTAGTTTAGACTAAGTTTATGATATTGAGTTTAAATTTAATTCTACCTTATGATCTTCAGTCCACGGAACCAGTTTAGACTAAGTTTAGGCTCGTCAAGATTAACCTTAGTTTCCGCATGTGCAAATCTGGCTTGCACCCGTTGTATGCACACGTAGAATCTATCACATCCGATCATCATGAGATGCTTCGAAACGACGAGTCTTAGCAACGGTGCCAACTAAGGACGAACACTTTATTACTTGATATTTAGTGAGAGGGATCATCTTATAATGCTACCGTCGCGATCTAAGCAATACAAGATGCATAAAGGATTAACATCACAGGCAATTCATAATAAGTGTGATATGATATGGCCCTTTCTTCTTGCGCCTTTGATCTCCATCTCCAAAGCATGAACATGATCTCCATCATCACCAGCATTGCGTCAAGGTCAGTGGCGCCGCTTCATGGTTGTCCATCATCACTAGTAACTATTACAACTACTTGGAATAAAGCTATTACAAGATGAATAGACACGCAGGTCTTAACATAATTAAAGACAACCATTAGGCTCCTGCCGGTTGCCATATTACAACAAGGATCATTGCATACATCAAATACATTCATAATCACATGATGGCCATATCATATCACAAAACCCCTGCAAAAACAAGTTAGACGCCTCTAATTTTCTTTGCATGTTTTACGTGGTTTGGGGCTTTTGCATAAGACCGATCTTACCTACGAACAAGAACCACAACGTTGATACAAGTGTTGTCAGATGCTCATTGTAAATTTAATCTTAACTATGGTGGGAGAGACAGACACCCGCAAAGCCACTTGTGCAAAGCAAGTTACACGTCAAGCGTGGAGCAAGTCTCATGTGCGATGACATGTAATGTTAGCCCGAGCCGCTTCATCCCATCATGCCGCATGATGCAAAGTACACGCTAAGACACCGACAACAAAAGCATCAACGCCCACAAAAACATTGTGTTCTACTCGTGCAACAGATCTACGCATAGATACGGCTCTGATACCACTGATGGGTTCGTAGCATGGAAAACAAAAAATTTCTACCGCAAGAACGAACAAAAGACAGATCTAATCTAGATAAAAGCCAAGATCTAATCTATTAGATATGTGCAACGAGATAGATATGTACTAACCCTCGTAGATCCGAAAGCGTTACGAGATTAGATCTCGTGGTTGATGTAGTCGATCACTTGCCGATCTCAAGATCGTGTCGACGATCCTTCTGGCGCCGCGTTCCGGCAGCGCTTCCGCAGTCGGTCACACGTGCGGAGTCGAAGTAGACCTTCCTCTCCTCGTTCCAGCGAGCAGCGGAGGTAGTAGATCTTCTCCACGAAATCACAGCAGCACGACGGCGTGGTGGTGGTGGTGGAGTAGAGAATTCTGCAGGGCTTCGCCTATGCCTGTGCAGAAGAAAGGAGGAGGAGAGAGGCGGCGGAGATTTGGTGTTATGGAGGACGGCTTGGAGGTGGCGCCCCCACCCCTCTATTTAAAGGGGGAGGAGCCATGGGAGGGGGAGTCCTTATAGGACTCCCCTCCCTCCTATGGCCGGCGGATTGGGGAGGGGGGAGGAGTCCTCCTCCCCACGACTCCTTGTCTTGCCCCACCAGGACTCCTTGATCCCTTTCTTGGTTTTCAAGCAAACTCCAAGAAACCTTCCAGAACCTTCCGGAACATTTCGAAACCTTCTAGAATCCTCATACTAATACTCCAGAACATTTCCTAACTCAGAAAATGATCCCCAATATATGAATCTTATTCTCTGGACAATTTCAGATCTCCCCGTGATGTCCCGGATCCATTCCGAGACTCCGAACAACATTCGGTCTCCAACGCACATTCCATATCTACTTAAAACAACTTCGAACCTTAAGTGTGTCACCCTACGGTTCGTGAATATGTAGACATGACAGAGACACATCTCCTATCAATAACCATCAGCGGGACCTGGAGATCCATAATGGCTCCCACATACTCAACGATGACTTCGTGATCAATAGAACCATTTACATACGAAACCAATTCCCTTTGTCACGCGATACTATACTTATCCGAGGTTTGATCGTCGGTATCTCCGTACCTAGTTCTACCTCGTTACTGATAAGTACTCTTTACTCGTTCCATGTTATGTCATCCCTTGTGACCCAGTCACATGCTTGCAAGTTAACTAGATGACATTCCACCGAGAGGGCCCAGAGCATATCTATCCGTCATCTGGATGGACAAATCCCAATCTTGGTCCATGCGCTTCAACACATACTTTCAGAATACCCAACGACACCTTTATGACCACCCAGTTACGAAGCGGTGTTTGATGTCATCAAAGTACCCATCCGGTGATGGTGATTAACACAACCTCATGGTCGAAGGATTAGGTTACTATGCATTTAAAAGCTTATAGCAATACGAACTTAATGAATTGATCTTATGCTACGCTTACTATGGGTGTGTGTCCATCACATCATTATCCTAATGATATAACCTTGTTATTAATCACATCCTAATGTCCATGATCAGGAAACCATGATCATCAATTAATCAACAAGCTAGTTCAACAAGAGGCTTACTAGGGACTCTCTTATGTTTACAAAACACACAAGTATTAGTGTTTCCTAATAATACAATTATAGCATGGGATGTAAACATTCATCATAAACACAAAGATATAATAATAACCACTTTTATTATTGCGTCTTGGGCATATCTCCAACACTATGGGGTCATCATTGCCTCGCGTATGGTCAATGCATTAGGCCTTTTAGTGGACCCCAATGATACTGTTCTAGCACCACAGAGGCTTGACGTTGTTGCTATGAAAACCCATCACTTTGTCACTGCTACTTCTGATTTGGACAGTCTAGTATATATGATGCTTTTCACTGACAGTGATGAAAGGGAGATCCCTTTGCCACAGCCTTATTTGTTTAGTGTTCACAGGAGACCATGGTCGCGCTCCAAGGAGGAGGTGGACGAGCAGCTTCGCTTGCTGGGTTTCCACGAGCAACACCAGGAGGATGTGCCCTCCTACGATTACTCCGCTCACTATGGAGGGACGTACTCGAGCTCGCACCAGGACGAGGGTACTTCCTCGTCATACCACGGTGACACTTCATCCTGGACAGCTAGGGATTTATACCCACTTAGGCCAAAAGCCTAAGCTTGGGGGGAGGTACGCTGACACCGCACTCATCTACTTATCATGTTGCGTCGGTACTTTGTATATTCATGTTTTGCTCCCTTTTTAGTTTTCGTTCTTTCTCTGCTTTTGCTTTCTAAAACACAAAAAGACCAAAAATATTTTTGTTGTTTCTCTTTGGGTTGTTTCTTCTTTTTGCCTTGGTGGGCTTTTCCCTTTTGCCTTGTTTGAACTATTCGAAAAACCCAAAAAGATTTTGCTTTGCTTGTTTTTCCTCTTTGGTTCTTGTTTTAAAAATCAAAAACACCAAAAACATTTGTCGTTCTTCTTTGGTTTTGTGAGTTTGTTGCAGGGTTCAGCAGTCATCAGTGAATATTGGTTTCATATTATTATTCAAACCGCACAAGTGAAGAGCAATAATGGGGATTAATGACAACTTGAGGCGTGGTAAGAGGCTGGTAACGAACTCTATTTGTTTTCATTTTTGTACATATACTCATCATTGTGGGCATGCTTAGCCTGTTCGTGTAGGGTGTATGTTATCTTTGGATGCTTAGTAGTTCTTGCTTTCGTTTGATTAGTTCCAGCTTACTAATAGTTTGTAGCATGTTTTATGAATGTTTGCTTGCATTACTCTATTCGTAACTTGGTATGACACCGTGGTATCCTCCTCTGAATGTTTCATTTGAATTGACTTGGCACATGCTCACGCATGCACATGACTGTAATAATCAGTTAAGCCTTGATGAATTATTTTGCCTTGAGGATCTTGAATCACTTTCATGCCATGATTAGTCCTGTTTTGTTGCAAGCCTGATTATGACAGCTATTGCTCTCTTGTTTGTCGCTCCCTTACTATTGCTAGCCTTCACGTACACTGAGTATGTTTTACTCAAGTTGCCAACTCCCTAAACCAAATATCTCCGAAGTGTCCACCATACCTACCTATTAGCATCATTTGCTACTTCCGTGCATATTCAATATGCCTTGTTTTCTTCCGAATAAAATATTTGCTTGTTATGAGAAAGTTAGTTAGTAAAGCTCTCACAAACTTGATGGCACACTTTATTTTCTTGCACTTAATAAACCTGAACCATTGCGTCTTTATTTGTTGCGTATATGCTTGCACTTTATAAGTTGAAGTTAGAAGAACCATGTATCATGGGGAATGCTTTCAACATTTTATTGGCACTTAGTACCTCGTTGATATCATGTTCTTTTGCTTATGGATCCCGGCGGTGTGAAATAAAAGTGGAACTTGTAAGATCATGGAGTTTGTATGTATGTTAGAGAAACGCCTGGGCCGCTAGCCTAAGCCATGCCTAATCATGGTGGAAACTTGCAGCATAACCGTAATGAGCATTCTATGAAGCATCCTCAATAAAAATCTATGCACATAGTAAATAAAAAGATCGCTGAGATGCTCATTGTCTGCTTGCCTTGTCATTTTGATTATGGGACAGCTCCTGTGTCATGCGCAAGGGGTACCCCGTTGGCGGTTCTCTATGATACGTATATACTTACAATAAAAAGAGCTTACTTGTGACTGAAGTTGAGTAGCATGATGATCGGTCTTCATAAGTAAGGGGCATGAGACTTCGATTTATAACTTGTCAAGCATATCCTCTTAGTTGTGTCACTTTAACCTTAACCATTTAAAGATGCTTATGATAGGGGCAATGAGAGCTCAAAGCTAACAAGTACCGTACTTTCAGCATTTGGAAGCCTTTCAAACTTTTTCAAAACCTTTTTGTTTTCCTTGTTGAGTCTCCACATATTCTATGAGAACCTTCTTGAGAGCATAGTTGTCATTCTTTGTACTTGTCTCAAAACTTGATTATTCATGTTATGACTTTGATGCTTGTATCTTTGATATCTTTACTTCTAGTCACCACTTGAACTTCAGAGGTGCCTTGACATCCACAATCAAAGGAAAGCGAGATACCACTCTATCATACCTTTTTATGAGCATTGTAATGTTTATGCTTATGCTTCATGCTACTTATTATTTTTGAGTTGGGATCTATTCATAGCTGGCATTGACTATTAAGTAGACTCAGTAGCATACTCTTTATTATGAATTGCCTAACTAGTTGATCACATGACATCATATGAAGCAAATGTGTTCGTGAAAGTTCTTTTATTGCACTCAGTTTTCAACTGAATTGCTTGAGGAGAAGCAATAAGCTAAGCTTGGGGGGAGTTGATACGTCCAAAATGTATCTACTTTCCCGAACACTTTTGCTATTGTTTCTCCTCTAAACTTGTGTGATTTGGATGCAACTAACGCGGACTGACGTTGTTTTCAGCAGAATTGCCCTGGTGTCTACTTTTTGTGCAGAAAATCAACTATCAGGAAAAATCCCGGAAAATATGCCGAAAATCCTATTTCACCAGAAGACTCCCGGAGCCAGAATACGAGACGGAGGGGGGCTGGGCCCAGGCCATACAACCTGGCCGGGCGGGCTAGCCCAGGCCACGCCAGGGGGTGGTCTGGCCGCCCCATACTCGCCCTCGGTCTCCCTCTTCGCCTATAAGTTGCCTTTTGACCTAAAAACTTAGGAAGGGGGGTCGACGTTTTTCCAGAAGGAGTTCCGCTCCGCTGCCACCACCAGATTCCACGAAACAGTACCAGAAACTCCGTTCTGGCACCCTGTCGGGACAGGGAATTGGAGGAGATCATCGCCATCATCATCACCATCGCTTCTCCATCGACCATCCATGTTTCCCCCATATATGAATGAGTAATCCCTCGATGTAGGCTATGGGGATGGTAGGGATTGGATGAGATCGTTCATGTAATGGCATCAGATTGTTAGGGCATGGTGCCTACTATCTTTTATTAGTGCTTTATGACTTTGTTGCAACTTGTTGTGCTTAATGCTTGTCACTAGGGCCTGAGTGCCATGATTTCAGATCTGAACATGTTATTGATTCATTATGATAGTATTGTTTATGGTCTAATCTGCACGTTGTATACACACGTTGTTGTCCGGAACCAATGGCCTCGAAGTGACAGAAATCGGGATAACCGAAGGGAATGGCTTTGATGTGAGGATCACATGTGTTCACGGAGTGTTAATGCTTTGCTCCGGTGCTCGATTAAAAGGAGCGCCTTAATTGCCAGTAGTTCCCTTGAGGCCCCGCTACAAACGGGCTGGCAGGACAAAAGATGTTCTGCAAGTTCTCATTGCAAGCACATATGACTATATATGGAACACATGCCTAGGATTATCTAGTACTTGGATGCTTTATCTTATTTATCTGCAATTGCCCTATGTTCTGATTGCTATGTGAATTGTCTTGTCCATGCAACGCCCGTGCATCCATCCCTATGCCTACCACACTCGAATCCTATTGTTTACTGCTATTGTTATTGCAGTCTCTCCTTTACTACTGCTGCTACTTGGGGCAGAAGCACAAAAATTCACGCCTCAAAAGGACGTACAGAGATTTTACACGAATTTTTACGATTAAGCAAAGAAATCTGTTTCGGGACAGCAACTTTTCCAACCATTACTTCTCTCTCATTAGAGGTTACTCTTGGCACAAAAAGCAAATAAAAAGGATAAGGATCGGTTATTACTGAAGTAATAACTTCCAAGACTCATCTAAAACTTTTGGGTTATCTCCCAATAAGTAATTTTCTTTAACGCCTTTAAGTTAGGCATGATAGTTTGAGAGGATGCTCACATAAGAAATATGAATTGAAGTAAAAGAGAGCATCAAGAAGCAAATACAAAACACATTTAAGTATAACCCACTTCCTATGCATAGGAATCTTGTATGCAAATAAATTCGCAAAGAACAAAGTGACAGGCATAGGAAGATAAAACAAGAGTAACTTCAAAACTTTCAGCACATAGAGAGGTGTTTCAACACCATGAAAACTTCTACAACCATATTTTCCTCTCTCATAATAATTTTCAGTAGCCTCACGAATAAACTCAATAATATAACTATCACATAAAGCATGATTTTCATGTTCTACCAAAACATAGTTTTTATCAAGCTCAAAAATAGTGGGATTAAAACCTTCAAACCCACTTTTAACAATTCTATAACAAGATGACTGATCATTCAATATAGGACCATCGTCTAGAGCTTTATCATAAACAATTTCTAAGCAAAACTCTTTAGTACCATGCATCTCGAAGTTAAGCACAAATAAAGGATTATCACAGATAACATGAGCATAACATTCATCCTCCTTTGGTATGCATGGGGGACAATCAAATAATGTAAGGGATAAAGAGTTACTCTCATTATAAGGTAGGCATGGGTAGCTAATCCATTCTTCCTCCTTTTGTTCATCACTTTCCTCCTCTTTTTCATCTAATGAGCTTTTAGGTTCATCAATTTCTTCTTCCATAGGATCCTGCAAGGCATTAGTCTCTTCCTGACATGGGTATGCCCAATAGGCACTCGACTACAACCTACCTAATGCGGCTAGACGGAAGGCCCACTCGACGAATTGCCAAGGTCCATGATGCCTATGACGGTTCGAGTGGTATGAAGCCCATATGGACATGGACTCCCAAACGCACAAGACAAGAAAGTCTCAATACTAGAGTTTGAATACAACTTGTAACCAACTCGTATTGGTACCTGAGACCTAGCCTCCCCATATATAAAGGCTAGGAGGGTCTAACGAGGAGGACACGACCTAAGACCCCAATTGACAAATCGTGACTCCCCCAATAGATACATCTATGATCTCCCGCAATAGATACAACACAATAGATCTAGACAAAACCCGCTAGATCCAATCTGCGCGACACCACCATCAGCGATATTGTAATCCTTCGGATCATCATCAACCAAGAGCAGACAAGCAGGAGTAGGGTCCTCTACGAGGCCTGAACCTGGGTAAAACATTGCGTCCCTGTGTACTTGTTTGCTAGCCGATCAAGACTTCCAGCGCTCCTCAATTCCTGAACCTAAGTTCATAACAATGGGCATTGATGAGTTAAATCCTCGTCAATTGGTGCCGTCTGTGGGAATTGGGCGTGCTGATGTTACGATCTCAACGGTTCCATCATCAACAATCTGCGATTCGTCGACTATAGGGAAATAGATCTAATTCGGCTCCCTCGCATCATCATCCAGGCGAGATCTCAAGATCATCGCCACCGTCGGCTAGATCACGTCTGGTCTGCCCTGGTGCTTGGCAGCGCTCGCAGTCTTCGTCAACAATGGTAGCGATTTTTCATCGCCACGCGGCTTTGGCCGACCGACACCAGGGATTCCTCATCCTTACGATCTACAAGCCATCTCGCGTCTCTCGGCCGAGCTAGCAGAAACATCGACGTCATGGACTACATCAAGTTTCCGTCAAGAGCAAACAAAACCAGCTGGACATGGCACCCAGCCACGAGGTTAAAGCTGAAACGTCGTCTCGCCTGGTCTGGCGGAATCACCGTCATCATATACTTCATATTCTGCCAAGAGCACAGATAAATTTATGCCCAGAACGTAACTGCGATGTGCGGTCGGTTTCAGATCATCAAAATGTCAATTAAAAAGAAGTTATGTAGATTTGGCATCGATCCTCCTGTATGGATCCGCCTAGTATGATGAAAGTTAGAAGTGGATGAACCTGCAACGCACATCCGATTGAGTTAGGAATTGGAAGAGATTACAGCCGCGATTCAATTTTCGAAATAGTCAACAGACTTCGAATCCTACACGACAAGGAAAGAGAGCTTCACGTGAAGAAGAAAAAAGTCATCGCACTGACACTCAGTGGAAAACCATGCAACTCGCAGTTGGCATCGTAAGGGACAAGGAGAAATTCCATACAAAAAGACTTGAGATCATCACGTGGACCAGATCAATCATAGAAAAAAAACTAGCTACGTGCACAGATTTCTCAGTATACCTCGCTTCACCATGGATCACTTCATCGATGTTGCACAAACTGCCCCAACTCCGTCGACCTCGACAACTCGACCACGCCTAGCCACAACTCGCCACCACGGTCTTCGACTCCGGTGATCCGCGGTGGTCTTCGGTTCCGACGACTCGGGGGCTCCCTCTACTTCGGCGATTCGCCGTGTCCTTCGACTCCGGCAACCATCTGCGGTCTTCAGCTGCGGCGACCCGCTCCGGACTTTGATTATGTGACTCGAGGGTTCCCTCGGCATCTGCGACCCTCTATGGTCTTCGATTGCGCCGACACACTGCGGTCTTCGACCCCGATGACCTACTGTACTCTTCGATTATGGCGACCTTCTGCGATTTTTGGTTGCGGCAAACTACTGCCACGCATCGGATTTGGTGACCTGTTGCTGCATCGACTCAGGACCGCTGCACAACTCTCGACCGCCAATGTGACTACTCATCCGGTGTCAATCTCTCGACCTGCTGCAGTCTTCGACTCCAGTGATTCGCTACAATCTTTAGCTCCAAGGACTCGGGGGCTCGGGGGCTCCCTCTGCTTCGGCGACCAGCCACGGTCTTCAACTTCGGCGACCCACTGCAGGCTTCAGCTTACGTGACTCGGAGGCTCCCTCGACTCCCACGACCATGAGCCGCTACAATATTCGGCTCGTGCGACCTGCCGGTCGAATCATTTTCCGCGATAGCAACCCACTGCCGCCATAGTCTACGGCGACCTACTACGATCTTCGATTGAAGCAAACTACTGCCACCATCGACTTCAGCGATCCGCGACTGCATCGACTCCGGTCCGCGGCATCGGCTCTCCAACACCGTCTCGACCACATCGATCTACACTCGGAGGCTGCTTTGGCTCCCACGAACCATTCTGGTCTTCGGATCCAGCGACTCGGGGGCTCCCTCGGCATCGGTAACCCCCTACGGTCTACGATTGCGCCGACTCGCTGCGGTCTTTGACTGTGGCTACTCACTGCAATTTTCGATTGCGGCAATCCTCTACTACATCGACTCCACCACGAGGCCCGTTGCCGCTTTCGGCTACGGTAACTCACTATAGTCTTCGACTCTGCCAACCTACTGAGTCTTCGACTCCATCACGCGACTTGCTGCGGTCTTCGGCTGCTTCAACACGCTGTGGTCTTCGATTTCGCCGACCTGTTGTGTCTTCGACTCCATCACGCGATCCGTTGTCGCGTCGACTATGTCCGCGATTGCATCAACTTCATCAATGGCAACTACCAACAAAGCTAAGTTATCCTCTACTTAGAGTTCATTCTTTTTTAACTATTCACTTTAATCGCACTCGATACACTCGGGGGTTGCGCCTCTCTTCGAGTAACTTAACGTGTCATCGACTCCACGCACTCGAGCACCTCATACGCGACAGCCCGAGTAGCTGATTCTGCCTTATAATCGAATCCTTGAACTCCGAGCACCTCGGCAAGGTACTGAGACTAAGGGTAATCAGGCTAACGAAAAGGCCTAGTATATAGTGCAAAAGTGTCGACTCGATTGGCACCAGAAAATGCTATAACAAGCCGACAGGCAAATATTCTTTACAAGATACAGATACTTCACAATTCTTTGCATTTTATGCATCATACAAAGATGTCGCCTGCATCGAGCTATTCTATCGGATCCTCCAACAGAAGTCGAAAAAATAAATGACTACACCATACATTCAAGACCCGAGTCGAGTTCCTCCTCAGATGGTTGCATCGCTTGATGCTACAAAGACGTGGCGCTGGCCACGCACCCGACAAAATGGTTTCTCCTCATGTGATTGTCGATTGCAAATGCAAGATACAAGGCTCGACTCTCTGCCCAAGTCTACGACTCCGCCAGACACTCGGGGCCTACTCCAAACTGGAGCGCTAGTCGCGCATATACAAGATCCTCGAGTGACACACTCTAAATCCTCACTCGAATCCACGATTTGACTAAGGACTCGGGGGCTACTCCCATAGGGAGCGCTGGCCGCGCACTCGAAGAAATTTGTGAAGATATCCAAGCATTATGAAAACCCTTCACTCGAATCTACGATTCGATTGTGGGCTTCGGGTTACTCCCATAGGGAGCGCTGAAAGCATATTCGACTGAAACAAGCAACAAAAGACGACAGCAGTCACAAAAGTTATTTAGTCCCTGCCTGAGTCTTCGACTCAACCAAGCACTCGGGGGCTACTCCCATAGGGAGCGCTGGCCGCGCACCCTATGATTATTTTTCTTATACATTGTATTGTGTGTCGATAACATCCACACTCGAATGCTATGGCGACTCCGCCTCATATTTTCCCTGCAAAGAGACTGCGTCTCGTGGGTCACCCGAATCGTCTCCGCGATGACAAAAATTTGGATGCCGCGCTTACAGCGTGAAGATAAGACCTGAATAAGGCCTGGCAACGCATCTGCTATGCACTACCAAAAATATATCCGTGCCTACAGGTACAATGAACATGCCTTGACGGACGCGTCGCGTGCTCACACTTATACACTGGGATTCGACTCTATAATACCTCCGCGACCTAAGTCGAATTATGCCAGCAATTTCCGAATTCGAGTCTAGGGACTCGAGTTTGAGTAGGTAGCGTTGTTTTTGCCCTAGAGCAATTAACTGGTCCCGATCTGTCGAGCGCACTAGGCATGTTTACCATCATCCCTATGAACTACTATAAATTCGACTGACTCGATGTACTTCCGGGTGAAGTGCTTCGCACTCGACACAATTGTCGACTCCGACATCCTAATGCAAAGATCAAGACTTCTGAGTCTCCATACGAATCTATGATTCACATGGACACTCGGGGGCTACTGACATGGGTATGTCCAATAGGCACTCGACTACAGCCTACCTGATGTGGCTAGACGGAAGGCCCACTCGACGAATTGCTAAGGTCCACGTCGCCTATGACGGTTCGAGTGGTATGAAGCCCATATGGACACGGACTCCCAAACGCACAAGACAAGAAAGTCTCAATACTAGAGTTTGAATACAACTTGTAACCAACTCGTATTGGTACCTGAGACCTAGCCTCCCCATATATAAAGGCTAGGAGGGTCCAACGAGGAGGACACGACCTAAGACCCCAATAGACAAATCGCGACTCCCCTAATAGATAGATCTACGATCTCCCGTAATAGATACAACACAATAGATCTAGACAAAACCCGCCAGATCCAATCTGCGCGACACCGCCATCAGCGATATTGTAATCCTTCGGATCATCATCAATCAAGAGTAGACAAGCAGGAGTAGGGTCCTCTACGAGGCATGAACCTAGGTAAAACCTTGCGTCCCTGTGTGCTTGTTTGCTAGCCGATCGAGACTTCCAGCGCTCCTCAATTCCTGAACCTAAGTCCATAACAATGGGCATTGATGATTCAAACCCTCGTCACTTGCATTTGTGGAAAGCATCTATTAATATATTCAATAATATTCTTCCTTGTAATTATCAAAGCAAAATCTAAGTATATCATAAACCTCATATTTATAAGGTGAATCATCAATATTTTCAAGCAAACTAGCAAGTTCAAATGCACCCTTCCAAGCAATAAGTTCCTCAATTTGTTCCACATCATAAAAGTCATAATTTCCCTTAACATAAGAAGATATGGTAACATTATCATTATACACACATTGAAAAGGGAGGTGTTTATACCTCTTACAGCAACAAGATTTATCAAAGCAATAAGTAACATTATAAGTAGAGCACACGTTTCTAGCAATGGTATACAATTTATCAATTTGTTCCCTTAAGTGTTTCCCTTTTTGTGACAAGCGGTGTTCCTTATAATAATATTTTTGATCTTCCGTGAACCCACCTTGCCAATAAGATTCAGTTTCAAAGAAACCAACCATTGATAAAAAGCATGATAAAGCAAGAAAATAATAGACCAACGAAAATACCAACTAGAGTAGGAACTAATTTTTTTTGTATTTTTGATAAAGAAACAAGCAAACAAGGCGGAAATAAACTAAGCTTGAACAATAGTGATTCCAAGTAGACTTGATAAATAAAGCTATGCTCCCCGGCAACGGCGCCATAAATAGTCTTGATGACCCACAAGTATAGGGGGTGTATCGCAGTATTTTCGAGGGAAGTGAAACCCAATTTATTGATTCGACACAAGGGGAGCCAAAGAATATTTATAAGCCTTAACAACTGAGTTGTTAATTTAGCTGCACCTGGAAACTATCTTGCTCACAGCAGTTTATCAGTAGCAACAGTTTTGAGTAGGAATAGCAAAGTAACAACAATAGTAAAGTAAAGACAACAGTAACACTAGTAGTAAACAGTAGGATTCGAGTGCGGTAGGCATAGGGATGGATGGACGGGCGTTGCATGGACAAGAAAATTCACATAGCAATCAGAACATAGGGAAATTGCATATAAATAAGATAAAGCATCCAAGTACTAGATAATAATAGGCATGTGTTCCATATATAGTCATACGTGCTCGCAATGAGAACTTGCACAACATCTTTTGTCCTGCCAGCCCATTTGCAGCGGGGCCTCAAGAGAACTACTGGCAATTAAGGTGCTCCTTTTAATAAAGCACCGGAGCAAAGCATTAACACTCTGTGAACACATGTGATCCTCACATCAAAGCCATTCCCTCCGGTTATCCTGATTTCTGTCACTTCGGGGCCATTTGTTCCGGACAAAAACGTGTGTACACAACTTGCAGGTAAGACCAAAAACAATACTATCATAATGAAGCAATAACATGTTCAGATCTGAAATCATGGCACTCGGGCCCTTTTGACAAGCATTAAGCATAACAAGTTGCAACAAAGTCAAAAAGCACTAATAGAAGATACTAGGCACCATGCCCTAAAAATCTGATGACATTACATGAATGATCTCATCCAATCCCTACCATCCCCATAGCCTATAGCGGGGGATTACTCACTCATAGATGGGGGAAACATGGATAGTCAATGGAGAACCGATGGTGATGATCTCCTCCAATTCCCCGTCCTTGCAGGGTGCCAGAACGGAGTTTCTGGTGCTGTTTCGTGGAATCTGGTGGTGGCGGCGGAGTGAAACTCCTTCTGAAAAAACGTCGAACCCCCTTGAGTTTTTAGGTCAGAAGGCAACTTATACGCGAAGAGGGAGGCCGAGGGGTTGCCTGGGGCGGCCAGACCACCCCCTGGCGCGGCCAGGCCTAGACCGCGCGACCAGGTGGTGTGGGCGGGCCCCAGCCCCTCTCCGTCTCGTATTCTGGCTCCTGGCGGCTTCTAGTGAAATAGGATTTCTCGCTTTTGTCAAGTCCAATTTCGAGAATATTCATTTTCTGACTTTCCTGGAACCAAAAACAGAAGAAAACAGGCATCTGGCACTGTGGCTCTTGTTAATAGGTTACTCCAAGAAATCATAAGAAAAGTACTCCAACGTGTGGACAAAACACAAGAAAGTAGATAAAACCAAGCATGGAACATCAAAAATTGTAGATATAATTGCAATGTATCATTTGTACTCTAGTGCAAGTGGGAGACTGAAGGATATATGCCCTAGAGGCAAATAATAAATGGAGTTTATTGATGTCTACGCACTTCTATTCTTGTAGACAGTTGTTGGGTCTCCAAGTGTAGAGGTTTATAGAACAGCAGCAAGTTTTCCCTTAAGTGGATCACCCAAGGTTTATCGAACTCAGGGAGGAAGTGGTCAAAGGTATCCCCTCTCAAGCAACCCTGCAGTCAAGATACAAGAAGTCTCTTGTGTCCCCAACACACCCAATACACTTGGCAGGTGTATAGGTGCACTAGTTCGGCGAAGAGATAGTAAAATGCGAGTGGTATGGATAATTATAAGTGGTAACGGTGATATAAGATAGCTTGATGGCGTGGAAAATACTAACGTAAAACTAAAATAAAGATGGAAGCAAGGAAACATGTAACAGATCTAATAGCAAACAAAGTATTAATGCTTAGAAACAAGGCCTAGGGATCATACTTTCCCTAGTGAACACTCTCATATAAATATATTCTCTTCATGATACTACTCTGAACTACTCTCTGGTTGAACACTCTAATCGATGGTAGGGCTATAACAGCACACCTCAAAGTAAGTCTTTCCCGTCTAGAAAACCCCACACTGTCACCTTGAGCAGTAGATGGTTCCAACAAACACCACAATTTCATAAAGACATCCAACTCCAAATATAACTCATAACAAGTATTTGTAATCTCTAGCCTAAGTGCCACCATGGTGTGCACGCTGTCACTTCCACACACATGGGGAGAGCAGAGATCTATTAAAGCACTTGAGTAGCAAGGTAGATCTATAGATTACAAGCTCATGATCACAATATGATCATGCATAGAGAGAGAGATGAACACATAGCTACCGGTAGAACCCTTAGCCTCGAGAGAGAACTACTCCCTACTCATCATGGGAATCAGCAATGGTGATGGAGATGGTGGTGGAGATCGATGGAGATGGCTCCGGGGGCACTTCCTCGTCCCGGCAGGATGCCGGAACAGAGACTTTCTGTCCCCCGAATGTCCCCTTCGGTGGCGGTGGCGCTGCGGAACTTTTCGTGGCTGGAGGCTTGATGATTTAGGGTTTTCGCATCGGGAGGAATCTTATAGGAGAAGAGGCAAGGTCGATGGAGGCTTGAGGGGCCCACACCACCTGGTGGCGTGGCTAGGGCTACCCCGCGCCACCACATGGTGTGGCCAGCCCCTGGACCCCTCTCCATCTCGTTTTCTGGCTCCGTGAGTCTTCCGGTAAAATATCGACTTTGACTTTTGTCCGGTCCAATTCCGAGAATATTGATTTTATGACTTTCCTGGAACCAAAAATAGAAGAAAACAGGCAACTAGCACTATGGCATCTTGTTAATAGGTTAGTCCAAGAAATCATATGAAAAGTACTCCAAAGTGTGGACAAAACATAAGAAAGTAGATAAAACCAAACATGGAACATCAAAAATTATAGATACATTTGCAATGTATCAACATCCCCAAGCTTAACTCCTACTCGTCCTCGAGTAGGTAAGTGATAAAAAGAAAGAATAATTTTTGAGGTGACATGCACCATCATAAACTTGGTCAAAGTATTTTTTGTAAAACATTGATAACTGGGATCATAGTACTTCAATCATAATATGAAAGACAAAGTTCTAGCAATAAGACAAAGCAACTGTGTTGCAACATGAAAAGGCATAAACAAAAGATTCATGAATAACAATGCTCCGCAAGACGTTTGTTTGTTTCACATAAAGAAAACATAGCATAGTGGCATTCAGCTTGTCCCTCATAGAGTAGCAAACATAAATGCATAGGACACCTTCAAAGTTCATAAGAGTGACTAGATACAAATAGTTTAAAACAAGCAATATCAAGTTATGCATCAATCAACTAGTCTTGGAACAATGCACATAGAACTAAGAATGGCCACTATGCTCTCAAAGTAGGTGCATAAAGATAGAAGGTGGAGACTCAATATAAAAGTGGAAGAAAGGCCTTCATAGAAGGAAGTAGGGATTCAAGTTTCATAAAGAGCTTCCAAAAATTATGGTACTTATAGCTTTTAGCTCTCATTGCCCCTATCATAAGCATCTTGAAGGTGATTAAGGTTAAAGTGAACAAACTATGGTGTATATGCTTGACGAAGTATAAGTTGGAAATCTCATGTCCCGTGAATACGAGGGCCGCTCCTCATGCTACTCAAGTTTAGTTACCGGTAAGTTCTTGTCATTGTAAGTACATGTGTATCATAGAGAACCGCCAACGGGGTACCCCTTGCCTGATGATACGGAAGAATCCCCATATCAAAATGACAAGGCAAGCAGACAACGAGCATCTCTGCAATCTTCTTATTTACCATGGGAATATGGTGCTTTTTTCTCTCTTTCCTCTTTTCATAATCCCTTTTTTTTCTTTTTCTCTTTTTTCTTCTCAATATCTGACTCTTTTTTTATAAGAATAATGCTTCATAGATAGCTCATTATGGTTACGCTGCAGGTTTCCACCATGTCAGCATGGATTAGACCAACGGCCCAAGCGTTTCTCTAACACATATACATAACTCCATGGACTTACAAGCTCCCCTTTCATTTCACACCGACGACATCCATAGACAAAAGAGCATGATATCAACTAGGTACAAAGTACAAGTGCAATGTTGAAAGCGTTCCCCATGACAGAATGGTTCTGCTAATCCCCAACAAATAAGTTCAAGCATATACAACATAGACAACACAATGGTTCAAGTTTATTAAGGGCAAGAAAAGTAAAGTGTGCCATCAAGTTCGTGAGAGCTTTAATCACTAGTTTTCTCATAACAAGTTTAATTCAGAAGGTAGATAAAAACATGAATATACTTGGAATAGCATATGCTAATAGGTATGTATGGTGGACTCTTTGGAATAACTTGGTTTTAGGAATTGGATGCATGAGTGGAACTCATACTTGGTTGCGGAGGCTAGCAAAAGACTGGGAGCGACCAACTAAGAGAGCAATAATGGCCATAATCATGTAGAGCGACAAAACATCATTAATCAAACCATAAAGTGATACTACAAGTTGAAAACTAAAGGATCATAAAGGTTATGGTAACTTGGGATAGTCATAACATGGTGTGAGCATGCGCCAAGTCAACCCAAATAAAGCATCAAAGGAGAATACCACAATACTATGCTTTAATATGCTAAAACAACGCATGATTATTCAAAGGCACATTAAGCAATCTCAACTGTTTATAACAAGTCATGCTACAGCAAAGAATACTAAGCATAAAGCCAAAACAATATCAAGCATGGCATGATAGAGCATAGGCCACAGTCAAAAACAAGCTCTTTTCACCACATAAGCATGAACTTTCCTACTCTTTTCCAAACCAAACCAAACTATTGGAGATATGCCCAAGAGGCAATAATAAAAATGGTTATTATTATATCTTTGTGTTTATGATGAATGTTTACATCCCATGCTATAATTGTATTATTAGGAAACACTAATACATGTGAGTTTTGTAAACATAAAAGAGTCCCTAGTAAGCCTCTTGTTGAACTAGCTTGTTGATTAATTGATGATCATGGTTTCCTGATCATGGACATTGGATGTGATTAATAACAAGGTTATATCATTAGGAGAATGATGTGATGGACACACACACATAGTAAGCGTAGCGTAAGATCAAGTCATTAAGTTCGTATTGCTATAAGCTTTCAAATGCATAGTAACCTAATCCTTCGACCATGAGGTTATGTTAATCACCATCACCGGATGGAAACTTTGATGACATCAAACACCGCTTCGTAACTGGGTGGTTATAAAGGTGTCATTAGGTATTCTGAAAGTATGTGTTGAAGCGCATGGACCAAGATTGGGATTTGTCCATCCATATGACAGATAGATATGCTCTGGGCCCTCTCGGTGGAATGTCATCTAGTTAGCTTGCAAGCATGTGACTGGGTACAAGGGATGACATAATATGGAACGAGTGAAGAGTACTTATCAGTAACGAGGTAGAACTAGGTATGGAGATACCGACGATCAAACCTCGGATAAGTATAGTATCGCGTGACAAAGGGAATTGATTTCGTATGTTAATGGTTCTATCGATCATGAAGTCATCGTTGAGTATGTGGGAGCCGTTATGGATCTCCAGATCCCGCTGATGGTTATTGATCAGAGAGGTGTCTTCATCATGTCTGCATATTCACGAACCGTAGGGTCACACACTTAAGGTTCGAAGTTGTTTTAAGTAGATGTGGAATATGCGTTGGAGACCGAATGTTGTTCGGAGTCTCAGATTGGATCCGGGACATCACGAGCAGATCCGGAATTGTCCGGAGAATAAGATTCATATATTGGGGATCATTTTCTGAGTTAGGAAATGTTCCGGAGTATTTGTATGAGGATTCTAGAAGGTTTCGGAATGTTCCGGAAGGTTCTAGAAGATTTCTTGGAGTTTGCTTGAAAACCAAGAAAGGATCAAGGAGTCCTTGTGGGGCAAGACAAGGAGTCATTGGGGAGGAGGACTCCTCCCCCCTCCCAATCCGCCGGCCAAGGAAGGGAGGGGAGTCCTAGTAGGACTCCCCCTCCCATGGCGCCTCCCTCCTTTAAATAGAGGGGTGGAGGCGCCACCCCTGGCCCCCCTCCACTACTCCAAACCCTAGCCGCCTCTCTCCTCCTCCTTTCTTCTGCTCAGGCTTAGGCGAAGCCCTGCAGAATTCTCTACCCCACCACCACCACCACGCCGTCGTGCTGCTGGGATTCCGTGGAGAAGATCTACTACCTCCGCTGCTCGCTGGAATGAGGAGAGGAAGGTCTGCTTCGACTCCACACGTGTGACCGACTGCGGAAGCGCTGCCGGAACGCGGCGCCGGAAGGATCGTCCACTCGATCTTGAGATCGGCAAGTGATCGACTACATCAACCACGAGATCCAATCGCATAACGCTTTCGGATCTACAAGGGTTAGTACAGATCTATCTCGTTGCACATGTCTAATAGATTAGATCTTGGCTTTTATCTAGATTAGATCTGGTTTTTGTTTGTTCTTGCGGTAGAAAATGTTTGTTTTCCATGCTACGAACCCATCAGTGGTATCAGAGACGTGTCTATGCGTAGATCTGTTGCACGAGTAGAACACAATGGTGTTGTGGGCGTTGGTGCTCGTGCCGTCTTTTCTTGTGTGTACTTTGCATCTTGCGGTATGGTGGGATGAAGCGGCTCGGGCTAAACTTACATGTCATCGCACATGAGACTTGCTCCACGCTTGACGTGTAACTTGCTTTGCACAAGTGGCTTTGCGGGTGTCTGTCTCTCCCACCATAGTATAGATCTAATTTACACTTTGCACTTGATAGCACTTGTATCAACGTTGTGGTTCAGTTTCGTAGGTAAGATCCGTTCTTATTCGAAAGCCCCAAACCACGTCTAACTTGTTTTTGCAGAGGTTTTGTGATGTGATATGGCCATCATGTGATTGTGATTATATTTGATGTATGCAATGATCCTTGTTGTAATATAGCAATCGGCAGGAGCCTAATGGTTGTCTTTAATTCTGTTAAGACCTGCGTGTCTATTCATCTTGTAATAGCTTTATTCCAAGTAGTTGTAATAGTTGCTAGTGATGGTGGACAACCATGAAGCGGCGCCACTGACCTTGACGCAATGCTGGTGATGATGGAGATCATGTTCGTGCTTTGGAGATGGAGATCAAAGGCATAAGAAGAAAGGGCCGTATCATATCACACTAATTATGAATTGCCTGTGATGTTAATCCTTTATGCATCTTGTATTGCTTAGATCGTGACGGTAGCATTATAAGATGATCCCTCTCACTAAATATCAAGTAATAAAGTGTTCACCCTAAGTTGACACCGTTGCTAAGACTCGTCATTTCGAAGCATCTCGTGATGATCGGATGTGATAGATTCTACGTGTGCATACAACGGGTGCAAGCCAGATTTGCACATGCAGAAACTAAGGTTATCTTGACGATCCTAGCATGTACAGACATGGTCTTGGAACACGGAATACCGAAAGGTAGAGCATGAGTCATATAAATGATATGATGAACATGAAGATTGTTCGCCGATGAAACTACATCTTCTCTCGTGAAGATCGTACTTGGTGTAGTGGACTTGGTTCGTGTAATCACTAAGACAATGTGAGGGATGTTGTTTTGAGTGGGAGTTCACCTAGTTAATTTAGAATTAAATTTAAACTCAATATCATAAACTTAGTCTAGACTACTTGCAAATTTGTTGTAGATTATGGCGACCCCCTCCATCAATTTCAATGCGTTCCTAGAGAAAAAAAAGCTTAAGAACAATGGAAGCAATTTCACGGACTGGTTCCGTGGACTGAAGATCGTCCTCAGGGCTGGTCAGTTGACCTATGTGCTCGAAGCACCGCTAGGTGACCCACCTGCAGAAGATGCCACCGATGACGTAAAGAATGTTTACGCCACTTGGAAAAATCATTACTCCACAGTTCAGTGTGCCATCCTATACAGTTTAGAAGCGGAGCTTCAGAAGCGTTTTGAGCACCACGACCCGTTCGAGATCATTAAGGAGCTCAGGCTGATTTTTGAGACTAGCGCGGCCATGGAGAGCTATGAGGCCTCCGAAAAGTTCTTTAACTGTAAGATGGAAGAGGGTAGCTCCGTTAGCGAGCACGTGCTCACCATGTCTGGGTATGCAAACAAGCTCCAAGAGTTGGGGATATCGATTCCTAATGAGTTAGGGATTCACCTTCTCCTCCAATCACTGCCACCGAGTTATAAGAACTTTGTGATGAACTACAATATGCACTGCATGAACAAGACGTTGCCTGAACTATCGTCCATGCTGAAAACTGCTGAAGTGGAGATCAAGAAGGAGCACCAAGTGTTGATGGTCAATAAGAACACCAATTTCAAGAGACAGGGCAAGCCTAAGAACAAGGGCAACTTCAAGAAGGACGGCAAGAAAGCTGCCGCACCTGCAAAGAAGCCCAAGGCTGGTCCCAAGCCTGAAACTGAATGCTTCTACTGCAAGGGTGCTGGTCACTGGAAGCGTAACTGCCCCAAGTACCTGGCGGATCTGAAGAATGGCAACATCAAGAAGAAACGTATATTTGATATATATGTTATTGATGTGTATCTTACTAGTAATCGTAATAGTGCCTAGGTATTTGATACTGGTTCGGTTGCTCATATTTGTAACTCGAAACAGGAGCTGCGGAATAAGCGAAGACTGGCGAGAGACGAGGTGACGATGTGCGTTGGAAATGGCTCCAAGGTTGATGTGATCGCCGTCGGCATGCTCCCTCTACATCTACCTTCGGGATTAGTTTTAAATTTGAATAATTGTTATTTGGTGCCTGCGTTAAGCATGAACATTATATCTGGATCTTGTTTATTGCGAGACGATTACTCTTTTAAGTCCAAGAATAAAGGTTGTTCGATTTATATGAGTAATATCTTTTATGGTAATACACCTGAGATGAATGGTTTATTCTAATTGAATCTCGATAGTAGTGATACACATGTTCACAACATAGAAGCTAAACGAACAAAATTGAATGATAATTCTACATACATGTGGCACTGTCGTCTTGGTCACATTGGAGTGAAGCGTATGAAGAAACTCCATTCTGATGGACTTCTTGAATCACTTGATTTTGAACCACTTGAAAGATGCGAAGCATGTCTAATGGGAAAAATGACTAAGACTCCATTCTCTGGAATAATGGAGCGAGCTACAGACTTATTGGAAATAATACATACCGATGTGTGCGGTCCAATGAGTGTAGCATCGCGTGGTGGATATCGTTATGTTCTCACTTTCACGGATGACTTAAGTAGATATGGGTATGTCTACTTTATGAAACATAAGTCCGAAACTTTCGAGAAGTTTAAGGAATTTCAAAGTGAAGTGGAAAATCATCATAACAAAAAGATTAAGTTTCTGCGTTCTGACCGCGGAGGTGAATATCTAAGTTATGAGTTCGGCATGCATTTAAAGAAATGTGGAATACTTTCGCAGTTGACACCGCCGGGAACACCACAGCGTAATGGTGTGTCCGAACGTCGTAATCGAACTCTCTTAGATATGGTTCGGTCTATGATGTCTCTTACAGATTTACCGCTATCGTTTTGGGGCTATGCATTAGAGACAGCCGCATTCACTTTAAATAGGGCACCATCTAAATCCGTTGAAACGACACCGTACGAATTGTGGTTTGGAAAGAAACCTAAGTTGTCGTTCCTTAAAGTTTGGGGTTGCGAAGCATATGTAAAGAAGTTACAACCTGATAAGCTTGAACCCAAAGCAGAGAATTGCGTCTTCATAGGATACCCTAAAGAAACAATTGGGTATACCTTCTATCATAGATCCGAAGGCAAAGTTTTCGTTGCCAAGAATGGATCCTTTCTTGAGAAGGAATTTCTCTCGAAGGAAGTGACTAGAAGGAAAGTAGAACTCGATGAGGTTATTGAACCTTCTCTCGGATTTGAGAGTAGCGCAGCACCGGAAGATGTTTTTGTGCCGCCTGCACCAATTGGAGGGGAAGCTAATGATGATGATCATGAAACTTCAAACGAAGTTACTACTGAACTTCATAGGTCAACGAGGGTTCGTACCACTCCTGATTGGTATGACTCTGCCTTGAACGTCATGTTGGTGGACAACGTTGATGACCCTGCAACGTATGAAGAAGCTATGGTGAGCCTAGATTCCGACAAATGGCTAGAAGCCATGAAATCCGAAATGGGATCCATGTACGAAAACCAAGTGTGGACTTTGGTGGACTTACCGGATGGCCGTAAGGCTATCGAGAACAAATGGATTTTCAAGAGAAAAAAAGATGTTGATGGTAATGTTACCGTCTATAAAGCTCGACTTGTCGCGAAAGGGTTCCGACAAATTCAAGGAGTTGACTATGATGAGACATTCTCACCAGTAGCGAAGCTGAAGTCTATGAGGATTTTGTTAGCAATTGCTGCACATTTCGATTATGAGATTTGGCAGATGGATGTCAAAACAGCGTTCCTTAATGGTGACATTGAGGAAGAGTTGTATATGGTACAACCCAAGGGTTTTGTCGATCCTAAAGATGCTGACAAGGTATGCAAATTTCAGCGCTCCATTTATGGACTGAAGCAAGAATCCCGGAGTTGGAATCAACGTTTTGATAAAGTAATCAAAAACTTTGGATTTATACAAACTTATGGAGAATCTTGTATTTACAAGAAAGTGAGTGGGAGCTCTGTAGCATTCCTAGTACTATATGTAGATGACATATTATTGATTGGGAATGATATAGAACTTCTTAATAGTGTCAAAGCCTATTTGAATAATAGTTTTTCAATGAAGGATCTTGGCGAAGCGGCATATATTCTAGGCATCAAGATTTATAGAGATAGATCAAGACGCCTAATAGCGCTTTCACAAAGTAGATACTTAGACAAAGTTCTAAAGAAGTTTAGAATGGAAGACAACAAGAAAGGGTTCGTGCCCATGTTGTCAGGTAAGACCTTGAGTAAGACTCAAAGTCCGGCTACGGCAGAAGATAGAGAGAAAATGAATAATATTCCCTATGCCTCGGCCATAGGTTCTATCATGTATGCCATGCTGTGTACAAGACCAGATATAGCACATGCTATTAGTTTGACTAGCAGATATCAAAGTGATCCTGGAATGGGACACTGGACAGCGGTCAAGAATATCCTGAAATACCTAAAGAGGACTAAGGATATGGTTCTTACTTATGGAGGTGATGAACAACTTGTTGTAAATGGTTACACCGATGCTAGTTGGAACACCGATCCGGATGACTCGAAGTCACAGTCGGGATACGTATTTATTTTGAATGGTGCTGCAGTGAGCCGGAGGAGTGACAAGCAAAGCATTGTGGCAAAATCTTCAACTGAATCGGAATACATAGCTGCTTCAGAGGCTGCACAAGAAGCCATATGGATGAAGGAATTCATTACTGAACTTGGTGTGGTTCCCAGTGCGTTGGACCCGATGGCTATCTACTGTGACAACACAGGTGTCATAGCTAATGCACAGGAGCCAAGGTCACATAGCAAGCTGAAGCACATCAAGTTACGTTTCCATGCTATTCGCGAGTATGTCCAAGATGGCGACATAAAGATTTGCAAAGTACACACTGATCTGAATGTGGCAGATCCGTTGACTAAACCTCTCCCTAGGGCAAAGCATGACCAACACCAGAACGCCATGGGTGTTAGGTATATTACCATGTAATCTAGATTATTAACTCTAGTGCAAGTGGGAGACTATTGGAGATATGCCCAAGAGGCAATAATAAAAGTGGTTATTACTATATCTTTGTGTTTATGATGAATGTTACATCCCATGCTATAATTGTATTATTAGGAAACACTAATACATGTTTGTTTTGTAAACATAAAAGAGTCCCTAGTAAGCCTCTTGTTGAACTAGCTTGTTGATTAATTGATGATCATGGTTTCCTGATCATGGACATTGGATGTGATTAATAACAAGGTTATATCATTAGGAGAATGATGTGATGGACACACACCCATAGTAAGCGTAGCGTAAGATCAAGTCATTAAGTCCGTATTGCTATAAGCTCAAATGCATTGTAACCTAATCCTTCGACCATGAGGTTATGTTAATCACCATCACCGGATGGATACTTTGATGACATCAAACACCGCTTCATAACTGGGTGGTTATAAAGGTGTCATTCGGTATTCTGAAAGTATGTGTTGAAGCGCATGGACCAAGATTGGGATTTGTCCATCCATATGACAGATAGATATGCTCTGGGCCCTCTCGGTGGAATGTCATCTAGTTAGCTTGCAACCATGTGACTGGGTCACAAGGGATGACATAACATGGAACGAGTAAAGAGTACTTATCAGTAACGAGGTAGAACTAGGTACGGAGATACCGACGATCAAACCTCGGATAAGTATAGTATCGCGTGACAAAGGGAATTGGTTTCGTATGTTAATGGTTCTATCGATCACGAAGTCATCGTTGAGTATGTGGGAGCCGTTATGGATCTCAAGATCCCGCTGATGGTTATTGATCGGAGAGGTGTCTTCATCATGTTGGCATATTCACGAACCGTAGGGTGACACACTTAAGGTTCGAAGTTGTTTTAAGTAGATGTGGAATGTGCGTTGGAGACCGAATGTTGTTCGGAGTCTCGGATTGGATCCGGGACATCACGAGGAGATCCGGAATTGTCCGGAGAATAAGATTCATATATTGGGGATCATTTTCTGAGTTAGGAAATGTTCCGGAGTATTTGTATGAGGATTCTAGAAGGTTTCGGAATGTTCCGGAAGGTTCTGGAAGATTTCTTGGAGTTTGCTTGAAAACCAAGAAAGGATCAAGGAGTCCTTGTGGGGCAAGACAAGGAGTCGTGGGGGAGGAGGACTCCTCCCCCCTCCCAATCCGCTGGCCAAGGAAGGGAGGGGAGTCCTACTAGGACTCCCCCTCCCATGGCGCCTCCCTCCTGTAAATAGAAGTTTGGAGGCGCCACCACATGCCCCCCCTCCACTACTCCAAACCCTAGCCGCCTCTCTCCTCATGCTTTCTTCTGCTCAGGCTTAGGCGAAACCCTGCAGAATTCTCTACTCCACCACCACCACCACGTCGTCGTGCTGCTGGGATTCCGCAGAGAAGATCTACTACCTCCGCTGCTCGCTGGAACGAGGAGAGGAAGGTCTGCTTCGACTCCGCACGTGTGACCGACTGCGGAAGCGCTGCCGGAACGCGGCGCCGGAAGGATCGTCCACTCGATCTTGAGATCGGCAAGTGATCGACTACATCAACCACGAGATCCAATCTCGTAACGCTTTCGGATCTACAAGGGTTAGTACAGATCTATCTCGTTGCACATGTCTAATAGATTAGATCTTGGCTTTTATCTAGATTAGATCTGGTTTTTGTTCGTTCTTGCGGTAGAAATTTTTTGTTTTCCATGCTACGAACCCATCACAAACTATTTGCAAACCAATGTATGAAAGAGGAGGTCCAACCAATTTATTCAGCAAACTAAGAAAACCAAACAAACAAAAAACCAGAACAAAAACGAAAAAGAAGACGCTCCAAAAACAACACAACTGTGCATGAAACAATAAAAATGAAGCGTTTGGAATAAACCTGGGATTTTTACAGATGAAGCAGGGGATGCCTTGGGTATCCCCAAGCTTTGACGCTTGTACTTCTTGGATATTTCTTGGGGTGACACACATGGCATCCCTAATCTTGAGCTTTAGTCCATTCTTCATCTCATTACTCATTCCTTTCATACACCTGAAATTTTCCTTCATACAAAACTTCACACAATCTTTATTAGCAACATTAGTGCACTCAAGATAAAAGGTCTTAAGGTTCAGTTCCATCACCAAATAAACTTCCATTAGAACAATAGATACTGTAGCACTTCTCTAAAAAAGCTCAATTCTCCAAAAGAACTCAAAAAGGAACCAACAAGAAGCAAATGCAGAAAATGGCAGAAATCTGTCAAAACAGACCAGCAGGTAAAGACGAATTTTTTCGAAGACCTTCTGTTGCTCAAATCAAAAAGTGTTGAACTAAAGAAAGTTAGACAACAACCTGGGGCAGAAGCACAAAAATTCACGCCTCAATAATATGTTAAGAGATTTTACACAAAATTTTAAGGTGAAGCACAGAAATATGTTTCGGGACACCAACTTTTCCAATCATTACTTCTCTCTCATTAGAGGTTACTCTTGGCACAAAAAAGCAAATAAAAAGGATAAGGATCGGTTATTACTGAAGTAATAATTTGCAAGACTAATCTAAAACTTTTGGGTTATCTCCTAATAAGTACTTTTCTTTAACGCCTTTAAGTTAGACATGATAGTTTGAGAAGATGCTCACATAAGAAATATGAATTGAAGTAAAAGAGAGCATCAAGAAGCAAATTCAAAGCATATTTAAGTCTAACCCACTTCCTATACATAGGAATCTTGTAAAGAAACAAGTCATGAAAGCACAAAGCAACAAGCATAGGAAAGCAAAACAAGTGCAACTTCAAAATTTTCAACATAAAGAGGGGAAACTTAATATTATTGAGATGCATAAAACCATGTTTCCCTCTCTCATAATAACTTTCAGTAGCATCATGAATAAAATTAACAATATAACTATGACATAAAACATTCTTATGATGAGCCACATGCATATAATCATTATTACTCTCCACATAAGCATAATTATTCTTATTAATTGTAGTGGGAGCAAATTCAACAAAATAGCTATCATTATTATTCTCATCACCATAATCATCAAATATAGGAGGCATATTGTAATCATAATTAATTTCCTACTCAATAATAGGTGGACTGAAAATATCATAATCATTACTGCAATCATCATATAGTGGAGGTATAGAATCATCATAAGCAATAGAATAGTTATCTTCCCAAGTGTGTTCATTTGTAAACATATCAAATTGGAAGGATCATGGATAGCACTAATAGTATAGCAATTATTAATATCATCATTTTCAAAATTGGTACCGAAGAGATTTTCAATATCAAAAGTAGTGTGATTTTCCCAGTCATGATCACTACTATAGGTAACAAGCATAGGAACATCATCGAGTTCAGACTCATCAAAAACTATAATAGGAGCAACATGCTTAGGGGAAAATACTGTTTCCTCTCTCCTTTTACTCCTCCATTTCTTCTTTTTCTTCTTCTCTTTAGGAGGGAGAGACTTGAAAGGAAGCTTATCCATATACCATGGTTCATTATTAGAGACAATAGAAGAAACATTGGAGGATTCCTCCTTTTCATTAATAACACCAAAACACATATTAGTCATGTCATATTTTGGTAAGATCTCATCTTTTATAATATTTTGTATGTAAGTATTTGTGTGGCAATTATCAATACAATAAATATGACAACCATGCATGACACTATTCATATCAAAAGCACCCATATCTACCAAAGAGGTTTTTCTTGATAACTCTTCACACCCCAAAAATAATGTAAGTTCATCATGCTGATTAGGAGTGATCATGTCATCACAATACAAACTTGCAGTACTCATTGGATTAGAAGGGCTATTATTATGGCATGAGCATTGAAAATTGAAATGACCCACTTCAAAGCAAAGTTCACAAATAAAAGGATAGAGGGCACAAACTTTTTTACCAAGATCATTTAGAGCCCTATACCACGTTCTAGTTTTTTCATTCCTGTGGGTGATACAATATTCTTCTTCAGTTTGATTATTCTCACAAGGTCTATGTATTCCACAAAAATTAACATGCTTATAAGAAGTAGTACTTTTAGAGGTTTGAGCGTGTTTATTGCTATCATTAATAACAATTTCATTTTCCATGCAAGTGTCTTTATAAGGCTCATGATACATGTCCCATTTTTCTTTAGGAGCATTAATATGAGAAGCAAAGGTTCTATAATAATCGACAAGAGTTTGAGGATCAAGACCATATTTAGCACTAAGCTCTTGAAAATCCGCAGTTTCAGTGAAAGACTTAATGCAATCATACTCATAGTTTATACCTGGTTCTTTACCTTTGTTGTTATCCCAATCTTCCGTATTGCTTTGAATTGTTTCAAGAAGATCCCACTTAGCTTTGACCTCCTTACTTGTGAAGGATCCCTCTAAACAAGTATCTAGATAGTCCTTGTAATGTCCTGAAAGCCTTGCATAGAAATTATTAATAACAATATTACTAGGGAGATCATGAATGGGACATTTGAGCATTAGTGACTTTAGTCTCCCCCATGCTTGGGAAATACTTTCTCCATCATGAGGATGAAAATTATAAATGTAATTCCTATCTTTATGAATTTCATGAGGAGGATAAAATTTAGAGTAAAAGAGAGATTCAAGTTCCTTCCACTCCAAATGATGAGGATCATCTAGTAGCTCATACTACTCCCTTGCTTTGCCCTTAAGTGAAATAGGGAATAGATTCCTCTTAACTTGGTTCATTGAAATACCTGCACACTTAAACAACTCGCATAATTCATGTATAAAGAGTAAATGATCACCAGGATGGACAGTTCCATCTCCAAAATAGCAGTTATTCATAACACGTTCAACAATTTTTATAGGTATTTTAAAAGGGATGCTTTCAGTATGTGGATTTAAAATATCACAAGTATCATTAGAATTACCACATATGGGAGATACAGTATCATCAGAGCAACTTTTCTTCTTTAAAGCTGGGGAACTAAAAAGATCATTTTCATAAGAACCAACTTCCCCAAGCTTAGACGTTTCCATAGCATTAGCAATAATGGTGTTCAAAGAACTCATACTAATAACATTGCTATTAGCATGCAAATAAAGTTCCATAGGTTTTTTAATTTTGTCTTCAAACACTTAATATCCTAACTCAAGATAAATACTATAAAGCTCTCTATTTTGTTGTTGTTTTCCATTAAGCCTAACTAGTGAAAACAAGAAACAAAAAGACAAAATTGCAGAATCTAAAGGAAATAACTTCGAGCACTCACACTGGAGGATGTGAGTACCTTTTACCTTACCTCCCCGGCAACGGCGCCAGAAAATAGGCATTTTCCGTGGGAGGTTCTTCTTCTTTATCCTTCGGTGTGAATACCTTTTACCTTACCTCCCCGGTAACGGCGCAAGAAAATAGCTTGATGTCTACGCACTCCTATTCTTGTAGACAGTTGTTGGGCCTCCAAGTGCAGAGGTTTGTAGAACAGCAGAAAGTTTTCCCTTAAGTGGATCACCCAAGGTTTATCGAACTCAGGAAGGAAGTGGTCAAAGGTATCCCCTCTCAAGCAACCCTGCAATCAAGATACAAGAAGTCTCTTGTGTCCCCAACACACCCAATACACTTGTCAGTTGTATAGGTGCACTAGTTCGGCGAAGAGATAGTAAAATGCAAGTGGTATGGATAATTATAAGTGGTAACAGTGATATAAGATAGCTTGATGGCGTGGAAAAGACTAAAGTAAAACTGAAATAAAGATGGAAGCAAGCAAACATGTAACAGATCTAGTAGCAAACGAAGTATCAATGCTTAGAAACAAGGCCTAGGGATCATACTTTCGCTAGTGAACACTCTCATATAAATATATTCTCTTCATGATACTACTCTGAACTACTCTCCGGTTGAACACTCTAATCGATGGTAGGGCTATAACAGCACACCTCAAAGTAAGTCTTTCCCATCTAGAAAACCCCACACTATCACCTTGAGCATTAGATGGTTCCAACAAACACCACAATTTCATAAAGACATCCAACTCCAAATATAACTCATAACAAGTATTTGTAATCTCTAGCCTAAGTTCCACCATGGTGCGCACGCTGTCACTTTCACACACATGGGGAGAGGAGAGATCTATTAAAGCACTTGAGTAGCAAGGTAGATATATAGATTACAAGCTCATGATCACAATATGATCATGCATAAAGAGAGAGATGAACATATAGCTACCGGTAGAACCCTTAGCCTCGAGAGAGAACTACTCCCTCCTCATCATGGGAATCAGCAATGGTGATGGAGATGGTGGTGGAGATCGATGGAGATGTCTCCGGGGGCACTTCCCCGTCCCGGCAGGGTGCCGGAACAGAGACTTTCTGTCCCCCGAATCTCCCCTTCGGTGGCGGCGGCTCTACGGAACTTTTCGTGGCTGGAGGCTTGATGATTTAGGGTTTTCGCATCGGGAGGCATCATATAGGCGAAGAGGCAAGGTCGGTGGAGGCCTGAGGGGCCCACACCACCTGGTGGCGCGGCCAGGGCTAGCCCACGCCACCACATGGTGTGGCTAGCCCCTGGCCCCTCTCCGTCTCGTCTTCTGACTCCGTGAGTCTTCCGGTAAAATATCGACTTTGGCTTTTGTCCGGTCCAATTCCGAGAATATTAATTTTCTGACTTTCCTGGAACCAAAAATAGCAGAAAACAGGCAACTGGCACTGTGGCATCTTGTTAATAGGTTAGTCTAAGAAATCATATGAAAAGTACTCCAAAGTGTGGACAAAACATAAGAAAGTAGATAAAACCAAGCATGGAACATCAAAAATTATAGATACATTTGCAATGTATCATTTATTATCATATCTCAATTAGTTCGTAATAGTTTCATATTGTTCTATAACTATATCAAGTGGAAACATTGATACATGTGTGGTATGAAACAAACAAGTTCCCTAGTAGCCTCTATTCATACTAGTTTGTTGGGCAACCGATGATCAAGGTTTCCTGATCATGGAGCTTTTATGCCAGTTGACAATAAGGTCATATCATTAGTGAATGATGTGATGGACATTACCCAAAGATTGCGACACGATGAAGTCATAGAGTTCATTGTTGCAATATTTAGAAATGTATTCTCCTTCTCCTTAGACTATGAGATCATATTAATCACTGTCTCCCAAGGCTGCCTTGACTGCATCAAACGTCACTTGGTGAAAGAGTGATTATAAAGGTGTACATTAGTGATGCATGTAAAATGCATATATGAACTTTGTAGTTTGTTAACATGTTTTCCCACATATATGCATCATATATAATGTTATATCTCTATTTTATATTGATTTTTGGAGATTTACCAATGATCCCCTTTATTTTGGTTATAACCCTGCAGGCAGAAAAACCCTATTTTCAATGTTTTTGATGTTTCAGGACCTAAACAAAGTCAAATGGACCTGTACTTTTGGGAATGCCAATATGTATCCATGAGAAGCTTCTGGGACACTAGAATCTCACCAAGAGGGCCAAAAGAGCCGAGGAGGCGCGCCCAAGCCTGGTGGGCGCGCCACCCATGCTCTTTCCCTCCTCGACCGTCTGATCGCCTTGATTCTTTCGCCCACAGAGTTCTCTTGACCTAAAAAACACTATATAAGGACCCCCGGGGCGTCCTCAGGAGAGAGCCACCAGAGACGAAAACACCACCAAACATAGTTTGATCCAGCAGAGATTGGAGGGGGAAACTCCATCGGAGCCACCCCCGAGGAGATCTCCACCCTCTCCAACATCTCCAGCTTCATCACCATGATGAAGAGGGAGTAGTCCACCACCGGGCTATGGATTTGTGTTAGTAGCTTGATCTATTTCTCTCTTGTTCTTCATAGATCTAGTACCATATAAGCCACCCAACATGATTATGGTCATATTTGTAATTCCTATATGGTGGATCTTTGTTTTGTGATTTGATATTTGAGATCGGAATCTATTTTGTGTAAGATTTTTAATAGATGCATATCATGCACCCCGTTCTTCATTGCTTGTTTTGATCCAACTTGCATGCAAGAACTTGTATGGGGAGAAGTGTGTGTTAGATGGAGTAGCATGGAGGTAGAGATTGAATTGTGACACATATTATTCAAGATCTACTTTGGTATTTACCTTTCTTTTGCTGCCTCACTAGGGGTAAAGTGAAATCATGTGCTATAGTTATCACGTGATAGTGTGATGACCTTGACTAGATCAAGGAAGCATATTTTGTATTTCAAACATAATATAATATTTCTTAAAGCTATACTCTGATCTATTCTTAAATCAAGATTGCATGGAGATTTCCCTTCTTGAGGAGTATAAGAGAAAGATGTATTCCATCTCAATATTAGAATGCGATGCCCATATTAATTCCTTTTATCAAGCACTTATAGAATTTCCATGAATCTTTCTCAATGATGAATTGTTTTGTGATCACTACAACTTAAAAAGAGAGTAGACAAGTGAACCCATGAACCCCGGTCCGATTTTTATCATAAGAAACACCTTTCCTTTGTATCTACTATCTTTTACATTTTTTGCAATTTATTATTTCGAAAATACAAAAATACTTTCTCTACTTGCAATCACTCACAAAAACCCAAAAACAACTGTACTATCTTCCATATCATCTAGTTTGCATTACTTTAATTTATTTACTTTAGTTTGTTTTATATTTTGTTTCATATTACTAATATGAAACTTTGTGCTTAACAACCACTTGGTGGAGTTGGGCACACAAGACAAATTATTCTACTTTACAGGTTGCTTGAAGAGGAAAAGACAAACATCCTTCCACAACCAATTCCACGAGAGTTTGATATAAACCCTCGAGTCACCCTTGTGGAGAAAAGAAGCTTGCTACAACACTCTGCACTTGGAGTCCCAACGAAAAGGGGCAGCATTTGTCCCATCAGTTAGATATTTCAGAGGAATAGTAGATGACCTATGAATCAAGACCGGGATTTGTTCACCCACTTGACAGGTAAGATACATAAGGCCGACTTGGTGAGATTACACACATAATGTTGCAACATGTGACTAGGTCACGGGGATGTAATATCGTGGAAACAAGTAAAACAAAACTTGTCGGTAACAAGATTGAACAAGGTATGTGATACAATGGCCGGATTTTGGACAAGTCATATCGGAGAAACAAAGGGAATTGAACTCAATGTTTAACAGTTCAAACAACATTGTCATCGTGGAATGCATAGGGGTCATTATGGGCATCCCGGTCCCGCTATTGATCATTGATGGGATCATGTCTGTGCCATTCCCAAGTCGTGGGGAAATACAGTTAAGGGTACGATGAGCTAGAGATCGTCTGTAAGTTTGAAACACGGTAGAGAAAGAGAAAGTCGGAATCTTTCCGAAGAGAGATCCAAAGTTGATCGGAGAAAGAAAAGAATGAAAAGGACCGGAAGGTGTTTCGGGTAAATGGCAGTTTATAATATGCATATATTATATATATTAATTATGAATTAATATGTACGAAATAAATATTTAAATTAATATTTATAGGGAAACTTCCTCAATGGGCCAAAACTCCGGAGGAAATTGGCATAGGAGGAAGTCACCTTGAAAAAGGAAAGGAAACAGCAAATCTGCCACTGTGTGTGGGCCAAGTAGCCCACACGGGCAAGTGGGTGGGCAGCACTGGGTGCCGCGCGAGTGGTTAGAAGCTAGACACCGCTCGCGGGCTACAACACCATAGCCCACCCGGGCAGGCGCTGGTGCCAGGCTTCGCTAGGCCACGAACCGGCCAACCCGGGCTGCTTCCTCCGCCTGGCCTTGTCGCTCTGGGCTGGTGCACGCAGGATGGGCCACGCAGGCGGGTGGCTGGCCCACCCGACCTGGCCTCCCCACCGCCCACCGCTGCAGGCCGCTGGCCACCGCTGAGCCACGAGCAGGCCCACCCGGATGTGCTGCGCTGTTGGGATAACCCCTTTCCTCTTTATTCCTTCGCTATATTTAGTCCCACATGGGACACCCAAAAGGGAGCACACACCTTCCTCCGCCTATATAAAGGGGTGCCCATGGGTGGGATTAAACGCACAATTTGAGATATTTCCTAAGACATCTTCCTTAGAGAATTCCTCCCTCCCTCTCTCTCTAGTTGTCTCCTTGTGTTGGCAAGGTCCCAAGAAAGGACTATACGCGCAAGAGACGTCGCACCTGCAACACGTTGTTGTGCTGCAGAGATTCCAAGTCGGATATCTACTTCCACATTCCTGGCAGGGATCAAGGGAGTCGGAGGTCATCAATTACCAAAATGGGGGATATTGAAAGAACATGTGCGCCCCATGTGTGGTTTTGGTAATTAATGACAATCTTTATGGACTTATGTTTGCATTGAGTTTTACTTGTAGGATTTGTCTATAGGCAATGCTTGAACCATATGTTGGATTCAAGGTTGGAAGAAGAAGAAAGTGAAGAAGATCAAGTGTTGATCAAGGTTTCAAGGAATGATCCGGAGATTGGTCAAGTAGAAGTTGAGCCTATGGCAAGTGTGTCTTGAATAATAAGATGATCTCAAGTGTAGTTTGCCATCTGTTTGACACAAGAAATAATAAAAAGTTACGTGGATATTATCTCTCTATGCGCCAGGGGTAAATAAATATGCGGGCGTGCGTGCCAGTGTAGTAAGTACACAAATAAAGACATACGGAAACATGCATTTTTATTAATCTCTCAATGGAGAAACAAAATTACAAGATCCCTTTACATATACGCTCTGTGGCCTGCTAGTGCGGCCAATATGACTTGGGCAATTATGTGTTCTGGTTCACGGGGTCTCGAAAGGCACCCGATTAATTACTCCCGTGGGTTACGCCGCGAGATACCTCCGATTAAGCTGCTGCAATGGTCGTCGTATCTGTCGTCTTTGCTTCGCGTTCTCCATGCATGATGTGATGGCGGTGTGTGTGTGGGCGGCGGCAGAGCCCGTGTCCTCGTCGGTACATGCGCCACGAGTAGCGTAGCCTTTGCTCTGGCTACGCCCTCCCTTGCCGTCGTGCCTCGTCGGTCTTGGCGGCATCGTTGTAGTTGGTTTTGGAGTAGCATGGGTCCGCTCAGCTGGGACTTCTCGTCGCTGTGCAGCCTCGTCGGGGTGCGCAAGGGGTATGCCTCGCGGGAGTAAGTGTCGGTGGAGATCGGCATCGGTGCGAAACCAACACACGCATAAGTCGGTGCACCATGTGTGGTCGACACTTCGTCTTGGTCCGACGCCGAGTTCACGGCCGTCGTCTCACAGGCTTCGGAAGAAGAGGTGTCGGAGGCGTCATATCGCATCGGCAGGTGTGGTTGCCTGCCGACCGTTGTCGCCGCGCCTCGGAAGAAGTGGAGTCGGGGTCTTTGTCGCACCCGGAGGACGACACCCGAGCTGGTGGTGACAAGGTTGAGGATGCATCTGGTACAACGCCTTCTACAGCGGACGCCATGTTGCCCAAACGTCGAGACGGGGTGATGTGATGATGAAGAGGAAGATGGGGCAGTACATCCGTCGCCCCGACGATGCTTAGCGTTCCTGGCTTGTCGATGTCCGATGATGAAGATGTCTGGCCTCGTCGGCTCAGATAGGTGGGCGGCCTTCGCCTCGTCGGTGCCTGGCCTGGTGGTGTCTGCCTCATCGGCGTCGGACTTGATAGCTTGCCTTTGCCTCGTCGGTGCCCGGCAAGAAATGAATTACCTCATCGAAGAAGGACATGACGGTGAAGTGGTCTCGCCTCGCCGGTGCTAGGACGTGATTGAAGAAGGGTGTCGATGTAGGAGTCAATGTAGACTTGAGCTTCCTTCGGCGGTACCTTCTGGTCCGACGTCGAGTCACCGGCGACGCCGCGGCGGTGACAACCTCCGTCTTCAAGTCCTAGGCACATTCCGACGCGGCTCCCGGGCGCGCACGTCGTGGGCAGCCTCTCGGCGTGCGCCGTGCAGCTACCGCGAGTGTATTTTGTGTGTCCTCCCCTCAGCTGCAGCTCAGTCTGTTTTATAGACGAACGCGGAGCTGAAACTGATAACCTTGCGCTGCGCGGGCGCCGCTGCAAGTTGTTATGTCGTTGCTCTTTTTACGGTTCGGATTGGGACATGCTTATCTCTTTGCGCCTCCCCTGCGGAAGTCCCGTACGTGAATCGGCTCGTTCGGCCAGCACCGATTGATCCGAGTTTGCCTCAAGACCCGAGGCCTGGCAGCAGTGAACGATCGGTACCTCCGTTGCTTCAGGCTAGCAGCATACATAGACTTGTACGCACATACGTACGTGTACGTGACGACCTGCATGCAGCCGACTAGCCAGAACTTAATTAAGGAAATTAGTAGAGCCAGGCACAAACAAATGTATGGCCACGTCGATATTACTTTCTTGAAAATAATATTCCTGATTAATGACGATTGTGTGCCACGTATTCATACGTGCATACACGCCAAATTGCCACGGGATTTTTTACGTGCCGAGTACAAAATCACGTCAAACACCATTCTTATGGTGATCATGGATATGTGAACATATGCCTAAAAGAGAGGCTCTTTCATAGTGGAGTATGGGAGATCAAATTCTATGTCTTTACCAAGCTAGCGCAATCAAGAAAGGTGTTCCATCTTGAGATGTAGAAGATCGTCATTATCAACATCAAGTAGAATATACACAAGGAAATTGTTTAATCTTCATAGAGTTTCTTTCTTACTGGTCTTGTGGTATTAGTTGGGAAGACCGGTTTATAGGATAGATAACTGTACTATCAAGAGGGACTCTCGAGTGAGTAACTTGATCATATCCCTCGGCGAGAGCTCAAACCTTTGCATACTTGGCATCATCTTTGTTGATTCTTATTTGGGCCTTACTCATGTGAGTATTTAGATCTTGTGTTAATCTCCATGACAAGCTCAAGTTCATCGAAAACGAATTTCATATGCATTCTCTATTGCGTTTTCGATGTTGGAGGTTTTATCTTTTTGGGAGAGGTGAAACCTTTCTTCATTTGGTTCTATACTACCTTGATGTACTATGATATTTCTCTTGATGATCTTGTAGAGCTCATTGTCCTCTTTAAAACGATCTCAAGATCATCAAAAACGGAGTCCGGATGCAAAAGTTATGATTGTTTTAGTTTCGTTGTTTCTGCCAGTTTTCAAGGGGGGTGGATTATCCGGCCATGGGGGCGGATTGTCCGGCCCAATTTTCGGAAAACGTCTAAGCACTTTGAAACGTGGCTTCCTGTAATAGTGGCAAATTATCCGGGCCTCCGGGGACGGATTATCCGGCCCAAATATCCGCCCCTATAAAGAGGGTCACGCCGCGAAGTTCTTAGCCATATTTTGGCCCGGGGAACCCGGAATATCCGGGGGAGGAGTGGATTATCTGGCCTGGGAGGTCCTAAACGGTCATATTTCGTTGGGGAGGGGTATAAATAGACCCCTTCTTCCTTCTTAGGCTGGTTGCTTGCATTCTCTCCCTCCATTGTTTTGACCTTCAAGAGCTTGCAAATACTCTCAATACCTTTCATATTTCTTGAATTTTGTTGGGGGATTTAAAAGGGGGATCTAGATCTACAACTCCACCAATCCACCTCTCCTCTATGTGAGGGGAACATATTGGGATCTAGATCTTGGGGTTTATTTTGTGGATTTCCTCTTGTTTCTTCCTCTCTTATTTCTCCAATAACTTTTGTAGCTTTGGTGAAATTTAGGAGAGAAGGACTTGAGCACTTCTTGTGTTCTTGTCATTGCATTTGGTGCATCGGTTTGAGTTCTCAGTGCGAATTTGATTGGGTGAAAGGTGAGAAGCTTTTTACTCTTGGGTTCTTGGAACCCTAGACGATTTAGTTGTTTTGCAGGTTTGTGGATTATTTGGGGCCTCCAATTAAGTTGTGGAGCTTTCCCCGAGCTTGTTTGTTGGGAGCCTCCAATTGAGTTGTGGAGAAGTGCCCCAATCTTTGTGATAGGTTACGGATTGCCACCAACAAGTGCACCGATAGTGAAGAAGTGAACTAGGCCTCTTGTGGCGAGGTTCACAGGAGAATAGGGTGAGGCCTTTTGTGGCGTGGTGGTCTTAGTACCGCCCATCCCTCCAACAAGACGTACTCCCTTTATGGGAGGAACTCGGTAATAAATCATCGTCTCCGTGTGCCTCAGTTATCTCTATACCCGAGCTATTACTTATGCACTTTACTTTGTGATAGCCTTTATGCTTGAAGTCTTATATCTAGCTATCACATAGTTGCTTGTATTGCTTAGCATAAGTTGTTGGTGCATATAGGTGAATCGTAGTTTATATAAGTTTTGTGCTTGACAAAGTAAATGCTAGTTTTATTCCGCCTTTGTTAATCCCATATCGTAAAAGTTTTAAACCGCCTATTCACCCTCCCTCTAGGCGGAATATGTGTTCTTTCAACATTGTATGTGTACGAAACCTCGAGGGTTCCTCCAAAGAGTGGCATCTTGCATGTCGTGAGCCAGAGCTGCTACACGATAAAGATGGAGTAAGGGGTGACATGTGAGGAGCTTCGTGACCTTCAGGTCGCTACGAGCACGAATGCATCAATCATGTTCCCTTCGGAACATTAACCGCTTTCGTACTACAAGGGTATTGTATCCAAAACCTCGGTCGTTACTGCATTACTTCTAGATAGACCTTGGGCAGTTAAGGCATTCCAACGTTGGAATTTTTTCTGCCACGGAACCCTTCACTTTCTTTGAAAGTTATTCTTTTTGCATCTTCAAACAAAAGCTTCAGTAAATATGTTAAAACTCACTAACTTTAAGTATGATAATTCTTAAGAATAATCATCGATCCATATTCAACATTATTTAATGTTGTGCTTTACTTTCATAGATTGTTAACTACTTTCAGAATCTTAGTTTATATCTTATTGTGGAGTACACTTGAATGTAACATGAATCTTTCATAAACCACCAAACTCAATTCATACTTAAACATGGGGATTTACTTTGGGATTTATACAAAATGCATGTCATCATCTTTGCATAATAGCATATTGCTTCTTTAAACATTAGTTCTTACCGGACTAATGTTGCTATTTTAGATATTGGAGTTTATACCAAATAGAACACCTTGGCTACATAATTTGTAGTAAAAAGGCAAGTTCACACTTGCTTGTGTCCTTTGGTTATTTTCTATCAAGTATTTGCAATCTATTATTATTATCACTTGCATTTCTAAAAGGATGGCATAAAACACTATTTTCATATTTAACTTGAACTATTGGTTACTGATCAGAAGTGATTAGCTAATCTATTATGATAGGCAATGGAACCACCATTTCTCAGGAATGTATCATCTAGGATTTAATAACAAATGTCACCAGTGATTCTTGCGTCGTACAACACGCGTTAACCATGAGATCTACAATGGCTCTAGGGAAGTCAGTTAGATCTTCTTCCTTTCGCATGTCAACGGATGTGCATGCCATGGTTGTTGTCCTTGGATTGTGGATATAATATTGAGAGAGGATATATAGCAGAAGGGTGGGAGCCCACAACGTCCCACGGTAGGGTCTATATGTTTCATTGTTGTAATACAAAAGGTGGGCATGGCATACACCAAGGGGGTATGTGGGGTCGCGGAGAACGGCAGTGATCGGCTTGGGCCCTTATACCAGGCATCATATCAAAGGAAGTGTGAATGGGTTGGCCGCTCGGAAGTGCAACATGGATAAGGATCTCTCATGGGTAAAGCAATGCACCTCTTCAGAGTGTTAAAAAGTGTGACATGTTACTCCCTGTTTCGGAAAGGAGCTGTAAACACTGCAGGAAATGAACTCCACGAAGTTCTAATCAACCTATGAACACTGACAGACATAGATTTTCGGCATAAAAGCAATCTTTGAAAAAATGTTTATGAAAACCTACATAACCTACGATCTTTGGTCTATAGTTGTAGATAGTGCACCAAAAACTCCTTTTTAGTGACCTTGCTGAGTATGCTTGTACTTAACCATACCTCCTTAACCCTTTCTAGATTCCAGAGCAATCAATGGCAAACTTAGGAGGTGAACTACTCTGAAGAGTTAAAGATATCTAGTGGGGATCAACATAGTCGACGACTACATCAGAAGCTTTTGAAGTCAAGATGAGGAGTTCTATATAAATAAATTCATAGATACTATAACCTACTTTTGTAGAGTATTGCTCTAATAGAAATTGCAAACCATAGATATATTATTGCAGCATTTCTAGAGTAGACGTTGACTTGCTATTTCTGGTTTTATTTTGTAAATTATAATCCTCAGTGTTCCGAGGAGGTTCCTTGGATCTTTTGTAATGCATATTTGTAATCTAAAGTCATACTTTGGACCTGTGATGTCTCTGTTGTACCACTCTGAGGAATGTAATACTAGTGAATGGTATTTCATTGGTGTTATGTCAACGACTATAATATACTACATCATGAAGTGGTATGCTGGTTCACCGCACCCTCGTAGTAGATCCACCCCGGCCGCACCTCCCCATAGATATCCCACGTGCACCATCTTTTTCCCGACCACCGCCGCCTCTTTCCCGACTGCAAGAAGCGAGCGCTGGTGCCTCCACACGTTGGTCTGGTTCTCGCTGCTTCCGCATCACCACAGTCTGGTTCTCGCTACTTCCGCGTGTTGGGCTGCGAGCATGTCCTCCTCGAGCTAAGAAGAAACATGGCGCATGCAAGGTGTTCGCCGATATAGCCAGAAGGTATGTTTCCACCTCCGCCACGCCATTTTTCCTATATTTTTTAGTTTAGTTGGTAGATGAAGTGAGTTTAATCATTCCGTCTTTGTAGAGGAAATATGATTCATCCGATGATGAACTTGAGATGTAAGAAGACGAGAGCATAGCGATGTTATTGGCTTGGCGGGCTAACAAAAAGCTGAAGCACGGTGGCTCGGTTTTTCATAGATGAGTTGTGGAGGGATAGGATCGATGGCCACACTCGGTTGATGCGGATGTATTTCAACGAAAATTGTAAATACCTCGAGCACTATTTTCATCGATGTTTTCTGATGAGCCCCCAATTGTTCAAACACCATCGCAGAGGAGGTGACCAAGTATGAACGGTTTTTTAGCAAAGGAGGAATGCCACCGGAGAACTTGGGCATATCACCTAACAAAAGATGACCGCTGCCTCGTGGATGTTGGCATACGATATACCGGTAGATCTAGTTGATGACCACTTGGCTATGGGTGAGAGTCAAGCCGTCAAATGTATCAAGCGCTTTGCCATTAAAATTGTGCGAGTGTTTGGGACCACATACTTGAGAGCCCCTAATGCTGGAGACACTTCTAGGATTTTGGAGGAGAATAAGGCTCGGGGGTTTCCAGGAATGCTTGGCTCCACTGATTGTATGCACAGGAGTTGGAAGAACTGTCCTACGACATGGCGGGGACAATCCAAAGAGCACAAGAAGGATTACACTATCATCCTTGAAGCAGTGGAAGATTATGAGACTTGGATTAGGCATGCATTCTTTGGCATGCCCAGGTCAAGCAATGACATCAATGTTCTTCAATGGTCACCGCTTATGACAAGGATTGCATTGCGTGAAGGTCCACATGTGGAGTTTGAAGCAAATGGCCACAAGTACAACTATGGATACTATCTTGCCGACGGCATCTATCCAAGGTGGCAAACATTTGTGAAGCCGGTTCACCATTCCAAAGGTAAGAAACAACTCCAATTTCACAATGCATAAGTGGCGGCTAGGAAAGATGTGGAGAGAGCATTTGGCATTTTGCAAGCCCAAATTGCTATTGTGACAGGACCGGCTATATTTTGGGACCAAGATTGCCTTTGGTACATCATGAACGCTTGTGTGATCACACATAACATGATTATAGAGGATGATCATGACAAATATGTGGATTACTCCTACTTTGATTTGATGGGGGTTCCCGTGCAAGTAAAGAGGAGAACACATAGAGTGACGTGTTTCATTGCCTCATATCATGTCATTCGGTCGAATGAGGTGCATGATGAGCTCCAAAAATATCTCATTGAGGAGCATTGGAAGTGGTTTGGAAAACAATAGTGGCCACTATATTTGTATGTTTGTTCAATTGTTCGAAAACACTCTGTTATAATGTTGATGAAAAACTTGTTGTATTTGTTGGTGAACAATTTATTGTATTTTCTTGTATTGTAATAATAACTAGACAATTTATTGTTGAACTATTTTGGGTTTGCTTGATCTAGTTCAATCTGTTGGTGATTGTGAAATCTATTTGTGTTGGCGCCACGCGCTGCATTTTTAGCGTGCCTGGTGGGGGCGATTTTTGCCTAGTTGTCGCGTGCTGCATTTTAACGCGCCTGGTGAAGGAAAAACTGGCGCCACGCGCGATAGCGGGATGCAGCGCACTGCAAACCAATTTTAGCACGCTGCGTGATAGCGCGACTGCTGGAGTTGCTCTTAGAGCTTCCCAGCTGCGGGCCGCAAATCGGACACCGAATCGGTCCGGTTCGGTCTGTTTGGAACGGTCCGCAGGCACAACATTCGGTCCTGTCCGCGCGTGCGCCGAAGGGGGGGAGCATTTTAAGGCCATTTTTTCACAGTCTTTGGTCTCAAAGAGGACCAATTTAACAGATGTTTGCCCATGATTCACACACAAATATGTGGGCCTACAATAGTTTAACTTACAATCAATCCAACATACAATTGTTCAAATAAATGACTAACAAAGTTTGACACAAAATACAATAGACAAGGAATGATCATGCATCCCTTTTGAGGATCAACTCCTGCTTCCTCTCGAACCAAACCCTTTGGGTTTCATCCATGTTGCTTGTGTCAGCCGTCATGATATGGTTCTCCTCGGTGAGTATCTTGACCTCATATTCTTTTTGCTTGAGCTCAAACTCCTTTGTCATTGCAAGGGCATTGAGTTCAACTTCCCTTTCTTTGACCTCAACATCCTTGGCCCTTGCTTGAGCATTCAACTCAATTTATTTGAGTTTGAGCTCGGTATCTTTTTGCCTAAGTTGGAATTTAAGCTCCCCTTCCATGGCCTTGGCTCGGGTTTTGCTCTCATCAAGCTCTAGCTTCCTAGATTGATAGTCCATGAAGATCTTCATTTGGTCCTCCCTCTCCTTGACGAACTCGCAGCTGCCGACTGGATGAGGGAGGCGTTGGTTGTAGCAATGGTCGCGCTCAGCTCCCCATGCGTGATGAGCTTCTCGGTGACGACCTAGGCCTGGGCAGCGAGGGCCGCGTTGGTAGCCTGGGCATGAACCTCGGCCATTTTCCGGGACTCTAGCGCCCGCGTAGCATCGACGACTGCCTGAGTCGCTCGCGATTTCTGACCGCGACGTCGGTCGTCCCTATTCTTGTTTCCAACGCTTGGCTCTTTCTTGGGCTTGCGAAGAGGTGGGACAGCGGCCTTTCGATGCGGCCTTCGATGAAGTCGCGGGGCTAGAAGAGGGGGCGGCGGTGGAGGTGGATGTTGCTTCGCGTCCATGGCTTCTACGAGATGGATGCGGGGAGGAGTGGGAAATTGACCCTGAATTGGTCCGTTGCGGACACGAGCGAGCGTAAACATGCCCTAGAATTGGGTCGCAAATGCGCTGGTCCGGGGCCTGCGGTCCGTTTGCGCCCCTATTGGGAGCTCTTTTTTGGGCTGCGCTATCCATGGACAGCAAAACAGACATGAACAATGCATATGCGGCCTGCCGCTGGGATGCTCTTAATGTCAGGCGTCGCCGACTAGAGAACCAAAACACTAACGAGAGGGACTATTCGTGATTCTTTATGAACTGATTCAGTGCGGAATAGTTATCGCAGCCGTCCAGCCTATTTGAGATCCGAAACCATGGGCCTCATATATGTCCCACCTAAAAAAAGGAATCCACGGCTGTGAGGTGTTGGAACTTTATAGATCCAACACAGTTTACTAGAGAACTTTATGCCGAACGTGTTGGAACTTTACAGTTCCAGTTTATATTTAACAAAGAATTTTATAGATCTAGGTCATGAAATTTTTTAAAATAAATTTGAAGATATTGAATATTAGACTCAATTTGAAGGGTTCATCGTGAGAAACTCAAATATGCAAACAAAAAAATTACAATTTTTATGTTAAATTTGAGCTCAATTCTAAATTACTAGCATATTTGAAGAAGTGAATCTAATAAAGTACTAGGTGGATAGTTGGTGGGACTTCTATACTCAGGTACTCAGGACATCTCCACCGGCTATACCCAAATGGTCCAACCATGTCCTAATCAGTCTGCACGGACAGCTGGGCCAAATGCGGCGTCCTAGCGAGGTGACCCATCCGGCAAAATCAGACCGGACCGACCCATCTAGACATCTAATTTGGGTCCCGGATAGGTCTGTCCGGATAGATGCGGGCGCTGGCCTGTCTGGCACACAACAGGCCTTCTTCTCTTTCCTTTCTCTTGGGCTGGCCTGTCCAATTGTGTTCGTTTTGGGTCGCACTGTTGGACGCTGCTGGCCGAACCACGACCTAAATTGACCGCGAGCCTACCCATGCAAAGCAACGGCCCGGTGGCCGGTGTACTTGGAGGCTCGAGCCCGCGACCATTACCAAGAACGACAGCCAGCAATGCACCCATCGAATCTCACAAAGAGAAAAAGGAAAGGAAAAAAAAGACACGCACATGCGCCAACACACAACGCTCCCTGCACCTGCATCTCGCCCATGGTCACGCAAGATCCGGCCGGGCGAGCTACAGCTGGGCAGCGTCTGAAAACAGGAGGATCTTTGGCCGGTGCCATGCACGGTTGGCGCACCCCATGCCACCACCATGCCCGCACGCGGCTGTGACGATGCTCCCTCCCTGGTCTCTGTCCTCTCGCGTAGTAACACGTGCACCGCGTCGACGGCCAAACCGTGTTGTTTCTTTCTCGTAAAAAGGTTGCAGTCTCATCTCACTTCTCAGGTCCATGTGCCAATGCCGGATCCGATCTGCGGAACGTGCCGCCACATGCCCATACCCCATGCTCGTACGTCGTGGAGCCTAGACTGACACGGTCAGCACACAGACGACTCAACAAGGTCAGATCCCGTCGTATGTACTCCAACGTAGAGGGACACTCGTCGTCCATCATGTCGAGGGTTGTACTAGTAAACCAATAACATCATCTGTGTGCTTTCCAGGAAAACATATCTTGCCAAGAAAAGTTCAGTCGCCTCTGTACTATAATAACCATCTAATAGCACGGTCGAGCCGAAAACCTATGTGGTTTTAGCAATGCGCTAGATCAAGACTGCTACTACCAGGTTCATCCAACAAACCTACCGGGGTCAGCCGCGTGAGGGCGACGCTTGAGCATCTCCTGACGCATGCGATTGGTCTGGAATAATATCAGGCAGATCTGCAAATAAAAGGTCATTATGCTCTATCCTATGCTGACACATCGATCGTGTCGGGTGAACCACCTGCCAGGACGCTCTGGAGAACTCCGAGACCCACCACGTCTTGTTACAAAATCACATCACCAACTTCTCTTCCACGGTATTGGATTAACAAAGAAGATCAAACAGAGCTTCAAACAGTTACTACAAGGCTAGCTTCCTGAAGCAAGGAGAGAGAGATCTAATTAAGTAGTACTCCATTACACTTTCAGGTCTCGAAAGGATCTCTACACTTTCTGCACAAAGCTTTATGAACACCAACAGACCAAAGAGTTAGCTTCTCCCGTGCCCGACGGTGATGGCAGCACCACGCGGAGCACGCCGAGAACGATGTACGGGAGTTTAACGGCTGAGGACACCGGCCAGCCAGGGTCAGGCACTCGTGGAAAACGCTTCTGTGCAGCCATGGCGATTTCCCGACACTCCTACTTGCTTGATGATGACGACTTCACGCTAGCCGATGATGACTTCTTTAATCAGCCCTGCAGCAACACACGACACTACACGACACCACCCAACCTTCTTTCTCCATTTACACTTCCCAGGTATTGTGTTCCTCCATTCAACTGCTTGTGGGTTTCTCCATTAGTTTTCCTCGTTAAGCACTTAGCGATGCGGCCTTGGACATGTCTCTGCTAGACCTGTTGTACTTCATGTGGCTCTTCACGAGCTGCCCGGCGGCGAGGGCGGACAACAGGGACAGCTCCCCGGCGAGAACCCCGCCCGCCACCACGGTGGCCAGGAGCCGCGCGTTCGATCCTGGGGATTCCCTGTTGGCGCCTTTCACGCCCAGCAGGTCCAGGCACGCAGACTGCGACGCCAACTGAGTCCCACCACCAACTGTGCCCACCTGCATTTTTTCAGTAAAATATCACAACATGTCGCCCCGATCTCAATGTGCTCTAGGAAACAAACAAAACACATATCGAATATGTAGGGAAATGTGTCTACCTCATCCTAGCAACCACACAATACACGACTAAATGGTCGACAAACCCTGCTCAACACAACAAGTGGCTAAATAGGAAAACAAGGTATCAGAGAAAATATTCCCTTTCTGTTGGAAAGATTCATTCGATACAAATCTGCTGATGGACTATGGTTGGGCCACTTGTACGCAAAATATAATGCTTCTTAAGAACAATCCATCAAGTATATTATTAGTATATAATAACACATATCACAATACGTATAGTTTGAGTGCTGGACCAAACAATTAAAGCATTTTGTGACCGGTCTGATATTGACACAGCTTATCCAAATTTTGATAGTTACCAGGGGGGGTATCTTTGTAAGCGGCATTGCCGTTCGAATTCCCTATTTCACAAACATTCCAGAAACTGGACAAGGCAGCTTAGAAGCACAATTTTAAAAAACGTAGCAGATTCTCTTGCCCTATTATCGTAACAAAAAATATACAATGACTTAATTTATTCCGTCTTTTTAACATAAAAACAACATTTCAAAAAAAAAAGGCAGAGTTCCTGCCAGCTTCCCCAAAAAGAACAACACATAAGGATTTCAGCAAATACACACAACCTTTTCTTTTATGAAAAAGTGCCTGATGGGGATGGTCACTAGTTTGAGCGAGCGACATATTAAGCATTAATTAACCAATTAGGGACCATAAGTTACGTGCAGAGCATTTCTTGCAAATCAATAGTATGGTGGGACCAAAAGAGTTGTGGATGATGATCATCATCAGCGAATTCGTTTTTAAATAAATGATCATCAGCAGCATTTTAAAAAAATTGATGAGCATCATCAGCAATAAAGCCTGGATATACTGAATAAATGATAAATAATAACAGTACAGTTGCATACCTCAATAGATGGCATAGTCACTGATATGTGAAGATCTTTGCCGTCATTTACAGCTTCCAACATTGTGATGCACTGAGAACTTTCCACATTTTGTGCAGGATCCTGGCCTGTGGCTATGAAGATGGCTGATACAATATTGCTCGCGTGGGCATTGAAACCCCCAAGAGCTCCAGCAACAGCTGAGCCAGCAAGATTCTTGATCACATTTAGTTCTACTAGCGACTGCACATTGGTCTTCAGAACCTTCTTCACAATTTCCTCCTTGATTACAGCCTCACATACCACAGACTTGCCACGCCCCTCAATCCAATTCACAGCGGCTGGCTTCTTGTCAGCACAAAAGTTACCTGGTTTCATTGCCAAAAATTCAAATTAGATTGGGAAAAAATATATGAAATGGAGATATTTTTTTTAATATATTGGCGTATACTAATATATTCATATACAATATGCATGATGATTGGGTTGTTGATTTCTTTAAAACAAAAAGGGCCCAGTGGTCTGCCTGCTTCAAATATTCATTCTTGCAGCTCACGCACTTTTTCCTGAACCTTCTTTGTTTTTCTCAAATGCACACGTAAGTGCCATCATTTTGTATCTAGAAGAAAGCGTCAAATGACGCCAATCTTACAGCTGGAAAAACCAAAGCGAAAGCAAACTAAATGAACTGTACAGCATACATATCAGGAATCTTGCATGATCTAAGGTGGCCCTAACCACTTAAAGTTAGGACCAATTGAACTCACTATCGTTTTTCATTCCTATTAGGAATATTGTATTAAAGATATACTACTACCTTCTTCTAACTGCAAAAAGACCACTTTCGGAGCCCTTTGTATATCTTCCTAATGAATAAAGATTTTTGACTAGGAGAGATTAGGTGAGTAACTGAAGTAGGTCAGCTTCTGCAGAAGGCGGGAAAGCAAAACGAACCTGATATGCTAATGACATCCATGTCAGGGAAGTCATCCTGCAGGTAGTCCAGCACGTTCTGCACGCCCTTGGAGATCATGTTCATCCCCATGGCGTCCCCTGTGCTGCAGCTGAATCTCATGTAAATGTTCCTCCCTGCCATTGCGCACTGCACACCCTGCAGCCTCCCAAATCTGCTCGACCTGCTCATTTTTCAGATTTCCTAACAATTAATATATTGTATCATGTTAAAAGAACACTGTTCAAATAGTCCTGCCATCATTGTACACAAGAACACTAAAACATTAATAGTAAGAGCGATTATGTTTTTATTGAGACGGCCATACAAATGATTTCAGCCACCGAGACCTTAGAAACGTGTCGCCGAACACAAGCTTTAGAGACGTGTAAGCTGGTGCAATCTAAATTCGTGGTTCTGGTACCTAGCTATCAAGAAAAACCATCTACTCCTATAACATTTACCTATTGAAGACCGCGTTTCTTATTTCCCAAGGAATTAATGTATCGTATTGTTCTTGTAAAAATAATCTTCATAGTCGTAGTGGCATCATCCAAAAAAGATCTTCAAAATCTTAACAGCAGAGTATTTATGATGTAGACCTTGAGAAAAATATTGGTGGAAGCAGGTGAAGTTAGCCTCAGAGACATATCGTCGAACACAAGCTGCGTGCTAGTTCAGTGGCGTAAAATTAACTATGTATTGTGTCATCACTAAGTATTCAGTGAATATTGGTGTACCTGTTAAAGACCACGGAGAGCGTGTCGAAGTTGGCAGGGTCTTCCAAGAAGGCCTTGAGCTCGGCGGCGCGGCGCGCGGTGGGGAAGCGGGCAACGGGGGCGCGCGTCATGGCGTCCCGGAGCACGACGCTGGTGGCGCCTCCGGACTCGGCGATGGCCTTGCAGCCGCGGTTGGTGCTGGCAACGAGGCAGCCCTCGGTGGTCGCCATAGGCACGTAGAAGCGCTGGCCGTCGAGCAGCAGCGGCCCGGCGATGCCGACCGGGAGCTGGACGTACCCCACCGGCAGCTCGCAGCACTGCCCGAGGATTGACGCGTAGTCGAAGCCGTCCAGCGGAAGTCCCTCGATCTGCCTCCCGGTGATCCTTCGCACTGCCTCGCGCCGGAGCCCCGCCGCGCGCCGGCAGTCGCCGAGCCTGGTCTCGAGCACGTAGGACGGTATCTTCCCGGCGACGACGGCGGCCACGATTTCCTCATCCTCCTGCGGCATTTTCTCAGACACCGTGTCGGCGTTTCCGAGAAGCCCGCACGGGGCGGGCGCCGGGGCCGGCGCGGCGGAGGGGCCGACGAGGAAGTCCTCGTCCTCGTCGGTGGAAGAGACGATGGACTGGACGAAAGCGATGCCGAAGAAGCTGAGGAGGTAAATGAGCGAGGCGACGAGGCCGAATATGGCGAGGATCTCGGTGAGGTCCACGACGTGGAACGGGATGGAGGAGCGGATCTTCCCGCGCCACCGGCGCATCAGGTAGGCCAGCGACGCCGCGAAGAGCGCCGAGAAGATGAGGTTCGTGTGCCGGATCGGCAGCGGCAGCGCGTCGCCGGCCTGCAGCGCCCTCGGCGCCTGGCGGTGGGCCACGCCCACGGCCGGCGGCGACACCATCCTCCGTCGTACGTCCATGCGCGTGCGTGCGCGTCGGAGTCAAACGTGCACGATGTGGGCACGGCTCGGCCGCTCGGGGTGAGTGGGGTGCCGCGAGAAGGAGCGGGTGTTTCGAGGGCCTAGAGATGCGGCCGGTTCGGGCTCTTAAAAAGCAGAGGCAGTAGCAGGCAAACAGCCCACACGTCCGGTGCGCTTACCGCGAGGAGACCCACTGACGTTGTGCCTGGGCCCTTGCTACGGCTCGGCCAACGTGGGCCGTGTGGCCTTCCTCTCCCCTTCATCCTGTCGGCTGTATGACGTGTACACAACCTTTGGGAACGTTTCTGTAAAAGAAAAAGAAAACTTTTGGGAACGTTCTAGCGTAAGGTGCTTTTTTTAAAACCGCACAAGTTCTTTTTTATGCATAGTACAACGCGGTAAATATATACATACTAACTCCATGAACGTGCACGTGCGCCCTTGGCTCTATGAGCACCTCCCAAAGACTGATGAAGCTAATCTGACTGGTCTTGAGATTGATGAAGTTATCACAAACGCATCGCTACCGACAAGAACGTTGTCTCTTACTGAAGAATATTGGAGAGCTCAGGGTAGCACCGCCTCCTAACCATCCAACCACAAGTTGGTTCTCTATAAGGTTCATTTTACTACACCCTCAAAGAAAATGTTTCTTTTACGGTAAAGCTATGTTCAAGGCGTCCCGAGAGGAAGCTTACATAGGGACTCGCGTTGGCCGTCCAATCAAAAACGAACGATAAAAACTTGTGATGATCCGAAAAATAGGAACGTTCAGAGGACCGATTTGTGATGATTGTTTTTGCATAGCATGCATTCACAAAAGTGTGAAAAAATTAAAATTTTATTTTAAAGAGTTGCAAGTATTTGAGATTGAACACTAGTGTTGAAGTTTGACTTAGGTCAACACTAGAATTTGAATTCAAATTTCAAAATAAACTTGTAATTTCCAAAATTTAGGGGTTTAAAAATGACCTTTTTGCATCATACATTGAGTTGAGTACTAAAAACCACACGTGCACATAGATCATGTTCGCTTAAGAAATAGTTGTGACTATTGAGTTCAAAATTGAGGTTTGAATAATTTAAACTTGAATTCATATATTCACAAGTAAACTAAAAGAATTCACAACAATGCAAAGTAAAGGAGGCAATGCTATGAAAGGGATCTTTATTTATATCAATATTGAGAAGGTTCTTTACAAAAGAATATTATAAAGAAAAGTAAACCTATTACAAACTACAAAATAAAAGGAAAAACCTAAGCTAAAACTCTAAACTACTCTTATCTATTTCTTGCTCTTCTTAATTTTCTAGCACATCTTGACCTGCAAAACAAAACCAAGTTTGGTTTTAAAAAGATTGGATCCACCAAGTGGTGAATCCAGGTCCGTCGATGCAGGCGAGCGAGTTGAGCGATCGATCAGGCCCCGATTTACTAGGGCCCCCAAATTACGAGTACTCAGTTCAAGTTTGATTAGGCTTGGGGAAAAAAAGCATCATAGCTGCACCCAGCCACACGCGACGAATGTTTGATCCGGAATCCGTTGTAAATCTACACGAGCGTATGTACACAGCTAACTACAATCCTAACAGCATGTACGTCTCACGCCTGGTACATATACACGACATCTCTTTTTTTTCCTTTGAGGAAAATCCATGATAGCTTTTTTCTTCGAAAAGGGGCAGAAAACCCGGTCTAAATACACGACAGCTTAGCCAGTTGGACTTCCAATTTACAAATCGCGATGCAGGCTCTGATGTTCATCTCCGTCCGGCATAAGGCGACTTGCATCTGGTCTTGCCATCACGCGAGGTGCAGATTGGAAGTCCGGATGCAAGACGCCTACGTGGCAGATGAAGTCCCCGATCAGATCAGTAAAATTTATCATGTATTTAGTTCTTACTCCATGTCTCCATCTCTTAATCAGATCAAATTAATCGATTCGTGCTAAACTCACCAGTTTCATGAAAAAAGTCTATATTGCAGTTTCAAGCTATTGGTCATATGATATTTTAAAAAAAAATTAGGGCCCACTTTTAGTTTCGCTCCGAGGCCCCAAATTTCTGGAGACGGCCCTGGGTGAATCCATGTGATGGAGAATACATTGGGCAAGGTCCAGGAATTTGTTCTGAACCTCACCGGTTTGAGGTTTTTTAGCAAAAGAAGCAAAGCAACAATAGTAGACCATATTCCAAAAGTATTAGGAAACAATAATAGCGAAGTAGATACACTAGGAATAGTAGTTCATAGTAGCTAAGACCAAAACACAAGCCAGTAGCCAATATCAGCTATTCATATAACCATAGGACAGTAGAGCAACACAACTACAAGATCAAGGAACCAAGTCACAGTAAGGACTACAAAAAACACATAAAAGAATCTTTTAAGCTAGTAACTAATCAATAAGGCAGCAACCATAGTATCTAGTACAAACCACAAACAGATTTAGTAGTGAAGCCATGGAACAACAGTAAGAACAAACTGGCATAATAGAAATGACAGCAAGTGAAACACACCTCAAACATAGGATTCTTTTAAATAATCAAATACAGCTAATGAACACTTGTTGTTCATCAAGCTACATAAGAAAATTTGTCAGAAAATCATCTAAGCAACAAATACAAGAACACTTTCAGTACTAAGAACAATAATAAAACTCTTAACTTCAAAAAATATTTTGCTCAATCTATCGAGGGAAAAATTATCAAAATGCCCCTTAACCGAAAAGCCATATTTAGCATATGATATAAGTTGATTAAGACACTGCAAGTTAAGCTAGAGAGGCGATATAAGCATCTTACTCATTGCATGCTAATAGTGTGGTGTCAACACTAGATGAATCCCAAAGTACTATAAATAGCACCTCAGACCCAACCCCAAAGCTCAGAATCCTCAGAGCACAGATCATAAGAAACACCCGCGGACCAGAAAAACATCTTTCCACATTCACTGGAGAGAGATCTAGAGAGGAGAAAAAGCAACAACGAGAGCAACGAGAAATAAGAATTGCATCAGATCTTCCTCAAGCCCATTTTTAAGTCTTCAAAAGGTTACAACTAAACTTTAGCATAGGATTAGGCAGAGAAATAGAGTAGTAATTAAGGTAGCACCTAGACTAGTTAGGGCTAGAATTTGTGCATCTCCATTGTTTGAAAGGATGGAGATGTTGTCTAGAGCGAGGTGAATAGGAAATTTCAAAACTATTACGGTTTTGGATTGATAAAATGAGGAATTAAAATAATGTTTATTTTACAAGAACAAAATCTAAATACACTAGGCTTAACTAAGTGCACCAACAACAAGATAGGCTAATCAAGAGAGCACATAATATACCATAAGTGATAAGCAAGATATGAGTACTTCAAACTCTATGTTTGCCACAAGAAAAGTAAACTCGGGTATAGAGATAACCGAGGCACGCGGAAACAAAGATGTATTCACGTGTTGCCTTACAAGTAAGGTACGTCACGTTGGATAGGTGTGGGATTCCATGAAGGATTTCCCGACACCACGAAGGCTCACCTTCTTTTCCGAGTCTATCCACAAAAGAATAGACCATTTCCTTATGGATAGTTTTTCCTCCATTCCAGAGATGGCAAGCTCCACAACCACTTCACAATCTCCGTGAAGGAGAAGCCCGAGCATCTTCCCAATCTTCCATGAAGAGGACACCACGACACCAACTGCCAAGCCAACTAGGAGGTCACCCTCCAGGAGTAACAAGCTCACTCTCTCTCACTCGAACCAATCGAAATGGATAGCTCAATACTTATGCAAGAATGTAAAGCAAGAACACCAAGAGTGTTCAAATCCTTCACTCTCAAATCCCACCAAAGCAACAAGTGCTGGGGATGAATTAGAGAGGAAGGACAATGGAGGAGATCAACCAAATACTCCAAGACCTAGATCCAATGAGTTCCACTCACTTAGAGGAAGAATTTATTGGTGGGGATTATAGATCTAAATCTTCTCTTCCAAAACCCACAAAAAGATGCAAGAATCATAGGAGAAAAGAGAGAGGAAGCAATCTTAAGGGGGTCAACAATAGATGTTAATTTTATGCTCAATGAAACTATAAACTATTGGGGAAGATGCCCATTTTATAGAAGAAGCGAGTATAACCATTGGGGACAAAAATGTATAGTCCAGTCCAGATTGGCGAGAAATCCGGCACCACCGGGATGTACGTGGGAATGATTGGCGAGAAATCCGGCACCACCAGGATGTACGCGGGAACGACTGGTACCGCGCCGGACTGCCCGCCAGAATGATCCGGCTCTGTGCCGATTGAATTGGTGCCCTACCGAACTGTAGCTCAGTATAGTTGTTCAGTAGGAACCAGAATAAACCGGTAGCCCTCGGTTTGGTTCGGCGACAAGGCTAGCGATGACGATTTGCCTGTCGGTTTTTTAGATAAAAACATAGCTTATAAAAATGATGATAACTTTTGCGTCTGGACTCCCATTTTAGTAGACTTGGGATTTTTGAAAAGCTAAGAACAAGCTCTATCTAGTAGAGACTATAAAACCCAATAAAGATCAAGAGGTAAAGTAAGAAATAAGGAGAGGTGTGAAATCTTCCTAAGAGACGAATCGGTAAAACCTTTAAACCCGAAAATGCAATAGAAGATGCATACGAATTCTATTTTCGATAAACTTGGTCTTGTTGAAGAGCTATTAAAAAGCTCAAGAACCTCATATAGAGAAATACCAAGAATCAAACAAATAGGAAGATGGAAAGTATGCAAAGGACTGACCTTCCTAAGACAACGTGATCAAGTTACCCAACCAAAAGATCCTCTTGATAGTGTGGCTATCTATCCTATAACCCGGTATACCAACTACCACCTTAAGACCGGTAAAAGGAAAATCTAGCAAGGACATACCTTTTCCTTGCGCATATCGCTTAATATTGATGACAACACTTCAAGCTCCATTCAAGCCGGAATGCTTCACTTGATCATTATTGCTTCGTGAAGACTCATAATTTTCTCTCCCATACACCACTATGGGATAAATTCATCAAGGCACATCTTCACATGTCCATTATCACCAATATGGACAACAAGCTTCAACCATATTATATTCTTGAGTGCTTATATTGAACTTGCACTTCTCAACCTTGATGACGATCACCACTTGATATTATAATCTCTTGGGCTATATGAACCCTTCACTTGATTGTGTGCTCTAAATCTTAGTCAACCATATCTCAACTCAGGAGACTATCATGACACCGACTTAGAGCCATATATTGAATTCTTCTATTGAGATCAAACTCTCAAGATCTTGAACGTACAAGTTCCACATAGGAACTCCATCTTCATTTATTCTCCTTGATCAAATCATATTCTTCTCTTAAAATCGATGATATTGATGCTAATACTCAAGATATATCTTTAATTTCATGGCATCCATACTTGAATCCAACACGTAGACTACAAGCACGACCTATGTAATATTCCTACACATAAAACTCAATGAAAACATTAGTTCATAGGGATTATCATTAATCACCAAAACCACACATAGGGGCAATTACCCTTACAATCTCCCCCATTCTAGTAATTGATGACAATCACAACAAGAGGGTTTATATAGTGAATATTAGAAACAAGTACACAACTTATCCAAGAATAAGTTGTATACAAGAGGTTGTATTTAATATGGTTAAATAACACAGAGATACTAGCCCATATAAAAATGATTCTACTCACACAAACTACAACTAATGCAAGAGATGTGAGTAGAACCAACATATATAGATCAAACTACCCCCACAATATATGCACGTGTGATGAACTTGAATACCAATGCATACATTGTCAAGCATAACCTTTGGGAGAGTTTATACTATATATTCAACTATACAAAACATAATAAATATGAAATACACGAAAGCCAAACACTTAAGAACAAACCAACCTTAAGTATAAAACCATTTTCCTTAAACCCTCTAAACTTCTCCCCCATTGGTAACAAGTGCCAAAATGTATGACAAAGTTAGAAGGCCAATATAGTATGAGTTCCTCTCCAAGGTGTGAATTCTCATAATATGAGTGAAATCAAATGCACGAATCCAATGATGAATACTTGAAGAATATCACACTATATTGCGGATCAAAGTTTGCCAAAGAGATAACAAGGTGAATTGACTTCAACTGATCAAACAAGAAATCAAAAGATCCAAAGAATCAAATGGAAAAATAGTGCTATAAATAAAATAAGGAAGCTCCCCAAGGTTCGTGCATTAATTATAATTCTTGCATTTGAATACAATATGCATAAACATGGAATCCCCACTCCCTCTATATCATTTAGAACACAACTAAGATACGAAGAGTATATAAGTAAATCAATACACTTGTCAAGACAAGCTTAAGTCCAAAAGAAAACAATTATGAGATATGAGTGAAGATGCAATAGAAGTAAACTGAGCACTCATAAATCAAGTCCTTACCAATACCATTAAAAACCAAGAGGATAACAAAGATGATCAACAAAGAACGAGGATATCAAGGCGAGAGATTAACACTCGCACATATATAAGTTTCTAAGTGGATAAATCATGAAGAATAATCCACAAAGAAACATCTACATACAAAAGGTTAATAAACATAAGAATACATTATATGCAAGAGGAAGTCATAAAATAAATATAAAATGCACGAAAGCCAAACACCAAAAAGGATTTTTTTTCCCTTAAAAGCATATATAACCCATGTGAAAGGGCATGCATGCCCCCATGTGTGGTTTTGGTAATTAATGACAATCTCTATGGACTAATGCTTGGATTGAGTTTCACTTGTAGAAATTGTCCATTGGCATCGCTTGGGACATGTGTTGGCTTCAAAGTTGAAAGGTGAAGAAAATAAGAAGAATAAAGAAAAAAAGATCAAGAGTGTCTTGAAGAAGAATATGGAGTTCCTCATGTGTATCTTCAAGACATCATCCTAATGGAGTTAGAAGAAATGAAGTGCAAGCTCAAGATGCGCCATCTCTAGAAGATCACATGCTTGAAGCTTTCCATCCTCGGTGATCATGTGTTGATGAATACAAGTTCAAGGAATAGGTCTCCCTATGGTATGGAGGAGAAATTTGCAAGTCTTCATCAAGCAATAGCGAGCAATAGCAATCAAGAAAGATGTTCCATCTTAAAGAGGACAAGATGATCTACATCAAGCTCAAGTGGAATGCTCAACGCAAAGGTATGATCCTGATAGGTTTTCTCTTTTTCGGGTCTCATGTTGTTAGTTGAGAGACCGTGTTTAGGGTAGATAGTCATACTATCAATAGGGGCTCTCTCCAGAGAGTAACTCGAACATATCTTTCGGAGAGAGCTCAAATCTTTGCATACTTTTTTTGAGGGAGAAAGCTCATACATTAATTAGAATCATTGTTTACAAGGTCTTGCTTAGCAAGTTCAGCTATATCATTTGGTACCGGATAAGTCCATCAGCTACATACACCTGAAGCATGAGCCCGATTGGCCAGCTCATGTGCCAAAGTATTAAGCGTTCTCCTAATATAAGAAACCGAACAACTGGGTACTACAGACTTAGCCAAGACAATATCTTTGTAGACGATGCAGTGCTGGGAGTGGTTCCTAGTTGTTTTTTTGATGCAGTGACTACATGGGAACTATCTCACTCTAGAGTGAGACATCTAATTTTCAGTTCTAAAGCTAGACGGAGCCCAGCCGGAATAGCTTTAGCTTCGGCATTGTTACAGGAACAGATGGAAGAGCTGAGAGCAGCAACCACAACGCCTTGCTCGTTACTTACCACAACACCAATTGCCACCACCCCCAAGATTGGAGAGAATGCAACATCTACATTCAGCTTGACAGAGCCCCTTTCTAGGGGGACCAGCTCGTCTTATCCTTGGTTGAGTTTCTGCTAGAATCAAAAGTATTGAAGTAGTTAGTAGTGCTCAACAGACTTATAGGGGATTTAACTTTTACACCCCTTTTGTTATGGATCTGTTCCCAAAGAACAGAAGCATATGATAGCAGGAAGGCTTTTGAATTGGAGATTGTTTCTTTACCATCACTATAATTTAAGTTACACCTTAGATGCTAGGCCCTCTAGAGAACGAGGAGGATACATGCAAATTGCTTCTTGTTACAGTTACCTAGCAGGATGAGTAACCAGCCTTTCCTTGTATACTGAAACCAGGATTCTGGGGGGAGATCCCAGTGGTGTCGCATTTGCTCTCTAAGGGATTTTGCTTTAGTGCACTCAACCGTAGAATGCTAGTTATTTTCCTCTGCCATACCACACACCTTGCATGTGTCCATAGTCTCTAGGGTTCTTCTGTGTTTGTTTCTAGTAGTAGCCAAAGATCCGAACTTTGGTGGGTACCTATGCCTTCCAGACATATTTCCACATGCTTCTCTTGTTGTCCTGTGCTCTGCTGCTACCAGCAATCCACCTGACACCATAATTAAGGTTATATGAAAGTTTATAAGCGCTTTTAACAGAGAAAATACCATTACGCTCATGTTGCCACAAAGTGAAATCCTCGTTGATCTATAACGGAAACTTTAAACTGAGAATGCAATCTGCATCCTAGGGGTAAAAAGTTCCCCTTGTTTGAGTTGCGATAGACTAGCTGATTAATCCTTCGAACTCTGGTCCTTGTTTTGCCTGCTCTAGGGCTCATGTTGAAGTCTCTCGGTAACCAACTATCATGCCATATATTGATATTCTCTCAGTTGCCTACTCTCCAGATGAAAACGTTAAGTGTGTTGAAAGTAAATACAAGGAGTAAACTATTGTAAGTAAAGTAAGGCAAGTAAAAGTAAAAGCGGATAACTCAAGGGATCAAGTATTTAGACAAATTGTTATTTTATTTGTTTGGTTGTCACAATTAGTGAAGCATGTGGATAGTCGTTTTGTTGTTTCTTCTAGAGAGGAGCTATAGATAGGTGAAACCATATACATGAGAAATTACACCCCTAGTTTACCAAACAAACTAGGAAATTACTAAGACATAAAGTCCAACCACTGCGTTTAGATTTAAGGTCCCCATAATTATATCTCCCATTAATTAACCATGAATTAATATAGCATACATATCTAAGACTTGAGATTCGGTTTCTGTCAAACTTCGGCTATCCCTCCTCCTATGATCATGCAATGGTGACAACCTTTTTTATTCCCCCAACATATGTGTGCACTCATATATTAGTACATAAAATCATCATAGAAGACAACATATACTTGTATGCAACCATCAACGAACTATTTCGTAATTGTCATAAACAATTCACTACTCAAACGATTTATTATCTAAGCCAATTAATCGAGGAGACACCCCCGCGTCACTCTGCTCGAGCGACACGGGGGAAACCACCCCCGCTGCCGGCTCGATCTCCTCCGCAGGAGCCTTTCCGCCACGGTAGCGGCGGCCCCGGCCTCTGGAGGTGGTGCGGGGAGAGCTCGCGGTGGACATGATGGGCGGCGCAACTCCTCACTCGCGGTGGCTCGGTGAGGAGTGATACATTGCAAATGTATCTATAATTTTTGATGTTCCATGCTTGGTTTTATCCACTTTCTTGTGTTTTGTTCCAACTTTGGAGTACTTTTATTATGATTTCTTGGACTAACCTATTAACAAGAGCCACAGTGTCAGCTGCCTGTTTTCTGCTGTTTTTGGTTCCAGGAAAGTCAGAAAATGAATATTCTCGAAATTGGACGGGACAAAAGCCAAAGTGCCTATTTTTCCGGAAGGGATCAAGTGCCAGAATACGAGACGGAGAGGGGCCAGGGGCCGGCCACACCACCTGGCCGTGCGGCCAGGCCTGGCCCGTGCCAGGGGGTGGTCTGGCCGACCCCAGCACCCCCTCGGCCTCTCCTTCCGCCTATAAGTTGTCCTCGGGACGAAAACCCTAAGTACCCGATCAAAAATCCACGAAAGAGTCTGTAGCCGCCGTCGTCTCTGTCCCTAGATCGGGGGGGATCTGAAGCTCTTCCCGGCACCCTGCCAGAGAGGGGAATTCACCCTGGAGGCCTTCTTCATCACCATGCAAGCCTCCGGTGTGATGCGTGAGTAGTTCATCCTTGGACTACGGATCCATGTAGTAGCTAGATGGCTGGTTTCTCCTCCTTTGTGCTTTCATGTTTAGATCTTGTGAGCTCCATTCATGATCAAGATCATCTATTTGTAATTCATACATGTTGTGTTTGCAGGGATCCGATGGATATTGAGATACTATTTCAGATTGATTACTGATTTTATCATGTCTTTGTTATTTGAGATCTTGCATGCTTTCCGTTGTTAGTAGCTATCTTGGCCAAGTAGATGCTAGCAACTCCAAGAGTGAGTATTTATGCTCGATAGTGGGTTCATGCCTCTGGTAATCTGGGGAAGTGACAGAAATCTCTAAGGTACTAGATGTGTTGTTGCTACTAGGGAGAAAACAATGATCCTTTGTTCATAGAACAATTGTATTGTTTACTTTACACGCAGTTCGTAAAGCAATAATCTGTTGCTTGCAACTTAATACTGGAGGGGGTTCGGATGATAACCTGAAGGTGGATTATTAGTCATAGATGCAGTTGGATGGCGGTCTATGTATTATGTTGTAATGCCCAATCAAGTCTCAAAGGAGTCAAGATGATTAGTATATGCATGTATTGCTTTCTCGGTGTTTGTCAATTGCCCCACTGTAATTTGTTCACCCAACATGTTATCTATCTAAGGAGAGCCACCTCTAGTGAACTATGGATCCCGGTCCTTTTACTTTACATACAATCTACAACTGTTTACTGCTTTGTGTTTACTTTCTGCAAACTTTTACTTCTTTCCATTTGATACGTTTAATCCTTTGTTTTCTGCAAAACACGGTGAGATTGACAACCTCATCGCAAGTTGGGGACAAAGTTCTGTGGTTGTGTTGTGCAGGTCTCCACATTGCTACTAGCACCGGTAGTGCGCCCTGCCAAAGCTCAGCTAGTAACACCTTTGGGGTGTTTCCTTGCTCCTACTGGTCCGATTAAACCTTGGTTTCATAAGAAAACTTACTGCTGTGCTCATCGTACCTTCCTCTTGGGGTTCCCAACGAGCTCTACATCGAAAGTCGAGCGAGTCAAGATATTTTCTGGCGTCGTGACCCGGAGATCAAAATAAGAAGAGACTCCCACGTCTACGACGAGCACATCAAGATTTTCTGGCGCCGTTGCCGGGGAGTCAAGAAAATCTTCACAAGGGGAGTCCCTCATAACCAATCTCTTTACTTTGTTGTTTTTGTTTTGCTTAGTTTTCTTTTTTGCTTTGTTTGCTTGTTTTGTTCTTCAAAAAACACAAAAAAATAGTTTTACTTGTTTGCTTTCTTATCTCAAAAACACAAAAAAATTAGTCCCCGTCTCTTTATGTCTAGCCTTGCTCCAATCACTATGTCACCCGAGGAAATGATTTTCACTTTCAAACAAGGAATTGATGAAAGTTTTAAGGAATCTTGGTCTAGAATCTCTGATCTACATGAAAAGACTGAGCCTAAAATGACTCAAGGCTTGTTCCTTAGCAGTTTTTACCTTGGGATTGCTCTTTTCTATAGATATACTTTAGACGCTATTGTGGGAGGAGATTTCCTCCAATGTAATGAGGATGATGCTATTAATGCTATAAAGAAATTGATCCTTACTTACAACATGCCTAGCCAAACGGATACTTCTTTCGCGAAAATATTTGCTAGGTTGGATACTCTTGAGCCTAACACTACTAGATTAGAAGGGTGCTATAATACGCTTAGGGAGCAACATGATTATGTTCCAATAAACTCTGAACCATCAAAGTGGTTCCCTACAGTAAAGATTGAGATAAACACTGAAACTTTTCAAGCCCGCTGCGATATCATGTCTGAATTTTGTCTTATGCCCAAAGCTATTTATGAATCTCTAAATCTTTGGGGGCTCATTGAGGGAGGAAAAGAAATATCTCTTACTAATAATACTACCATATTACCTCTTGGAATATCTGAAGGAGTGTTTACAAAGATCCTTGGGAAAATGATTTCTATTGATTATCTTGTTATTGAATGTGCAGGAAAAGGACAAATTACACTTGGAAGGTCCCTATTAGAACTCCTAGGAGCAATAATAGATGTGGGAAAGGGGACCATGCACCTTTATTCTCCACCAAACAATCATATTTTCCCCAAGTCAAGAATAAAAATAAGAGAGGTAAGGGCAAGAAAGTTGGTTTTAATGCTTCTTTATTTGAGAACACTTGATTCTTTCTTTGGTTCTTATGCCTAACTTAAAGGCGTTAAAGAAAAGTACTTGTTGGGAGATAACCCAAGAGTTTTAGTTGAGTCTTGGAAGTTATTACCTCTGTAATAACCTCTCCTTATCCTTTTTTTTGCTTTTTGTGCCAAGAGTAACCTCTAATGAGAGTGAAGTAATGATTGGGAAAATTGCTGTCCCGAAACAGATTTCTGTGCTTCACCGTAAAAATTCCTGAGAAAGCTCTGTACGTCAGATTGAGCTGTAATTTTTTATTCTTCTGCCCCAGGTTGTTATCTAACTTTCTCGGTGTTTGACAATTCCCCTGCTGTAATTTGTTCACCCAGCATGTTATCTATCTAAGGAGAGCCACCTCTAGTGAACTATGGATCCCGGTCCTTTTACTTTACATACAATCTACAAATGTTTACTGCTTTGTGTTTACTTTCTACAAACTTTTACTTCTTTCCATTCGATACGTTTAATCCTTTGTTTCCGCAAAACACGGTGAGATTGACAACCTCATCGCAAGTTGGGGACAAAGTTCTGTGGTTGTGTTGTGCAGGTCTCCACGTTGCTACTAGCACCGGTAGTGCGCCCTGCCAAAGCTCAGCTAGTAACACCTTTGGGGTGTTTCCTTGCTCCTACTGGTTCGATTAAACCTTGGTTTCATAATTGAGGGAAAACTTACTGCTATGCTCATCGTACCTTCCTCTTAGGGTTCCCAATGAGCTCTACGTCGAAAGTCGAGCGCGTCAAGATATTTTCTGGCGCCGTGACCCGGAGATCAAAAGAAAAAGAGACTCCCACGTCTACAACGAGCACATCAAGGAGCGATGGCGGGGTTCCGGTGGCGGAGTGCTAGCGGGTCCCGCTAAAGCTCAGCGCAGGATCGTCGTGGGGTGGTTCCCGCGCTCGCGGGGCTTGCGGCGGCTGAGTGGCTGCCTCCCGTGGTGGTCACGTCTGGCGGGGTGGCGGGCCCGATCTAGGCCTGGTGGGGCCATGGCCCGGGCCGCCGGTTGTGCTGCTGGTGGGCACGCGCGCAGCTTCTGCTGGCTGCATGCGGGGCGTAGTGGCTGCGGTTGGAGGGGGTAGTGGAGGTCGGTGGTGGCGGGCAACAGGCTAGGGTTCTTCTACAACATCGGACGTGGGCGATGCGGATGCCGAGGCGGCGGCCCCGGGGCGTGACAGTGGTTTAGTTGTCGGTGCTAGGGGTTTGCCTTGACGCGGCAGTAGCATGGAGGACGGCTGGGCTAGGGGTGCTTCAGCGAGATGTTCTCGTGGAGGTTGCGCCCAGCTTCGTCGGTGCCTTGGCGGCTTTGGTGGGATGCTGCGTGTGGCTGGCGGTGGCGGGGGCATGGTGGCCCTCGCGGACATCCCCATGGCAGAGGTAAGATTCGCATCCACAAACCCTCGAGTTCTGGTGCTGGTTTTACCGTACCGATAGTTCTTTTTAGGATGAGCTCAATGATGAGCGGGAGCGAAATGTTCTTCTTCGAATACTCGTCGTCCTCCGACGATTCCGACATCGACGAGTTCCTAGAAGATGACGACACGCAACAAATGGTTTTCATCCTCGCGATAAAGGATCTTGAGGATAGAATGAAGTCGAAGACAAGGTGTGGATTGATGATGGGCCGCCCATGCATCGAGCATATTCACACACTTGGCCACACCCAACTCATGCAAGATTACTTCGCCAAGGTACCAACATATCTGCCGCATCTTTTATGTAGAAGATGTCGAATCTGCCAGAGTTTGTTTGTGAAAATTGTTCGAACTTGCGAGACAAAGTTCGCTATTCACTAGCCATAGAAATGTTGTTGACCTTCTTGGGTTTAGTACCTACCAAAAAATCTCGGCAGCATCCGGGTGGTCGTATATGGCATCCTCGCTAACTATACCGATGAATATGTTTGCGTTGGAGAAGATACAACCATTCAATCAATGCGGTTGTTTTCCAAGGTCATCATCCGATTGTTTGGAGATGTGTATCTTCGACCTCCCAATGAAGAAGATAGAAAGAAATTTATGTCCATGAATGAAAGAAGAGGTTGTCCGGGCATGCTATGAAGTGTGGATTATATGCATTGGAGGTGGAACAATTGTTCGAAGGCATGGCATGACCAATATTGTGGTAAAAGCCATGATCCTATCATTGTGCTCGAGGCCGTGGCATCAAAAGACTTGTGGATTTGACATAGCTTTTTTGATTGCCGGGATCATTAAATGACATCAATGTGTTACATAGACCACATCTATTTGCTAGACTAGCTAATGATGCTCCGGTTTGTAATTACAAAGTCATGAACCATGAATGCACAATGAGCTACTATCTCGCCGACGATATATATCCTTTATGGTCAACTTTTGTCAAGACCATTCAAGATCCACAAACAAGACGAGAATCTATTTTTTTCCATGGCTCAAGAGGCAGCACATAAGGACATCGAAAGAGCTTTCGGTGTTTTGCAAGCAAGATTTGCAATTGTTCATGGTCCTGCTCATTTTGGGGATAAGAAAACTCTCCAAAACAACATGACATGTTATGTGATTCTTCACAACATCATTATCGAGGATGAGAGAGGCTTGAACTTTGAGTTCTTTTTATGACAATGTCGGTAGCCGAGTGAAACCACAGAGGAACCCCGATCGCATTTAAGCATTTCTTGACACTCATCGGTAAATTGAAGATTCAGCCACACATACCCGGCTCAACAATGATCTCATCGAGTACCACTGGCATTTGCATGGCCAGCAATGATCTATCTATTTGAGTTTTCCTATTTATGTAGTATGTGTGAGATGAACATTTATTTTCCCTCCGAACCATTCATTATTTGTTTAATTGTTATAATTCTAACCATTGTTGTAATTTGATTTGAACAATATTGTAATTTGTTTGATTATTGTGTGTTATGATGTTTGAAACATTCATATATATTTGATTACGTTTCTATTTTGTTTATTTCCATGCCGAAATGTTGCAAATGCAAACTTGTTTTACGGTTCCGCTTGGGCCGGCGTCGCAAAGATCCCGCTGAACTCAACCCGTACGGGTTTTGCTCGGTGCCGGTCCAAGCGGAACCGTAAAACAGGTTTTCCGTGAATCGTAAACAGGATTTACAGACCGAAAATTTATGGAATCTGCTAGAGTTGCTCTTGCTATCTTTTTCCCAAATCGACGAAACCTCGTTCGTCTGGTAGGCGTGGAGGGATCTCGTTGTGGTGACAAGATTTAACCTCGCACCATCGCTAGTATTATCAGTGAGTATAATTTTTCAGGTTACACCTGTTACTTGTAACAGTACTATTGAGTTTAAAATGTGATATGACAGATTTGATGGTGATCCAAATAGTTTTGTATCTACTGAGTTTGACTGCACACTTTCTGTTTAGTTTTTTATGATGGGAAGGCGTATTAATTCTGAAACTAACTGATACAGTACTTACATCAGTGTAACTTACGTCAAACTGAGACAACACAGCGCTGCTGTTCAACAAAGTCACAAGCGTCCCATTGCTGCCGCCCTTAGACTTGTCAATTATGCTTGTTGCGTACCGTATCGTGGCGTAGATTCTTATGCAGCAGTACAGTCATCTCAAAGGAGAAATCTCAGAAACCTGCAGTATAGAGTGACATGAGATGAAACTCATTTTCCGGACATGAGATGATTTTTGTAGTCCGGGATAGTGCGAGCACGGGTTCCCCATGTGCTCTCGCATGCATTGCTCCTATATACCGTATCGTGTAAAAAGCGCGTGCACGCAGGATCGTGTTTCATTTCGTTTGCTCTCAGTTTTTTTTTTAACGGGAAAGGTTCCGAAGGACCTAGAGCATGCATTTAATCGGCGGTGGGGTTACGGTTACAAAGAGGACCCTGAAGAAAAGAAAAAGTATAACCCGGTCCAAGAACTTTTACATAGAGCACCCCACAGAAAGATAAGAAAACGCAATCGAGGCCACGCTCGTTGCCTTGCTCAACGCCGATCAGCGACGACCTCCATCCGCAGCCACCCATGCCTCCACCGGGGATTAGGCCACTTGGGGAAGTAGTGGCGATTGACGCTGCGGTGAGGTCGGAGTTGATCCTCCACCTAAGGAGGAAGGAAGGTCTCGAGCCGCCATCGGGCTCAAGCGCAGCAGGGTCACTCCTGTGACCAAAGATAGCAGCGGCGCAGCTCCGCCGCCGCTTGTGATCTGCTGCCTAGGGCGCATGCTCCATCGACCCAGAGATCCGTCTCCCATGCCCCGCAGCCACCGCATCAAATCCCTCCTCTCGCTCGCCACCTAGGCCGGCCAAGAAGAGGAATAGAGATCCAGAACCTGCAAGCAGAAGACGGCGATGCTTATTCCACCAAGGGCTCGCCTGTAGGGAGGCCACCGATGACTTCCACCATGGAAGCTCATCAGTATCCCCTAGCAGCGACCGTCCAGCGTCGCGCCGAAGCGCTGGAACAGAGGCCCCCTTCTGGCACAACCACCCCTCAGCCCCTCCTCTGTGCTTCTTCTCCCCCTCGCCACCATGGCCGGCCGGCAGAAGAGAACACAATGAGAGACCATTGAGAAGCAGGTACCAGGGAACCACGACGTTATGAAGGACGGTGGTGGTCTTCGCCCTAATCTTCCACTCCGGCCACCAGAGCAGAGAAAAGGAGAGAAGAAACCCTAAACGACTCCAGATATCGCCGCTGAGATCTGAGGCCACACCGCAAGCTACAGGCAAGGATCCCAACTCCAGCATCATGCCAAGAGGCCTACACCTACTCTATACAAGACGAGGCACTCCATCCCCCCCTCCCCTAGCGGCGGCGCCGCTAGGGAGAGGAAGAGGGAGGCCTCGGAGAAAGGAGTCGACTCTCAAACTAGAGGAGGGAGAGGAGAGAGCGAGAGAGGAGTGTTCTCCACCGGCTATGTTTGCTCTCAGATGAGTAGCGACGCCATCATCAGCTACGCAGGAATTGCTTGCTTTTTTTAACGTGAAAGGCCACGAAGGGCCTAGACTCTGCATAAAATGGCAAGGGGTGTACAACTTACGGAGAGGACTCTAAAGAAAGAGAAAATTACAACATGGTCCAAAACTTTTGCACCAAACACCCCCACAAACTATCGCAAAAATGCGATCAAGTCCTTGAATGCCGTCGATTGCTCGCCTCAGATTGGCGGTGACCACTGCAGGCACGGGGACAACACCACTCGGGCTTGCAGCAGCAAAACACACCGGACCGAGGGAGAGGGAAGGCCTCCCATGCTGGAGGTTGAAGACGCTCTGGCCATCTTGGCCAACGAGCCCGGCTCGGCCCGAATCTTGGCCAAAGGTAGCGGTTACCCACCTGGGGCTCCGCTTGGGATTCGCCGGAGAGGAACCAGAGTCGCCCGGGGAGGCCGGGCCGCCATCTTCACCAGATTGAAGCAGCTTTCCAGCACCTTATCGCCACTCGCCCTCGCCACCACGGCCGGCCACGAGCCAAAGAAGGAAGCCGTTCCGGAAGTTCCATTGGTGAAGCTTGAGCAGATCTCCCGAGCTGCAGGCACCAACCCTCCCGCTACCGGCTCCCACCAGAGGTGCGTCGAACAGAGGGCCACGCCGCAACCTCCTGGCGTTGCTCCAGCACACAAAGGAGTAGCTCGGCAACAGCATGTGGACCTGCTGCTCACCTTCGTCATCTCCTTGCCCCCGTTTCCATGGCCGGCCAGCCGAAGAGAGGACTCCGGGAGCAGAAAATCAAACCTGCCATAAGAAACAGCTTTATTTGAAGAAGTTGTGGTCTCCTCCGCCGTCTTCCGTCCGCCATCGAGCAGAAAAAAGGAAGAGAAAGAGGACCCCTACACCGCCCCAGATCTGGTTGTACAGACCCCAGGCACAGCTTTGCTCTACGGGCAATAAGCCCACGGCATCCAGCCGCAAACCCTATCTACAAGCAGGGCTTCCCGCCTCCCTCTTCCCTCCGGCCGGAGGGGAAGGAAGTCGGAAGACATTGGAGAACTCGCGGGGGTTTCGTGCGGGCAGGAACACGCATGTGCTGAACCGAATTGCTTGCTGAGTAGCTGGCGTTCACTGCAGTAGCGGCACGCTCGGACGCTCTAAGTTCTAGACGGAAAGTCCTCTTCCGGCTTCACCTTTCCAGCACAGTGTTGTAATCTTACCCCAAGTCCCGATCTCTTAACGCGTCTTTGCTAGTACAGCGCTTGCAGGTGTCACGATGGAGTACTGATCTGTAGCAAATCTCCAAAACTTAATTCCCAAAACATATTTTCCCGGGCCTTCCACAAACATTTTCTAGCTGCCACTGCTGCTTTTGCAGATTTTCAATATTCTCCCTCTGTTTTAACATCTTATACTATTTTAAAAGGAGGGAGTACTACAGGTGACTGCCGTCCCAAACTCCCAATCCATCAAGGTGTGGTGGCCCTTCTTTTATGGAGCCGTCGTTGTTGTGCATTGATGCAGCCGGCGTACGTACGTCTAAACACGAGTATATAGAGTTGCCGGCCGCTTAGTCGTACGAGACGATCGTGCATACCGTAGCGGTATAGGGAAACTGGGAGTTATCGATCCACCACGTGGAAAAGCCATGGGCTCATTCCAAGCAGAGTAATTAACACAGCTGCAGCGTACGGTGTGGGGGAGCGTTTGCACGGTTCCGCGCGGCATGACTTCGCTAGCAGAGCAATTAGTACAGTAGTGGGCCCTTATCATGTTGCACGTAGGCGACAGCGAGACTTGCGTTACGAAGCATGCATGATCAAACTAGTACGACGGTGGCAGTTGGGGAGGCGAGCGCGCAACGACGACGACTAGCGCCGCAGTTCGTGGCTATTCCACGCGTGGGCCCTGATCATGCAATCCCGAGGTCATTCCCCGGCAGCCTGACGCTGCGGTGGGCAGACGCGTGGACACGCCACCTGCCCCTGGCCTGTCGCGTTCTATCCGGTCGATCGGATTAATTTGGCTGGCACTGTCACATGGATTAACGTGGTGTGGTGCTACGCGACTCTTTTTTTATATATAGAGAGAATACAACTTTGTTGATTATGATAAATCATTACAAATAGTCTGCGGATAGAGTTCGGGGTACAGTTTCTAAAAATAGCAGAACACTGTCGATAAAATGCATACTAGAGCAACCAGTACTTGATTATAATGTGTGAATTAGTATCGGCCGGATTCGTTTTGAAACACATTTTACAATTATGTTAATTTTGTCCTAACGTTCTTTATAAATTTAGTGTAAATCTTGGTCAAAAAACACGCAAAATTGTGGTGCCTTATTTGTTGGGACGAAGGTAGTAGAAAGTACCGAAGAATACGCGTCGCCTCCCGTGCGGGCGACCGGGCGGCAACCCTAGCACCCGCCCGCCGCACACCCAGCTCCTCTCTCCTCCCCCGTCGTCGTCGGCGGCCGCCGCAGGGCAAAGCCCCTGGGGTGCCGGTGTCGGTGCCGGCGGGCCCCTCGTTCTCCGGCGCGGTCTCGATCTGGTGGGAGCTCCAAGCGGCGGCGGTGACTCTCGGTGGCGATGAGCTCGACTGGGGGCGGATGGGCAACGGCGGTGGCGGTCGTCAATGGCGCTGGCATGCACCACCCTGGCGTGACGCGTCTATGGAGCCCCCCTCGTCGGTGTTGTCCGGCGTGGGGACGCGAGATGACGGCGGAACACGGCTAGGGTCGGCTTGTGATGGGTGAGGGCAGGGTCGGCACCGGCTATGCTGGCCGGCGGCAGAGCCCTAGTCGTAGCAGTGTGGCGGCGCGGTCTCGATCTGGTGGGTTGGTCCGGGCCCGATCTGGGCCAGATCTGGGCATGCGGACTATCCGGACCGGATCTAGGTTGACCGGCCCTTCTGCGATACCTGGTCAGCGACCACCCCAGGGTGGATGGGGGTTTTCCCCCTACTGGGTTGCTGCGCGCCTGGGCGGCGACAGTCTGTTGTGCCTACCCTCCTCGACTATTCTGGCGGTCCTCTCGTGTGAGGCTGGTAGGGGCTTGGGCTCGAGTTCAGGGATGCCAGGGCGGCGGCCCCGGAAGGTGGACTACAAGGGCGCCCCTCTGGCAGAGGAGGCTCCGAGAGGTGGTTTGCGATGTCATGCTCTTCTTACGGCGGTGTTCATCAGCAGGCGGCGTTAGGGCGGTGACTTGGATGGCTGCGAGGCGAGGGCGCTACTGATTGGCGGCGGTGGTGGCAAAGACGAGCTTGGTCGGCGGCTCCAAACCCTAGATCTAGGCCCTTTGGGTCCGACTTGGGTTTGGGCGGGCTACCTCGCCCTCAGGCCGCTGCCATGGTTGGTGAGGGGAATGCTTCGAGACAGGGGGAGCGATGATGCTAATGCGTCTGCTGCAGCGCAACGGCGGGGGCTTCACGGGCCTGTTCTAGGCTCGGCTGGGCCTAGTTGGCCTGGTATGCTCCTGCTGCTGCGTCCCGTCTGCTACCGCTTTGGCGGTGGAGGTCGATCCCTCCCACGCGGCAGCAACGCCGCTGTCCCCTATCTTCGGTGGGTTCCTCGAGCCGGCCAACCTCGTGGAGTCGTGGTGTTTGCCATGGTGAGACGCCATGAAGACAGCAAGACCATTTGGGCGCATTGGCGGACGTCAAGTTAGTGGAGTGCCAAGATTGGCTAGGGTTTGGGTCGTTGGGGGGTCGGGAGAAATCCTTGCCGACGAGGCTGGCGCCGGCGCGACGACATTTGCGGGTGTCGCCTTCCTTCTTGAAGAGCGCCGGATGTACCCTCTTCTCACTCCCCTGCGTGTACCAGGAGAAATCTGGGCAGCAGTGTGTCATCATCGCCCCCTTCTTGAAGGTGTTGCTTGGTACACGGCAATCCGGAGGCATAGGATCGTGGTGAGACCGTTTCAGAGGGCGCAGCGGTTGCGTGTCCTTGTCGGTGGTCGATCTGATGTTGTCGTGTATTTCTTCTTTCTCTTTCTTTTGTATTTTCTCTTGGGATTTTGCTTGTGCTGTCTGGCCCCAGCAGTGTTCGGATCTTCCTTTGGGCGATGTGTTGTCTGACCCAGCAGCGGTCTCACATGTGTGCTTTATTTAGAAAGCGGGACGAATGCCTGATTCGTGGAAACTCAAAAGATTGAGTCTTGATATCTTGAACCACCACTCCAACTTGACTAGATCAATTTCAGAACCATTGACTCGCTAAACCAAAAAAAAGGTAATCGGATGCCACAATCAAATTTTCGAAACCTCCTACTAGAGACAGTGCACCGATGTAGAGCAATCTCCGACGTTGTAATCTCCTCGAGCTGTGTGGGTGTCTCATCGAATCTCCTTTCCACACACTGTTTCTAGCAGCCAAAGTTTTTTTTTGAACGTGAAACGGTCCCAAAGGACCCAGAGCTGCAATAACTAAAACGTGACCGGTACAAATTACAAAGAGACCCTTTTACAACACTCACACAAAGAATCTAACATCTAAAGATAAGGCCTCTTAACTAGCAAAAAGCCTCCTGGCACAAGAAAAAGAAAAGCAATCAGGTGCCCAGGAGAAGCCTTCCCCACCGATTGCCAGCGACCTCGAGGTGTTTCCACCGAGATCCGAGAGGGAAGCGCTCGAACAATCTCATCCGACGAAGAACCACTGCCGCCGGCCACCTCAATGCCTCCGGGGGTGAACCACTTGGTAGCAAGGAGATGACGAGCTCCAGCATAGGATTCGCATAAGGCCTTCATCGAAGAGGTTGAATACGGCCCGCCATGCCGGCCAAAGATCACGGTGGCCACCCTACCAGCCGTGTGTTCCGCTCGCCGCAGCAAAGAAGGCATCTAGCGCACCTGGATCCACTTCAAGAAGCCACCATCGTTCCCCTCACCGCCAAGGCCGGCCAGAAGGATGAGAGGGATCAGAAGGGTTGAGGAGCACTAAAGTCCACGACCGAGCTTTATGCCCGAGCCACCAGAGTCGTATCTCTAAACACTGACTCCAACCAAAGGAGCATCGTGAGAGAGATCGACCCGCAACCTCCTGGCGCCGCTCGCCTACACCACGGAGTGGCTCAAAGGAGCCATATCTTGTCGCCGCACGCCAGACACCACCCCACTCCCCACACCTCCATGGTCGGTCAATAAAGGGTTGGGCCTTGCTACCACAGCTCAACATCAGCACCCGAAGCAGCCTTATTCCATGAAGCGCTAGTCACCGCAGTTGCCGCCAGTCCACCGTGGACCATGAGAACGCCGATGAGGAACCCTAAAAAGACCAGATATTGCTACCCAGATCTCGGCCTCCGCTTCTTCCTACGGGTATACAGCCCACTACCGGCACCGGGCCACTACATCTACCTACCCTATCTACTCCGACACCACCCCTTTGCCACCTCCAACCAGCCTCACCGGTGAAGGGAGCTCGGGGGCAGCATGGAAGCTCCTTGAGGTCGCTCAGAAGAGAGGGGGCGGGAGCTAGCTGGGAGAAAGAAAGTTTTGCCCCATGTGGTGTTGATGTATCGAGCAGCCAAAGGTGCGACACACCAATAGTCAACACCGTTTTCTCTATGTTAGCGGATCTAGACAAGAAGTCAAATAGCTAGGATTTATGGTAGACCAAGAACTTTCTTTGGAGGTGAAAGCTAAAGAGAAGCTTGATCTTCCGCCAGAATTCCTTCACGTATTGATAGAAAAGAAAACAAGGAGCAGCAGTCTCATCCCTTCTGTATACACCACAACCCGTAGAAGCTGGTATTTGTCCTCGGACCAGTTGGGGCCCAGATGGCAAGCAATAATGAGCAAAGTGCCACTGATATCGTTTCATCTTCCCAAGTGCCTTTATCTCCCATAATTTCTCCAAAAAACTCTTGTCTTGTAGTACAGCCGAGTGTGATCCCCTGCCCTCCTTGCTTTAATCAAAAAATAATTTTTAGTTCTCACAAGATGGTAAGCTGATCGGACAGAGTAATTGCCGTATTTGTTAGAGGCTAGGAAAGAAAATCCTCTCCATCTTGCCGACTACTTGGTATTTGAAGAACCAGGTTGACCACATCCTCCTAAAAAACATAACAAACAACGTCAGCATCCCATGAACGATGGTCCTCCCCAAGCAGAAAAGCCACTGTCGTGTCGTCAGGTAGCGGCGCCAGAGTGTGCAACACCTCCGGTCTCACATTGGGTAAACAATTATCAGTCATCACCTTTATCTTGCTAACATCGCAAACACTCTAGCGAACTCTGAGTTTCACAAGTTGCGTGCCATGAAAGATGCTTCTCCAGGTAAAAGAAGCAAACCGTAGTTTTAGGGCATCCCAGAAATCACAATTTGGATGGTATCTACCATTCACCACCCTAGCACACAAGGAGTTCGGATCCGTAAGCAACCTCCAGCATTGGCATCCAAGCATCACTTGATTGAAGAGGACCAGGTCACGAAACCCCATGCCCCCCAAATCCTTCGGTGCACAGCCACTCCCAGCTACGCCAATGCACATTTTATCTCCCCTACTAGATACCCCACCAGTGATCCACAATCGCCTTCCTTAGGGAATCGCAAATGGATATAGGAATCTAAAAATAGCTCATAATGTAAGTTGGAATTGCTTGAATGATTGCCTTGAGTAATGTCTCTTTTGCTGCCCTAGAAATGGGGCGATCTTATCAGCCATTCATACATTTCCAACATCTCGATCAAGGATGGGTCTGAAAGAACCCGTGGGGGGGTCGTCCAATGCCAGTAGGCATGCCAAGGTATGTCTCCTGGAGCACCTCATTTGTGACCCCCGATATCCATGATATCCACCTTAACATGATTGTCACAATGCGGACCAAACAAGACAGATGATTTGTCAATATTCACCTTCTGGCATGATCCCTGACAGTAAAGTTGCAGGGTTTCCTTCAAAGCCTCTACACTCCTCGATTAACTCCGTGAGAAGAAGATGCTATCATCTACGAAGAGGAGGTGGGAAATAGGTGGGCCTGAGCGACCGTTACACTCCTTATAGAACCCCCAAATTCTCCTTTTGAAACAACAGACTAGGCAAACCTTCAGTACATATTAGGAAGAGATAAGGACTAGTGGGATCCACTTGACGAATTCCGTTGGAGGGAACAACATGCGAGGTGAGCTCTCCATTGACATGGACTGCATATCTGACATTAGTAACACATCACATAACCATAGTGATCCATTCAGGAGCAAAGCTGAACTTGGAAAAACAACCATGTAGATATCCCCACTCCACACGGTCATAAGCCTTCATCATATCGATCTTCAATGCAAAATATGGTCTCTTCACTTTCTGCTTGTGGATCATGTGAAGGCACTCATATGCAATCAAAGCATTATCAGTGATCAACCTGCCAAGGACAAAGGCACTCGGTGTTCAGCAACCACCACCGGTAAGCTCACTTTTAATCTATTAGCAAGAACCTTTGATGCAATCTTGTACAACACGTTACAAAAACTGATTGGATGAAAGTTGTTTAGGTGTTCTGGAATCTTTACATTGGGAGAACGATAACCGAGTCGCAAAAGCCCTCAGGAATACCTTCACCCATAAAAAACGATGGCCGAACATGTATCATCTTTCAAGAATGACCAATGTATTTGATAAAACAGTGCTGGGAAGCCGTCGGGGCCAGGGGCTTTAGTAGCCCCATCTAAAAGAGAGCTACATTGATCTCCATGTCTGGATAAGGTTTAGTCAATTCCAAATTCATATCAGGAGTGACCTTGATTTGAATGGCTTCAAGGACAACTTGCGAATCACAAGGTTCAGAGGTGAAAAGATTCCCATAAAAGCCCTCCTCCAAACCTTTGATTTCTTGCAGATCCTCACACCGCGAACAAGTGCACATATCTTATTGGTGCGTCGACAAACCATTATCTCTTCTCGTTCGAATGATTCACACGGTCGCCTTTCCACTTTACGGACAGCAGATAACACTCCAGGGCTCCAGGCAGACAAACGCAAGTTTTTCAGCTGCCGTTATAACTTCTTGATCTGCAGTCGAATTGAGCCACAGCTTGCCTGGCTCCAAACCTGCAGTGAGCCAGCAACAGAGTGAAGCCGAGCCCATGTACTTCGGCCCATCATCAGCATCAGCCCAGGCCTGCTCCAGCGTTTGGCGGTAGTCAGGACCCCGCAGCCAGGCAACCTCATAACGGAAACCAGAACGAACTGGTCGCCTCTCTGTTGCTTCGCTAAAACGCAAAATGATCAGAAGTGGTGGTAATTATATGTTCTCCACTGAACAACCATCATAAAAGCACCATTCGCCGTTCGCTACGGGACTCTTGGGTGAACAGTTGATGGCGTGTTTCATCGTTTCGTTACCTGCTTCTTTTGGTGTAACCTGAACAAAACACGTTTAAAATCGAGTCTTCGCTAACAAAACAACAAAATACATCTATCGCGTGGTACGCGTGACATGCAATCCCAAACGAACAAACAAACAAAAAGACAGACCTTTTTAAAACGTGTTTGTGGCGGGTTTTTTCTTGTGATGATGATGTTATATTCGCACATCAGCCAATATGAGTCATGCTAAGAAAAAAAAGCTTTACAAAATGAGTTTAAACACGTCAAAGTTGGGAAACACCAGATTAGCCCTATCAGTAAGGATGACAATTTTATCCACGGGTACGGATACCCGAGGGTACCCTACCCGCATGAGCATGCCCATACCCTACCTGTTAAGTCACGGGTACGGGAACATGTATAGACTTGTACCCATGGATATAGCTATACCCTATCCGTTTAAATTGACATGTCAAATTTACCTATAGAGTTTCAACTTATGCGGCCGAGAAGGTTAGGAACGAGTATGAGATTGCGACTTCAAAACTTTGATACTTTTATGTACTGATCTACATATTAGTAAGTAGAGAAAAGTTTCTTTTTTCAAATTTGCTATTGATGAAAGTAAATTTGTGAATAACTTGTGTACTATTGGGTCTGTCCGCTACCCACCGGGTATGTGTATGGGTAAAGTTTATATCCACGGGTACGGGTCTAGGTAAAGTTTTATATTCATTGACTACACGGCTATGGATATGGTATTCCTCTACCCTACTCGTACCCTGCCATTGCCATCCTTGTTTATCAGTCCGATCACTTTTAGCTGTCGTTCATCGCTATACAGTATCAAGATATTGAGAAGGTACTGTACAACAATCAATCAGCTGGAACTGTTAACCTGCACGCCCAATTACTATACGTGATGAAAGATCTGCCTAACTCGTACTTTATCGTTATTAGTACCACCAGGACACTTGCTGGTTTTCGAATGGACGGCCGGCCATGCATGGCTCCTTAATTGCAGCATCATTCAACATGTGAGTCATGACACCGTGCACTACAGATTCAGCACGCTAGATAATGTGGACAGTGCAGTGCAAGTAGTACTGCACTAGAATGATCGATGCAGCGGAACTCTTCTCTCAGAAAAAAAAACAAAATGTAATGTGGATGAGCCGAACGGTACCAAGTGAAATCTTGTGACCCACTGTCAACTCCTATTTCATAATACTCTCTCTGTTTCCAAATATAAGATATTTTGGCAGTTGATTTTTTTTTTTGAAGTAAGTTTTGGCATCTGAAATTGAACTGAAGCGAGTGAGGATTTTATTCCAAGTACTTCTCGCAGGTTCTAGCTCCGAGTCATCTCAACAGTTCACATGCCAAAGAATCGCGCGCCTGGCCCGGGGATGCATCTCAGGTACCTGGCGAGGCAGCATGACGAAAGGTTAGAGCGGGTGATCATGGAATGGATGCTCGCTGCCAGAGAAAATCCTAAGTTTGCGATCCCTCTCCTGGATGATCAGAATCGTAGACGTTAGACAGAAATACCACACGATGTACATACAACAATTTGAAAAGGAAAGAAGAGAACATGTACAACTGTTGTCCATATTGTTAGGTTGACTCTCTCCCGGTCGATCACAACGGATCGACCGACCCCTTATCCGCGTTCTGATTGGGGGCGCCCAACCCTCATATGGTTGGTGGGCCCCTGTAGCAGCGGTATAAAGAGGAGGTGGGGTCGGGGCACACGTTACGAGATTCGACGCGCCGCCGCTCCCTCACCTACATCCCTACCGATCTAGGGTTCCTAGCGCGAGCCACGGGAAGCATCGCCGCCACCACCGCTTAGTCACCCTAGCCACGCTATCGCCGTCGACCTCTTCGCCATGGCAAACGCATCTGGCTCGTCGAGCCAGAACGAAGGTACTTCCTCCTCCTCTCTCTCTCTCTGTAAAGGCAAAACCCTAGTACTATAGCATCTACCGAGAGCTTCTAGTCCTATCAATGGTATCAGAGCGAGTAGGTTCTAGAATATTTTTTCGGTAGAAAAGCAAAGTCAAAGAAACCCCAACACATTGCGCCGCCCATCCAGGCCGCGCCGTCCCACTCGATCCCTATGCGCATCGGCAAGCCGAGGCATAGGGAAGAAGGACCAACCCCATCAGGGGCAAAGTAAAGATTCATACAAAGAAAAGCCCCAGAAAAGATTTCCCCAAATCAAACAAAAAAAGGGGGAAAGGAGCCACCGGCCGCCGCCGTGCATCGGCATAGGGCGCCACCGCCTGAGCCGCTTGGCAGCGGCGCATCCACCCTGGATGCGCACGCCGACAAGGGGGCCAAAGGGGGCGCCGCCATGGAGCAGGTTCTCCCTCTCTGCCTCTTAGCCTCGCGGAGGATTTGGGGGTTAGGGGGAGGAGGACTGAACGGAGGAAAGGGCACTGGGAGGGGCTCGTCGCCGGCCAAGGGCCGGGCGGCGCCGCCTCCTCACCAAGCCATGTCAAACGGGACCGCGCCGCCAGAGAGCGAGAGCGCACGAGGGGTTAGGGGACAAAGTGGGGCTAGGGTTGGAAGGGGTGCTCTGCCGCTGGTTTTGACCCAACGTGAGCCACGCCCGACCATCGGATGAGAACAGACGGCTGTGATCCGACGGCGCAGGTAGCAAGTATGGGAGTGGGCCGTGGACCAGTTGCAGGCTGCGCACAGCGGCGTGGTGTGCGCTGGGCCGGTTGGCTGGCACGCGCGCAGTGCATAGCCATGGGCCGCGACCAGGCCGTGGCCCTTTTTGCGTACTGTTTTCTGTTTCCTTTTTTACATAACCTTTTTTTACAGTTTTATTATCTGTTTTTTGATAATTTTTTACACAGTTTTTTCTACACAAAATGTGGATAATTTTGTCTAGAAAATACAAAAGTAACAATAAAAAGTTTCTGTAAAGATGTAAAGTTTGATGAATTTCTAATTCATTCTTCCGCTACAAATAGTTAAAGGGCTCTTTTAAAACTTAATAAAGACAAAAGTGATATTAAATTTTTGAGAGCATGTTAAAGTTATATTCTGGTCATATCATGTTATTCTTCTGACCAACGTTGTAAATAGCATGATTGTGATTATTGTGTTATTTCAAAGTATTTAAAGTCATGTGCTTTTGATTCTATGTTCTGCCCAACGGTGATATAAAATTATTTGCATAAACATTTATATCTTAATTTTGACCAATGTTGGATTAATACATGCAATTGTTACTGTTCTCACTTCTTTGTGGTTTTCAGGAGGATTCTACTTGATGAACTGCATCAAGGAGGTCCCCACACTGAGAGGTGACAATTACTCCGAGTGGAGAAAGAAGGTGGACTTCGCGTTCATCTGCGCTGAGGTGGATTGGGTCCTTGAGACCAAGCCTCCCACCAAGCCAACAGAGCCTATCAGAGATGCTACTGATGATGACGCTGCATGGGACAGAAAGAAAAGGGACTATGCTCCAGTAGAGCTGGCATACTCCATAGAGAACCAAAAGTGGCAGAACGCCAACAAGAAATGCATGGCATTCATAAAGAACACGGTTGAGCCGGCAATTGTTGGTTTAATCATAGAGTGTGCTTCCGTAGGGGAGTACATGAAAAGGATAAAGAGCCACTTCACTGGCTCTTCAAAGACATATGCAACCCAACTACTCAAGCAGCTGGTGACAAAAAAGTATACAGGAGGTGGGCATGGCATCAGGGAGCACATCCTCCGGATGAGCAACATGGCTGCCAAATTGAAGGCCATGGAAGCTGATCTGGAGATAAAGCCTGCTCTCCTTGTCCACATGGTCATGGTGTCACTACCTCAACAGTTTGAGAACCTTGTTGTCAATTATAATATGGCCCCTGAAAAATGGGACATAGAAAAGACCATCGCCATGTGCGCTCAAGAAGAGGAGAGGCTCAAAACCCAGAATGGTGGTTCACTGAACCTAGTGAAGGACAACAAGAAAAGGACCTTCACTCACAGCAACCATGGCTCTCCTTCTAAGCCACATGGTAAAGCTCCCATGCACCATCAGCCTCATCACAGGCCTGCTCACCCAGTGAACAAAGATGCTTGTCTTCACTGCGGCAAGAAAGGGCACTACAAGAAAGATTGCTCCGTTTTTTCTAAAGGAGCTAATGGCAAGAAAAGGTAACAATATAGTTTCATTTGTAAATGAATCCTTGTATACACAATTTTCAAAATCTACTTGGTGGATTGACTCAGGGGCAACTATTCATGTTGCAAATTCTTTACAGGGATTCCATTCGACGAGGACTATGAAAAGAAACGAAGGATGCGTTGAAGTCACAAATGGAGTCCAAGCGGATGTTGAGGCCGTTGGTGACATCTCTTTGGAGCTTACCGATGGATCAATGATCTTGCTTACAGATGTTCTTTATGTTCCTTCTTTGCATAGAAATTTAATAAGTGTATCGTGTTTGGACAAAATTAATTATCAGTGTCATTTTGGACATGGCCAGTGTGCCATTTATTGTAATAAAGATTGTGTGGGTATTGCTTTCCTCCACAACGAGCTTTATTTATTATCCACTCGTGAGAAAGTTAATTTTGTGTGTAAAGTGAAAGAGAATGTTTCCTCGTCGGATAAAGAACCAAAGAAAAGAAAGGGGACTCAAGACTCGTCGAAATTATGGCACTGTCGTTTAGGCCATATTTCAAGGGGGAGAATAGAAAGACTAGTTAAAAACGATATTCTTCCTCTGCTAGAGTTCTCCGACATAGAGCAATGCATCGATTGTGTTAAAGGAAAGTATGTAAAGCAAATCAAAAAGGGTGCAAATTGAAGCGCCAAAACACTACAAATTATTCACACCGACATATGTGGACCGTTTCCTATGAAAAGTGTGGATAGTTATGACTCGTTCATAACATTCACAGATGATTACTCCCGTTATGGTTATATTTATCCAATTAAAGAAAGATCGGAAGCGCTGGATAAATTTAAGATATTCAAAGCTGAAGTTGAGAACCAACATAGTAAAACAATAAAGATAGTAAGGTCTGACCGTGGAGGGGAGTACTACGGTCGACACACCCCATATGGCCAAGTCCCTGGACCTTTTGCAAGGTTCTTACAGGAGACTGGCATAGTGGCCCAGTATTCAATGCCGGGCGAGCCTCAGCAAAATGGTAGCTGAAAGGCGTAATCGTACCCTTATGGATATGGTTCGGAGCATGATGAGTTACTCCACCTTGCCATTGGGATTGTGGATGGATGCGTTAAAAACCACCACTCATATTCTCAATAGAGTACCAAGCAAGTCGGTGCCCAAAACACCGTATGAGTTATAGACAGGGAGAGTCCCCTCGCAGCAACACCTAAGGGTGTGGGGGAGCCCAGCTGAGGCCAAAGTATTTAATCCAAATATTGCAAAGCTTGACCCTAAAACAGTCAGTTGCCATTTCATTGGCTATCCTAAAATGTCAAAAGGTTTTCATTTCTACTGTCCAGATAGATACAAAAAGTTTGTAGAAACGAGACATGCTGTCTTCTTAGAGGACGAGATGATGAGGGGGAGCATGGTAGCTCGGAAAATTGATCTTGAAGAGAAGAGGGTGCATTGACCTAATCTGATGGCTCAGGAGCCATTCTTCTTGCTACCTGTTGTTCCTACATTGACAACCCTTGAGGTTGTGGTGCAAGCACGTGTTGCAACTCCATCCATGACAATAGTGAGTGAGGATCCGGAACCTGTCCGTCAGGAGTCGGCTGAACCCACTATTGAGCGTGAAAGGGAGCATCAGCAGCCAACTCAACAGGATGTGCCACACATTGAGACACACAATGTGCCAACGAACGAGGCACCTAGAAGGGCACGAAATGTCCCAACAAATGAGGCCCCTAGAAGGTCTCAAAGAGTTAAAAGATCAGCGGTTTCTACTGATTATAAAGTCTATACCATAGAAAGAGTTCAAATGGAGAATGATCCCACTTCATTTGAAGAAGCCATGAGTAGCCCTCACTCATCCAAGTGGCTAGAGGCCATGGAAGATGAGATGAGGTCAATGAGTTCCAACGAAGTTTGGGACTTAGAGGAAATTCCCAAAAGGAGCCAAAACAGTAGGCTGTAAATGGGTCTACAAAATTAAAAATGTGACTCTAGAGGGAATGTGGAGAAGTACAAAGCATGACTTGTGGCAAAAGGATTTACACAAAGAGAAGGAGTAGATTACAATGAGACTTTTTCTCCAGTCTCATGTAAGGATTCCTTCAGAATCATAATGGCACTAGTTGCACATTTTGATTTAGAGCTGCATCAAATCGATGTAAATACGGCATTTCTAAATGGGGATTTAGAAGAGAGAGTCTACAGGAAACAACCTAAGGGTTTTATCATGAAGGGCAAGGAACATATGGGATGCCGCCTAAAGAAATCCATTTATGGATTAAAGCAAGCTTCACGACAGTGGTATCTAAAGTTTAATGAGACCATTAAGAAATTTGGTTTAAAGAGAATGTTGAGGACAACTGCATTTATGCAAAGTTTCAAAGTGGGAGATATATTTTCCTAATTCTGTATGTGGATCATATCTTGCTTGCTAGCAGCGATGTCGGTCTACTACTAGAAACAAAGAAGTTCTTGTCCTCAAACTTTGACATGAAAGATCTTGGTGAAGCTTCATATGTTTTGGGCATAGAAATTCACCGAGATAGACCAAATGGGGTTCTAGGACTATCACAGAAGGCATACCTAGAAAAGATTCTAAAGAAATACAGTATGCATGCGTGCCACACCAACTCCTATAGTCAAGGGCGACAACTTTGAAAATTTCAATGTCCCAAAAGTCAATATGAGATCGATCAAATGAAGCAGTACTAGATGCTTCGGCCGTTGGAAGCTTATAGTATTTACAAGTGTGCACTCGTCCTGACTTAGCTTTTATCACCGGGGTATTCGGTAGATATCAAGAGAATCCAGGCATAGAGCACTAGAAGATGGTAAAGAAAGCTTTGCGTTATGCGCAAGGCACAAAAGACCTCATGCTAACATATAGAAGGTCTGATTCCCTAGAGATAAGAGGGTATTCAGATGCTGATTTTGCGGGAGACAAAGACGATAGAAAGTCCACGACAAGATATGTCTTCACTCTCGCGGGAGGGGCTATTTCGTGGAGAAGCTCCAAACAGTCAATAGTTGCATCATCCACGATGTATGCATAATTTATACCATGTTATGAGGCAACGGGGCCGGCGATATGGTTAAAGAAATTTATACCCGACTTGAAAGTGGTAGATTGCATTGACAAGTCACTAAAGATGTACTGTGACAACGAGCCCGCAGTATTTTATGCTCACAACAACAAGTCGAGTAATGCTTCCAAACCAATAGAGATAAAGTATTATGTTGTGAAAGATAAGATCCAGGATCACACTATAAGACTCGAGCATATAAGGACAGAGGATATGCTTGCGGATCCGCTAACGAAAGGCTTACCACCCAATGTGTTCAAGGAGCACTTAGCCGGCATGGGTTTAAGGGAAAGTCTATGATTCCTGGATCATAAGAGGCCCAAAAGAAACATAATTTGTTTCAAAACAAGAGGTATATTGTAGCTGTCTGATTCTATCGGCAATTGAGCTGTGACGATGAAACATGCTCTATGTACCGAACTGTGATGAAATGAGTAAAGTATAAAGTAAAAAAGTAAAGTCGAGATTGATGACCCACAAGTATAGGGGGTGTATCGCAGTATTTTCAAGGGAAGTGAAACCCAATTTATTGATTCGACACAAGGGGAGCCAAAGAATATTTATTAGCCTTAACAGCTGAGTTGTCAATTCATCTACACCTGGAAACAATCTTGCTCACAGCAGTTTATCAGTAGCAATAGTTTTGTAGTAGGAAAAGTAAAGTAACAACAGTAGTAAAGCAACGACAGTAGTAGCAAAAGCAGTAAATAGTGGGATTCGAGTGCGGTAGGCATAGGGATGGATGGACGGGCGTTGCATGGACAAGACAATTCACATAGCAATCAGAACATAGGGCAACTGTAGATAAATAAGATAAAGCACCCAAGTACTAGACAATTGTAGGCATGTGTTCCATATATAGTCATACGTGCTCGCAATGAGAACTTGCACAACATCTTTTGTCCTGCCAGCCCATTTGCAGCGGGGCCTCTAGGGAACTACTGGCAATTAAGGTGCTCCTTTTAATAGAGCACCGGAGCAAAGCATTAACACTCCGTGAACACATGTGATCCTCACATCAAAGCCTTTCCCTTCCGGTTATCCCGATTTCTGTCACTTCGGGGCCATAGGTTCCGGACAACGACGTGCGTATACAACTTGCAGATAAGACCAAGAACAATACTATCATAATAAATCAATAACATGTTCAGATCTGAAATCATGGCACTCGGGCCCTAGTGACAAGCATTAAGCACAACAAGTCGCAACAAAGTCATAAAGCACTAATAAAAGATACTAGGCACCATGCCCTAGCAATCTGATGCTATTACATGAACGATCTCATCCAATCCCTACCATCCCCATAGCCTACAGCGGGGGATTACTCACTCATAGATGGGGGAAACATGGATGGTCGATGGAGAAGCGATGGTGATGACGATGGCGATGATCTCCTCCAATTCCCCGTCCCGACAAGGTGCCAGAACGGAGTTTCTGCTGCTGTTTCGTGGAATCTGGTGGTGACAGTGGAGCGGAACTCCTTCTGGAAAAACGTCGAACCCGCCATAGTTTTTAGATCAGAAGGCTCCTTATAGGCGAAGATAGAGGCCAAGGGGGTGCCTGGGGGGCCCACACCACCCCTGGCGCGGCCTGGCCTGGCCCGCGCCACCAGGTGGTGTGGCCACCCCAGGGCTCTTCTCCGTCTCGTATTCTGGCTCCTGGAGTCTTCGGGTGAAATAGGATTTTTGGCATATTTTCCGGGATTTTTCCTGATAGTTGATTTTCTGCACAAAAAGTAGACACCAAGGCAATTCTGCTGAAAATAGCGTCATTTCGCATTAGTTGCATCCAAATCACACAAGTATAGAGGAGAAACAATAGCAAAAGTGTTCGGGAAAGTAGATACGTTTTGGACGTATCAACTCCCCCCAAGCTTAGCTTATTGCTTGTCCTCAAGCAATTCAGTTGAAAACTGAGTGCGGTAAAAGAAATTTCACGAACACATTTGCTTCATATGATGTAAATATTCTTAGCAATGTGATCAACTACTTAGACAATTCATAATAAAGAGTATGCAACTGAGTCTACTTAATAGTCATTGCAAGCTATGAAGAGATTCTAACTCAAGAATAATAAGTAGCATGAAGCACGAACATAAGCAACATTACAATGCTCATAAAAAGGTATGATAGAGTGGTATCTCGCTTGCCTTTGATTATGAATGTCAAGGCACCTCTGAAGTTCAAGTGATTACTAGAAGTAAAGATATCAAGAATACAAGCATCAAAGTCATAACACAAGTAATCAAGTAATGGAACAAACATAAAGAATGACAACTATGCTCTCAAGAAGGTGCTCAAAGAATATGTGGAGACTCAACAAGTAGATGAAAAAGGTTTTGAGTAATTTGAAAGGCTTCCAAATGCTGAAAGTATGGTACTCATTAGCTTTGAGCTCTCATTGCCCCTATCATAGGCATCTTCAATATGGTTAAGGTGAAAGTGAGGTCCAATCTGAGTTATATGCTTGACAGACAATAAACTGAAAATCCCAAGTCCCTTGAGTACGAAAGCCACTCCTCATGCTACTCAACTTTAGTTACCGGTAAGTTCTTGTCATCGTAAGTATGTGCGTATCATTGAGAATCGCCAACGGGGTACCCCTTGCCCGATGATACGGAAGAATCCCCATATCAAAATGACAAGGCAAGCAGACAATGAGTATCTCAGCAATCTTCTTAATTACCATGGGAAAATGGTGCTTTTTTTCTCTCTTTCCTCTTTTCATAATTTTTTTTTCTTTTTCTCAATAGCTATCTCTCTTTTTTTATAAGAAGAATGCTTCATAGATATCATTATGGTTACGCTGCAGGTTTCCACCATGTCAGCATGGATTAGACCAGCGGCCCAGGCGTTTCTCTAACACACATACATAACTCCATGGACTTACAAGCTCCCCTTTTATTTCACACCGACGATGTCCGCAAACAAAAGAGCAAGGTATCAACTGGGTATATATTTACAAGTGTTGAAAGCGTTCCCCGTGACAGCACGGTTCTGCTAATCCCAGCCTATAATTTGCAAGCATATAACTTTCATGGAGAGTTCACAATGGTTCAGGTTTATTAAGTGCAGGAAAATAAAGTGTGCCATCAAGTTCGTGAGAGCTTTACTAACTAATTTTCCCATAACAAGCAAACATTTTATTCGGAAGAAAACAAGGCACATTGAATATGCACGGAGGTAGCAAATGATGCTAATGGATAGGTATGGTGGACACTTTGGAAATGTTTGGTTTAGGGAGTTGGAGACATGAGTAAAACACTCAGTGGAAGTGAAGGCTAGCAATAGTAAGGGAGCGACAAACGAGAGAGCAATAATGTCATTATCATGCTTGCAACAAAACAAGACTACTCATGACAAGAAAGTGATTCAAGATCCTCAAGGCAAAATAATTCATCAAGGCTTAATTGATTATTACAGTCATGATCATGCGTGAGCATGTGCCAAGTCAATCAAATGAAACATTCAGAGGTGGATACCACGGTGTCATACCAATTTAGGAATAGAGCAATGCAGGCAAACATTCATAAGACATGCTACAAACTATTAGCGAGCTGGAGCTAATCAAAAGAAAGCAAGATCTATTAAGCATCCAAAGAAAACATACACGCTACATGAACGGACTAAGCATGCCCACAGTGATGAGTATATGTACAAAAATGAAAACAAATAGAGTTCGTTACCAGCCTCTTACCACGCCTCAAGTTCTCATTAATCCTCATTATTGCTCTTCACTTGTGTGGCTTGAATAATAATATGAAACCAATATTCCACTGAGAACTGCCGAACCCTATAGCAAACTCACAAAAAACCAAAGAAGGATGACAAATATTTTTGGTTTTTTTGATTTTTAAACAAGAACCAAAAAGGGAAAAACAAAGCAAAATCTTTTTGGATTTTTCGAATAGTTCAAACAAAGCAAAAAGAGAAAAGAAAACCAAGGCAAAAAGAAGAAGCAAACCAAAGAGAAACAACACAAATATTTTTGGTCTTTTTGTGTTTTTAGATAGCAAAAGCAAAGAAGAAACAAAAACTAAAAAGAGAACGAAAACATGAATATACAAAGTACCGACGCAACATGATATGGAGATGAGTGCGGTGTCGGCGTACCTCTCCCCAAGCTTAGGCTTTTGTCCTAAGTGGGTATAAATCCCAAGCTGGCCAGGATGAAGTGTCACCGTGTATGACGAGGAAGTACCCTCGTCCTGGTGCGAGCTCGAGTACGTCCCTCCGTAGTGAGCGGAGTAATCGTAGGAGGGCACATCCTCCTGGTGCTGCTCGTGGAAACCCAGCAAGCGAAGCTGCTCGTCCACCTCCTCCTTGGAGCGCGACCACGGTCTCCTGTCAACACTAAACAAAGCAGGCTGTGGCAAAAGGATCTCCCTTTCATCCCCGTCAGTGAAAAGCATCCTATATACTAGATTGTTCAAATCAGAGGTAGCAGTGACAAAGTGATGAGTTTTCATGGCAACAAGGTCGATCCTCTGGGGTGCTAGCATAGCATCATCGGGATCCACTGAAAGACCTAATGCATTGACTACACGCGAGGCAATGATGCCCCCATAGATAGGCCCCCTAGCAGCTAGGCGGCGAGCAATAAGCGAGCCAAGATTGTACCGAGTATCAGTGTTAAGCGCAGCTGCAAGGAATGCTAAATGATAGTTGGAGATGTTACTAGTGTTCTCCCTACCCAAAACACTAGTGGCAAGATAATATGCAAAGTATCTAAGAGGAGGGAGTTGGATATTTCTTATCTTTCCACGTTGCGCCACGCGGTCATCATCATTGGTCACCCCTCGGTATAGCTCCAGCAAATCAGCGGGTCGCCCTTGAATTTTCTTCACGGTCCCTGTCATACGCACACCTACAATACTGCAAAATCTCTCTAAAGGCATGGTGATGGGCATATCATAGATTTTAAAGGAGACAGTAGATTGATAGGGTGTGTTAGTAAATGAGAAGCTCTCAACAAAAGTTTTGGTGAGCACAGCGTATTGTGCACTCTCATCTTGCATATAAGACGTCAAACCAACCCTCTCAATCAGTAGCAAGAAATCATCAAGAATACCTACAGCTTGCAAGAAAGTAAAACAAGGAAAAGAAGATGGGTGAGCGTCTCCATCATCCCTTTCACTGCCAATGCGTGTTGTAATGAGGTCTTCATTGTATGATGGCCTAGCTTGAGAGGCTGTCCTTGAGGGTCTCGACCTCCTAGGTGCATCACTCTCAAATATCTCTTCAAAAGTACAGTTGTTCATGTTTCTTATTCTGAAATTTAAACACCTATTAAACAAGTGATTGCAAAGTAAATATAATAAAGGATTCTACTCATAGGGACTTGCAAGAGGCCTAAACATGCATCAAAACTATATATCTAAGCATCAAACAAGCTTATAAGCTCTCATAACCAGTCACATACATCAACAAAATACTCAACATATAATCCACTAAACACAAATCTACTTGGACAAGGGGAGGAGTCACATACCAAGGAACAATTGCTCCAAATTTCAGCAAGAAAGATGGGATGAGCAAGGAGATCGAAGAAATCGAGAGCAAGCACAGAAAGAACGTGATTTTGAGCTATGAACTGGAGCTTACTCGGGAGAGAGAAGAAAGTGGCAGGTGAGAGAAGTAGTGGGGGGCCAGGGGTGGCCCACACCAGGGCATGGCGCCACCCAAGGCTGGCCGCGCCACCACATGGTGTGCCTACCTGGTGGGCCCCCTGGTACCTACCAGGTACTCCTCTGCCCCTTTTTTCATGTAAAAATTTAATATGAATTTTTTGGAATTTTTCGAGACACTGTTTTTGGGCAATTTTCAGAAATAGAAGAATGATTTTTCTGACAGACAATTTTTTTTCTTTTGGAAGCATGATGCAAGGACAAAACAAGGCTAGAACTACAAAAGTTCTAGCATGCAAGCAACTAACAACACAAAGAAAACTAAACGAAAACAAAAACTAAGATGCAAAGGATAGAAATGAACGGAGATAATCATAATGAAAACATTGTTTTGTTCAATGGAATCCTTTTGTTAGCAAGGTTGATCAAGTCTTGCTACCAAAACAATTGCATATGAGACAAAACTTTGTACTCCACTAATGATTATGTTACCTCAACCTTGATAGCAATGGTCCCAACCATAATAGTTTCAAATTTTTCTCTTGGTATGGGACAATATATTTCTCCAACTTGAATGCCTTCAACATGTTCAATTGAATTCAAGCCATAAGTCCTTTCAATCTTCTTGGGGAAATAGACAGTATGTTCCTTGTCATTAACATTGAAGGTCACCTTTCCTTGATTACAATTAATAACAACTCCTGTAGTATTAAGAAATGGTCTCCCAAGAATAATAGACATATTATCATCTTCAGGCATTTCAAGCACAACAAAATCAGTTAATATCAAGCAATTATGAGCCACCTGAACATGTACATCCTCACATATACCCATGGAATAGTGGTAGATTTATCAGCCATTTGCAAAGATATATCAGTTGGTATCAATTTTTCTAGTTGAAGCCTCTTACAGAGAGAGAAAGGCATAACACTAACTCCAGCTCCCAAATCACACAAAGCAGTTCTAACATAACTGTTCTTAATAGAGCAAGGGATAGTTGGAATCCCTGGGTCTCCAAGTTTCTTAGGAACCTTACCATTGAAGGAATAATTAGCAAGCAAAGTGGAAATTTCTTCATTAGGGATCTTCCTTTTATTCGAGACAATGTCCTTCATATACTTTGAGTAAGGAGGCAATTTAATAGCATCAGCCAAAGGAATTTGCAAGAATAAAGGCTTCATCCACTCACAAAACTTATTATAGTGTTCATCTTCCTTTGACTTGTGTTTCTTATCAGGGAAAGGCATAGGTTTTTGGACCCAAGGTTCTCTTTCACTACCATGTTTCTTAGCAATGAAATCTTCTTCGGTGTATTTAGTAGTCTTAGTGTGGTTTTCAGGTTCTTCTTCAACTTTTTCTTCATTAGGAACTTCATTTTGTTCATTACCACTTTCAGTTTCAGCATCAGAGATAGATGTACTATTAGGATCTATAGCAGGTTCAGAGGGTTCTACAACAGTTTTATGTTTCTTTTTTCCTTTTCTTACGAGTAGAACCACTATTTTCAGCTTGTTGAGAATCCTGCTCAATTCTTTTGGGATGCCCCTCAGGATATAGAGGATCCTGGGTAGCGGCACCACTTCTAGTTCTAATTTCATAAGCATGTTTTTCTTTAGCAGCATTAACTAGCAATTCGTTTTGCACTTTAACGAGTTGATCTATTTGAGTTTGAACCATTTGAAAGTGTTTAACAATCATTTTAACATCATTGAAGGTTCTTTCCACAATATCTTTCAACTCAACAATAGCTCTAGTGTTTTCCATAAGATGATTTTGCACCCTTTTATTAAAGTTATCTTGCTTAACAATAAAGATATCAAATTCTTCTAAGCATTGATCAGGAGGTTTCAAATAAGGGATATCACCTTCATCAAAGTGTTGGAGAGAGTGTACCTCAATAGTGGATGAGTAGGGAATAGGCTTACATAATTCTTCTATAGGAGGTAAATTCTTGACATCTGCAGCTTTAATTCCCTTCTCCTTAAGACATTTCTTAGCTTCCTTCATCACTTCATCATTTAATTCAATAACTCCCCTCTTCTTTGATGTTGGAATAGGCACAGGAATAGGTGGTTCAGGTTCAATTACTTCAGGTATAGCTTGTTTAGGAGGAGTCCAGTCTTCATAATTCTTGCTTATTTTAGCCATTAATTCCTCAGCTTCCTTTGGAGTCCTATTCCTGAAAACACAATCAGCACAACTATCTAGGTATGTCCTAGATTCTTCGGTTAGTCCATTATAAAATATATCAAGAAGCTCATTCTTAGGTAAAGGACTTCCAGCCTGTGCATGAATCAAAGCACAAAACCTTGCCCAAGATTCGGGCAATACCTCCTTTTCTCCCTATTTAAAATCAAAAAGTTCCTACAAAATAGCATGTCTAGCACTGGGAGGAAAATATTTCTGCAGGAAAGTACTAATCAAGCACTCAGGGCTATCAATAGATCCAGGAGGTAAATTACTAAACCATGTTTTAACTTCTCCTTTCAGTGAAAAAGGAAAAATCTTAGCAACAAAATAAGTACGCATCTTAATATCATCAGAAAACAAGCCACTCATAGTAGAAAGTTCATTCATATGTGTTACCGCACTTTCATTCTTAGTCCCACAAAAAGGTTCTTTCTCGACAATAGCTATGTAAGATAGATCGAGAGAGAAATCATAATCTTCATCTATAATGTTTATGGGAGAAGCAGCAAATTTAGCATCAAGAGATAATTTGGGTCTAATAGTACACCTCTCAAGGAGACTCTTAGCAGCGCTCCTATCATGTGTGTTCCTACATTCTTCAATAAACTCATCAGTCATCTCAACATAATCTTCTTCAGCATCATAACTCTTACTAGACTCAGGTGAGCTAACAGGTGTGGTAGTGTCTTCATTAGGAGTTTCGGTATTTCCAGCTATAGTTCTAGCAATCGTAGCATCTAGGAAAGGACCTAATGAACCACTTTTATCAAGCACAGTAGAAGCAACATCATAAGTATCAGAAGTTTCAGATTCAGTAGTAGTAGCAGTGTGTGTAGCATGTGTATGTGGTGGTGTAAGGAACTTACTCAAAACAGACGGTGAATCAAGAGTAGTAGAGGTGTTCAGAACCGTACCTCTTCTTGTAGTAGATGGTAAAATAGGAACCTTGCCATCACGAGACTTACCCATGATGGATGAGTAGTAGCGAACAATAGAGAATCCAAGTGAACTTGATAAATAAAGCTATGCTCCCCGGCAACGGCGCCAGAAAATAGTCTTGATGACCCACAAGTATAGGGGGTGTATCGCAGTATTTTCGAGGGAAGTGAAACCCAATTTATTGATTCGACACAAGGGGAGCCAAATAATATTTATCAGCCTTAACAGCTGAGTTGTCAATTCAGCTGCACCTGGAAACAATCTTGCTCACAGCAGTTTATCAGTAGCAACAGTTCTGTAGTAGGAAAAGTAAAGTAACAGCAGCAGTAAAGCAACAACAGTAGTAGCAAAAGCAGTAAATAGTGGGATTCGAGTGCGGTAGGCATAGGGATGGATGGACGGGCGTTGCATGGACAAGACAATTCACATAGCAATCAGAACATAGGGAAACTACAGATAAATAAGATAAAGCACCCAAGTACTAGACAATTGTAGGCATGTGTTCCATATATAGTCATACGTGCTCGCAATGAGAACTTGCACAACATCTTTTGTCCTGCCAGCCCGTTTGCAGCGGGGCCTCTAGGGAACTACTGGCAATTAAGGTGCTCCTTTTAATAGAGCACCGGAGCAAAGCATTAACACTCCGTGAACACATGTGATCCTCACATCAAAGCCTTTCCCTTCCGGTTATCCCGATTTCTGTCACTTCGGGGCCATAGGTTCCGGACAACGACGTGTGTATACAACTTGTAGATAAGACCAAGAACAATACTATCATAATAAATCAATAACATGTTCAGATCTGAAATCATGGCACTCGGGCCCTAGTGACAAGCATTAAGCACAACAAGTCGCAACAAAGTCATAAAGCACTAATAAAAGATACTAGGCACCATGCCCTAGCAATCTGATGCTATTACATGAACGATCTCATCCAATCCCTACCATCCCCATAGCCTATAGTGGGGGATTACTCACTCATAGATGGGGGAAACATGGATGGTCGATGGAGAAGCGATGGTTATGATGATGGCGATGATCTCCTCCACTTCCCCGTCCCGGCAGGGTGCCAGAACGGAGTTTCTGGTGCTGTTTCGTAGAATCTGGTGGTGGTAGCAGAGCGGAACTCCTTCTGGAAAAACGTCGACCCCCCCGAAGTTTTTAGGTCAGAAGGCTCCTTATAGGCGAAGAGAGAGGCCGAGGGGGTGCCTGGGGGGCCCACACCACCCCCTGGCGCGGCCTGGCCTGGCCCGCGCCACCAGGTGGTGTGGCCACCCCAGGGCTCTTCTCCGTCTCGTATTCTGGCTCCTGGAGTCTTCGGGTGAAATAAGATTTTTGGCATATTTTCCGAGATTTTTCCTGATAGTTGATTTTCTGCACAAAAAGTAGACACCAAGGCAATTCTGCTAAAAACAGCGTCAGTTCGCATTAGTTGCATCCAAATCACACAAGTATAGAGGAGAAATAATAGCAAAAGTGTTCGGGAAAGTAGATACGTTTTGGACGTATCAGAGATCAAGGGGGAGAATGTTAGGTTGACTCTCTTCCGGTCGATCCTAACGGATTGACCGACCCCTTATCCGCGCCCTGATCGGGGGCGCCCAACCCTCATATGGTTGGTGGGCCCCTGTGGCAGCGCTATAAAGAGGAGGTGGGGGCCGGGGCACACGTTACGAGATTTGACGCGCCGCCGCTCCCCCACCTACATCCCTACCGATCTAGGGTTCCTAGCGCGAGCCACGAGAAGCACCGCCGCAACCACCGCTTAGTCACCCTAGCCACGCTATCGCCGTCGACCTCTTCGCCATGGCAAACGCCTCTGGCTCGTCGAGCCAGAACGAAGGTACTTCCTCCTCTATCTCTCTGTAAAGGCAAAACCCTAGTACTATAGCATCTACCGAGAGCTTCTAGTCCTATCACATAATTCACATAATGCCAAATTATTCAGGGAAGATATCGAATATGTCGACAACTAAACAACTTATAAAACTACCAAGGTAGCGTCACACGTTCAACCAACATAAACAAATGAACATGAACCTAGATAAAAGAAACAAAGAGATACTCGGTTTCACTTACACCACGTAATCTGTTGCGGGGAAGCATGTGCATGACTGCTTTGCGAATCACTTCTGTTGGATCATTTTTCCATCTGGTCCTTGAGCCTTCTTTCCTTTAGATGTCCAATATAGTACCTATTAAGAAAAAACACGAAATCAACTTAAACTCAAATAAAGTAGTTAACAATATTTGCTAAAAAATTACTAACTTTGTGTGTCGGTAGTAGATCTTAATTAGTCATTTTTCTCCCTGTGACGCTGATATCTTTTGCATTAAGTACGACGCACATGTCCCCATTTTCCACATATGGTGCATAATAGCATAAGTAGGTTTTCCTTGCCTTGAAGGACAAGAGCGATCTGGGATGCCACAATGCCAGCCGTCCAAGCACCTATCATGTAGACAAAGTAACTTACCGTGTAACCATGTCACGCAACAAAACCCTCACAACTTCAACCAGCAAAGGAATTCGGACCTGGCCCTTTGCATCGAAAACACGCCATCGCAAGCCCTCTAAATTGATTCTTCTCAAACCTGCAAGTGCTTTCTATACTGTTTCGGAAAGTAAGCAGCTTACCAGAGCCAGTTCTTAAATTTAAGAGTAAAATGTAATGGTTGAGAAAGTGTCAAGTTAGTCCCAATTCTTCAAAATGCACACATGGGTCCTAAATCTGCTGTAAGTGACCACTGCTCGGTATATAGATTTAGGCCTTGTTTGATTCATAGGAATTTCATAGGAATTGTATAGGATTTGAATCCTATGGGAATTTTTCCTATGTAATTGTTTGATTCATAGGAACACATCCTATAGGAATTAATCCTATAGGAATCTTGTAGTGCAATTCCTATAGAAATGAAACATTAGATCAAACCTCATGGAAAAATTCCTTTGCTACATCAAACAAAATTTCTCTTTCCATAGGATTCAAGTTGGCATGCCATCTCAATCCCATGTTTTTTCTATTCCTATACTTTTCCTATCCTATGAATCAAACAAGCCCTTAACTAGTATAGGCTCAAAGGACCTAGATTCATATTCATTGGTTCAATTCAATCATAAGCAACTCAACTACAAAGGTTGGCAGCACAGAAGGATTTATACTTTACAGTTATACAGAGAACATAACAGAATTCTCCTCCCATTTTAGTTGTGTACATGTTTCACTCGATATAAATAAGCAAGATTACACACCATCATTCACATAAAAACCAGCTCGCAGCTCCAACAAAACAAACCGAACAAACAACTTAATTTTTTTACCATTTCACCGTCGTGTTACTGAACAGTTCTAATCAACAACATGTTAGCGTCCACTTGTCCCAGCTCAGCACCCAGCCTACGTTCTGGATGTTCATGCGCTCACAACCCAACTATAAGAAGAGAGCCCACTTCATCTCAAAAGCCCGGACTGAAAGGAGGAAGAAATCTCTCCCTTATAAGTTAGGTGTGGCTTCCTTCCGTATGCGAGGTGGGACTAAACTAGTGTAGTCTCCACCAGTCAACAACAGCCTAACATCCCATCCCCCTGAGAAGCCCCTCAGGAAGGCATGGCGATCGCTAGCTCTGATACCAGATGTTAGCGTCCACTTGGCCTAGTCCAGCACTCAGCCTACGTTCTAGACGTTCATGCGCTCACGGCTCAACTATAAGAAGAGAGCCCACTCCATCCCAAAAGCCCGGACTGAAAGGAGGAAGGAATATCTCCCTTATAAGATGGGCGTGGCCTCCTTCCGTAGGCGAGATGGGACTAAACTTCATGTAGCCTCACCGGTCAACAGTAGCCTAAGGGAGAGATTCCTTCCTCCTTTCAGTCCAGGCTTTTGGGATGGAGTGGGCTCTCTTCTTATAGTTGAGCCGTGAGCGCATGAACGTCTAGAACGTAGGCTGAGTGCTAGACTAGGCCAAGTGGACGCTAACATCTCGTATCAGAGCCAGCGTGCGCACCGCTATTAGGTGTGTGGTGATCTGCATCGCTCCTGTTTAGGAGGATGGGATGTCAGCACTCGAACGGGTGGCACGGTTGGGGACGGTCCGGTGGAGCCTACACGAAGTTTAGTCCCATCTCGCTTACGGAAGGAGGCCACACCCACCTTATAAGGGACAGATTCCTTCCTCCTTTCAGTCCGGGCTTTTGGGATGGAGTGGACTCTCTTCTTATAGTTGGGTCGTGAGCGCATGAGCGTTCAGAACGTAGGCTGAGTACTGGGCTGGGCCAAGTGGACGCTAACACAACAACTGATTATATGCCTAATCGACTAATCCAATCCACGTGGACCATTAACATTCCAAGTTTACCGCTTAGTATCCAAATATTTTGTCTCACATGTGCAGTTAGCTGAATCTATCAATCAAACCATATATGGACTACCCGTCTGCCAAATGGGAGGATCTCTACGCGTATAAGCAGCAGGTGATGTGGCCGGTACCGCCGCCGGCGTCGAGAATGGATTCATTAGGTTTTAGCAACGGCTTTCGAAAATTTTAAAGCGGACGATCGCGAGGGTTTAGGAATCAGGATGCCATTAACTTGGTAAGTGCCTGAGAAACTCACCTTCAAGTTGCCGGTAAAGGCCAGCGGTGCCGCAGCCATGTCACCCCGCCATGCTCAGTGCGGGCGGCGGCTTCTCTACCGTGTGAGGTGCAGGGAGAGGTGTGTGGCAGGCCTAGATGGTTCAGATCGGTTCGATGGCGTTCAGCTCTCCAAATTATTTGGCCTCAGCGGGCTATGAAATGGAGCTTCGACCGGTCATTCTTGAATTATGGGTCTGGACTTGATTGCGTATTCTACAGATTATTGCTGGAGCTTCTGTAGGATATTAGAAAGAGTTTCGGCTAGGCCTTTTTCTTCGTTGTATGTTTTCTTACGTGCAAGTGCAACGAGGGCATCATTACCTTTTTTAGTGAAATTCCACCAATTTTTTAATAATCATCAAACAGGATACACGTTTGCTTAGACTGATTCTTTTGAGAAAGAAAATTGCATTGTAGTGGTACCTCTATCCTAAAAGGGATACACGTTTAGATGGTTGTCAAATATTCCTCAAGAAAGCATGCAAGATGAGGAGCATCTGTTCTTTTCAAACAAGATGATTTCATCATAATTCCCCCTATCTAAATAACGAGCTGGTTTTCTAAGAAATCATACTTTCTTTAGATAGCGAGAGTTATCATGAAATCATCTCATAGTATGATTTCCACAAAAAACAGCTCAGTACTTATACATTTATCAAGACGATTTTAATCACCAATGTACACCAAGAGGATTTGTAAACCAGCTCAGTGTGCCCTTGAAGCAGAAGTAGTGCTGACCAGAACTACATACTCAGCAAGACAAGTTTAATTATGCATAACTCTATCATTGAACAGAGTATCACTATCCATAACAAAATACTGAGTATCAGCGAACTGCTCAGTATTTTACATTCATCAAGATGAGTTTAGTTATCCATCACAAACATCAAGACAGAAGCAAAAAGAGATAATTCCAGATTTTGAAGCAGCAGTACTGCTTCATAGGATACTTGGCAAGACAGTTTAATTATGCAGGACTTATCCATCACAGATATCAGTTAGTGATGCACGACTAAACAGCAGCTGGAAAAACAGAGGTAAAATAGCCTGCCCTGGAAGCAAAAGAGATGCTTCCGGGCTAGCATAAGTCGCAAGCAATCGGCTTCATGTTAGTCACAAAGACAACTTCAGTACAGCGCCTTGTCAACATCGTTGAAGTAGGGGTGCTCCATGGCCTTCTTCGCAGAGATCCGCTTCGCTGGCTCATACTGCAGCATTTTCTGCAAGAATCACAGCGAATTTAGAAAAGCGCGCCTCTTCTTTTATGTTTGCTTTGACAGTTTTGCCTAGGGATGCAGGCGGACAGTCCGCTGGACTAGGCGGACAATCCGCTAATACCAAATTGAGGTGCATGCAGGTGCATGTAGAATTAGAAAACTATACATGATTAGAAGGATTAGGAAATGAGGATGTTTTGGCGGACAGCCCGGGATGATTAGGCGGACGTCCGCCTGCATCCCTAGTTTTGCCATAACATTGGACACACGAGGATCCAGTTAATAAAAATGCTTACGATGATGACTAACCTCAAGCAGATCAATGCCATCGGCGTCGAGACTGGGAATTACAGAAGACAGCTTTGAGACATTCCACTGAGGGAACTCATGCCAGTTCGGGAGCTTGCCTACTCCTGGCCAGACCTCCTCATTGGGAGTGCCCAGCAACCTAGCATTCAAAAACCAAGATACACCATCATGGTCAACATCTGAAAGATATTCCCTACTAATGTCAGCGAGAAATACAAATAACAGAGGACAAGGCGTTGTACTGTACTTGAAAATGTGCAGGAGCTGCTGCACCTCAGAATCTCCAGGGAAAAGTGCAGTGGTAGTGATCAGTTCAGCTGCGATTTACAAGGAGTTCAGCATATCAATACAAGAGAGTTGAATTCTGAAGAAGTGCCCAATTACAACAGTCAGATAATCAAGTTCATCGTACCAAATATGCAGCCCACGGACCACATATCAACAGGCGTGGAGTAGTGGGTGGCGCCAAGAAGGACCTCGGGAGCCCTGTACCAGAGAGTCAGGATCTGCAAAGGAATTCAGACTGCGTCATGAACAGATAAAGGAAGGAGAATCATGCAGAATGAACCGTCAATCATCAGGCGCTAAAACTGCTAGTTGGAACTAGGCACCGCACCTCGTGTGTGTACTTCTTGAGAGGAACCGTGAAGGCACGGCTGAGCCCAAGGTCAGCGATCTTGAGCGCCATGGTCTTGCGGTCCATGAGCAGGTTGTGCGGCTTGAGGTCACGGTGCAGGACGCCGCGTCCGTGGCAGAAAGCCACGCCCTTGCAGAGCTGGTACATCAGGATCTGCACGCACGGCACCACCAGTTCACCGACCACCGATTCAGACACCGTTGGTACATTCAAACAAACACCTCGCGCGCGAGATCTGAGAAACGACCGAAAAACGAGACCGAGATCGGTGCGGGTACGGAGGGGAATACCTTGACGGTGTGGGCGGGGATCTTCTCGTGGTTCTGGCGGTGGCCGCGGATGAACTTCTTGAGGTCGGTGTCCATGTACTCGAAGACGAGGTAGAGGATGGTCTGGCCCTCCTTGTTCTGGCCCTGCTTGAGGTCGAGCAGGCGCACGACGTGCGGGTCCTGGGACAGCATCCGCAGCAGGGAGACCTCCCTGAGCGCCGTGGGAGGGACGCCCTCGTCGTCCTCCGGGAGCCGCGTCTTCTTGAGCGCCACGATCCGGCCCGTCGCCTTCTCCCGGGCCTTGTACACCTTGCCGTACGTTCCCTCCCCGACCTTCTCCAGCTTCTCGTACAGGTCCATCGCGCGCAGCTCGCCCCCGGTCGTCGTCGTCGACATCAGCGCGGGCGCCGCCGCCGCCCCCTGGTTCTCGTGCTGGAGGGTCGCCATCGCGCAGATCTGCTCCCTCTCTGTCTCTCTCGTGGGCTGTTGCTTTGCGGGATGGGTGACGGTGGATCGAAATGGGAGGTGCGGTGGGGGTTAGGGTTTGTGATTGACTGGGGGATCGTGGGGGAGATTTGTATGCGAGAGAGCCGTTCGAGCCTTTGATGGGCGGCGCTCCAACGGTTGCTTTTTGAGATTTCAAATTTCGAATTTTGAAAGGTGTTTTTTTTAAGGGTTAGGTGTTTTTTTTGTGAGAATTATTGTACGGGATCTGTGAGATCAGCACAGGTTCACACGAATGGGCCGTTGCTACTTTACAGGCCGTTATTCGATGACGGAGGAGAATGGTCCAGGCGTGGACAGCCCAAAGAGAGACTTATTCCTCATAATCCCCCAGAAATTAGAAAACCTGTTCTTCTAAAAAACAAATGGAGTATAAATCTGTGATGCAAGGAATACTGTACTCGAGACAAAATGTTACACCCTCCGATCCAAATTAGTTGACTTAGATTTGTCTAGATTCAAATGTATCTAGACTTGTTTTAGTGCTAGATACCTTCGAATCTAGGCAAAACCAAGTCAACTAATTTGGGTCGGAGGGAGTATAATAAACAGAATGGACAAACCATGTTCTAAATAAAATTAAAGATCCAAAAAAAAAACACTACGAAGGATCCAATGTTACAACTATCTCATGCTGGAGAAGCGAAAGTGGGAGCTAATTGAAAGATAGTGAATTGGGTGATTCAACAACCAAGGAGAGAATGGCCACATTTTAGATTAGAATTTGATTGTGGCGGACCAAGATACTTCGTGGAAACAAGAGAATGCCGATGCAAGACAAGGGAGTTTTAGGGTTTGCCTGTACACCGCCCAGTACGGTCCCACATGTACATGCCACGGTGAGGGCTATTCTCATCCTATCTAACAAGTAGGACGATCCCGGAACAAGGGCATCGTTTTGCCAAACCTAGATCAACAATATGGTATCAGAGCAAACCTATGACCTTATATCCAAGCCAATCTGCCGCTGCCACAAACCTACGACCTTACGTCCAAGCTGTGGCGCCCTGCAAAAACCATTACTAGAAAATCGCGTTGTTTTTTACATTGCATCATCATGACCGCATGATCATGTCATCATGCCACATTGCATTTGAGCATCGTCATGTCATCATGCATTTGTTTGTCTAAAACTATTTTCGAAAAGCTTACTTTGTTTTCTAAATAGTGCCCGCCTTTATTTCAAATCAAAACCAGGGTCTCCGGAATATTTGGTTTGTCTAAATACGGTTTGCAAAAGCCCGTTTTAATTAAATAAAATTTTCCAGTTGTTTTAGGAGGCAGCCCGCCAGGCCCGAAAGCCCGGCCGGCCACCTCCAAAATTCCTAAAACTATCCAAACCTAATCTACCCAGCCCCCTCCACCTCACCTCAGCCGCCTGACTCCACTCCCTCACCCCAGCCGCCACCTGCTGGCCACCTCACCTCACCTGGGCACGCCACCCACTCCCCCTGCCGCCTGCCGCCTGCCTGGACCCGCCACCGACCGTTTTCCCGCTCGCGCGCGCGCCCCCATGCGACCCGCACGCAGACAACCGCGTGGCCCCACGCGCCCCCCATCACGCGCACCCCGCGCCCCCTCCTCTCTTCCCTCGCCTCACCCTCTCGCCTCACCAACCGCCCCACGTACAGCGCCGCCGCCCTCCACTGCGCGTCTCGCTCGCCCACGCCTCCTTCCGCCGCCGCGCTCTCCTTAGGTCTCCGCCGACCCGCGCTCCGCTCACCGTCGGGGCCGACCTCCCCTCCTCTCGCAGTCCTCTTCCCCTCGCCGACCTTCTTCACCGACCCCCGCCGCCTCGCGGGCTCCCCTTCGCCGGCCCGCACCGCCTCCTCCCCAGCCCGCCTTCGGCCGCCGGCCAGTGGCCCCGCCTCGCCGTGGTCTCCTGCCTCGCCTCCCTCCTCTGCCTGCAGCTACCACCGCTGCCGGCGCGAGATCCCGCCTCCACGTCGCCATCGGAGCCACCGCCTCTCCCGCGTCTCTCTTCTCTGCAGCGCGCGAGGCCGCCACCGCTCCCGAGCTCGTTCGCGGCCTCTGCTCCACCGGCACCCAGCGCCGCATGTCGTGCCGCCCTCGCCCGCCGCCGCCGCCGCTTCTCCTCTCCCACGCCGGCCTCCTCCTTCCATCGTTCGGGCTTCGCCTCTGCCGCGCCACGTCTCTCCTATGTGCTAGGTTGTTATCCGGTGTTGTCCTGATGCTTGTGTGTGGGGTTGGCCCTCTATCTGTACTCCCAGGGAAGTTTCCTATGTACCAGATCGACTAGCGACAAGATACGTCAAGTTCGTTTGTTGCCGATGCCACGATGACCACCGGTATTGGATCCAAGATCCACCTCCCGGACTCGAAGCCCAGTTGCCGGATCCGATGGCCGAGACCCGAAGATTTCACGGCACACCAAGATCTTCAACGCGGATCCGTACATCTTCGCCTTGAAAACCAAGACCTTCTTCACGCATCGTCGAGACCCGAACCCGAAGACCACATGCGACAAGTACTCCTTCCCGGATGTGATGCCCGAGAACCCGGACGCCAAGGTCGTCGACACGGATACGCCAAGTACTTCCACGAGGACGACAAGCACTTCACCCCAGGTGCCAAGACCGACTCGATGGCGTGGACCCGACAAGATCTTCGCGATGACAAGGTCGACACCGACCCGGGCGAATCAGATGCGCCCCGATGCCAAACCAAGTCCTTCTTCCCGGATGCGACAAGATCTACTTCCGTTGTCCGAGACCGATCCCGTCGAGGCCTGTCGAACCCCGAACCCCCGGAACCCAAGTTCGCCGAACCCTAAATGTGATTCCCTATCCGAGACCCCCATTATTTTCATAATATGACATTATCGACTGTCGCATATTAAATTGTTCATCTCTGCATCATATCATAATCATGCCGGATCTTCTGCCCTAGTATTAAATATTGCATCCGGTGTTTGTTTTAGTGCTTTGCTTCTTCGCGGATCAGGCCGATGAGTTGATGCGAGTATCAATAAGTTCTTCGGTTATGATCCAACGGCAGTGTTTCCCAGGCGAGCATCTCTCCCCCTTCTACCTATTTTGCATTTATAGTCTTTATTTCCTCCTGTTGATCTATTTCTATCCGTGTCGCGATGCTTTAGTTTCCGTGCACCAGTTATATCCCGTGCAACCTCTATATTGCCTTGGACACCTCTTATTACCTGTGTTTGGTAGATACCGGTCCTTGCGAGTCGTAGTTGCTTGCTCAGGTGCGATCTCGTGTTGTCAAGTACCCCAGTTGTTGGAATGCTGGCAGTTGTTAATGGTGGAGATGTTTATTGGTGGAGATGATCATGACTTTAATTACAACTAAGAAAATGCTAGATATAACTAATGCAGAGGCATCGGTGGGCAATAGATGTTATTTGGTTCTTCCACGCTCACTTGTGTCCCGTAGGACCCCGAGTACTTGATACCTGTTCCTTGATTTTTCGCATTATCCACATCCGAGAGGCCTTATGGACCCCCCTGAGCTAGAGATTGATTCATTTCTATTTCTTGGGGCCACAAGTAGTTTGGGGCTTTATTACTATTCTGTACCTATGCCATGCTTTACTGCTTTATTTAAGATTGTGCGTGGAGCACCTGTACTGTTTTGGAACGTGGAATGTTTTTGCGGTATCGACAAGCCCAGTCACACTTTCGGGTTCCCAGTGGTTTACAGCCATTGACACAAACCCTGGGTCCGTTCCGGAGCCGGCCAACTTCGTTGCGGGTAGCTTAGTAGGGTGGCCCCCTGAAATATTTTATGAATCCTGTGATCACTTTGTTGTGAATGCCTCGTTGGGTTTTGAGTTGGTTTTTCCGAGGTTGATCGAGTGTGTGTTGCTATTTGTGCACGCCTGCAGGGTAAAACTTTCTGAAAGCCGTGTCCGCGATTATGGACGACTTGGAGCACAGTATCTCGATCATAGACAAGCATAACTAAAGTAGTGCTATAAATTTGACTTAATATGTGACTAGTAATTAGCTCAAGTAGAACGGAATGGAGAATAAAAATGCCAACAACTGGTGGATCTGTGGTGAGCTATGTCATACTATACCTGCCTAGTAAGTATTGCAACTCCAATGGAATGGGATGAAAGTGCCAACAACTGCTAGGTTTTGGGATTTCTCAGGACAAAGATATCTGGCTAGTAAATGTTCCAACTACAACGGAATGATTAATTAAAACTGCCCACTACTTATGCTTCAGGATGACTCATGCTATCTATATCTGATTAGTAATTGCTGCAACTATAATGGAATGAATAAAACTATCAACTGTGTGAGTTCCTTGGTCCGACTTCCTCGTTTGGTCTCGAGGGGGAAATACCAGGATGGGTTTGTTTGGTGTTAGCTTCAGGTTGGATCCGAATAGGTCTTTCCTACCCCTCTCTGATAACCGCCAGATGTCTCGAGTCTCTATAGGTTGTTTAGTGTCGTTGCGCTGCCGCTTCAGCCCACCATACCTATGTAGGCGAGAGCCGCCGAATTCTAGCCTCGCCGTGTACTGGCCTCAGTACTGACGCTCCTTTTTTTTCCTTTGCCCTTTATCGGCACCCCTTTTGTTTTAGCAGGTTTGAGATCTACGTCGTTAGCAGGGTTACCCTTCCGGCTTGGCCTGGGCAGGGTTATGGACGCCATTGGTTATTCTTCAGGGCTCTTAGCCCCATTTGCATCTTGTCCGTAGTCGGACGCTCTATCGTTTCAAGGTGATTTGGATCTTTGTATTGTATATCTGTATTCTTGACGCATGGAGTCGTTGATGTATATAAATCTGTCTGTGGGTCCCATCGAGGACTGATGTGTAATGGTATTACTTCATTTTCCACCCGCATGAAAGTGCTTGGTGGGCATCCTTGAATCGTTTCTATGCGGGCTTGGCAGAAATCGCTAAAACTTGCATAGGGTCGATTTGAGGGTGTTACACAAGCCAATATCAAAGCCGTAACCACAGTTCTCATCTGTCATCGCCACACCAATCCAAAACCCAAGCCACCACCGTAGATCTGATATGCGGCCGCCTGATACGTTGCTAACGTATCCATAATTTTTGATGTTCCATGCTTGGTTTTATCTACTTTCTTATGTTTTGTCCACAATTTGGAGTACTTTTCATATGATTTCTTGGACTAACCTATTAACAAGAGCCACAATGCCAGCTACCTATTTTCTGCTGTTTTTGGTTCCAGGAAAGTCAGAAAATGAATATTCTCGGAATTGGACGGGACAAAAAAGTCGGTTTTTCAACGAGGGACACCCGCAGCCAGAATACGAGACGAAGAAGGGCCAGAGGGCGGCCACACCACCTGGCCACGCGGCCAGGCCTGGCCCGCGCCAGGGGGTGGTGTGGCTAGCCCAGGCACCCCCTCGGCCTCTCCTTCCGCCTATAAGATGCCTCTGATACAGAAACCCTAAGCACCCGATCAAAATTCCACGAAAGAGTCTGTAGCCGCCGTCATCTCCATCCCTAGACCGGGAGGGATTTGAAACTCTTCCTGGCACCCTGTCGGAGAGGGGAATTCACCCTGGAGGCCTTCTTCATCATTATGCAAGCCTCCGGTGTGATGCGTGAGTAGTTCATCTCTGGACTACGGGTCTATGTAGTAGCTAGATGGCTGGTTCTTCTCCTTTGTGCTATCATGTTTAGAACTTGTGAGCTCCGTTCATGATCAAGATCATCTATTTGTAATCCTACATGTTGTGTTTGCGGGGATCCGATGGATATTGAGATGCTATTTCAGATTGATTATTGATTCTATCATGTCTTTGTTATTTGTGATCTTGCATGCTTTCTGTTGTTAGTAGCTATCTTTGCCAAGTAGATGCTAGCAACTCCAAGAGTTAGTATTTATGCTCGATAGTAGGTTCATGCCTCTAGTAATCTGGGGAAGTGACAGGAATGTCTAAGGTACTAGATGTGCTGTTGCTACTAGGGAGAAAACAACAATCCTTTGTTCATAGAACAATCGTATTGTTTACTTGACACACAATTCATAATGCAATTATCCGTTGCTTGCAACTTAATACTGGTGGAGGTTCGGACGATAACCTGAAGGTGGATTATTAGTCATAGATGCAGTTGGATGGCGGTCTATGTGTAATGTTGTAATGCCCAATCGAATCTCAAAGGAGTCAAGATGAGTAGTATATGCGTGTATGCTTTCTCGATGTTTGTCAATTGCCTCGTTGTAATTTGTTCACCCAGCATGTCATCTATCTTAAGGAGAGGCACCACTAGTAAACTATGGACCTCAGTCCTTTCTTTTACTATCAATCTACAATCAACTGTCTACTGCTTTGTGTTTACTTTCTGCAAACTATTACTTTCTTCCACTTGATACGTTTAATCCTTTGTTTTCAGCAAAACCGGTGAGATTGACAACCTCATCGCAAGTTGGGGGAAGAGTTTTGTGGTTGTGTTATGCAGGTCTCCACGTTGCTGCTGACGCCGATAGTGCGCCCTGCCAAAGTCCAGCTAGCTACACCTTTGGGGTGTTTCCTTGCGCCTACTAGATTGATAACCTTGGTTTCATAACTGAGGGAAAACTTGCTGATGTGCTCATCATACCTTCATCTTGGGGTTCCCCAATGAGCTCGATATATTTTGGGCCATCACCGCCACAACATAAAATCACGACCACAACCTACGATCAGCAATCTTGTTGACACTGTAGTTTCTTATACTACCGCCGCATCAACCAACGACCACGACATGATGAACTCTTCCTCGATGGCTATTGTCGCAGCATCCCTCTTGTCTCCTCCATCGCAGAAGCTCACACGTGGGAACTTCCTTTTTTGGAAAACCCTCGTGTTCCCTGCCCTTCGCGACGCTCGGGTCGTCGGCCTCCTCGACGGCTGTAACCCTGCTCCTAGAACTTTATGATCATGCATCCTCCGACAAGAAGAAATATGTCCCAACTCTGAATGTGCAGACCGGGTCACACGTGATCAAGCGGTATTGAGCTACCTGTTGAATTCCTTCTCCCCTGATATTTTGGCACATGTTGTTGATCTTGAAACTACAGGAGATGTCTGGGTTTCCATCACCTCGATGTTCTCTACCCAGTCCATCTCCAAGATCAATCATCTGCATGGTTCTCTCAACACCACAAATAAGAACTTCCTCACTGCAGCTCGGTTTTTTGCCAAGATGAAAGGGTGCAGTTCTGAACTTGTCTCTCTCGGCAAGGAGGTGGATCAAGGCAAGCTCGTTGGCTACATCATCAATGGGATTGATGGCTCATACAACAGTGTCATCTCCATTGTACATGCAAACCCTAAAACTACCCTTGATGAACTATATAACCAGATTTCTGCTCCTGATCTCCGTCAGACTATGCTTTAGGCGGATGGTGACACCTTCACCTCTTCTGTCAACCTTGCACGCAGAGGCTGTGGAAACTGCCCTAGTAGTGGTAACCGTGGCCATGATGATCACCACGGCTATCACGGCAATGATGACTCCCACGACAATCGTTGTGGCAACGATGATGTTGGTACCATGGTCATGCTGATAACCGTGACGGCGGCCGCTGTGATGATGGTGGACAGATGAGGCGGTGTGACGACAACCGTCGCCGTGATGATTGGCGACATGGTCGCCGTCACGATGGTGGGCGCCGACAGGATTGTTCTCCTACACGCTTCATCGACGTCACATGCTAGATTTGTAAGATCCATGGCCACCCAACAAGCGTCTGTTGGTGGTGCTATCAGGACAGTGATGACTCCAACGACAACACCGACCAATGTCGCTTCCTATGGAGTTGATACCAACTGGTATCCCGACACTAGCACCACAGATCATGTTAGTTGAGAAAGCTCACCACCAACGAGAAGTACACTGGACGTGAACACGTTCACACAGACAATGCATGGTATGCAAATAACTCATGTTGGTCATTCTGTTTTGCACACCTCAATAGTTCTTTTCTCCTATAAATATATTACATGTCCCTAGCACTTCAAAAGTCTTCTATCCATTCACCGATTTACTCTTGATAATGACCTATTCATTGAGTTTCACCCCTTTTTTATTAAGGACCGGGCCACACAATGAACACTATTTAAGGGTCCTAGTCTCTACCCACTTGTGCCTATCTCTAGTGGGTCTTCGTACAAGCAAATTTTTATCACAATAAAGCTGTCATCCTCTACATGACATCGTCGTTTAGGCCGCCCCTCCTCCTTTGTGGTGCAACAAATTCTTAGAAAGAATGAACTTTCTTATACTCTAGAAATAAATTCTTATGTTTGTGATGCATGTCCGCTAGGAAAAATTCATAAACTTCCATACCCTATCCCACTAGTGTTTTCTGATGTATGGGGTGTTGCTCCTGTTTCTGTTGGCAAACATTCATACTATGCGAGTTTTATTGATGATTTTAGTAAATTTACTTGGATATATTTGTTGAAAAAGCATTCTGATGTCTATCAAGTCTTTCTTAATTTTAAACAATTTGTTGAGTGCATGTTTGAAATAAAAATAAAACTATTCAAACTGATTGGGGTGGTGAATATGCAAAACTCAACAGTTTCTTTCAGAAAGTTGGCACATCCCATCATGTTTCATGTCCTCATGCTCATTAGCAAAATGGCTCAGCTGAGCGCAAATACCATCACATAGTTAAAGTTGGTTTATGTCTTCTTGCTAATGCTTCCATACCTTTAAAATTTTGGGATGATGTCTTCCTCACTATCACCTTTCTCGTAAATTTGATGCCTAGTAAGGTCATCAATTTTCAAACTCCTGCAGAATATCTCTTGCATACTAAGCCAAATTATGACTCTCTCTCTGTGTTTTTGGTTGTGCCTGTTGGCCCAACCTTCGACCATACAATAAGCACAAACTTGCTTTCCGTTCTACACGCTGTGTCTTTTTGAGGCTAATGGAGTTAAATGCTTATATCCAACTACTGGTAGAGTTTACATCTCTCATGATGTCATTTTCGATGAGAACGTTTTCCTTTTTGCATCTCTCCATCATAATATTGGTAAACATCTTCGTGATGACATCTTTTTACTTCCTCATGACACTCCTACTGAAAATTTCACTATTAGGGATGCACAACCTGATGATCACATGCCTTTGCCTGTCATACCAATTGTCACTAACCCTGGACAGGTTCTCCCTGACCGGACTGCTGATGATGCTAGTGCATCGAATGAGGAACGCACACAAGAAAATCTCACAGAAAACGGTGAAGAAACGGAGACAAACAAGCAAGACATACAGCCACCCCGTCGCCGCTACACGACACGGGCGCGCGATATGATGCTGATCCGCGATTTGCCTCCGATGTGTCACCTGGCAATCTAGAGACTGATTCCGCCCCCGCTACGTTGCCACGTCCCTCTGACGCTCCACAACACACGACAACCCCGTCCCGACACACGTGGTCGCTCTCTCTATGTCTGTCCACTCCGCATCAGACACCTGGCGACCGGGCCCTCGAGCTGCCTCCGTCGCAGACCCGTGTGTGGTCCCTGACTCCACCCCGAGCCTCTCCACGCACAACACCTAGCCAGGTGCTCCATGACACCAATGTGACGCATCGGTCATTGTCTGCTGGCGAACCATCGGACGAGGTCTCCAACAAATCCGACAAGGATACATCACCTCCGGTCGGGTCCCGTCCCAGCTATCCTTTTGTTGTGGCCAGATCCTCTGTGCCGCGTCACCCTCCAAGTTCCCATGCTGCACCTCCGCCACCATCCAAAGTGGTGGCAAGCAATGCATGAAAAGTATGATGCACTCATGGCAAATAAAACATGGCACTTGGTTCCTTCCAGCTCCAACCGAAATCTGATTGAATGCAAATGGGTATACCGCATCGAACGTCATTCTGATGGCACCATTGATAGATACAAAGCTCGCCTTCTTGCAAAAGGTTTCAAGCAAAGGTACGGCACTGATTATGAAGATACGTTTAGTCTTATTATCAAAGGAGCCACTATTCGTATTGTTCAAGCGGTCTCAGTTTCCAAAGGTTGTCGCCTTCCACTGCTAGATGTTAAGAACATGTTTTTACATGATGTTCTAGAACAGAAGGTTTACATGCGTCAACCCCTTGGTTTTGAAGATCCCAATGCCCCAATCATATTTGCAAACTTGACAAAACTCTTTATGGTTTGAAACATGCCCCTCGTGCATTCCCTCTAAGATAGATACATCCTTGTTTCTTTATCACAAGTCAGATATTATTAGTTATCTTTTGATCTATGTTGATGGTATTATTGTGCTAGCTCTTCATATGAGGCTATTACAACATTGCTTAAGGATCTCAATGTTCACTTTGCCATTAAGGATCTTGGTGACTTGCATTATGTCCTAGGCATCAAAGTAAATAAATTCTCCAATGGTTTGATTCTTAGTCAAGAAAAATATGCATCTGATTTACTTTCCAAAGTTGGTTTATATGGTTGCAAAGTTGCACCCACATCTCTATCCTCCATAGAAAATCTATCTCCGACTGAGGGGAAGCCACTTGGTCTAGAAGATAGCACAAGATATAGAAGCATGGTTGGTGCCCTTCAATATCTCACTTTGACACGCACAAATTTGTCATTTTCTGTGAATAAGCTTTGCCAATATTTGCATGCACCACTCACATCTCATTGGATAGCTATAAAGAGTATACTTAGATATGTCAGTGACACTATTACACTTGGTATAAATTTTTGAAAATCTCCATCCACTTTGTTAAGTGCCTTTTCAGATGCTGATTGGACAGGATGCCTTGATGATCACCGCTCCACTAGAGGTTTTGCTATATTTTTTGGACCAAACTTAGTCTCCTGGAGCTCTAGAAAATAACCAACCATCTCAAGGTCAACTACTGAAGCATAATATAAGTCTCTTGCCAATTCTACAATTGAACTTATTTGGGTTGAAGCTCTTCTCAAGGAACTTGGAATAAAATTGAGAGAAAAACATATCTATTGTGAAAACTTAGGTGCTACCTATTTGTCTGCAAATATAGTGTTTCATGCTCCTACTAAACACATTGAGATTGACTTTCCTTTTGTTCGTGAATGAGTGGCAAGCAAACAATTGGAGATCAAATTTTTTTCATGCAAAGATCAAGTCGATAATGGTTTTTCTAAAGCACTTCCTGTGACAAATCTTCATGAGTAACATGAGCTGTTAGAGATGTAATACAGATAAGTCTACCATATTGGTACGGTGTAGTACACCGTCCAATATGGTCACACATGTACATTCCACGGTGAGGGCTATTCTCACCCTATAGCACGTAGCACGAGCCCAGAACAAGGGCATTGTTTCTGTCAAACCTAGATCGACAATAGGAAGCAGGAAAATGGTGATGAGGGTAGGAACGGTGTGGTAGGAAGAAAATGAGGTGTGTACACATCGACGCACCAGAGCCTCTTGCATATATTATTTGATTTCCATGTGTATATGTGATAAATGAGATGTATATTTTTTAATCTTCTCTTGGCCGTCTGTTAAAATATGTTGTTATACTTTGTCCGTCAGTTTGTAACTTTTGGATGAATTGTGTGGTGCATGCAATTCAATATGGTTTCTGAGAACATAGGTTACCACCTTGGTATTCAAAACATCACATGTCTTAGACACTCATGCTAGCACATCATCAAAGTCTTCAAACATTTGATGTTCTAACCAAACTAACCAGCATTAGCTCTTGGTGCTTATTTTCTCGATTCTTGTAAAAGTAGGGAGATAACTTTGTTGTAGAAGCTTGTCTTGAATCAGTGCTTGTCGGTTGAAACCTAGAACAATGGTAGATACTAGTGACACAAAGATGTATCCGGGTTTTGGTCTCCAATGCGGGTAGCCGCCCTCCATTTGCCTTGCTATTCTTTTCCTCATAGTATCATAAAACATTGCAATGGTGGATTCGGTGACTAAATACAAGCCCTTTCACTGTCTGGAACTTGATGGAGATGTGTGGCTTCTATTGTGCTTGATTTTCATTGTTGCCTCTGGTCCTATATATGCTCCTTGCCTTGAGCCTCAAGTAGACACCAATGTGATACGGTAAGGAGATATGATACCGAACTAAGGAAGCACCTTGGTCAAGTAGGTACCATATTTCACGCGGTATTTTTCTTATCTATGCAAGAGGTATTCTTTTATAGGAAAGTTAGGGTGTTGTAAAAGATTCCCTGGTAAGTTGTTTGGTTGATCTATCTAGACAAGTATATCGTGTCTATTCACTGCCACTAGGGGAATTTAGTGGTGGTGGATAAAGATATGGAGAACAGAGGATGGAGATGCAAGGAAGGCATGTAGGCAAGTGGGTGAAGAAGGCGGGGATGGTGCGTAGGAGGAAGAAAAGGTGTGCATTCTTTTTAAAAGTGTATCTAAAACACTAGCATGTGCATCAATCGATGTACACATCCGTAGCGATGTATACATTTATCAATTTGATTTGTATAGTTTGTTTTCTATGTTCTCTGTGGAAGTTCTATTGCGTTCTTGTGACAGCACGGTGAAATTCTAATGTGATTCTTGTAAATCATAAAGGGCTAGTGTCAGAAAATTGTAAACAAGCCAATTTGATGCAGGGTTCAATAAGAACTAGCTGCGCACGCACGCTTCGCCGTGCCGCCTACCGCATGTTGTCACATGGCATGTGTTGTCTGGTGCGGCATAATGTGGGCATTTTGGTTGTGTGTTAACGGTGGCGGTGTGCGTAGTGCTGAGCTGGTATAGTAACAGAGCATAGGATGCAAACAACACATAAGCGTACACAATACACCCCAGCTCAAGAGATTTATACTAACATACTTGCATGCCAACCTCAATAGCCCTTCACATTCATCTACATAGAGACTACTATACGGACATGCCAATCATAACAACACATTAGGTTTTGCCACATAAATACCATACATACACTCTCCATAAAAACGATAAGTGCATGCCCTTCTGCTACACATTAGGAACACACATTATTCAAACGATGAGTGCACACCCTTCTGCTACAACTCACTCCAACGGATGTGAGATTACTTTTTTTTGGAAATGGGCGCTTTATTATTATCCATAATGTTTACACCCGGCCTCTGCATAGCTAGGATGCACACAACCGATCAATCAAAGAGAAAGTAACCAGGACAAAAGTATCAACATTACAAGAATGATAAAAAACGACGGCACACGTCGATCTAAGGCAGGTCTATCCGCACGTCACGCTGCCATCCATGTCGGGAGAAAATATCCCTCGCCATGGCCTCCAATTGCGTACACCCCGCCACAAACAAATCGCGAAACTCCATACATTGGAGAGTAGTCCATGATCGTAGGATAGCCGTGGCTCGATATATCACCTAAAGATAAGAAGACACAATGTTATTAAAAATCTTATCATTTCTACATAGCCAAAGCGACCAAATAATGGCAAGTGCTCCCACCCTAAATAAAGTCCCATATTTATCGTGTATCCCGTGCAACCAATTACTAAATATGTTGGTAACCAACGTGGAGGAGATAAACCAGAGGGTACATGGATGATTGACCATATAGTACGAGCAAATTTGCATTGGAAGAATAAATGCAGAATTGTCTCATTATGATGACAAAAAACACATTGTGTACTTCCTTGCCAATTCCTCTTAACAAGATTATCCTTTGTGAGGATGACCCCTTTACGAAGGTACTAAGCGAAAATCTTCGTTTTAAGTGGTATTTTCATGTTCCAAATGTTAGAATTATCAACCACTGGAATATCAGGTTGGATCAATGCTCTATATAATGAGTCAACAGAAAATTTACCACTCTCCAATAGTTTCCATTTGAACTCATCCATCCCCTCAGACAACTGTATCGTGGATAATCGTAATACAAGATTGTTCCATGATACGAGTCTAGGACCTAAGACACTTCGTCAAGACACATTAGGAGGATCAGATCCCAATACTGTGGAGAGGGTATCTCCTTTGTGCCTAACAATCGAGTATAGAGTTGCGTATTGTTCGCGAAGAGAAGTTTGGCCAAGCCATTTATCTTCCCAGAACCTAACCTGTGATCCATCTTTAATATTGAAAACACCAAAGCGGAAGAAATGTTTTTTGGACGCCATTAGTCCAGCCCAAAAAATGTAAATCACCGGGTTTCCAAACCACTTGAGACATAGGTTTGGATCCAATATATTTCCTCCATAGAATGGTTTGCCAGACACCATCTTCTGATAGTAGTTTGAAAATCCATTTACCAAGAAGCGCGGTGTTTTTGACTTGCAAATCATGTATGCCCAGTCCACCATATTCTTTTGTTCGACAACCCACATTCCATCTGGTCAGTCCATATTTCTTTTTTTCACTATCCCCTTGCCCAAAGAATCTTGATCGGAAATAATCCACTTTCTTCAAGACACCTTTCGGCAGTTGGAAAAACGAGATCATATACAATACCATGTTGGTGAGTACTGAGTTTATGAGGACCAGTCTTCCACCAAGGGATATCAATTTACCTTTCCAACTATTAAGGCAATTTTGTAGTCTTTCCTCAATGATTTTCCATTCAACAATCATGAGACGCCGATAGTGGATCGGTATTCCCAGATAGTTGATTGGAAATTGCCCCTGACTACAGCTGAAAAGTTCAGTATATAGTGATGGGTTCGTAGCATGGAAAACAAAAAAAATCTACCGCAAGAACGAACAAAACCCAGATCTAATCTAGATAAAAGCCAAGATCTAATCTATTAGACATGTGCAACGAGATAGATAGGAACTAACTCTTGTAGATCCGAAAGCGTTAACGAGATTAGATCTCGTGGTTGATGTAGTCGATCACTTGCTGATCTCAAGATCGTGTGGACGATCCTTCCGGCGTCGCGTTCCGGCAGCGCTTCCGCAGTCGGTCAAGTGGACGATCCTTCTGGCGCCGCGTTTCGGCATCGCTTCCGCAGTCGGTCAAGTGGACGATCCTTCCGGCGCCACGTTTCGGCAGCGCTTCTGCAGTCGGTCACACGTGCGGATTCGAAGCAGACCTTCCTCTCCCCGTTCCAGCGAGCATCGGAGGTAGTAGATCTTCTCCACGGAATCCCAGCAGCACGACGGCGTGGTGGTGGTGGTGGAGTAGAGAATTCTGCAGGGCTTCGCCTATGCCTGTGCAGAAGAAAGGTGGAGGAGAGAGGCGGCAGAGATTGGAGTTATGGGAGCAGAGCCAAGAGGGGGCGCCCCTGCCCTTCTATTTAAGGGGGGAGGGCGCCTTGGGGAGGGGAGTCCTTGTAGGACTCCCCTTCCTCTATGGCCGGCGGGTTGGGGAGTGGGGGGAGGAGTCCTCCTCCCCACGACTCCTAGTCTTGACCCACCAGGACTCCTTGATCCCTTCCTTGGTTTTCAAGCAAACTCCAAGAAATCTTCTAGAACCTTCCAGAACATTCCGAAACCTTCTAGAATCCTCATACAAATACTCCGGAACATTTCCTAACTCAGAAAATGATCCCCAATATATGAATCTTATTCTCCGGACCATTCCGGATCTCCTCGTGATGTCCCGAATCCAATCCGAGACTCCGAACATCATTCGGTCTCCAACACACATTCCATATCTACTTAAAACAACTTCGAACCTTAAGTGTGTCACCCTACGGTTCGTGAATATGCAGACATGATGGAGACACATCTCCTATCAATAACCATCAGCGGGACCTGGAGATCCATAATGGCTCCCACATACTCAACGATGACATCGTGATCGATTGAACCATTTACATATGAAACCAATTCCCTTTGTCACGCGATACTATACTTATCCGAGGTTTGACCGTCGGTATCTCCATACCTAGTTCTACCTCGTTACTGATAAGTACTCTTTACTCGTTCCGTGATATGTCATCCCTTGTGACCTAGTCACATGCTTGCAAGCTAACTAGATAACATTCCACCGAGAGGGCCCAGAGCATATCTATCCGTCATATGGATGGAAAAATCCCAATCTTGGTTCATGCGCTTCAACACATACTTTCAGAATACCCAATGACACCTTTATGACCACCAAGTTACGAAGCGGTGTTTGATGTCATCAAAGTATCCATCCGGTGATGGTGATTAACATAACCTCATGGTCGAAGGATTAGGTTACTATGCATTTAAAAGCTTACAACAATACGAACTTAATGACTTGATCTTATGCTACGCTTACTATGGGTGTGTGTCCATCATATCATTCTCCTAATGACATAACCTTGTTATTAATCACATCCAATGCCCATGATCAGGAAACCATGATCATCAATTAATCAACAAGCTAGTTCAACAAGAGGCTTACTAGGGACTCTTTTATGTTTACAAAACAGACATGTATTAGTGTTTCCGGTTAATACAATTATAGCATGGGATGTATACATTTATCATAAACATAAAGATATAATAATAACCACTTTATTATTGCCTCTTGGGCATATCTCCAACAGTCTCCCACTTGCACTAGAGTCAATAATCTAGTTAAAAACTTGTGCATTCAACACCTATGGCTTTCTGGTGTTGTATAGACACAATTGCTAGTGGTAAACATAATCTTCGGATCTGACACTTCCAGGTCCGTGTGTATTTGCATATCCCTGCGTCTCTACGCATTACTCATTCTCCAATGAGATGGCATTGTATAAATTTGGTCCTTTGGTGAGACCTTTAGTTCCTTCGGCTCAAAATATGTTGATATTATTGTCACACAATATATCTTCATAGTATTAGCCCACTTTGAACCACACCTAGTTTGATAACAAACTACTTTAACACAAATGCCCTCCTTTGCTGCTACTATAGCAGTTTATATACTTAGCCTTTTGTTGTCGTATCCATCACAATGTCTCAATTTTGGAACTCATCCAAATCCATCATGGAACATCCTTTCCATTACATTGTGCTACCCATAGTCTAAATTGAGATAAATTTAATTTGTATCTTGTGACAAAACTAGTATCAATATAAGTGACAAAACTACCTTTAACTATTTTTCACTTATACATGGTATATTCTTAGTTCTTCCAAAGCTCATAAGAATATCTTTACTATTGTCCAATGATCATCTTATGAATCATTCTGGTATATGCTCATAACATTTAGAGCATAGGACATATCTGGATGTGTACATCTCAAAAGAATGATTGATCAAAATATTATTGTGATTTCACCAAGTGTCAAAACACTTGAATCTCGTGTCAACACACTTGAATCTTGATTCAGTCCTTTCCGTGCGTCAAGAACCTTTCTTGTTGTTTCCATATTGAACTCCTTCAACATCTTATCTATGTACATTTGGCAAAACCATATTAGCGCCTCAATCTATCCATATAGACATTGATGCCTAATTCTTGGGTTATGCCTAAGTCTTTCATCGAAATCTTATTTTAATGAAATTCTTAACCTGTGTCAATACAAGATACATCATTTCCAATCAACAATATGTCCTCTACATAATGTATTAGAAATATGTCTCAGCGCTCCCACTTAATTTCTTGCAAATGCAAGCATCTTCATCATCTCCGATGAATTTAAACCCTTTTAATAGTTTCATCATGGTGAAGATTCCAACTCCGCTATGCTTACTTCAACTATTGAAGTTTTACATGCCCTTTTAGCACCCTTTGAATTAACAAAACCCTTCGGATCGTGTCATGTACACGTCCTAGGTAACCATTCTATTAGAAGAACTTGTTTTGTTTGTTCAACTACCATATACCAAAATATATGTAGTGGTTGCTACATTAATACGTCCAGACTAAATATCGCTATGAAAGATCAAATCTTATCATAGTCAATTCCTTGAACATTGTCGTAAACTCTTTCCGACATGTCGACTATTTTATAGATTTGAAACATCCATGTCTATTTCTTTATAGATCCAAACACGACCGATAGGCTTCACGCCTTTCCTGAGGGTCTTCTAAGTTCAGAAACTTGATTTCTCGTGTATGGATACTATCACGGATTCCATGACTTATAGTCATTTTATGGAGTCAGGACCCATCATCACTTCTTTGCATGTAGTCGGTTCATCATTGTCAAAACAATAACGATTTGCTTATCAAATCTTACTATTTGATTCTTACCGACCCACACGGTTCTATAGGAACTCTAATCTCCGAGATCACACCTTTTGTAATCACGAGAGCCATGAGCATTGTGGCCGCCACCGGGACACTTTCCGGCGCGGCGCTACTTAGCACATATAGCTAAGGTTCAACAACCTTATCAAAGTTCTATTGTCCTCCCACTTAACTTTTCACGAAAATTTCCTTCTCAAGAAACTTGACGTTCCAAGCGACAAACTCTTTTGTCCTCGGCGTTTATGGAGAAATTCCCAACAAATTTTTTGGAATAACCTACAAAGATGTGCTTATCCGACTTTGGTTGTAAACATTTTACTTATGCATAGCATACCAAAATTTAAGAAAAGACAATTCGGGTTTTATCCCAAACCATGACTTATATGGTGTCATTTCAACGGATCACGATGGAGCTCTTTTCAGTGTAAAAGCGGCAGTCACTAAAGCTTTAATCTTTACAATATAATGGCAGTTTTATAAATGACACCTTTGATCTTACCATGTCAAACAAGGTTTTATTACATATCTTGAATACTCCATACTCCTATGGTGTTTTGGGAAATGCAAATCCATGGAACGATTCCTCAAATCTTAGGTGTTTTGCTAAACTTGTAACTCAAACATCTTTCTTTATGATCCAATCATAAACTCTTTTATTTTCTTGTTACAATGATTTTCCACTTCATCTTGAAAGTCTTTGAACATTTTTCAAATGTTTCATACTTCTTCCTTATTGAGTAAGTATATACATATACTCACTCAAATCTTCGGAGAAAGCATATGAAGTTGAAATCCATCGCCCACGACTACACATAATGGACTATATACATCAATATGTACAAATTCCAATCAGTTAGTCGTCCGTTCCTCATTTGGCCTACGAACGGAGTTTTAATTATCTCCAGGAAAGTATCACAAGCGTCATTTGATCAAAATCAAAGACTCCAAAAATCCATCAACATGGAGTTTCTTCATGTATCCCTTTCAATATAATTTAAACGGCGATGTCTCTTCGCAAGTGATCTTTCAATCATTTGTCTTGCGACATTTTAGCATTAGTTTTATGGTCGTTATTTCTCCAACCAGACTTGTATATCATCCATCTATTATGGAATACGGTAATTATTTGAACAACCTTTTGTCATCATAATACCTGATCAAAATAACAATTATTGAAACAAATCTTGAAGGCAAGCTTTGATGTCAATGAGCAACACAACAACCCTTTGTTTGTTTTCGATGAACATCATCACATTTTCTCTTGCTAGTTACTTTGGCCATTGCAGTTCATGAATTGTGTTGTCCTGTATGATAATTCATACCAACCAATTCGGTATCCAATACCGGAGAACCACATTGTTTAACAAGCAAGGAATACAACCATAACATGTATATCTTCTATATGCCTAAGTTGGACATCTCCAACCTTTTATTTTCTGCCAAATATTTTATAGATTCTCAGCAATTCCTTTTCTTTTAAAAGAATCTATCAACATCAATAGTGGTGTCATTCACATGACACATAGTACAAAGTGTGTATAGTCAAATACTAATACCTTTGGACTTGCACTTTGAAGTGGATCACCTTCATCAAATGTTTGGCATTCTTTCAAAATTCCATTCTTTAGTAATCTTTTAGTGTAGTAAACATTTTACTTACATCTTCTATTCATCCTTATCATGATAACTTTCATGATCAAGCTGCTATAGCTTATAAAGGTGAATTGCAAGTATAATGTTTCTTTTTAAAAACCTTTTGGAGGATTAGGACAACTAGCGTCTCCAACCTTCACAAATTCTCATCAAATATGAGGACGTATACTCTATCATGTTGTAACCAACACATTGTTTTAGATATCGCAATACCTTTCACATATGATGGTTTATGAAACATTGCTTTCAAATCTTAGATAAACTTGATATTAAAAACAATCTTTTGAGTATCAGGAATCATGGAGGCAAACATGATACATTAGATACTAACACTGGAATTGTTACTCTTGATTTAATACTACTTATTAAACTTCATGGAGCAAATAGAGTTTGCTGAAAGTTTGCAATAGGACTTATAAACTTTAGATTGACATTCAAAAACAATACGATACCAGTTCGTAAAGTAAATATCCAGAATTTCTATAGTTCCACTATCTCAACTATAACTAAGCGTAAGGTGGTGAACGGATGCCAATGACTACAACAAACTATGCAAATTCACTTTGATTGTGTTTATGATAAATTGAGTTTGACTAATCCAAATTACAAATAAACTCCCACTCAAAACAACATCCCTCGAGTTGTTTTAGTGATTACACGAACCAAATCCACTACACCAAGTCCGATCATCACGTGAGATGATGTAGCTTTAAAGGCGAACAATCAACATGTTCATCATATCATCCTTATGACTCATGCTTTACCTTTCGGTATTCCGTGTTCCGAGACCATGTCTGTACATGCTAGGCTCGTCAAGGTTAACCTTAGTTTCCGCATGTGCAAATCTGGCTTGCACCCGTTGTATGCACACGTAGAGTCTATCACACCCGATCATCACGAGATGCTTCGAAACGACGAGTCTTAGCAACGGTGCCAACTAAGGATGAACACTTTATTACTTGATATTTAGTGAGAGGGATCATCTTATAATGCTACTGTCGCAATCTAAGAAATACAAGATGCATAAAGGATTAACATCACAGGCAATTCATAATAAGTGTGATATGATATGGCCCTTTCTTCTTGTGCCTTTGATCTCCATCTCCAAAGCACGGACATGAACTTCCATCATCACCAGCATTGCGTCAAGGTCCGTGGTGCCGCTTCATGGTTGTCCATCATCACTAGCAACTATTACAACTACTTGGAACAAAGCTATTACAAGATGAATAGACACGCAGGTCTTAAACAAAATTTAAAGACAACCATTAGGCTCCTGCCGGTTGCCATATTAGAACAAGGATCATTGCATACATCAAATACAATCACAATCACATGATGGCCACATCACATCACAAAACCCCTGCAAAAACAAGTTAGACGCCTCTAATTTTCTTTGCATGTTTTACGTGGTTTGGGGCTTTCGCATAAGACCGATCTTACCTATGAACAAGAACCACAACGTTGATACAAATGTTGTCAGATGCTCATTGTAAATTGAATCTTAACTATGGTGGGAGAGACAGACACCCGCAAAGCCACTTGTGCAAAGCAAGTTGCACGTCAAGCGTGGAGCAAGTCTCATGTGCGATGACATGTAATGTTAGCCCGAGCCGCTTCATCCCACCATGCCGCAAGATGCAAAGTACACGCTAAGACACCGACAACAAAAGCATCAACGCCCACAAAACATTATGTTCTACTCGTGCAACAGATCTACGCATAGATACGGCTCTGATACCACTGATGGGTTCGTAGCATGGAAAACAAAAAAATTCTACCGCAAGAACGAACAAAACCCAGATCTAATTTAGATAAAAGCCAAGATCTAATCTATTAGACATGTGCAACGAGATAGATAGGAACTAACCCTTGTAGATTCGAAAGCGTTAACAAGATTAGATCTCATGGTTGATGTAGTCGATCACTTGCCAATTTCAAGATCATGTGGACGGTCCTTCCGGCGTCGCGTTTCGGCAGCGCTTCCGCAGTCGGTCAAGTGGACGATCCTTCCGGCGCCGCGTTTCGGCAGCGCTTCCGCAGTCGGTCAAGTGGACGATCCTTCCGGTGCCGCGTTTCGGCAGCGCTTCCGTAGTCGGTCACACGTGCGGAGTCGAAGCAGACCTTCCTCTCCCCGTTCCAGCGAGCAGCGGAGGTAGTAGATCTTCTCCACGGAATCCCAGCAGCACGACGGCGTGGTGGTGGTGGTGGAGTAGAGAATTCTGCAGGGCTTCGCCTATGCCTGTGCAGAAGAAAGGTGGAGGAGAGAGGCGGCAGAGATTGGAGTTATGGGAGCAGAGCCAAGAGGGGGCGCCCCTGCCCTTCTATTTAAGGGGGGAGGGCGCCTTGGGGAGGGGAGTCCTTGTATCCCCTTCCTCTATGGCCGGCGGGTTGGGGAGTGGGGGGAGGAGTCCTCCTCCCCACGACTCCTAGTCTTGACCCACCAGGACTCCTTGATTCCTTCCTTGGTTTTCAAGCAAACTCCAAGAAATCTTCTAGAACCTTCTGGAACATTCCAAAACCTTCTAGAATCCTCATACAAATACTCCGGAACATTTCCTAACTCAGAAAATGATCCCCAATATATGAATCTTATTCTCTAGACCATTCCGGATCTCCTCGTGATGTCCCGAATCCAATCAGAGACTCCGAACATCATTCGGTCTCCAACACACATTCCATATCTACTTAAAACAACTTCGAACCTTAAGTGTGTCACCCTACGGTTCGTGAATATGCAGACATGATGGAGACACATCTCCTATCAATAACCATCAGACCTGGAGATCCATAATGGCTCCCACATACTCAACGATGACATCGTGATCGATTGAACCATTTACATATGAAACCAATTCCCTTTGTCACGCGATACTATACTTATCCGAGGTTTGATCGTCGGTATCTCCATACCTAGTTCTACCTCGTTACTGATAAGTACTCTTTACTCGTTCCGTGATATGTCATCCCTTGTGACCTAGTCACATGCTTGCAAGCTAACTAGATAACATTCCACCGAGAAGAGCATATCTATCCATCATATGGATGGACAAATCCCAATCTTGGTTCATGCGCTTCAACACATACTTTCAGAATACCCAATGACACCTTTATGACCACCAAGTTACGAAGCGGTGTTTGATGTCATCAAAGTATCCATCCGGTGATGGTGATTAACATAACCTCATGGTCGAAAGATTAGGTTACTATGCATTTAAAAGCTTACAGCAATACGAACTTAATGACTTGATCTTATGCTACGCTTACTATGGGTGTGTGTCCATCATATCATTCTCCTAATGACATAACCTTGTTATTAATCACATCCAATGTCCATGATCAGGAAACCATGATCATCAATTAATCAACAAGCTAGTTCAACAAGAGGCTTACTAGGGACTATTTTATGTTTACAAAACACACATGTATTAGTGTTTCCGGTTAATACAATTATAGCATGGGATGTAAACATTTATCATAAACATAAAGATATAATAATAACCACTTTATTATTGCCTTTTGGGCATATCTCCAACATATAGGTGGGACTCGTTTAGAGCCTCGCCAAAACAATACAAATCACTTTTATGGAAGTTAATTTTCAATCCAGAGAGTTTCTCAAACACTGATTGTATTAACTTCAGATTCTTCGCTTTCTCCAAGTCGTGTTCCATAAATAAGATTGTATCATCTGCGTATTGAAGAATGGATAGACCACCATCAACCAGATGAGGAACCAATCCTTCAATTTGGCCGTCAGCCTTAGCTCTCTCGATGAGGATAGACAACATATCAGCCACTATGTTAAATAGTATAGGCGATAATGGATCCCCTTGTCTTAGACCTTTTTTGGTCTGAAAGTATTTGCCAGTGTCATCATTGACATTGATGGCAACACTACCACCAGCCACAAAAGACCGTACGATAGCACACCACTCCTCAGAAAAACCTTTCATACGGAGTGTTTGCTGAAGGAAAGACCAATTAACTTTGTCATAAGCCTTCTCAAAGTCAATTTTGAACAATACACCATTCAACTTCTTTGAGTGTAGTTCATGAATTGTTTCATGCAAGGTTACTACCCCATCTAGGATATTCCTTCCTTGCATGAAAGTAGTTTGAGATGGGCTTACAACATGGTCAGCGACCGAATTTAGTCTAATCGTAGCAACTTTGGTGAATATTTTAAAACTAACGTTAAGAAGGCAGATTGAATGATATTGTTGTATTTGTTCTACGTTGTTAACCTTAGGAAGTAAAATTATGTTGCCAAAATTGAGTATAAAAAGGTCTAATTGCCCGGCATGCAGGAACACAAACAATTGCATGAGGTCCTCTTTGATAACTTCCCAGAACTTTTGGTAAAATTCCACCGGAAAGCCATCAGGTCCTAGTGCCTTGTTATGTTCCATCTAAAAAACGGCTTTCTTAACCTCATCCTCCGTATATGGAGCTATTAGAAAGTCGTTTTCCAGAACAGAAACCTGAGGAATATCCGTCGTTTGGGACTCATCCAGCGAGAATGAGTTCTCTGGTGGTTCCCCAAATAATGATTTATAATAACTAGTAATATACGATTTAAGTTGCTCCTGCCCCTCAATCATACCTTCATCCTGGATAAGAGAGTGAATAAGTTTCTTCTTATGCTTGCCATTAGCCACATCATGGAAGTATCTTGTGTTCACATCTCCTTCCAGAATGAATTTCGCTTTACAACGTTGATACCATTGAGTTCCTCCTCGCGGAGCAGTCTGGCAATTTCTGCATTTGATTGGTTTTTAAGGATATGAGATTACTTGCCCTTCATGCAGATAGAAAAGACGATGTCAATCAGGCCAGTCAACACATATTTAGAGCAAAAGGGAAAAAACCAAAAGAAAAAACACAATAACATGGAAAAAATATGTGACACAGTACCTTCTTTACCAATATTCCAGCCCCTAGGAAGAGCTACCTCTTCGTTGTGCCTTCCCTGCACGGAAAAGGCGTCTGATAAATGGTAATCATCCAATAATCAACAACAGACAAAGGCATGTAGAGTACATACCTTTTCTCATTAGGATTTCTAAGTGTCGACCGACGAATTCTTAGTTGGAGTTTTGTGGAGAAAAAATAAAAATTCAGCAAGGCCATCTACCACACAAAAGCAACAGGAGATCAAACGCACACCGAAGCGAGCAACTGCCTTAGGTGCTTCGCTATCGGTTATGATCGAACCGCTCAGCCCAAAAGAAACTAGAACTCCCTTCCGAGTAGAACCTAATGACCTAGAAGCTAATATCCTGGATGTGGAATGAACATAAAGACACAAAAACATCAACAACATAACTCCTAGACATTAAAGTAGCTATCTCTGCAGGAATGGTGAAGATGATGGCACAATTGTCGGTAACCATGAGGTTAGTAGGCTTACCAACCATATCACGAGCCACATCGCTGAAGAAAACCATCTCCATAGAGGCCTCTAGAAGCCACTGGAAGACGAAACCTGATATGAAACACAAACAAAAAAGTTTATTATCCAAGATACATGACAAAAACGACAAATATGAGTACATTACAATCCACACCAACCTCGGATTCCCACCGTTGCTACCGAACTTCTCGCTACTACACCTGTATGCAGATCCTTCCTTAAATGTGTTGCATTTACAGTCATCGCAAGCTAGGTACCAGCGTCCCTGGTTAGGCTCAAGACCATCGATCATAATCTTACTTCTAAATCTCTTACCCTACGAAAAACAAGTTAGCATCCATGGTAGAAAAACCCGAGAAAATAGGAGCATCAGTGTCATACCATGGTGACATGCGGATTCATGACAAACAATTATGGAATGGTGATGACCTGGATCTCACTGGATCCAAATCTCCGGCCCTTTTCATAATAAGCTCAACTAGATAAACATATCCTACCAGCTTGCATAAAACCAAACACTAATATCAGAGACCACCTATCAATTCATGATGAAACATCGACTATTTCAACTCCAATAGCCATGATAATCTAGTGATAGGAAAATCATCTATAATAAATAAGTCCATATCAGCAAATGGTTATCGAGAAATTTAACATGTACCGTTAGCGACTGAATTTTCACTAACATGATTTCTAACTTCAAAATGGATATCTACCTACTAAAAACAGAAATGACCAGAATAATATGTCCTCAACCCTGCAGCTATTAAGTCATCCTAAAACCATTGTAATTCAGAGCAACCATTAAAAACCATAAAATATAAATGAGTTCTCTAAGAATAGTTCAAAAAGAAAGGTTCTAGATCGGAACACATCATAACTCAAGTCTGAATTATATTCTTTTCACATGCACTACAAAACTTTTCACAGGCCCAAAGTTTTAAAACCAAGTACAATATTATAAGGTGCTAATAATATCCAATCCTAGGAAGTAAAAAGGAAACCTCAAATCATTGACATAAGGTCAAAACACAGTCTAGGGAAAGAAATACATCATAACTCAAGACTGAATTATATTCTTGTGTACAAAACTTTTGGGATGCACTACAAAGGTTTTCATAGGCACAAATTTCTAAATTCCAGGACAATATTATAATAAACAAGTAATATAAAATCCTAGAAAGTCAAAATGAAACTTGAAATCATTAGCATGTGAACTCAGGACTTGGCAAGTATTTCTTTACTATCACAACAAAGAAGGTACTACTGCAATAAGCAGGGCTTGAAAGGGCTAAAAATCTCAGGAGGAGCAACCACACTTGGGTAGGAGGGGTTTGTTTTCCTGACTCTATTAAAACAAGGCGTAAGGAGAAATATACAACACACCAATTTTGTTCACCACCCTAATCATTTCACAAGTCTTCAGATTTTATTCTACATCTATAAGCAAAATTAATTATTCTAAGTTTCTTTAATTATGTTTGGATAAGCGTAATCTACCCAACACATACACCACCCCACCCTCCTGCCACACCAAACTACAAAGGAAAAATCCTAACAAAGAAAAAAATGTGAGAAAACACTATCACACCCTGGAAAATAAGTCGGCAATTACATGTCATGCAAGGCGGCGATTCAAGAATGAGAGAGAATGGAAGGAATAATGTTGCGGCCAGAGCTGCGGGGGTTGGAGGCTGGAGACCTAACGCCTTGGAACCCTCGAGAGGAAAATGAAACTATTTGAGAGATATTGACCAGGTTGGGGGTAGGCCTGAGTTTGGAGCGTCCGAGGCAGATCATGGACTTCCAGACCTAGATCGGCACCTCCTCCGCGTACTATGCCGATCCGTGCCCACGCTCCACTCCAACGACACCGCCACTGTGCTCCATGCCCTCTTGGACCAGGGTGCTAGGTCCATCCTCCCCGCGCGGCCTCGCCCTAGGCGATGACCCGAGCCACATGAGGGCAAGAAACAAGCCAGGGGGCTCCATGCCCAAATCCGGCAGCGGAGAAGTTGAGTTCTTTGAGCGACTCTGTTCTTCTCCCATGGGCTCAATAGCTCCGTGAATATGCGGGGAGGGGCGTGGTGAGGTGGTGGTCGATGAGGCGTCACGATAGGGGTCGGGTCAGAGTTGGCGCTGGCGTGGACCTAGAGAGGTCATGAGAGGTGGGATGCAGTGTGGTTTTGACCAGATAATAGGGATCGAGTGCCCACCCTAGCTACCCCCAACGTGCAAAGGCCACCCCTAGCCCATAGTCAGCAACAACGAATGGCCGCGTGCGCGGCCAGTGGCCTCAGCTGCGCTGCATGCAACCACTCTTAATCTATAGAGTAATGTCGATGGCGTCACTCCAGCCCTTTATTGTATAGCTAAAAGAAAGATTATAATGAATGTGGCAATGCTGGTCATATTATATTGGCATCTCCAAAAGTTCTCAAAATCACAAAGTGACATTATCTTGGTGTTACTGAGGAATGTGACCTAGATATGCCTCAACCTGTGACAAAAAATAGCATAAACGCTTTCATTCTGATCATGTGCGTAAACTTAGCAAATGATAAAATAAATCACATCAACAAATATAGATTAAGTATTCAAATGCAGCCTAAAAATTTACTCCCTCACGAAAATACCGAAGTATCGTGGACAACGAAAATGGAGTAGAAGGATGAACCTAATTACACTGAAACTCCATTAGAACCATGCATTTCTTTCCTTCTTATAGAAGGTGATTGGTTGGAGATTGTGAAGGCCAAGCCTATTCTTGATTATCACCAACTTTGATTATGAAACAGAATTTTGACCATAAGAGGTGTTTACACGATTGCATGCTTGGTTGTTTATATCTCTCGCAAGAACTGAAATACCATGTTTCCTCAGCAAAGCAAGTGGAACACGAGCAACAAGGTCCGAAGGTCTGAAAATCATTCTCCTATAGAGAAAAATATCAAGCTTCAGAAATTTATTGTTGCAAAACTAAATAAAAGTGGTTGCTAAAAAATTCTGAAATGTGCCACTAGCTGTTGATCTGAATAGCTAGACATGTAATAAGATGATCAAGTGCTAAATTTGACATAAGAAAATCATCTAGAGACTACTCATGCGCTCTTTGTGCTGTATATGAAGATTTATACTTGACAATATATCACCTCACAGTAACGTGGTGATTTGCTGGAACTGCTCCCAAATAAATAAAGAACAATTACGTGTTTGGAGTAGCACTCATGCAAAACAACTTTAACTACTAGAACTATGCAAATATGCTCTTTATAATGGTCAATAAGAAATCAAGCTAATCAAAGGGAAAATAACAAATTGCTATCATGAGATGAATTAAGAATGAAGTGTAAAAAGGGGGAAAGGATGAATATAATCTCAAAATATAACCTTCACCCATGCCTCTTTAATGAATTTCTTCAATAAATAAATCAACCATTCCATTCAAGTTTCCATCACTTAGAAATGTATTAGCAAAATACCACTTATGCAAAAAAAATCCGTGTTTTTTCCTTCAATTCCTGTTGATAAAGATAAGTTAACTAACACTTGGCTCATTTAGGAGTTTGTAAATTGGATGTACATAGTTGAAACACATATATAAATATAAAAATTGCAGTGGGAGCCTTTCCCACAGTTTCTCCTCAAAAAAATGTTGCATGCCAAAAATACTGAAGAAAATGTAGTAAAGGCACTTAACAATAACAAAAGTTAGAGGCCTCTACCCAGAAAATCTTGAGTTGAAAATGCATCAAACCAGATAAGAACCAGGCCTTCTTATAATTTTAAAAGAGTGAAGGGGAAGTTTTTTTGGTACCTCACGAATGTTGATTGGATATGCAGTAGCCAGGTTCGCAAGAACCAGACCTTAGTTTTGAAAAGAGAGAAGAGGGAAGTTTTCTTTTAGTACCTGGCTAATATGATTGGATATGCAGTAGGCAGGTCGGGATTCTAGTATAGACAAACCAAACCTATCTTCTTGACTTATTGTCCTACCAAATTAACAGCAAATGGAAAGGGCAGTGAGCAGCAGAACCCTAACAAGCCGAAACAACAGTGCAAGGGACAACGCAAATCTAGAGCCTCTATCAATGAATTTACAGGCTACACATGCATACACCAATTGGAAATTGCATACATATATGTATAGGCACACACGTGTAGCTACATCACGGGTTTGCTTTGCTACTGTTTTACATATATGCACACACAGGCTACCTCTCTCTCGTTTCAAACTTTAACTTGCTTATACTTTATCATATAAAACATGTATTGTTTCACTAATAAACATCAGAAGTGCAAAAGCCGAGAAGAAGAAATGTAAATTGTACTACAGTTTTATACGTGATGAATTGGGGTGTAGGGAAAATTTAGATGAAAACTAACACATAGCTCCAGTTGTTGATGGCATGGTGGAGCTGCTGCTCATGGAACTGAACCTGCTCCCTCCGCTCGCCGACTCCAACAACCGCAGAGCTGCCGCCCTCACGCTGATGTTCCTGCTGGTGGGCATGGCAAGAAGAGAAGTGGCCGACTTAATAGCGGTCCAACGGATGCCAAGGGGTCAATCCAAGTAGTCCCTGGATGAACTATTCCCGGTGTCGGTCGTGCTACCACTTCTAGCGCTGCTCAACTCGTTCCCGTTGCCTGCTGGCTCCGACACGGGGACCTCAGCACTGCCATCTCCCTCCGGAGAACGCTTGTTCGTGGATTCAAAGCAGCACCAATAATAGCACGGAAACAAGGAAAACTGATTTGATCACCCGCAGCAAAATTAGTATTAGCCTCCATTAACTTCGCATCAATGAAATCCCCAGAGAATCAGCCAGAATAAACCCCAGAACACCATGATCTCCCCTAATCGCTCTGGAGATTGATATTTTAGGAAATATGTCCAAAAGGTAGACACCCATCTCTGAATTGGAGAAACAATTCCCCTGCTTTCATCTGCAATCTGCCTAACATAATCCATTCTTGAACTCTCATTTTTTTCAAAAAGGGGATGTACCCCGGCCTCTACATCGGTCGATGCACACATCGTTTTATTAAAAATCAAAAGTAATACAAATCACGGATCGCTTAAGGTTGACACCAAAATCAACTATCAAAAAATATTAAACGAGTGACTAAACATCATAATCCAATCTATGATGATGCATCCAGGCAGACTGGTTGAATATGTGCCCAGCGACCATCCAGAGACGGTTGCACCCAGTAGCCATAATATCCCGCTGGTTTGGTATAGATAGGAATGCCCAAAGCTGCACCCAATGTGCCACCATGTGGATAACCTGCATAAGATTATTATTTTTGGATTTGTTAAAGATAATATCATTCCTGCACCTCTAAATAGACCAACATAAGGCTGAAGCACAAATACGAATCCTAGCCTTAAATGACTTATCAATACTATGTAACCAATTACCAAACATGTTTGCAATATCAGTCGGAGAGGGTAAATCATAAGCAAAATGGATAATTCGCCACAAAAGGCGAGCAAAAGGACAAGATATAAATAAGTGGTCTATGGTTTCCTGTGACCCACAAAACAACATTTCGTACATCCTACCCAATTTATTTTAACTAGATTATCCTTTGTGAGCAAAACCTTATTGTTAAGAAACCACATAATTTTTTTGATCCACACATGAACATCTCCTCTAGGAGGTCCCTTACACTCCTAGCTTCCCGAGCGACTTGAATCTTTTTGAGAGAAAATTTTAATTTCCAAAGGTATTTCCGAAAAAGACGGTATGATCATTCATAAGGTCTTCATACATGGATTTAACTAAGAACACCCCGGAATTACAAATATCATTCTTGAACTCTCGTGTTGTAACTTTTTCAGGGCAGAGGAAGGAATTACGAAGGCAGTCCAAGAAATTAATATCCCCCAAATTAGATTTCCTCCTACCCTCCCTAACTTCAAAAATCTTAGTATTGAAGACAAAGGCCAAAGCCACAACATGCAAAGAGGAAGGTGCGTCCGATGGAGATTCAATCCTCTTCACGGCACCCCATTGCTCCCAACTCCCTCTAGGCCAGAAAATCCTCCTCCGAGTCACCAGAGGAGGTCGCCAGCCGATGGGCTAGGCCATCGCACGTTGCTCCACCGACGTGGGTAGCCTTTCCTGAAGGAGGAGGAGTTTGTGTTGAAGCTTCTCTCGACTAAGCACCTCTCTCTACTTCTTGAGGTACCTAGGACGACCTGAGCAAGCTTGGGGAGGGCTCACAGATCTGGACGGGAGCTAAGGAGGTGCGGAGGGAGAGTACATGCCAGGGATAGAAGATTGGCCAGAGATGGCACGACGGAGACCGGGAGCTTGGCAGCGCGGCGCCCGAGAGCTGGCCAGGGCGGCAGCCGGGAACTGGGCGCGGCTGAGCGGAGGAGAGGGGATAGAGCGGCAAATAGGCTCAGCGAGAGGCGACGCAGCAACACATCTAGCGAGATCATAAAAGAAGGCCCACACGCAGACACCTAAATTGCATGGCGCAACGCAGGGGCGCTTTGCTGAGAAGCCTCCGTGCAGCTCAGGCTTAAACAATTAGATAATTTGTGTGTTCCAAACAGGCATAAACATGAACGTACTTTTGGACCTCCACTTTATCACGGTTTTAAGACATCAGCTCCAGGCATGGTAGGTTGGCAACCTCTGTCGCTGGTACTACCTCATACACAGCACTGTTGGCACTTTATCGAAGTCTCCGAACATTTCGTGTTACCTTTTCTGACAAAACTCACAACACTTACATACATTGGCAAAGTTCCTTTTTCTGTTCTGAACATTATCATCGCGGGCTGCCTGCTTTATGTACTTTGTTTCTCGGTCGATATACACGTGTTCTCTTGCGCATTTCCACACCTCTCTCATGTGAACTTGAATGATTTGACAGACTGCAAACACACGCAGAGAAAAGAAGTTCAGTGCTCCCGCAACAGTCAAAAGTACAAGGAGCCAGCTAGCAGAGGACAGATTCAAATCCGAGAAGACCTCACCTTCTCGATCTCAGGCTTGTACTTGGCCGACTCCTCGTCGTCATCGATGTACTGCTCGAGACGCGAAGACAAACAAACATGAGAGATGTTGCTTGACCAGACGAGTCAGGAGAGATGAAAAGTGTCCGGTGCTCACCTGGCCCGTGATGGTGTAGAGCCGGTTGTACCAGCCGTTGAAGGCCATCCCGATGGCGGAGACGATGTGCCGGCGCTTGTCGCCGGGGTTCTGCAGCGTGTACTCGATGTAGTACATGCCGTTGGACGCCCTGGAGTCGAGGAGCTTCGCCGTCACCCCCGCAGGCCTCACCCAGCTCCTGTCCAGGCCCGTAACCTGCTCATCGCGGTAGGTACGCAAATGGTCATAAGTACTCATCACCCATTGGCAGGCGTTTGTGCGATTCGTGGGCTATTCTGCAAACGTACGGGTAGCACGTACCAGGTTCTCGGCGAACTCGTCGACGGTGCCGAAAGACTTGAGGCTGGTGAAGTCCGGGCCGATGCCGGTGATCACCACGCTGACTGAATAATGCAGAGGAGCTCATGAATTCGGGGAGGGATGAGCGTTCGGGGGAGATGGAAGAACGCGTGCGTACCGCTGGAGTTGGCGTTCTGGTCGGGGAAGAAGGCCGTGACGTTCTTGAAGCCGCTGCCTTCCCCTGCGCCGACCTGCCAGCCTGCACGCAGCACACAAAATCCGGCGGCTCACGCTTATTTGGGTCGCGAATTGTCTGTCACTCCGCCGCCTACAAGAGCTGAACTGTTTCCGGTTTCTCACAAGGAGATCGTATCAATTACCTTGTGGAACCACGATGCTGAACTTGTTGGCCTCATCCTCGTACGCAGTGAACCCCTCCTGAGCCTCTTAATAACCACACGAGATTTTATTCACGGGGTAATACCTGTACGAACACACCATTGGACGGCCCAAACCAAGAAAACTTTGCATTACCATACCTGTGGCTTCGGCGAAAGCGCTAGCAGGGGCGAGCAGCGTCGCCGCCGCCGACGACGCCGCGGCAGACGAGAGCAGGACGCCGAGCAGGGCGTCCCTCCGCTTGAGCACCTCCTCCGTTTTCCGAGCCGGGAGGCAGTGACAGACCGTTGATCTGGGCAACTTCGCGTGGCCTCGGATTGGCTTGCCGAGACCAGGACAGAGGGAGGCGGTGGTCACGGCGGCCATGGCGTATGGCTCGATGTTTCCTCGGCCGCAGCTGGATTCGCTTTGGTTTTCGGAGGATATTTTTGCTTCGGCGCCTGTGGATTGGTGGCCGACCGCCGTCTTGGGACCTGTGGCTCGTCCTCCTCCTCGCGCCACGACCGGTCCCCGTGGCCGGAGGCCCGTGAGAGTCCGGCTTGGGCATGGGCCACTCGGCCACGGAGGACGCCGTGGGTGCTAAATCACTCTCGCGGCCTACTATGCCTCGGCCCTCGGCTGTCGGGAATACGGTCTTTTGTTGTTGAAAAACAGCCCAGCTTTTAAACGTTTTGCTTGTTAACTAGAGAGACGTTGCTCCGGGAAAAAAGGATCCGGAGGCGATCGCATCTGCTCCCGTCTACATCGCCAAGCCGCCGGTCCCTGCCTTCTCCGTCGCCCGCTCCGGTGACGTGAGGGGATGGGGATCTCAGTGCTTCGGCTCCGGCCTATAGTTAGGGTTAGCCTCGTACTTCCTTGGGGCCCTGCTTCTATTGAGGGACAGCGTCGCATCGGAATAATTTGCCTCTGCTAATTCTCCATCTCGGCATCACTCCAACACGTGGCGTCGAGGGGCAGGTGGCCTGGTCGTCTCGCCAATCTATAGATGCGGCGAGATTCGTGTTTGATGGTCGGCGATCGGCGCTCTCGCGGGTGATGGCCGTGTCGGCTGTCGTAGGTGTGTTTGCTGTCTTGCAGTTGGGCGCGTGGATGACGGCAGGCGGCGATGTTCCTCTTCTTCAACTGTGTTGGATGAAGTTGACGGCGTCGGGATCTGGTGACCACGGGGAAGATCCCCGGTCGACGTGCCACAAAGTTTCGATCTCGTCGCTTGCGACGGTCCGGTTCATCGGCTTGAAAAGCATCGTTGTATGCGAAGGTGCTCTCCCAGATCTCGGTATGATGGTTGTTCGCCTCTTTTTCCGGCACTGCCATGGTGGCGGTGGGGGACTATGGTGGATGACGTTCCGGCGAGGCACAAATTTCTCCGTGGGTGGAACTGTAATTTTTCTACTTTTTTCCTAATCGCGGGTCATATGTGTAGGACCAACTGAGGTATTGGCCATGGACTTAAAGATATTTTGGAAGCTCACAAGGGCCCATTTACAGGACAAGGCCATAAAGGTCTTTATGAAATCTTAACAACGTCATAACATGTTCAATTATCTCTTAACTTAGCTATGTTAGGCTCTACAACCATTGTTGTAGCTCATCATATGTACTCTATGCCCCCCTATCCATACCTAGCTACTGACTATGGTACACAACTTTCCTTGTTCACACACCACATGTGGATTGAGATACTTTGTGCAAAGTTGCGTGACACGCAAATTTTTCGCTTTTGGTGACTATATATGTAATCTTTGTAATCTGATTGTCTAATGAAATATATGATTGCGTCAAAAAAAGACTTTGCTAAAAGCAGTGATACAGGCTATACCAACCTATGGCATGAGCTGTTTTAAATTGACCAAGAAAACACCGAAGAGTATTGTGGCCGGGATGACAAGGTTTGGTGGAGCAGCAAGGTTGAGAAAGTCGCTCCACTGGATCTCGTCGGAAAATCTGACAAAACCGAAGTGCAATAGGGGTATGGGCTTTCGAGACTTGGAACTGGTCAATTTGGCTTTGTCTTTTTATAGTAAACAACATTTTATTGATTAAACCACATCAATATATCCCCGGATACAATCCGGAACAGAATGAGAAACCTCACTAGTGTGATTACTATTACAAGATTTAGCAAGAATATGCGCTGCTACGTCAGCGAACGATCCACATGAATGAAAGAAACTGAAGAGAAGGACTTTGCTGCCTCCTTGATGCCACTCGCCAGGATCCCAGCGGGTGACCTATCCATCACAGTCGTGTTCAGACTCTGAATTAGAGAAAGGCAATTTGAGGCAAATATGACCTTGCCATAGCCTTCCTCATGGGTGAGCAGGACAGATCGCCGGAGAGCAAGAGCCTCCGCCTCCTCAGGTGGCCTCAGACCCTGATTCTGCTGTCGACAAGCGGCCACCAAGGAACCCGGTGATCGCGTGCCACCACACCAAAACCCATACGTTCATCGGCCTCGAAAAGAGCTGCATCCGAGTTGAGAAGGATCACTCCCGGCGGCAGCGGGCTCCACTTCAGCTTAGGATTGCCAGAGTCACACCTATGTGCTGGAGAACATGTAAACATGTTATTCTTAATCAACTCGATATAAGCAATAATCTTCCCGCACGTCTGAGACGGATTCGGCTTGAGTGTGGAGTTGCGTGCTTCGTTTATCACTTCCCAAATATACCAGAAGCAAACTGTTAGGGTAGTAGCTTGCAGCTCGTAGGATCGTTGAAGGAAGTCGAAAATCCATTGTAAGGTTGGTGGCGAAGTTCTTATGCTCAAGGTGGAGGTAAACATGTCGTTTAACTTCACGCCACACAATGCGAGCAAAGTGGCGGGTCAACAGAGCATGTTCACTACCCTCAAGCCGACCATATAAAATACACGGACCTGTTTCCAGTATCTGTCGTTTAAGCAGCTAGACCCACAAGGAAGACAATCCTGTGCGAAACGCCATAGGTGAATCTTCATCTTCCCCGGAGCCTGTGCCAGAGCACCTTCCATTGCTTGTCATTCATCATCCAACTCGAACTTATGCCGCCCACTCTGCTCCTGGTCCAAAGAAATTTCTCCGATCGCACCAGATTATACCCAGACCAAACTGAATATGTGCCATGTCGAGTGAACGGCCAGCAGACAAAATCCTCACCGGCATGTCTAGATATGGGGGTTTCCAGGATCCTTTTCACAATTGTCGGTGCAAAGAAAGCATTGACATTCTCATGGTTCCGCGAGGTTGACTCCTCATTCATGAGACAACTGATAGTAGCCAAGTTCGGGATAGGGGCTTTGGGCACAAGCTTACCCAGAGGGAAACCTTGTATCCAATGACCGCCCAAGATTTTGACTGGTTTTCCATCGTAGATCCCCCACCGAACCCCTTGCTGAAGAAGGTCTCTCCCCTGAAGCAAACTCCTCCAGGTGTATGATGCCGATCTCAGCTTGGGTGCATGTCAGAGATCAGAAGATGGATAATATCTCCCCTTCAAAACCCTCGCACACAAGGAGTCCGAAATAGTAAGGAGGCGCCACACTTGTTTGGATAGCATCGCCAGGTTGAATAGACCCAAGTCGCGAAAACCCATGACACCGAGGCCTTTGGGCATGGGTAGCTAGTCCCATGATTTCCAATGTACCTTCCTCTTTCCATCCTCAAAACCCCACCAACGGTTGGCGATCGCAGAGCGCATCTTATCACACGGGGATGATGGGTAATAGGAAACAACTCATGATAAACGTCAGAATAGCTTGGATCACTGACTTGAGAAGGGTCTCATTACCAGCCCTAGATAGTGGTCTCCCAGATAATCCATTGATGTACTTCCACAATTTATCATACAGGAAATTAATGCTGGTTGTGGGGAATCGGCCAACTGAGGTAGGCATCCCAAGATAAAAGTCGCTGAGAACTTCACTTTGCACCTCTAATCTTGCCTTCACAACCTCTTTCACTTGGTCAGGACAATGGTGACCAAATAAAACCGATGACTTCTCGAGGTTTATTTTATGGCCAGAGCCTTTGCAATAAACCTGAAGAGTACCCTTGAGAGCATCAACACTCCTCATGTCACTTGTTGCAAAGAAGATACTGTCATCTGCAAACAGTAAATGGGATATAGGGGGACCGAGTCTACCATTACGAATACCTTGGAGCTCACCTCGACCCTCCTTTTGTTGTAGTAAACATGACAAACCGTCCATGCAGAGAAGAAACAAATAAGGACTGATAGGATCTCCCCGATGAATCCCTCTGGAAGGAATGACCGGCTCTATGAGCTCACCATTCACACGAACAGCATAGCAAACACAAGCGACGCATCTCATCACCGACTAAATCCAAGAGGGATCAAAACCGAGTTTGCACAAACAGTCATGGAGATAACTCCATTCCACCCTGTCGTACACTTTCATCATGTCTATCTTTAGTGCAAAGAAGGGTTTCTTGACATTCTGATTCCGAATAGTATGCAAACATTCATAGTCAATCAAAACATTGTCCATGATCAACCTACCAGGCACAAATGCACTCTATTGTTCAGAGATCACATTAGGTAAAATCACTTTCAATCTGTTTGCCAACACCTTGGGCGCTATCTTGTAGAGAATGTTGCACAAGCTAATAGGGCAAAAGTTCTTGAGTTGTTTCGGCTTGGAAACCTTGGGGATAAGCACAATAATGGAATCACACAGCCCCTCTGGTATTTCTCCTCTAGACAGAAAGCTTCTAACAACATCACATATTTCCTTTTTGAAAAACTCCCAATGGGTCTAGTAAAAGAGTGTCGGAAAACCATCCAGCCCCGGTGCCTTAGTAGGGCCCATCTGAGAGAGAGAGAGCAGTCTGAATTTCCTAATCAGAATACACCTTACACAAATATGCATTCATCTCGGGAGAAACTTTGGCTGGAATAGCATCCAAAACTGCATTAACTGAGTCACATGATTCAGAAGAAAAAAGTTGTTCATAAAACTCATGAACCATACCTTTTATTCCACCCTGGGACTTAGATTTTGTTTGTATGCTTGCGAGCAGAGGCTTTGGCATGAAAGAATGTTGTGTTGCGTCCCCTTCCCTTAACCATTCCATCCATGAGCGTTGTCTAGCCATAATCTCCTCGCATTCAAACAACTCACGGAGATGATGTTCAATTTCACGTTCCTCCTTAAGTGTCTCCTCGGACAATGTCTGGCCACGTAAATGTTGGGCCATGTAGAGATAAACAAAACATTTCCCTACGCGGTGATCCCAAGATTCAGCTCAGGTAGAAGGCCACAAGGATACCACTAGACGCACAGTTGCGAATTGATGAAGCACGTCGCTTGATGCAGTGTAGTCCTCGCGATCCGTTCCGGTTCCACGATCCACGATCCGTTCTTTCTTCACGATCGTTGAAGTGCTGAACGTACAACACCTCCGCCGGTATCCACACGTACGAGGAGGAGCGCCGGTGAAGGACTGCTAGGTCCGGTATGGCGGCGACATGACAGACTGGGGCTAGGGTTTCCAACACATAGAGTGACCTAACCTTGTGCTCTAAGAACCTGTGCCCAGCTTATATAGGGAGTGAAAGTGAGCTCCACTCACTTGTGGCCCATTCCCTAAAAGGCATATATTAGCCACTACAAGTCTCACTTGCTGACTAAGTCCATGTCTCTATTTGGGTCCAACCCAAATAGGTTTGCTGTTTGGGTCTAACCCAAACTTGCTCCCGCTCTTAAGTGTGTGACCCGACAGGCTCATGGTAACCCGGACACGATTCCGAGTCTCACTCGTGATCGATCAGTTGGTAGTGGCTCCTAGCAGAACGTGCCAACTCCCAAGTACCAATAAGTCATGACGACATACCTTCCAATGCGACTTTCGTCTGAGTCCGTTTTGCCTCACGATATACCTTGTCGGACTATAGGCGAATGATCGTCATCCCTTAAATAGTCCGACTCTCTTTCTCGATCTGAGATAAGTGATTCATCCGACTAACTCTTAGTCGGTTGCCTCGGTTAACACTTAACCGTGACGCGCATGGCCATGCTTTCCGAATCATATCTTCCGAGAGGGCCCATAGAATATCTCTCCAGATGGAGGGGCAAAATCCCGTCTTGGTTATTCACATCACGCAGCTTGATTCTCAGTCGACCCGAACTCCGCCTTTATAACCTCAGGTCGGATTGTGCAATAACCTCAGGTCGGATTGTGCAATAACCTCAGGTCAGACTGTGCAATAACCTCAACTCGGATTGTGCAATAACCTCAACTCGGATTGTGCAATAACCTCAGATCTAAGGATTACATTGATTGAGACATGCAAATGACGACTTGTTCGTTGCATCTCAATATGGGTCAGTCGGACTCGCTAAACTCTTTAGCAAAATCCGTGTAAGTCGGAATAGCATCTCCATGCCCATGACAAGTGGAACCTAGTCATCTGCCAACTTTCACATTGGTCTAAGTTGTGTGTCCAGCACAACCTCGATGACCAAGGACAATTAGTATGAACAACATGAATATGTAGTCCCACAATCAAATCACATATTCGATGATACATATTAGCAGTTCATACATGGACCATAACCTTATGAATACACAGGAATATCATCATACATGATTGCCTCTAGGGCATATTCCCAACAGTCTCCCACTTGCACTAGAGTCAATCTTCTGACATCACATGTCTAGGCATCTAATGCCCATTGCTCTCAGGTGCGCCTCATGCTTCGGCTGTGGAAGCGGCTTTGTCAATGGATCCGCAATGTTTGCATCTGTGTGTACCTTGCATAACTTGATATCACCTTGATCCACGAACTGGCAAATAAGGTGGTACCGCATGAGTATGAAGAGTTCCGTAGTAGAAAACAAAAAATTTCTATCTACTCGAACACTAATACCAGGATCTATACTATGTAGACATAAGTAACGGAGAAGGAATACAGTATTCATACCTTTGCAAGAGAGGCACGCCTTACGCAGGAAGGCGTATATTGATGAAGACGAGCAGCACCCCAAGTGTGGTGCCTCCGAAGTTCGTCACACGTCCGGTGTAGTGGACGTTAACCGGGCTCCGATCCAGCCGAGCAGCGGAAGAAGTAGATGCCGGATCGCCGATCACACGACGGTAGTGTGAAGGTGGAGAACTCAACCACGAGGTCCTCCCCAATATTACGGGGAAGTCCTCAGTAGAAGAGAGAGAGAATGAGAGGAATGGGTGTGTCTCCAAGGGGAAGGGGGACCCTTATATATAGTAGGAGGGGGGCGCACCACCCAGGGGCCAGGCGGTGTGGGACTATTCCCACACCCGCCGGCCACCATGGGGCAGCCGCCGGCCCTAGGTGGCCCCCACTCGGGTGGCCCATTAGCCCTAGGCCGTCTGGCCCCCTCTCCCTTGGCGCCTTTCCCACTTGGGCCTCCCCTCGGGTGAGGCCCATTAGCAATATGGTGCCTTTTAAAATATATATTTAATATTAATTCTCCAATAACATTCAAATACACATATTATATTATTCCTTCATTCCGGAACATCTTTCGGACCCCTTTCTGATCTCCACCGGATGTTGTCGAAACTATTCTAGTGTCTCTCTCTCTATTTCTCATACGATACCTCATCTATCCTAAGCGTCCACACCCTTAAGCGTGACATCCTTCGGTTCGGAAACACTCCGGACATGATAGAGATCACTCTCATATCAATGATCAACAGAGGGACCTAGATGGCCATGTGACCCCCGTGTGTTTCACGAATTCAATCGCTCGAACCGTGAGATAGTCGTTCCCCATTCCTTTTGTCATACGATACCTAATTCATCCGAGACTTGATCTTTGGTATCCCTATACCTTAGTTCGATCTCGTTACCGATGCACTTGTTTTCTCGTTCTCATGTCGTTGCATTCCGTGACCTGGTCACATGCTTGCAAGCTTCATTAATGCAACGTCACCGAGATGGCCACATGTATCTATCCGTTACATGGACTAGACAAATCCTGGTCTTGATATGTACTCCTCTACGCATTCCTTCAGAAAACCTGAGTGGCACCTTTTTGATCACCATGTTATGAGATGATTCTTGATAACCATCTAAGCTTCTTCCAGAATGGTGATTTGCATTACCTCACAGTCAAAGGATCAGGTTGCGAGGTTCTCTGTGTTTTATCATCAATGGTGAACTTTGTAACTAGATCTCATTACGATATAACGGTCAGATGTTTGTCTATCATGTTATTCAACTAATAACATGACCTCATTGTCAGTTGGCATAAATGCCCATGATCTTGAAACATAGACCATCCTCATGGCCAATGAACTAGTTCACTAGAGGTAACTAGAGACACGGTTTGTTTACATACCACACATGTATTAATGTTTCGTATTAACACAGTTATAGCACAGTATGAAACGTATATGAATATACACGAGGAACATCAAATAATACACTTTATTATTTGCCTCTAGGGCATAACTCCTTCAGTTTCCCACTTGCACTAGAGTGTACAAAACTAGTTTACAATAGGCAGGAACCAAACACCAATTGAATCTCGGTGTTGTTCGTGCTTGTCATGTTGGAGAGCTTTAGTCAAAGGATATGCTACATTCAGTTCCGTATCTACTTTGCAAATCTTGACTTCACCTTCGTCAACAATCTGCCGAATGATGTGAAATCTAAGTTTGATGTGTTTGGGTGTGGAATGAGTTCTTGGTGCCCTTGCATTTGCAATAGCTCCCGTGTTATCACAATAGATTGTCACGGGGTATTGTGCATTAGGAAAAACTCCTAGTTCGATGATGAAATTCCTTAGCCAAACAACTTCATTTGCTGCATCAGCTGCAGCAATGTATTCATACTCCATTGAAGATTGTGCCACCACCGGCTGCTTCTTGCTTTTCCAGCTTACTGCCCCACCATTCACCAAGAAAACAAATCATGTCTGAGACTTCGAGTTAGCATGATCTGAATTCCATCTCGCATCTACATAACCTGTTACGTTTAGAGCTTCATCATTTCCTCCATAGATTAGGAACATATCCCTTGTTCTTCTCAGATACTTTAGGATATTTTTCACAACTATCCAGTGATCCGGTCCTGGATTACTCGGATATCGGCTCGTCAAACTAAGAGCCAATGCCACATCAGGTCGGGTACTGAGCATTGCATACATGATAGACCCTATTGCAGAAGCATAGGGGATGTCAGACATCTTTTCTCTATCATTGTCGGTTGCAGGACATTGAGTCACACTCAAGTTGCAATTTTTCATCATAGGTGTAAAACCCCTCTTGGTGTTTTCCATTTTGAACATCTTCAAAATCTTATCTATGTAAGTACTCTGACTCAATGCTATTAGGTGTCTTGCTCTATCTCTATAGATCTTGATTCCTAATATGTATGCAGCTTCACCTAAATCCTTCATGGAAAATTGGTTGCTCAAATACGCTTTTACGCTATTCATAAGATCCACATCGTTTCCCATGAGTAATATGTCATCCACATATACTACTAAGAAAACTACCGAGCTCCCACTCGCTTTCTTGTAAACACAGAATCTTGTTGGTTCTGGATAAATCCAAAACTCTTGATCACTTGATCAAAACGTTGGTTCTAGCTCCGAGATGCTTGCTTCAACCCATAAATGGACCGTTGGAGCTTGCATACCTTTCCAGCATCCTTAGGACCAACAAAACCTTCTGTTTGCATCATATACAACTCTTCATCAATGTGACCATTGAGGAATGCGGTCTTGATATCCATCTGCCAAATTTCATAGTCGAAATGTGCAGCAATTGCTATTAAAATCCTGACAGCCTTAAGCATCACCACGGGAGAGTAAGTCTCATCGTAGTCAACTCCTTGGATTTGTCGAAAACCCTTTGCGACAAGTTGAGATTTGTGAATGGTTACATTACCATTTGCATCTGTCTTTTTCTTAAAGATCCATTTATTTTCCATGGCCTTGCGACCCTCTGGAAGATCCACCAAGGTCCAAACTTGGTTTTCATGCATGGATCCTATTTCGGATTTCATGGCTTCTAGCCATTTCTCGAAGTCAGCACTACCCATAGCTTCTTTTTAGTTTGCAGGTTCATCTTGATCATCTAACATGACAGACATTACAAGGCTACTGTACCAATCTGGAGTGGCACGAACCCTTGTAGACTTGCGAACCTTAGGAGTCTCGATGTCATTGTTTTGATCAGCATCAATGGACTCTTCCTCCATGTTGGAGAGCGGTTTCGGAATAGCTTCCGTTGCACTACTCGGGATACGAAGAGAAGGATCAACAATTTCATCTAACTCAATTTTCCTTTCACTCACCCCTTTTGCAAGAAACTCTTTCTCGAGAAAGGTGCCGGTTTTTGTGACAAGTGTTTTGCCTTCGGCTTTATTGTAGAAGGTATATCCAACAGTTTTCCGTGAATATCCAACAAAGATACATTTTTCCGATTTGGGTTCGAGTTTGTCAGGTTGCAGTTTCTTAACATACGCCTCACATCCCCAAACTTTCAGAAAAGACAACTTTGGCTTCTGCCCATACCATATCTCATATGGTGTTGTCTCCACGGATTTGGATGGTGCTCTGTTTAAAATAAAATTGGCGGTTTCTAACGCGTATCCCCAAAAAGACACAGACAAATCAGTTAAAGACATCATGGACCGTACGCTATCCAATAGGGTTCGGTTACGACGTTCCGACACACCATTACGCTGTGGTGTCCCGGCTGGCGTAAGCTGTGGGATGATCCCACAGTCCTTAAAGTGCATGTTAAACTCATAACTCAAATACTCGCCTCCCCGATCCGATCGAAGGTGCTTGATTTTCTTGTTAAGTTGATTCTCTACCTCTTTCTGAAATTCCTTGAACTTTTCAAAGGTTTCAGACTTGTGCTTCATTAAGTAGATATATCCATATCTGCTCAAGTCGTCAGTAAAGGTAACAAAGTAACGATAACCATTGCGTGTTGAGACACTCATTGGTCCACATACATCTGTATGTATGATTCCAAGTAGGTCTACAGCTCTCTCCACTACGCCGGAGAATGGTGTCCTGGTCATCTTGCCCATGAGGCATGGCTCACATGTATCAAGGGATTCGAAATCCAATGATCCGAGAAGCCCTTCTGAATGAAGCTTCTTCATGCGCTTTATGCCAATATGACTAAGACGGCAATGCCATATGTACATGGAATTATTGTCACTGTGCTTACAACGTTTAGCATCAACACTGTGGATGTGTGTATTACAATCAAGATCAAGTAGGAATAAACCATCACATACAGGAGCATGAACATAGAAAATATCATTCATATAAATTGAACAACCATTTGTTCCTGATTTAAACGAATAATGGTCTTGTAACAAGCAAGACCCACTCACAATATTCATACTCAATGCGGGTACATAATAGCATTTATTCAAAACCAACAATAATCGTGACGGTAGACGGAGATGCAGGGTGCCGACGGCCATCACTTCGACTCTCGAACCATTGCCGACGCGCATCTTCACCTCATCCTTCCTCAGGCGCCTCCTACTCTGCAGATCCTGCTGAGAGTTACAAATGTGAGCAAAAGATCCGGTATCAAATACCCAGGTGTTACTCCTGGCGCTTGTAAGGAATACATCAATAGCATGTATATCATATATATACCTTTGTCCGGGATGGCTATCTTGCCAGCTCGCTTGTCTTCAAGGTACTTAGGGCAGTTGCGTTTCCAGTGCCCATCCCCTTTGCAGTAGTAGCACGAAGTGCCGGGCTTAGGGCCAGGCTTTGCAGTCTTTGGGGTGCTAGGAACAAACCTTCCATCCCTCTTAGACTTCTTACCCTTGCCTTTTCCCTTTTGCCCCAGTTTCTTAAAGTTGGCAGTCTTGTTGACCATCAACACCGTGTGCTCCTTCTTGATTTCAACCTCAGCAGTTTTGAGCATGCCGAACACCTCAGCAAGGGTCTTGGTCATCCCTTGCATGTTGTAGTTCATCACAAAACTCTTATATCTAGGGGCATCGAGTGCAGCACCCTATCTATGGCGAGCTCCTCCGGGATTTTGCAATCCAGGGCGTTTAGACGCTTAACGTATCCAGACATTTTGACCACGTGCTCACTAATACTGTTGTGCTCTTCCATTTTAGCAGAGAAGAAGAGCTCGGAAGCATCATACCTCTCTGCACGAGCCCGCGGAGCAAAGACGGCTTTGAGATCTTCACTGATCTCAAAAGCATTCATCTTCTCAAAACGCTTTTGAAGCTCCGGCTCCATGGCATAGAGCATTCCACTCTGGATGAGGGAGAAATCGTCCGCCTTGGACTGCCATACATTATTTTCGTCCTGAGAGGCGGAATCTGCAGGATTAGCCGGAAGCTCAGCCTCGATGACATAAGTCAACTTGTAGGGGACTAGGAGGATCCTAAGATTGTGGAACCAAGCGGTGAAGTTGGTTCCATCAGTTTTCAGCTTGTCCTTCTCAAGGAAAGTGCTAAGGTTGAAGGTGGGTGGGCGAGACATCTACAAAGGAATTTGCAAAGTATTTAGACTATGTTCATAATAATGAGTTCAAATATTAACTAAAAAACTCCCACTTAAATGAACATCCCTCTACTCGTTTAGTGATCACATGATCCCTATCCCCTGCACCTCTCCCGATCATCACGACCATCAGTGCAGTATCAAAGGTGGACATTCTCTAATGTCGATCACATCAACCATGTGATTCATGCTCGACCTTTCGGTCTCTTGTATTCCGAGGCCACGCTTCTCTAGCGTGCTAGGCTCGCCAGTCATAACTCGTGTGTATTCGCGGTGCAACATGGCTTGCACCCACTGTATGCGAACGTAGATATGTCTGACCCCCGATCATCATGGTCAGCCTCATACCCAAGAACTTTCTTGGTGGTGCACACACAAGGGGAATACGATAACTGGAATACTACGAGGGATTATCTTATTGTGCTACCGTCTAGTAAGTATACTAGCACAATAAGTAATACTTCTAAAGTAAAGTGTTATGACATGGCTATAGCTTTATGATCACCATCAATAGCTTCAATGGGAGTTTCACAAACTCGTCATTGCCATGTTGTAACACTTTCCCCTATGCAATAACGAAGATAGACGCTTCTATATAGATTATTGCATGTTTTACGCGGCTTTAGGGCTTTCGCAGTAGAACCCCTTCCCACATACGAACGTCGAGCCACAACATGGATTCAATGATTGCCGTTCTTCTTCCCTTTTCAGGGCCCTCCATTGTCAATGCCATATCAACTACTGTAGAGAGACAGACACCCCCTAAGCCACTTTGATTCGTGGACCAGTCTCGTGAATCACCACGTGAAGTCTGTTGGGGGCCGCTTCATCAAACAGTGCCGTGATATGAACAATAATACTAAAGAGGGTAGCAACTAGAGAATCAATGCCCAAATATTGCTATGTGTTCTATCCGTACGACATGTCTACCCATAGACCCGCTCTGATACCACTGAAGGGTTCTGTAGCAGAAAACAAAAAAATTCTATCTACTCGAACACTAATACCAGGATCTATACTATGTAGACATAAGTAACGGAGAAGGAATACAATATTCATACCTTTGAAGAGAGAGGCACGCCTTACGCAGGAAGGCGTATATTGATGAAGACGAGCAACACCCCAAGTGTGGTGCCTCTGAAGTTCGTCACACGTCCGGTTTAGTGGACGTCAACCGGGCTCCGATCCAGCCGAGCAGCGGAAGAAGTAGATGCCGGATCGCCGATCACACGATGGTAGTGTGAAGGTGGAGAACTCAACCACGAGGTCCTCCCCAATATTACGGGGAAGTCCTCAGTAGAAGAGAGAGAGAGAGAATGAGAGGAATGGGTGTGTCTCCAAGGGGAAGGGGGGACCCTTATATATAGTAGGAGGGGGGCGCACCACCTAGGGGCCAGGCGGTGTGGGACTATTCCCACACCCGCCGGCCACCATGGGGCAGTCGCCGGCCCTAGGTGGGCCCCACTCGGGTGGCCCATTAGCCCTAGGCCGGCTGGCCCCCTCTCCCTTGGCGCCTTGCCCACTTGGGCCTCCCCTCGGGTGAGGCCCATTAACAATATGGTGCCTTTTAAAATATATATTTAATATTAATTCTCCAATTAACATTCAAATACACATATTATATTATTCCTTCATTCCGGAACATCTTCCGGACCCCTTTCCGATATCCATCGGATGTTGCCGAAACTATTCCGGTGTCTCTCTCTCTCTATTTCTCATATGATACCTCATCTACCCTAAGCGTCCCCACCCTTAAGCGTGACATCCTTCGGTTCGGAAACACTCCGGACATGATAGAGATCACTCTCATATCAATGATCAACAGAGGGACCTGGATGGCCATGTGACCCCCGTGTGTTTCACGAATTCAATCGCTCGAACCGTGAGATAGTCGTTCCCCATTCCTTTTGTCATACGATACCTAATTCATCCGAGACTTGATCTTCGGTATCCCTATACCTTAGTTCGATCTCGTTACCGATGAACTTGTTTTCTCGTTCTCATGCTGTTGCATTCCGTGACCTGGTCACATGCTTGCAAACTTCACTAATGCAACGTCACCGAGATGGCCACATGTATCTGTCCATTACATGGACTAGACAAATCCTGGTCTTGATATGTACTCCTCTACGCATTCCTTCGGAAAACTTAAGTGGCACCTTTTTTATCACCCTGTTACGAGATGATTCTTGATAACCATCTAAGCTTCTTCTAGAATGGTGATTTGCATTACCTCACAGTCAAAGGATCAGGTTGCGAGGTTCTCTGTGTTTTATCATCAATGGTGAACTTTGTAACTAGATCTCATTACGATATAACGGTCAGATGTTTGTCTATCATGTTATTCAACTAATAACATGACCTCATTGTCAGTTGGCATAAATGCCCATGATCTTGAAACATAGACCATCCTCATGACCAATGAACTAGTTCACTAGAGGTAACTAGAGACACGGTTTGTTTACATACCACACGTGTATTAACGTTTCGTATTAACACAGTTATAGCACAGTATGAAACGTATTATGAACATACAGGAGGTACACCAAATAATACACTTTATTATTTGCCTCTAGGGCATAACTCCTTCAGAGTATATGTTTGTTCTTCTGGTGTTCCCTAGGTTCCTTAGCTTGTGCAATAGCACCATTGTTGTCACAATACACGTCTAACGGATTGGACGAGCCCGGAACCACACCAAGATCCATGAGGAAATTCCTCATCCAAACGGCTTCTTTTGCCGCCTCCGAGGCAGCAATATACTCGGCCTCTGTCGTAGACGCAGACACGGTTTCTTGCTTGGAACTTTTCCAGCTCACAGCCCCTCCGTTTATCACAAACACATATCCGGATTGCGAACGAGAATCATCCGAGTCAGTGAGATAACTCGCATCCGTGTAACCCCTTACACTGAGTTCATCCTCACCTCCATAAACTAGGAACATATCCTTAGTCCTTCTCAAGTACTTGAGGATATTTTTAGCCGCTGCCCAGTGGATTTCTCCAGGGTCAGCCTGGTACCTGCTCACAACACTTAGAGCATAGGAAACATCCGGCCTAGTACAAATCATAGCGTACATGATGGATCCGATTGCAGAAGCATACGGAATCGCACTCATCCGACTTCGCTCATCAGTTGTCGAAGGACACTGAGTCTTTCTAAGTTTTACGCCATGGGACATCGGTAAGAACCCCTTCTTAGACGATTCCATGTTGAACTTCTTCAACACTTTGTCCAAATATGTACTCTGACTCAATCCAATGAGCCGCTTTGATCTATCTCTATAGATCCGGATTCCTAGTACGTAAGTCGCCTCACCCAAGTCTTTCATCGAAAAACTCCTTTCCAATGATTCCTTGGTCTCTTGCAACATCTGGACATCATTTCCAATCAGTAATATGTCATCCACATATAAGATCAAAAAGTTTACTTTGCTCCCACTAAACTTCTTGTATAAACAAGAATCATGATCACTCTTGATGAAGCCAAACGATTTGACTACCTCATCAAAGCGAATGTTCCAACTCCGAGATGCTTGCTTCAACCCATAAATGGATTTCCGAAGCTTGCATACCTTGTCAACATTAGCCGGATCAACAAAACCCTCGGGCTGTATCATATACACGTCCTCGGTTAAATTTTCATTAAGGAAAGCCGTCTTGACATCCATCTGCCATATCTCATAGTCGAAATAGGCTGCTATAGCTAACATGATCCGAACTGATTTAAGCATCGCTACAGGAGAGAAAGTCTCATCGTAGTCAACTCCTTGAACTTGTCGGAACCCCTTCGCGACAAGCTGTGCCTTATAGATAGAAACATTTCCATCCATGTCAGTTTTCTTCTTAAAGACCCATTTGCACTCAACAGGTCTTGCACCGTCTGGCAGATCAACCAAGTTCCAAACTTGATTTTCATCCATGGACTTTAAGTCGGATCTCATGGCTCCAAGCCATGACTCGGAATCAGAACCCACCATCGCTTCCGAATAAGTTGCCGGCTCATCACTGTCCAACAACATCACATCACGAACACTTCGCAATCTGGCCGATCTTCGTAGTGTCGGTGCAGTTTCCGGCTTAGGTACCATGTCTGGCTCAACCTCTAAGGCTTTTGCTTACTCGCTGCTAGCCGGCATCTCTTGAATTTCTTCGAGATGCACCGTACTCCCACTGACTCCCCTACTGAGAAACTCTTTCTCAAGGAAGACACCGTTTCGAGCGACAGACACTTTGCCCTCTTCTCGGTTGTAGAAGTAGTAACCCAAGGTTTCCCTCGGATATCCCACGAAAATACACTTATCCGACTTAGCTGTAAGCTTGTACGATTGAAGTCGCTTGACAAAAGCTTCACAACCCCAAATCTTAAGAAAAGACAAACTCGACTTCTTGCCAGTCCACATCTCATGCGGTGTCTTCTCTACCGACTTTGATGGTACTCTGTTTAGTGTGAACGCTGCAGTTTCTAGACAATAACCCCAAAATGATAAAGGCCGATCTGTCAGACTCATCATTGATCATACCATGTCCAACAAGGTCCGACTCCTCCTTTCCGACACACCGTTTCTCTGCGGCATTCCTGGAGGAGTGAGCTAGGGAACTATTCCACAACTCTTCAGATGGTCATCAAACTCATGGCTCCTCGGTCCAACCGAAGAAACTTTATTTTCTTGCCAAGTTGATTTTGTACCTCATTTTGGAATTCCTTGAACTTTTCAAAGGCTTCTGACTTATGTTTCATCAAGTAGATATATCCATACCTACTCAAATCATCAATGAAGGTAATGAAGTACTCATAACCACCTCTGGCTTTCGTGCTCATTGGGCCACATACATCACTATGTACTAGTCCCAATAAGTCGGACACCCTTTCACAACTCTTTGCAAAAGGTGTCTTGGTCATCTTGCCGACAAGGCAGGATTCGCATGTCTCAAACGACTCTAAGTCGAATGAAGTTAGGAGTCCATCATCATGGAGCTTCTTCATGCGTTTCCAACTTATATGACCAAGCCGACAATGCCAAAAGTAAGTCATATTCAGATCATTTGGTTTTAACCTTTTCACATTTATGTTATAGACAGATTCAGTATCAAGATTCAAACTAAATAACCCATCCCGGACAGGCGCAAAGCCATGAAACATATCATTCAAATATAAAGAACAACCATTATTCTTAATATTCGACTCATGTCGTTGTATTGGGAACGGCAGTACCTGTAGAGGTTAGATAGAGGTGTGGCGACTAGTAGGGAAGCTATCGCCGGCGTCCGCAGGCGGGATTGGATACAAGCGAGCGTGGCTGGACGCAGGAAGTACCCAGGTTCGGAGCCCTCGTGGTGAGATAAAGCTCCTACTCCTGCCGGATCTGACTATGTGGGATATACGAGCTACAAGTGCTCCTCGAGCTGTATTCTCTAGCTACTGCCTTAAATGGAATGAGACCAACCGACTATCTGTCTAACTGAGCTAGTGCCTATGTGAGTGAGCTAGCTAGCAGAGAGTGAGAATGAGCTAGCTAGCACAAGAGTGTGTGGAGTGATCGATGGGTGGCTGTGTGTAAGCGCGTGTCTTGAGAATGAATCCCTCCCTTGCCTTATAAAGGTGGCCAAGGGGACATGGTGGGACCCACTCAGCCTAACTACTACTATACATGGTGTCATGCATGATGTAGTGCATAGTGTATACTATTGCACACATCATCTGATAAAGTAGCATGGGCTTGGTGCTCTGGGTCTTGTCGGTCTCCTCGTTGTCTGGTCCTTCTTATCTGGTACTCATCCTTCTGCTTGTCTTCTTGTACGTGGGCACTAGTAGTTGGTCTTGTAGTAGCAGCAGCGAGCCGGATGACCTGCAGCCTCGTGAGTCGATCCGCCTGGGAGGAGCCAACCGGCCAGGAAAGAACGATCGCCAGGGGGCTAGCCGATCGATGCTCTCTCCCTGGCGCTTGGTGGCCCAGCCGGACAAGGCAGCCCAGGCGGGGGCGGGGCGTGGCCCAACCGAGCTGGGCGGATGCGGCCAGGGAGCGGGGCGACGTGTGTTGGGGATATACTTTCCGGGTATCCTCACAGTTCCTCACTAACCAGGGTGGACCACTTCGGGTTAGAGCTTTGCTTCACGGGCGGCCTAGTTAGGGAGAAAGACGGAGTCCAATCCGGCTACGGGAAGACCCAGAAGACTTACCGACTTAGGCCCATAATGTTACTTGTAGTTCAAGATGTACTCTGTAACCAACTCTTAGTCGTAGCCAGATAGATCTCTCCTATAAACCCTAGGCCGGATATCTATATAAGATGTCCTAGGGAGAGCCTTTAGGGCACACCTCAATAGTCTACAATATTAACTCGCACAGGCGAAACCATTGTAACCCATATTCTGACTCTGCCGTATTACTAGATTGCTAGCAGGAGTAGGATCTGTCCAAAGCCGGCGGATTCGAACCTGGGTAAACTTGTGTGCTCACCATCCCGGAACACCGTACGTCTAACACCCCTCTCTTCCGCATGCCTCGAGGACCCCCTCATGGCGTACTTGTCATCAATCCGACGACAGTTGGCGCCCACCGTGGGACAAGTGAGCTTCGGATCTACGTTCCGAGCGGAACCTGCAAGAATCGGAATCAGCGAGACTATCACCGTCGGTCGCATCCTCTACACCAGTGACGTCCCTCTCACCGGTCTCGACGAGACTTGGATTCCGGCAAGGGAGGCTGTGACTGCCTACACAATCATGTCTTTTGGCGAGATCGATGTTTACATCGATTTCGCTGAACCTGCCCAACCCACCCCAGCGGTGATGATAGAGGTAGAAGAATTTTCTGGGTCCCCTTTGTCCGCGGAGGCGGCAGAGTTCCGGATCTCAGAAAACCCTAATCCCACCCAACCCGCACCAATTGCGGAGATAGTGGAGAAATCTTAGCCTGAAGAAGACCTAGCGGCCCAAGTCGAATCTGGAGTGGATCTCTCTAGAGAAGCTGGATCCCAGATCGACCCACCCGTGGAAGTCGAAATTCAGGAGGAGCATATCAACGACACTGATTCCGGCTCTGATGACGCCGGGACAGACATGCCTTTTCTGAGGTACACATTAAGACGTATGATACTGCAAGGCGAAAGTGCGGATGCAATCCTCGAGACCATCAAAAGTTTCGACATGGCTGATCGTGAAGGCTGCAGGTACCTCAGGAAGCACGCGTCACACTTTGTCGGATACGTGGGATCCGGATCCGGCTCTGCTGATGCTAGAGAAAACACCGACTCTGTGCTGGAGGCAATTGGAACAAACGCCGACGTTCCCGCATCCTCGGATGAATCTATGGCGTCGGCAGATTTCCGAAAGTTCTCCGCGGAATATGAAGAGGAGTACAACTCCAAAGCTGCAGAAGAAGGAGAAGCCATGGATGAAGGATCCGAGGAAAACTCTCCCAAAGCGCATGATGACATGGACGTCAGAGATAATCCCAAGGTCCAGATGTCCGAAAGTACCGATCAGAGCTTGACTCCGGGAAACGGACCCAAAGCCGTCTTTGCTACCGGCGCTGCCAAGAAGGCAAAGAAGAGGAACAAGAAGAACAAGACCCCGGCAAAAGACCCTCTGACGGAGGATGTGATTGCCGAGGAATACGAGGAAGACTCGGATGGAGCACTTATCCCAGAAGAGCCAAAAAAAGAAGCATCGGTGGATGGACACGTGATCAGCGAAGGTGCGCGTAGACTCATCGATGCTGCATCAACCACACCTATCCCTACAGCCGCAGAACTTACTGCGGATGAGCTGGATGAAAGGGCACAAGCCCTAGAAGCGCGTCATCAAAAACTCCTCGATGAAGCCAAAAACATCGAGGTGGAGAAGAAACGCATGTCAACTAAGGACTACATGTCTCAGTTGCATCAGAAGACACGGAAGCGTCACACCAATGACGACCAATTCCCACGTGTCCGTGCAGTCCTTTTTGGAGATGAGATGGGGAAGCCACGGAAAGATAGCAATGGAGATTGGGTTTACCCAACCCCAGTACAGAATACCGTGGCGGCCCAAGAAATTCTATCGGCTAATCCAGGACCAGAGGAGATCCGTTTGGGTATCAAATTACTCAACAAGGGACTGGAGCAGCAAAAGGTCGCCCTGTCCAGAAGTCAAAAACTGGTCACGGATTCTGACCAATGTCGCACAGATCCGGCATGGGCTGGCGTAAGATCCCATTACGTTCGGGTGCAGTATCATAACCCTGAACGACGGGAAGACAATTATTCAAGAACCGGATCGTTAGGACAGCAACACAAAACTGCGCATAACTTGAGCAATGTCGCTCCAGAGGCCGAGAAAGATGTCGTTACTGCACTGAATCCGAAGAACCCTCCCCAACAAGAGTCTAACAATCGAAGGGGAGAAGATAAAGAGAAACATCGGGAGGAGGATCGCCAAAAATGCCACCTCCTAGACATGCAAGTCGTCCGGCTGAGCCTCACCGTGGTAGGAACGACAGACGAAGGAACGACGGAAACCATGCTGGTACAAGCCGGCAGGGGGCTCGTCGTAGTCAAGATCCTCCCCGGAACTGGAAAAATGACACTCTGGACGGAGGCCGGCGATCAGCCGGAAACAATTCAGCTGCCCCACTCTCTCCACCAAGCAGCCATCACAACGGCTCCCAAGGGGGACAAGGAGGACGACGTGGCGGAGGAGGTGGTGGCAGAAGCCGAAGTCTGGCTCCAAGGCACCGCAGCCACAGCCGACATTCGGGACGATCTCTATCCCCGAGCGACACAAGGCACATGATCAATTCCAACATGGAGGCGCTGCGCTATGAAAACGATGACATGTACGTGGGCCCAAACTGCTTCAGACCATGCATCAAAGCTACAAGATTCCTGGAAGGATTTGCTATCTCAAGGCACATCCAAGCCTACGACGGCATTGCTCGGTCAGATACTTGGCGACAGGATTTTTTCCAAACTTGCTGCATCGCCAAAGGCGGAAACATCCTAGTTGCAAGCCGATATCTCCCGCTTATGTTGCGGATGACGGCGCGATCATGGCTCAATGAACTTCCGGAGAACACGATCCATAACTGGTATGACATGCAAAGTGCGTTGTTTCAGAATTTCGAAGGCACATATCGGAGGCCCTGTTCGGTCGGAGACCTACATCGTTGCACCCAGAAAGCTGGAGAAACTTGCTGGGATTACCTCGGACGATGGATCGACACCAAGAACTCCTGTGAAGGAGTAAACGATCAAACCACGATTAAAGCTTTCATCGCGGGGCTCCCAATTGGTCTACTACGTCACCGCTTGAAGTGTGATAAGGTTACTGATTTGGGAGAGATGATAGAAACAGCGAGCAAGTATGTAGATGCTGACGACGATGCAGAGGGATTACTCAATTTCCTAGCTGTACCTCAGTCGGCAAGATAACCAAAGCAACAAGCTTAGAAGCGCAAAAATACCTCGGAAGAAAAACCCAACGTGGAATAGTAGTGGTTACTACTGTTTCCGGGTCTGGAGGACGAGGAGGACACGGCGGAGGCCGCGGACATGGCCGTGGGACTTCAAGGGTCCAAGGTAGAGGAGAACAACAACTAGACAAAACCTACTCTTGGGCCGACATTGCCAATAACCCATGTGTGCATCACTTAGACGCCAATGGGGGCTCATCCCACACCAACGCCGAATGTCGTTTCAATGACATCATCAGAAGAGATGACACCGCGGGCTACAAAGCTAAGCGGAAGAAGGGAAAGAAGAATCCCAAAAAAGACAAAGAGACCAAGGAAGATTCCGACATGGAGGAAGCTGATACTTCAAATCCCAAGCCGGAAGGGAAGAAAACTTTTCCCACCAAGAAAGACACTTATGTCACTTTCCTCGAATCTCAACCAGCAAAGGTCAAGAAAGCAGTTCTCCACGAGCTCAACGCAACAGTTCCGGCTGTCCCTCAATATCTGGACTGGTCGGAAGTGGCAATCACATTTGACCGCGCTGATCATCCGCCTAAGTTGCATAGGCAAGGAAAATATGCCTTAATCGTCAACCCACTTATTGACGGTTATGGTTTCTCCAAGACCCTCATGGACGCTGGTAGTAGCATCAATATTCTCTATGTCGAAACGCTACGCCGGATGAAGATCTCGGAAACCCAGCTGAACCATAGCTCTGTGATCTTTCACGGAGTTGTCCCAGGAAGACAAGCTAATTCCCTGGGAGAGATTACTTTGGATGTTACCTTTGGAACTCCAAAGAATTATCGGATGGAGGCACTTTCCTTCAAAGTGGTCCCGTTCAAGAGCGCATACCACGCTATATTCGGACGTCCGGCTTACGGGGATTTTATGGCTCGTCCGTGTTACATTTACAATATGATGAAAATTCCAAGTCCTAACGACGTGATCACCATCAGGGAGACCCGAAGAAAGCGCGAGAGTGCGAGGAGGGAAATGCCGCCTTTGCCGAAGCCGTGCTGCACGCCCAGGAGTACCAGGACATCAAGAAGAGCATAGATCCGTCCGAGACGCCCGCAACGAAGAAGGAGGTGACAAAGCCAAATCCGGAGTTCAAGGCATTAGAAGAGACGAAGAAAGCGCCGTTGAAGGATGATGACCCCTCCAAGATGACCTAGATAGGCGTAGGCCTAAGTAGCGCATAGGAAAGCGCGCTCGTCAAGTTCCTCCAAGCAAATCAAGATATCTTCGCATGGCAGCCATCTGACATGACCGGAGTACCTAGGGAACTTGCCGAGAAATCTCTAAATATAAACCCGAACGCTAAACCCGTCAAACAGTCCCTATGACGGTTTGGCGATGAAAAGCGTAAGGCAATAGCTAAGGAACTAGCACGGCTCGAGTTAGCCGGATTCATAGAAGAGGTCATCCACACTGAGTGGGCGGCCAATCCTGTAATGGTCCCTAAAAAGGACACCACTGATTTAAGGATGTGTGTTGATTATACTGCCTTAAACAAGGCTTGTCCAAAAGATCTGTTCGCTCTGCCTAGAATTGATCAAATTATCGATTCTACGGCAGGCTCGGAACTCCTCTGTTTTCTCGATGCATATTCCGGTTATCACCAAATCCGGATGAAGGAATCTGACAAAGTCAAAACTTCATTCATAACCCCTTTCGGAACCTTCTGTTTTGTTGCGATGCCCTTTGGGCTGAAGAACGCAGGAGCTACGTACCAGCGCACGATGCAGCGTTGCCTCCACGACCAACTCGGATGCAATGTACATGCATACGTGGATGATATCGCGGTGATGTCCAAAAAGAAGGAAACACTAATTTCCGACTTGGAGGAGACATTTGCCAATCTACAAAAATACAACATCATGCTTAACCCGAAGAAATGCTTCTTTGGAATACCAGCCGGAAAATTGTTAGGTTTCATCGTGTCTCAAAGAGGCATAGAAGTGAACCGAGACAAAATCAAGGCTATACTCAATATTTCCAGGCCAACTCGCCTGAAGGACATACAAAGATTAACTGGTTGCATTGCTGCGGTTGGTCGATTTGTAAGCCAGCTTGGTGAAAGAGCCGCACCATTATACAAACTCCTGAAAAAGACCAAGGATTTTGTTTGGACTGACGAAGCTGAAGTTGCACTACAAGATCTGAAGAGAGTACTCTCATCTGCTCCTATCCTTGCAGCGCCGGAACCTAAGGAACCGATGTTGCTCTACCTTGTTGCGACAAATAAGGTCGTTAGTATCGTCATGGTAGTGGAGAGACCAGAGGAAAATCAGGAACACCTGGTGCAGCGTCCGACTTACTTTGTCAGCGAGGTCCTGACAGAATCAAAACAGCGGTATCCGCACTATCAAAAGTGGGCTTACGGTGTTTTTCTAGCATCTCGTAAGCTACGACACTACTTTCAGGAGCATCCAATTACCGTGGTGAGCATAGCTCCCATGAGAGATATAATCAACAATAGTGACGCCACAGGACACGTCGCCAAATGGGGCATAGAGCTTTCAGCTTTCGATATTGAGTATAAACCTCGGACAACAATCAAATCCTAGATCCTTGCTGACTTTGTCGCTGATTGGACAGAGACGAAGGAGAACATGACTCTCCCTAAGTCGGAATATTGGACCTCTTTTTCGATGGGTCTAAGGCTCGAGGGGGCTGGCGTGGTACTCAAATCACCCCAAGGAGACAAACTTTTATACATGTTGCAGATCCACTTCACAGCGACAAACAATATTCCCGAGTATGAAGCACTGCTGCATGGAATCCGGATTGCTAAGGATATTGGCATTTGACGTTTGATGTGTTACGAAGATTCGGATCTTGTTGCTCAACAAGTGTCGGATATTTGTAATGCAAATAAGCATATGGCAGCATATAAAGCTGTCGTAGATGATCTATCTAAATCGTTCGAAGGGTTCGAAGTTCAACACATCCCTCGAGCAGAAAATGAGGAAGCAGATGCACTATCTCGGATAGGTTCTGCGCGGAAAGAGGTCCCGGATGGCGCTTTTTTAGAGCACCTCAAAGTTCCCTCAATAAAGGGAGTAGATGAGGAAGATCCGACCAAATCCGACTCACCTTTGATAGCAGTTCTGGCTGTAATTCCCAGCTGGACTCAACCCTACCTTGATTATTTGGTAAATGGCAAATTACCCGAAGACGAGGTGCTGAGCCGACAGATTATCCGACGAGCAAAATCATATACCATTGTTAAAGGTGAGCTCCATAAACAAAGTGTTTTTGGGATCTTTTAGCGCTACGTATCTCCGGAAGAAGGAGTGGAAATCTTAAGAGAAATCCACGAAGGCGAGTGTGGTCACCACGCTGCAGCCAAATCTTTAGTGGCAAAAGCTTTTAGACACGGATTTTTCTGGCTTACAGCTTAGGAAGATGCCGAACGATTAGTCAAGACGTGTAAAGGCTGCCAAAAGTATGCCAAGCAAGCTTATGTTCCGGCGGATCAGCTGCGAACAATACCTATAACATGGCCCTTTGCGGTCTGGGGGCTTGATATGGTAGGACCATTTAAACGAGCTCCAAGTGGATTTACTCACCTCTTAGTGATGGTGGATAAATTCACCAAATGGATTGAGGCTAAACCTGTCACTAGTTGTGATGGAGCAACAGCCAAAAGATTTGTCGAGAATGTTATAATCCGGTATGGTTATCCACATAGCATTATCACGGACAACGGGAGTAACTTCTCTATGGGAGAATTGGCTGAATTCTGCAACGAGCAAAATATCCGGCTTGGCATTGCATCAGTCGCACATCCACAAGCTAACGGACAAGTCGAAAGAGAAAATGGTTTAATCCTACAAGGCCTAAAACCGAGACTCGAAGCACCACTACGATGTGCTACGGGGGCTTGGGCAGAGGAATTACCCTCTGTAATTTGGAGTTTACGAACAACTCCAAACAGGTCAATAAGATATACACCTTTCTTCTTGGTCTATGGCGCAGAAGCAGTTCTTCCTAGTGATTTGATTCATACTTCTCCTAGAGTGGCCGCGTATATCGAAGAGGATGCCGAGATTTCTCGACAAAATGATCGACTTAGTCGAAGAAGTTCGCGTCATTGCTGAAATGAGATCTACAGCCTATCAGCAGAAGTTACGCAAGTATCATAGCCAGAGAGTCCGAGATAGATCTTTCAATAAAGGTGATTTGGTTCTCCGGCTTGTGCAACAAAGAAAGCACAAACTTTCCCCAGTATGGGAAGGGCCCTTTTTAGTTAGTCGAGTATTGCACAATGGATCGTACTACTTAACTGACATGAGGCCAGTCAAAGAAAGACCTGCTACTAAGAAGAGAAAGAGAGCTGGAGGCAGTACAAATCCGGATGAGTTAGACAGACCATGGAATATTGCTCAGCTATGTCCCTTTTATTCTTAGTTTATCCTTCTTTGTAATCATATATATGTACATGCTCTGAGAGAAATAAAAGTTTTGGTTACCTCAAGTTTTTCTGAGAAGTTTTTACCATCTTATTTCCAAATGATCATGTCATAGTCAAAAATCCCAGAATGCTTGAAAGTACTTTATGCTCATGTTCGTTCTGGTTTAGATTTCCGATTCTAAAATTGCTACCTTCGGGTATAACTCTAAAATTTCTAGTCTTTACTTTGGTTATTTGTCTGATTGCTGGATGCGGGCATTTTCCGAGTAGTGAATTGTTGGTACTGGAAGCCGGCTTTGTTTCCGAGTTTAAACTGGTTTAGCAATTGAGCTCCGTTGCTCGGCAAAGTTTCTAGTGGAAGGTTTAGCCGGCTCACGAAAGGGATGAGGTGGAAAGCCAGATAAACGATAAGTATAGATGAAAAAATATAAGTGCTTATGTAAACATTTTAGGCACACAAAAAAATTTCAAAGCCAAAAAGTGCTGAATAGATCAAAAGCTTAGCACTAGCAAAGTTAAAGTATTGCATATTTACAAACACATCATGTTTTTCAGATAATACAAATGTTTCTGGCAATCTATGATGCAAGAGGAGATGAAGGAGCTGTCGGCTCGCTGGATACGTCGCCTTGATATCTTTCCGAGATGTCCACATCCGAGGTGGTGCATTCATTGTCGGAAATTTCTCTTGTTTCTTCTGGAGGCGGAGGCGGAGTGTCCACGCGGTTGAAGAATGGAGTATCGTAGCTGGTCAAGTCAGCTACATGACACCCATATCTGGCACAAGAGTCCATAATGGCATTGATGTCCTCCTCCTGGCCATCTTCGTCCACTGTAGAATACCCTCTGGTCACTTGCCATATCTCCATGTTTCCATGGTGGCTCATGACCATGGTGAGAGCGTTCTGCGCTGCGGATCGCGCGTAGGACATGTTCCAATCCTGAACGAGCTGCGGCATTTCCTTTGCCTTGTCCCGCACCTGAAAATCCGACATGCGGTGCATGTCCAGAATCTTGAGGGCTTCGCCAATATCCTCAAGGGATTGGTGGAAGTCATGAAGCAGGTCGCCGACTTGGGTAAGCCGGTGGGTGCGGGGCTCAGCAGAGGTGGAGTCCGTCAAGTTCAGAGGACCTATATACAAAACAAGTTAGGAAATATCCGACATTGAAGAAAGTCGAAGAAAAGATAAGTCAGGCAGATGGAACGTACCAAAAATGACGTCGTCGATTTTGGTCTTCTCCTCCCGGAGACTTTGGAGTTCATCCTGAAGCGCCTAGGAAAGGTCCCTCTCTCTGCTTAGCTCATTCTTGAGGTCTGAGATTATTTTATCTTGAGCATAGATCTTGCGATCAGCTCTTCAGTAGCCATGGAGGAGGATTCAAGACTTGAGCTATGCTCTTTTCGTAATCCACCTTGAGCTTATCCAGCTCTTGGCGAAGCTCCTTGTTCTCCACCACCAAGGTCTTGAGGTTCTCGGCCTCTTCGATCATGGCGTAGGATTGTTTCACCAGCGCTGTAAGCCAAAAAGAACAACAGTTTAGAAAAATTCGACATTGAAATACAAAGACAAGATTTGAGTCTCGGAATGTTTACCTTCGGCCTCATTCTTGGCAACTTTAAGTTCAACATTTTTAAGCCGGAGAGCTTTGATCTCTCTCTGCTTATCGCAAACATTCTTCAATAAATCCTGATTATAGGAACATACTTTCTGTAAGTCAGAATAACCAAAGTCAGAAAGCTACTTAAGACTCGGGCTAATATTTTTGCTAATATCAGCACGAGCCTTGGGGGCTACACTAGTTCGTTCTTTGGCGTCCTAATGAAGCATAAACCCGGATTATATATCCTACTCCATGCTTGGGGCTAGATGATATGATATAAAATAAAGGAAAAAACAGGAGTTGGAATTCCGACTTACATGTTGTTCGCGGGTGAGTTTATCCAAACCCGCGTTCACTTCAGCAGCCACCTTTTCAGCAAGAGTCAGAGGAATCACTGGGGCTGTTGGAAGCTCTCCCGTCCTAATCCTCTCGCCGTGAAGGCGCACTTGGTCGAGAAGGTCAGAGAACTTGATGTCCTCTTCTTCTTGCGCTTCTTCTTCGGCAGACAAATTTCTTTTCTCCAGGCATTGTCTGGCTAGCCGTTGGATCTCTTCTGCAGATTTCCGAGATAGGCCAAGTTTGGCAAGTCCCGGATTGCTGAGGAGGTTTTCGGCGAAGGTTTCTACCGAGGGATCATTACCCAAAGAGGGTTCACCCTTATATAAATCTGACTCACCCATGGTGACGTCAGTTTGCGAATCAAGGTTCACAGGCTCCAATGAAGGAGCCGGATCTTCTGCGGCGACCGGGGAGATCACCGGTGTTGTGGAAGGTTGAGGGGCAGGAGTCGGAGGAGCCACGACAGGAGAAGCTATGGTAAGCTTCGTCTGCCGCAGCGGCTTCGAAGGAATCCCTTTCCCTTTGCCTTTGACGAGCGGCTTTGCTCTGAGAATGTAATAAAGTCAGAAACATTACATCTCGGAAAGAAATTCGAGTAAAGTACAAAGGCGGAAATTGTGATTGAAAGTTACCTCTTCACAACAGGCACCTCCTTTGTGCCAACAACCACTGTCGGAGCTTTGCGCTTCTTGAGCGCAAGGTCCGGCAATGGGACCACTTCTGTCTCCTGAGAGAACTCAATAGGATATCCTTCGAGCGGAGCAAATTCTGACTCGGGGAGGTCAGCGAGCTGAAAATAAGAAAACATATCAGCATTGCAATGTAATTCAAAGATTGAAACACATAAAAGGTGTACTGTAGAAACTTACCGGCACCATGGGGTTTTCCGCCGTGTGCATATCCAGAGAAACCTCTGGGATTCTCCTCTTGATCCGCTCCTTGATCAGCCACTTGATCTAGCTAATATAGCCCTGTGTGGTGTAGGCTTTGGCGCTGATGCGGAGGGAATCCTTTTTGGATGACGTGATGGAATGCATCAGTCGATCCCCGTGGTACTGAAGGGGCTGGATCCGACGTGAGACCCAGCATTGGACCAAGTCGGATCCCTTCAGACCCTTGTGTTTGATCAAATATTCGATCCGCCTCTTAGCGAGGATCAGATCGTCAGAAAGAGCCGGAGCAGCCTCGTCCCAAGAAGGTTGGGCCGTGGCAGCTCCGTCAACAAAAGCCGGCAAAGCAGTGGCTTTGCCGGGAGCCGGAATATCCTTATGATAGAAAAATGTGGCTGGCCATTGTTTGACCGAGTCACTAGCTAGAATTTTGGGATATGCATGCTCGCGTCTAACTGAAAAACTAATAGTGCCGGTGATGTGAGGAATACCGGCAGTAATGGAGTTTCTTCGGACATGAAAGTAGTACCGGAAAAGAGTCAAACTCGGCCTAATGCCGAGAAAGCCCTCACACAACGAAGCATATGCGCTCATCTCTAAGATGGAGTTGGGAGGAAGGTTATGGAGTTGAACTCCGTAATGATCAATCACCTCAGAGAAGAACTCCGAGGGAGGAAACGACAAACCTCTATCGAGGTGGGTGCCGAAGTGGACCCGTTCGCCGTCGCGCAGATTGGGGATGGTTTCCTCGAAGTCGCTCCACCAGTTGCCGGCGGCGAGAAGCCCTTCCTTCTCCATGTTCTTGAGGCCCTCCTCGTTGAGAGCGCAAGGGATCCAGATCGCGCGGAAACTCTCTTTCTCCGCCACCGCTTCCGCTGTCGCCGCCGCCGCCGCTGCTGCCAAGCCGGAGGAAGAAGATGTAGCCATTTCTCCGGCGAGAAGATAATCTAAAAGGGGCGGCGCTGGGAGTTCTGTGGGAGAGGAACGGGGAGCTCTATGCGCGCAGGGAGATGGGAAGGAGATGAAAAGGAAAAGGACTGGTGGAAGGAGAAGGAGAAAGTCCAAACCCCTTATATCCACCTAATTGTGCCAAGATTTGTGCAAATGCCACCGTGTAACCACCACGCGTCGTGGAAGGAACTGGGAAGGACCCACGCGATGATTGCGTCGCCTCGATCTCCACGCACACATTGAAACGGCGCCTCGGTTCCATGAACCGTGGATCCACCAATGGTCGTGCTGACGGCACGCCTGTTAGATGACGTGACTTGACCATGACTTGTGTCAGGTGGCATTAGAAACCAAGTTCCGGCTTAGTTTGAAATCAAGCTGGAAAATCCAAGTAACCTGATGATAGGACCGACTTATTTTTAAGACCCAGATCGTATTTTTTGTTGTGAAGTTTCAGGAACCCTTCAAGACTCTGCAAGCCGAAGTTCAAGCTAGACGATGATAAATCCGACTTTGGATCTTGGAGGCCTCCGGGGGCTGCTGTTGGGGATATACTTTCCGGGTATCCTCACAGTTCCTCAATGACCAGGGTGGCCCACTTCGGGTTAGAGCTTTGCTTCACGGGCGGCCCAGTCAGGGAGAAAGACGGAGACCAATCCGGCTACGGGAAGGCCTAGAAGACTTACCGACTTAGGCCCATAATGTTACTTGTAGTTCAAGATGTACTCTGTAACCAACTCTTAGTCGTAGCCAGATAGATCTCTCCTGTAAACCCTAGTCCGGATATCTATATAAGACGTCCTAGGGAGAGCCTTTAGGGCACACCTCAATAGTATACAATCTCAACTCACACAGGCGAAACCATTGTAAGCCATATTCCGGCTCTGCCGTATTACTGGATTGCTAGCAGGAGTAGGATCCATCCGAAGCCGGCGGATTCGAACTTGGGTAAACTTGTGTGCTCACCGTCCCGAAACACCGTACGTCTCACACCCCTCTCTTGAACACGCCTCGAGGACCCCCTCATGGCGTACTTGTCATCAATCCGATGACAACATGGCCTAGCCGGCAGCGGGCCCATCTGGGGCGAGGCAGCCCAGGCGGAGCCGGACTGAGGCGGGCCGGTTGGGTCGGCCCAGCCGGAAGGAGCGGAGAGGCAACGTGGAGCGGTCCGGCTGGGGCGAGGAGGCCTAGTCGGAAGGAGGACTCGAAGTGGAGCGCCTGGCAGGCCGGCTAGAAGGTCTCAGTCGGCCCAGATTTGTCCGTGGCTGCTTTTTCTTTTATATATTTGTCTGTTTTTGCCATTTTAACCTGTTTTGGACCATCTTTGGGGTACCCGGGGAACGTCCCCCCGTCAACTCATAGCCCTGTCTCATCAAACATGAGGCAGAAATGATGTTTCGACTAAGCACTAGAACATAATAACAATTATTTAGCTCCATTAAGAATCCAGAAGGTAAATGAAGTTGCATTGTGCCGACTTCCAACGCAGCGACTCTCGCTTTATTTCCGACTCTAATGTCAACCTCGCCTCTTGCAACGCTCCTAGTTCTTACCAGTCCCTGCAACGAATTGCAGATGTGAATGACTGATCCGGTATCATATACCCAAGAACTACCAGGTGCATCAGCAAGATAAATGTCTATAACATTGCAAACAAGCGTACCTGAGCCGGAAGTCACACATCCGCTCTTGGCTTTATCAGCTAGATACTTGCTGCAATTCCTCTTGTAGTGGCCATCCAACTTGTAGTAGAAGCAAGTGGATCCGGCTGTAGGAGATGGCTTAGTCCCCGAGGAAGCGCTTTGGACTAGGTCATCCGCCTTACCTCCTGACTTTGCCTTCTTCTTCTTAGTCCAAGAACTCTTCTTGAACTTAGCCTTGTTTTGTACCATTAACACTTGACTGGCACCTTTCTTGAGATCCGCCTCAGCCTGCTTGAGCATCCCATGTAATTCAGTGAGCTTCTTATCCATACCATGCATGTGGTAGTTCGATATGAACTGGCCATACGCACTAGGAAGAGAGTTCAGAATTATGTCCGTAGCGAACTCTTCAATGGGGTAGCCAAGCCTTTCCAGAGACTGCACGTAACCAACCATCTTGATCACATGCAGACTCAGTGGATCGCCATCCTTAAGCTTGCAACTCAACAAAGCCTGAGAGACTTGGTACCTCTCAGTCTTTGCTTGAGCCTGGAACATACTTTTGAGGCTTTCGATCATATCGCAGGCCTCAACATTCTCGAACTGCTTCTGCAAGTCCGGTTCCATGTGAGCAAGCATAAGACAGCTAATCCCCGTGGATTTATCACAAATCCGACGGTAGGCATTGGTGGCTGCAACAGTCGCATTCTCATCCGGCTCAGCTGGAAGTGGGTTGTCTAGGACACGATCCCTTTTTTCTTATTTGAGAACAATTCTTAGATTACGATACTAGTTGGTGAAATTAGTTCCATTCAGCTTATCTTTCTCTAAGATGGTTCTCAAAGAAAAACCGGAAATCTGAGGAAGACTGCTAGGTGCCATTGATCTACAACAGAAAATATGCAAAACACTTAAGACATGTATCCGTAAAAGAGCAAGCATATTAAACACTTTAATATTTATGCTCCCACTAGAACCAACACCCCTCCGATGGTTACTTAGTGATTCAGGACCCTAAATAAGCAAGTCGACTAGTGAGCTTTAGCATCACCGCTAGCCGTCAAGTGATCTAGGTAGACAACTTTTCCCCAAGTCCCACAACCGTTGTGATAGACCTGTCCAGATTACCAAGTGCTTCCGTTGTAAGAGTTCGACTCGAACGCACCTAGTCGGAAAGAATTGATAGCACCTCAATTTTATGAGCCCACTACCAAAAATTTCCGACTTGTGATGGTGCAGCACTGGCGGGGAAACCGACTAGACCTTCTTTGAGGATTACTTTCTACCAGCTATCTAATAGAGGTAAAACAGAGACATAACAATAACACAAAATAAAGCATTTATAATGTGAAATGGTATGGCTCTTTTCATGGCGATCTCCATCTCCATAAAGCTTGTAATCCGACTCGTGTCAACTCTTGTCACGTGCCGTCTTACACCATGTAGCCGACTTGTACACCGACTTGCATGCCATCCGGATTCTCCAAACAGCTACACTAGCTAGTAATACAAATTACACAGAGAATCCGACACGCATGCCGTTATACAATAAGATGACAACACCTAGGCTCCAGCCGGCTGACAAAAAACTGTGATACGTAGATCACATATGGATTACAAACATCACATGCACATAAGCCATACCATTCACAACATCATCCTACAAAAACAAGTTATGCATAGATACAATATCTACCGGCGTTGTGAAACACGCAACGACATCTAAGGCGCTACGATTTTTCCGAAAAATGCAGATCTCATCTGCATTCCGGACATGGATTTCGTCATCGGATAAAACAATTTTACCCAAATCCGATCCGGACTCCGATTCGACCAAACTCTTTGATCTTCGATCACTGCATCCGGGTTTACGTGTCACAGTTTACCCCGATGGTGGAAGCCGACCGGTAGGGGTATGTCGTTCCATGACCTTAGCAGTTAGATCACGGAAACCAGATCATCCATTCCCCCGAGTACAGTTGATCTAATCAACTTTGTACAAAACCGATCTATCTCATAGATCGACCACCAAAACTGCAATTAGATCCAATCTAACACCAACCGCATATCACATATGTGCGATCTCGAGCCTAAAACCAGAAGCTAACGCTCTGATACCACTGTTGGGCCACGTAGAGATAAACAAAACATTTCCCTACGCGGTGATCCCAAGATCCAGCTCAGGTAGAAGGCCACGAGGATTACCACTAGACGCGCAGTTGCGGAATTGATGAAGCATGTCGCTTGATGCAGTGCAGTCCTCGCGATCCGTTCCGGTTCCACGATCCATGATCCGTTCTTTCTTCACGATCGTCGAAGTGCTGAACATACATCACCTTCGCCGGTATCCACACGTACGAGGAGGAGCGCCAGCGATGGACTGCTAGGTCCGGTACGGCGGTGACATGACGGACTGGGCTAGGGTTTCCAACACATGGAGTGACCTAACCTTGTGCTCTAAGCACCTGTTCCCCAGCTTATATAGGGAGTGAAAGTGGGCTCCACTCACTTGTGGCCCATTCACTAAAAGGCCTATATTAGCCACTGCAAGTCTCACTTGCTGACTAAGCCCATGTCTCTATTTGGGTCCAACCCAAATAGGTTTTTTGTTTGGGTCTAACCCAAACTTGCTCCCGCTCTTAAGTTTGTGACCCGACAGGCTCATGGTAACCCGGACACGATTCCGAGTCTCACTCGTGATCGATCAGTTGGTAGCGGCTCCTAGCAGAACGTGCCAACTCCCAAGTACCAATAAGTCATGACGACATACCTTCCGATCCGACTTTCGTCTGAGTCCCTTTTGCCTCACGATATACCTTGATGGACTATAGGCGAATAATCGTCATCCCTTAAATAGTCTGACTCTCTTTCTCGATCCGAGATAAGTGATTCATCCGACTAACTCTTAGTCGGTTGCCTCGGTTAACACTTAACCGTGACGCGCATGGCCATGCTTTCCGAATCATATCTTCCGAGAGGGCCCATAGAATATCTCTCCAGATGGAGGAGCAAAATCCCATCTTGGTTATTCACATCATGTAGCTTGATTATCAGTCGACCCGAACTCCGCCTTTATAACCGCCCAGTGATAGAACAACGTTTGACAGAACCTAAGTCGGAGATCCTCAACTCGGATTGTGCAATAACCTCAGGTCTAAGGATTACATTGATTGAGACATGCAAATGACGACTTGTTTGTTGCATCTCAATATGGGTCAGTCCGACTCGCTAAACTCTTTAGCCGAATCCGTGTAAGTCGGAATAGCATCTCCATGCCCATGACAAGTGGAACCTAGTCATCTGCCAACTTTCACATTGGTCTAAGTTGTGTGTCCAGCACAACCTCGATGACCAAGGACAATTAGTATGAACAACATGAATATGTAGTCCCACAATCAAATCACATATTCGATGATACATATTAGCAGTTCATAAATGGACCATAACCTTATGAATACACAGGAATATCATCATACATGATTGCCTCTAGGGCAAATTCCCAACAGTAAATATACCAGTTGTTGCTCAAGCCATCTGATCTTCTTCCTCACCGAACCAAAGGTGGCCTGGCTCCAAGCTCTCAGGGTCGGTGCCATACATTTAAGATTGACCCATGTTGACCGCAGGGAGGAGGGGCCCCCGCCGCTAGCAGCCCATGTTGCCTTCAGGGTGTCTCTATAATCGGGAGCCCGCCTCCAGAAAGCTTCATATTTGAAAGAAGACGACACTTGCCGGCTCACCCCCCGCCGTGGGTCCTGGATGAGGGTAACAAGCATGGCGTAATGATCCGAAGATGTGGTGATCAAGTTGTCCACCGTGCAGTTTCTGAAGAGCTGTGAAAAACTTGCATTGGCCACTGCCCTATCAAGCCGCACTTTGACATAAGTTTCTGCGTCTTGTCTATTCAACCAAGTGAACTTTGGTCCCTCGTATCCCAAATCCATCAAGCCACAGTCCTGTAGATAATCCTGGAACGCCGCAATCGGCAACTCAGTCCTATCCCGAGGCCCTATGTGCTCATCCTAGCTCAGGACCTCGTTAAAATCCCCACAATAAATCCAAGGACCATTCCAGCTCATGCTTAGAGAACGGAGATTGTTCCAAAACTTGTGCCTAAGTTCTAGTCTTGGTTCCCCATACACAAAGGTCATTCGCCATTCTACCCCATCCTCCGATGAAATTTTGTGTCAATGCACTGATTACCGAAACCATTCATGGATACAACCAATGACGATAACCAAAACAAGCCTAAGACACCACTTAAGCCATCACTACTAACAGAAAAACAACAAGAGTATCCCAAAGACCACATAAAGTTCTGAACTCTGGATTCCCTCATCTTAGTTTCGGAAAGAAAGAGGAGGGCAGGACGGTGAGCTCTCACTAAGAAACGGAGTTCACCAACTGTCGCATCAGTCCTGAGCCCACGATAGTTCTAGTATAAGGCGATCATTGCGTCTGGCGGGGCTACTCCACAGCACCCGCCTGATCCGCCGATTCAATATCACCAACTGTCTTCAACTTCTTGTTCGAGTCAGTGCTTGTTTCATCCTTATCACTGTGCATCACCCCGACCCCCTGAGCAGCAGTACTTTGATGCAGCACCAACGCACGAGTGTTATCCACCTTCTCAGTAGGAACATATATCTGCTGGGATTTCCTCTTACGTCCCCCAGATAGAGCACCACCCTCCTCCACAGGAACCTGATATTTTCCCTGACCCCTAGAAATTCGGGTAGTAGCATTGCGAGGGTGAGGCTGTTTCCTGATAGGAGAGGATACCTCAACCGCCTCCACGCTCTTCTGATGCTTTTGCTCCCCACCTCTGTTCCACAATTGGCAGCTTTCTCCTTAAGGGCAAAGGGAGGCCCCGAGGCCTAAGCTTGGCTCGCCGACGCCGAGACACTTGATGAGTTGGTCCCCTGTGGTTTCTTCTTCCTATCATCCGGGGCACACATACGATCCGCCGAGTAAGGAAGGTTTCCTTCCGCATCACGCTCCCTAGGAACTTTATAGTCAATCGAGGTGTGACCAATAATCCCACACGAGAAACAATAGTGGGGAAGATTCTCATACTGGACGTCAAACCAGTCCGTCACATTCCGACGCTAGGAGAAGACCGTGACTCCCCGCCATAGCGGTTTCTCAACATAAACCTCAACGCGGACGCACATGTAGCAACCACAACACCTGCCAGTAGCATCACAGTCCACACACGGGATAGTTCCTTTACCAGATTTTTTATTCATATACCCAAAAGGTAAGTTGATGGTCTGCGCCCAAATCTTCAGGCCATTGAAAACCATGTCCTTAGGCTTGAGATCAATGTTGAAGTCACGCAGAAGCACCGCGTGCTTGCCTACAACCCAAGGGGGCCGTTCACAACGTGATCCTGGTCCGCCTTCGATCCAAACTCCACCGCGAAGAGGTTATCGTCGGGGGGGGGGCGGGGGTGTCAGAGCTAGGCCACGCGGGTTGCCCCACGACGGTCGGAGAGGAGAATCAATCGTGCCAATGTGCAACATATTTGGGGCCAGCACTTTCCCCACGATCGCCCATGGGGAGTGGACACGGACCTCAGCATCATCCACCATCACCACTGCCTCCGCCTCAGTTGCAGTAAAACGCAGGCGGCCCATCATCTCCGACACATTGTCCTCAGATCTGACCGCCGCCACCGCCTGAGGGGGAACACGATCAGAGTTCCTCGCCGGTCCACCGTCCCCCTTGACAGAGGTCGTCACCACCCCCCTTGTAACGTCCGTTCACCTCTGCTAGGCCCGTCATCGATGAACACACTCCGATCACGCAGCCGACCAAGGGCGGGATGCAATCTAGGAGTGCCCCTTGATCGCCCCGAGGTAGCACAGCGGTGCGGGAAACGGCCTTCAAAGGCTCAGCAGCAGAGCGGAGGGACAGCCTGAAGAGATCACCCTAGTGACGACGACTCAAAATTTGGTTTCAAACCCTAGGTTGCGGCGATCGCCATGGAGTCGCCAGGGAACCCTAGGAGAGAGAAACAAAAACCAATTTGGCTTTGTTGGGAAGCATAGATGGAGATTTATTAGGCACCCTGACTCGTTGTGTGCGCGGGTACTAAAAGGAAAATATTTTCAGGATACCGATTTTCTGCATGCAGCGGTATCGCGGAGTGCATCGGCGACTTGGCGAGCGATCGTGGATGGAAGAGAGGCATTGGAGCTAGGCCTAAGTAAAAGAGCGGGAACGGGATCCTCAGTTTCCACCTGGGAGGATAGATGGATTCGTGAAACTTATTCATTAAAACCTATGGGAAGGAAAGGATCACTGTCGTTAGAGAAAGTCTCTAATCTCAGGAGGCGAGGTAGTGGAAGCTAGCCACTATTCAAGATAATTTCCTGGCCCTTCGATATGCAGGCAATTTTGAATATACCTCTAAGCAGAATTGGGGGGAGGATTTGTTAGCTTGGAGCTTTGAGAAAACTGGGATATACTTTGTCAAATCAGCATAACGTGCCTTGGTGACTCAAAAAGAGCATGCTGCTCTTGAGGAAAACCCTATGGAAACTCAAAGTTTTGCCAAATGTGAGAGTGTTTTGGTGGCGTGTGCTCCGTGGGATCTTGTCGGACGCATGTACATTGAAATATAGGCACATTAAAAAAGTGAGCAGATGTGAAATTTGTTTGGCAAATGAGGAGACACTGATGCATGCGATGATCATGTGTTTGCACACTCAGATGTTCTAGGAGGAAGCTAGGAAGGCGCTGCACCTGAAGCTTCCTCGCCTACATGATAGAACTTGGTCGCGGGATATTTTATGTGACCAAATGTTTACGGATAAGCAGAGAACTCAAATACTTAGTATCATGTACTCAATATGGTCGTCTCGGAATAGGCTTTATCATGACCGTGAGAGGTATGATCCGAATCTGACCATGCAGAAAATCCGTGAAGAGCTACAGCTACTTGAGTATCAGATGGGGAGTCGAAAGAACTCTATGATGCAGAATTGGTGATCGCCTAACCTCGGATGGATAAAAATCAATACGAATGGTGCCATTAATCTTGAAGAAAGAAAGGGAGGAGGAGGGGGTGTTGTTCGCTCACATACCTCCTTCATTGGCGCATGGAGTAAACCCCTAATGGATGTTACTGATCCTCTGATGGCTGAAGTTTTGGCCTTTCGTGATGGAGTGATATTTGCAAAACTCAGGACATATTCTCATGTGGTAATGGAGATAGATTGTTTAGAGATTGTCAATCTCTGGTACTCGCGTCAGGTAGATCGATCATCAGTGGCGCCTATCCTTGACGAAGTTGGAGAGCTGATTCCGGACTTTGTTTCTTTTGTTGTAAAGCGTGTTAGGAGGACTGCAAATTCTTCGGCTGACGTGTGTGCTAAATTGGCGTGTACTTTAGCGTCCACTAGTACCTAGCTTGATGAGAGCCAGTTTTTCTTGTATCCCGCCTCCAGGCTGATTGTAACGGAATCTCGTTTTAATAAAGCTCTCTGAATTCCCCACAAAAACTAGAGTAGAAGTATAAAAAAAGGTATATTGTACTTTTAGTCACAACTCACAAGCCTTGTCGGGAAGTGTCTTTGCCTCCCGAGCTCTGATGCTCCCTTCGTTTAAAAATATTAAAAAATATATCTATAATTTTTAAAAAACTAAAAATAAATTCTGGGCACAGTCCATGTTGTATCCTAAAAGTATGAAAAATCGCAACCTGGATTTTTTATATTGCTGGCTACACAAAAATGATAAAATCTAACAAAATTTAGAGATGTAAAACCATGTATACTTAGATTCACACTTTTGTTATTTTTGTGTAGCTCATAATACAAAGTATTTTAAATTGGTATTTTGCACGTTTGTGTGATAAATCATCGGCTACATCTCCGATTGTTTCTAGATTTTCTTGAAACACAAAAGTATGATTTTTAATTTTCTTTTAAACCACGATCACTAATATCCATGTGCACCGAATCTTCACTCCACGCCTTGCACGAGAGGAACACTTTAGGCTTTAGTTTCACGTCTTGCAAGAAGTGCACTGGTGGTACCACAAGGTGAAAATCAATGGATCGGTTTCAGACTCTTTCACTCCTTCTAGGGGCTGCGCCGGGGACCCCTCTCTCCATATCTGTTCTTATTTTGTGTGGATGGATTTTCTTCTCTGCTAAGGAGAGCTTAGCAAGGAAAAAGGAGCTAGCTGGTGTGAGTTTTGGACACAATGGTCCAACAAGAGTTAATTGTACCATACATACAAATAGTTGTCCTTTATGTGCAAACTCATCCAAATAGTTGCAAAACATGTCCCACTGGTCATGAACTTGACTTTCATGTAAACCTGGGGATGGTTACTAATCAAACTAGGTCTTTTCCCCCACGCGCCGCCAAGGAGAGAAAAAAGGAGATCTTGCCTAGGGTACTCGCCTTCTGACGCCGGCCTCCGGCGGCTCCCCCCTCCGGCGACCAAGGTCGTCGATGGTGGGGGGTCGTCGGATCCACGCGTGTGGATAGTCTTAGTCTAAAGTAGATTCGTTTTTAGGTTGTTCATCGTCTTGGTTTTGGGGATGAAGATGACGACGCTGAATAAATTTCCTTCAGATCCTTCCCCAATAGATTTAGAGATCAGTCTATCCAAGCAAGGATGGTGTGGCGGTGGCGCCATCCTCGTGGTGGATTTGTGTCCTCAGGCTTCGCCGCTGCAGCGGCGTTTGCTCCGGCGCCGGCGAGGAACTTGCGAGGTAGTCCAGGAGCAGATGCAGATTGTGATCTGCATCGACGGCATCTGGAAGATGGTGGATCGTGTGCTGGGTCTGTGGTTCATGGATGGCAGGTGTGACTTCCTTCTTCGACGTCTTAGTCGTGCGGAGGGGCTAGATCTGGAGCTCGATGGCGTGTCCGGGGTGTTGCCCCGGTCTGATTCGTTCAACGGCAATGGTTTCACCTTGGGTGAGCCATCTTGGAGGTCCGCAAAGCTGCATGTCAGCAATGGAGCCGCATCGAGCTCGGGTGAGGAGGTGATCCATCATTCTTTCTTTTGGTGGCCGCTATGGTGGTGCCAGAGGCAGGTGATGGGCGTCGGCGTCATGCTCAGAGGGTTCTTCGGTTTAGACTGTTTTCTTTCTTAGCCGGTGGTCCTTTGCGCAAAAACTTGTGTTTTGCTGTCTTTTCAGTTTTGTCAGGTCGGTGTTTACGTGGCTTGTACTATGATCTTTATGATATATAAATGAGACACATATTACGATGAAAAAAACCTGGGGATGATTTTCCTTTAACCGGGTGGGTTGGTTCATCTGGGCTTATTTAGTTTGGGTGCTAATGGACATAGGCAAAGAACAGTTTGGTTTAGTTCGATTTTGCGTAAATATAGTTTGGGCGTGGTTGGGTTTGGTTCCAATGGGTTCAGTTCCAAACAGGTTTAAACCGTGTTTCCCAACCGGTTGGTGAGATGGTTCCTAGGCTATTTTGCTCGTTCCTCTGTAGCTGAAGCCACATCTTCCTCTGCGACCGCAGCCGCTGCTCGCCTTGCCTGCTCTCGTGACCGAAGTCGACACCGTTTGCAGCTCGCCGGCCCCTTCCCTGAGACAGCTTCGCACCGCTCGTCGGTTCAGATCCTTGGAATCCTCAACGTCAGGGTCTTCTCTTCCTTGGTTGCCTCCAGGAGCTAGAGAAGCTCCATATGGCCGCGCCCAGGTACGCGGCCGCCAGCTCCGGCGTGAGCCCTAGGGTCGCAACGTAGTGGGTGAGCGCACAACTTCGCGTCGAGTGCACTCGACTCGCCGGCCTCCATTTCTCCACGCTAAGCTGCTTGGAGAGCGAACAACACGACATGCACAGCGCCTCGCCCTTGCCGCCGCCGGCGGCGTTCAAAATGAAGCAGACGTCGGGCACATGTTCATGAAGAAAATAAACAGCTTACATGGAGCAGGCCAGCAGGCGTCATGGACATAGGATGAAATCGGTGTCCATGGAAGCAGAAGACGTCAGTCGCTAGCTTTAGAATGAAGTCAGTGTACATGGAAGCTGGCGTCGTAGGATGCCCGATCGACGGCGTGCCAGACACCGGCGGCGTGCCGGACATGACTCCTTGCGGCATGTCGGACACGACTTCGCCGCCCCGACGTGGCACTGCTCCCTGTCTCTCCCAAAGACATCACCCTATGGCTAGCTAGCTAGCTCCCTGTCCGTGGTGTGCGTGCTTTTGTCTGCCATGATGGCAGCCGTAGCTAGTTACAACGTTAGCTAGTCAAACCATTTGATCAAACAGTTCTAAACTCATTCTCAATAATGATTTCAACCCAGAGGTCATGAATAAGTTAAGTTCGGTTTGGACGAAAAATAAGTCAAGTCTGGTTTTGGTTGGGTTGACATACACGTCAGCTGGGTTTGATTTTGGTTCGGTTGCCAACTGTGCTTGTGTGGGTTTGGTGGAGGTATGGTTTAGTTTTTAATCCATTCTCAGGTTTACTTCCATGTGCAAAAATCCCCATAGCCAATCACAAACTTGAACCTGGCGACTCCAGCGTTGGCCGGCCACACGCTGACTTTTTCTAGAAAACCCCCTAGCAGTTCTACTTTCCTCATCCCTTCCCTCACTCTGTACTCACCCTATTGCCAATCATGCCCCTGTTTCTCTCGACATTGAACTGAAACAAAGTACCTAGGGTTCGAGATTAGCAGCGGCAGTGACAACCAGTTAGGATGGTGGAGTCGTGTGAGGGTTTGCTGGAGAGCACCGGGCGCTCTCCTCCACCTGCTCGCGGTAGGTTGCGGTTGAGGGGCAGGGCCCTGGCCCCCGCTGCTGCATAGGTGCGGCAGGTGCTGAAGGGTTCCGTAGCAGAAAACAAAAAATTTCTATCTACTCGAACACTAATACCAGGATATATACTATATAGACATAAGTAATGGAGAAGGAATACAGTATTCATACCTTTGCAAAGAGAGGCACGCCTTCCGCGGGAACGCGTATATTGATGAAGACGAGCAGCACCCCAAGTGCGGTGCCTCCGAAGTTCGTCACACGTCCGGTGTAGGGGACGTCAACCGGTCTCCGATCCAGCCGAGCAGCGGAAGAAGTAGATGCCGGATCGCCGATCACATGACGGTAGTGTGAAGGTGGAGAACTCAACTACGAGGTCCTCCCCAATATTACGGGGAAGTCCTCAGCAGATGAGAGAGAGCGAATGAGAGGAATTGGTGTACTCCAAGGGGAGGGGGACCCCTTTATATAGTAGGAGGGGGGCGCACCACCCAGGGGCCAGGCGGGGTGGGACTAATCCCCACACCCGCCGGCCACCTTGGGGCATCCGCCGGCCCTAAGTGGGCCCCACTAGGGCGGCCCACTAGCCCTAGGCCGGCTGGCCCCCACTCCCTAGGCGCCTTGCCCACTTGGGCCTCCCTTCGAGTGAGGCCCATTAGCAATATAGTGCCTTCAAAAATAAAATAAAATATGTATTTAATATTAATTCTCTAATTAACATTCAAATATACATATTATATTATCTCTTCACTTCGGAACAACTTCCGGACCCCTTCCGATCTCCATCGGATGTTATCGAAACTATTCCGGTTTCTCTCTCTATTTCTCATACGATACATCATCTACCCTAAGCGTCCCTGCCCTTAAGCGTGACATCCTTCGGTTCGGAAACACTCCGGACATGATAGAGAGCACTCTCATATCAATGATCAACAGAGGGACCTGGATGACCATGTGACTCCCGTGCGTTTCACGAATACAATCACTCGAACCGTGAGATAGTCGTTTCCCAATCCCTTTGTCATTCGATACCTAATTCATCCGAGACTTGATCTTCGGTATCTCCATACCTTAGTTCGATCTCGTTACTGATGAACTTGTTTTCTCGTTCTCATGTCGTTGCATTCCATGACCTAGTCACATGCTTGCAAGCTTCATTAATGCAACGTCACCGAGATGGCCACATGTACCTGTCCATTACATGGACTAGACAAATCCTAGTCTTGATATGTACTCCTCTACGCATTCCTTCGGAAAACCTGAGTGGCACCTTTTTGATCACCCTGTTACGAGATGATTCTTGATAACCATCTAAGTTTCTTCCAGAATGGTGATTTGCATTACCTCACAGTCAAAGGATCAGGTTGCGAGGTTCTCTGTGTTTTATCATCAATGGTGAACTTTGTAACTAGATCTCATTAAGATATAATGGTCGGATGTTTGTCTATCATGTTATTCAACTAATAACATGACCTCATTGTCAGTTGGTATAAATTCCCATGATCTTAAAACATAGACCATCCTCATGACCAATAAACTAGTTCACTAGAGGTAACTAGAGACAGGGTTTGTTTACATACCACACGTGTATTAACGTTTCGTATTAACACAGTTATAGCACAGTATGAAACGTATTATGAACATACAGGAGATATATCGAATAATACATTTTATTATTTGCCTCTAGGGCATAACTCCTTCAGTCTCCCACTTGCACTAGAGTATACAAAACTAGTTTACAATAGGAAGGAACCTAACACCAATGGAATCTCGGTGTTGTTCGTGCTTGTCATGTTGGAGAGCTTTAGTCAAAGGATCTGCTACATTCAGTTCCGTATCTACTTTGCAAATCTTGACTTCACCTTCGTCAACAATTTGCCGGATTACGTGAAATCTAAGCTTGATGTGTTTGGCTGTGGAATGAGTTCTTGGTTCCCTTGCGTTTGCAATAGCTCCCGTGTTATCACAATAGATCGTCACGGGGTCTTGTGCATTGGGAAAAAATCCTAGTTCGATGACGAAATTCCTTAGCCAAACAGCTTCATTTGCTGCATCAGCTGCAGCAATGTATTCAGACTCCATTGAAGATTGTGCCACCACCGGCTGCTTCTTGCTTTTCCAGCTTACCGCCCCACCATTCATCAAGAAAACAAATCCTGTTTGACACTTCGAGTCATCATGATCTGAATTCCAGCTCGCATCTACGTAACTTGTTACGTTTAGAGCTTCATCATTTCTTCCATAGATTAGGAACATATCATTTGTTCTTCTTAGATACTTAGGATATTTTTCACAGCTGTCTAGTGATCCGGTCCTGGATTACTCTGATATCGGCTCATCAAACTAAGAGCCAATGCCACATCAGGTCGGGTACTAAGCATTGCATACACGATAGATCCTATTGCTGAAGCATAGGGGGTGTAAGACATCTTCTCTCTATCATCGTCCGTTATTACATCTACCTTTTGCAATGGAGATCATTATCCTGACTTCCTGGGGTATCTGGATATGCAGAAATGAGAAGCTTTTTAATGAAAAAATACCCACTTTTGATAGATGGAAAGCAATTTTCTACCAACAAATGAGATGGATACAATTCAGAATCAAAGGAAAATACAAAGAGAAATTCAAAGCCTAGCTCAATCAGCAATTAGACCAGGGATAGAATAGATTGTCTCATTTTAGAACAAGTTAGTTGTAACTGTTTATGATCTACCTTAGATCATTTCGCCTTGTAAAATACTCATATATAATAAAAAATTGCAGTGGGGATTTTCCCTACTATTTCACCTCAAAAAAAAATCATCTTCTGTTACAGGACATTGGGTCATACTCAAGTTGCAATTCTTTATCATCGGTGTAAAACCCCTCTTGGTGTTTTCCATTTTAAACCTCTTCAAAATCTTATGTATGTAAGTACTCTGACTCAATGTTATTAAGTGCCTTGATCTATCTCTATAGTTCTTGATTCCTAATATGTATGCAGCTTCACCTAGATCCTTCATGGAAAATTGGTTGCTCAACTACGCTTTCACACTATTCATAAGATCCACATCGTTTCCCATGAGTAATATGTCATCCACATACACTACTAACAAAACACCGAGCTCCCACTCGCTTTCTTGTAAACACAGAACTCTTGTTGGTTTTGGACAAACCCAAAACTTTTGATCACTTGATCAAAACATTGGTTCCAGCTCCGAGATGCTTGCTTCAATCCATAAATGGACCGTTGAAGTTTGCATACTGATGGCTCAATTCACGGCGCCCAGAAAAATGCTTGATGGCGGTGTTGATGTAGAGCTCGTTGGGAACCCCAAGAGGAAGGTATGATGAGCACAGCAGCAAGTTTCCCTTAGTTATGAAACCAAGGTTTAATCGAATTAGTAGGAGCAAGGAAACACCTCAAAGGTGTTACTACCTGAGCTTTGGCAGGGTGCACTACCGGTGCTAGTAGCAATGTGGAGACCTACACAACACAACCACAAAACTTTGTCCCCAACTTGCGATGAGGTTGTCAATCTCACCGTGTTTTGCGGAAAACAAAGGATGAAATGTATCGAATGGAAAGAAGTAAAAGTTTGTAGAAAGAAAACACAAAGCAGAAATAGTTTATAGATTGTATGTAAAAGACAAGGACCGGGATCCATAGTTCACTAGAGGTGGCTCTCCTTAAGATAGATAACATGCTGGGTGAACAAATTACAGCGGGGCAATTGACAAACACCGATAAAGCAATACATGCATATACTAATCATCTTGACTTCTTTGAGACTTGATTGGGCATTACAACATAATACATAGACCGCCATCCAACTGCATCTATGACTAATAATCCACCTTCAGGTTATCATCCGAACCCCCTCCAGGATTAAGTTGCAAGCAACAGATTATTGCTTTACGAACTGCGTGTAAAGTAAACAATACAATTGTTCTATGAACAAAGGATTGTTGTTTTCTCCCTAGTAGCAACAACACATCTAGTACCTTAGAGATTTCTGTCACTTCCCCAGATTACCAGAGGCATGAACCCACTATCGAGCATAAATACTAACTCTTGGAGTTGCTAGCATCTACTTGGCCAAGATAGCTACTAACAACGGAAAGCATGCAAGATCTCAAATAACAAAGACATGATAGAATCAATAATCAATCTGAAATAGCATCTCAATATCCATCGGATCCCCACAAACACAACATGTATGAATTAAAAATAGATGATCTTGATCATGAACGGAGCTCACAAGATCTAAACATGAAAGCACAAAGGAGGAGAAACCAGCCATCTAGCTACTACATGGATCCGTAGTCCAAGGATGAACTACTCACGCATCATACCGGAGGCTTGCATGGTGATGAAGAAGGCCTCCAGGGTGAATTCCCCTCTCCGGCAGGGTGCCGGGAAGAGCTTCAGATCCCCCCAATCTAGGGACAGAGACGACGGCGGCTACAGACTCTTTCGTGGATTTTTGATCGGGTACCTAGGGTTTTTGTCCCGAGGGCAACTTATAGGCGGAAGGAGAGGCCGAGAGGGTGCTGGGGTCGGCCAAACCACCCCCTGGCACGGGCCAGGCCTGGCCGCGCGGCCAGGTGGTGTGGCCGGCCCCCAGCCCTTCTCCGTCTCGTATTCTGGCACTTGATCCCTTCTAGAAAAATAGGCACTTTGGCTTTTGTCCCGTCCAATTCCGAGAATATTCATTTTCTGACTTTTCTGGAACCAAAAACAACAGAAAACAGGCAGCTGGCACTGTGGCTCTTGTTAATAGGTTAGTCCAAGAAATCATAATAAAAGTACTCCAAAGTTGGAACAAAACACAAGAAAGTGGATAAAACCAAGCATGGAACATCAAAAATTATAGATACATTTGCAATGTATCAACATCCCCAAGCTTAATTCCTGCTCGTCCTCGAGTAGGTAAGTGATAAAAAGAAATAATTTTTGAGGTGACATGCACCATCAAAACTTGATCAAAGTATTTGCAAAACTCAAAGCTGGGATCATAGTACTTCAATCATAACATGAAAGACAAAGTTCTAGCAATAAGCAAAGAAAATATGATACAACATGAAAAGGCACAAACAAAAGATTCATGAATAACATGCTTTGCAAGACGTTTGTTTGTTTCACATAAAGAAAATATAGCATAATAGTATTCAGCTTGTCCCTCAATAGAGTAGCAAATATAAATGCATAGGACACCTTAAAAGTTCATAAGAGTGACTAGATACAATAGTTTCAAACAAGCAATAACAAGTTATGCATCAATCAACTAGTCTTGGGACAATGCACATAGAACTAAGAATGGCCACTATGCTCTCAAAGTAGTGCATAAAGATAGAAGGTGGAGACTCAATATAATGGTGGAAGAAAAGCCTTTGTAAAAGGAAGTAGGGATTCAAGTCTCATAAAGAGCTTCCAAAAATTATGGTACTTATAGCTTTCAGCTCTCATTGCCCCTATCATAAGCATCTTGAAGGTGATTAAGGTTAAAGTGACACAACTAAGAGGATATGCTTGACAAGTTATAAACCGAAATCTCATGCCCCTTACTTACGAAGACCGATCCTCATGCTACTCAACTTCAGTCACGAGTAAGCTCTTGTCATTGTAAGTATATGTGTATCATTAAGAACCGCCAACGGGGTACCCCTAGCACATGATACGGGAACTTTCCCATAATCAAAATGACAAGGCAAGCAGACAATGAGCATCTCAGCGATCTTTTTATTTGCTATTTGCATAGATTTTTATTGAGGATGCTTCATAGAGTGCTCACTATGGTGATGCTGCAAGTTTCCACCATGATTAGGCATGGATTAGGCTAGTGGCTCAGGCGTTTCTCTAACACATATACAAACTCATGATCTTACAAGTTCCACATTTATTTCACACCACCGCGATCCGTAAGCAAAAGAACATGATATCAACGGGGTACAAAGTACAAGTGCAATGTTGAAAGCGTTCCCCATGAAACATGGTTCTGCTAATTTCAACTTATAAAGCGCAAGCATATACGCAACAAAGAAGGACCCAATGGTTGAAATTTATTAGAGGCAATAAAGTAAAGTGTGCCATCAAGTTCGTGAGAGCTTTAATCACTAGTTTTCTCATGACAAGTGGAAGGTAAACAAAAGCATGAATATACTTGGAATAGCATAAGCTAGTAGGTAGGTATGGTGGATTCTTTGGAAAAACTTGGTTTAGGGAGTTGGATGCATGAGTAGAACTCATACTTGGTTGTGGAGGCTAGCAAAAGACTGGGAGCGACAAACTAAGAGAGCAATAATGGCCATAATCATGCAGAGCGACAAAACATCATTGATCAAAGCATAAAGTGATACTACAAGTTGAAAACTAAAGGATCATAAAGGCTATGGTGACTTGAGATAGTCATAACATGGTGTGAGCATGCGCCAAGTCAACCCAAATAAAGCATCAAAGGAGAATACCACTATACTATGCTTTAATATGCTAAAACAACGCATGATTCATCCAAGGCACATTAAGCAATCTCAATTGTTTATAACAAGTCATGCTACAGCAAATAATACTAAGCATAAATCCAAAACAATATCAAGCATGGAATGACAAAGCATAGGCCACAGTCAAAAACAAGCTCTTTTTACCACATAAGCATAAACTTTCCTACTCTTTTCCAAACCAAACCAAACTATTTGTAAACCAAAGTGTGAAAGAGGGGGTCCAACCAACTTATTCAGAAAACTAAGCAAACCAAGCAAACTAAAAAAACAAAACGGAAAAGACGCTCCAAGAGAAACACAACTGTGCATGAAACAATAAAAATGAAGCGTTTGGAAAAACCTGAAATTTTTATTGATGAAGAAGGGGATGCCTTGGGCATCCCCAAGCTTTGACGCTTGTACTTTTTGGATATTTCTTGGGGTGACACGCGTGGCATCCCCAAGCTTGAGCTTTAGTCCATCCTTCATCTCATTACTCATTCCTTCCATACACGTGGAAATTTTCCTTCATACAAAACTTCACACAATCTCATTAGCAACATTAGTGCACTTTAGATAAATAAGTCTCAAGGTTCAGTTCTAACACCAAATAAACTTCCATTAGAACAATAGCTACTGTAGAACTTCCCTCAAAAATCTCAATTCCCCAAAGGAACTCAAGAAGGAACTAACAAGAAGCAAATGCAGAAAATGGCAGAAATCTGTCAAAACAGACCAGTAGGTAAATACGAATTTTTTCGAAGACCTTCTGTTGCTCAAATCAAAAAGTATTGAACTAGCGAAAGTTAGATAACAACCTGGGGCAGAAGCACAAAACATTACAGCTCAATCCGACGTACAGATCTCTCTCAGGAATTTTTACGGTGAAGCACAGAAATCTGTTTCGGGACAGCAACTTTCCCAATCATTACTTCACTCTCATTAGAGGTTACTCTTGGCACAAAAAGCAAATAAAAAGGATAAGGAGAGGTTATTCCAGAGGTAATAACTTCCAAGACTCATCTAAAACTCTTGGGTTATCTCTCAACAAGTACTTTTCTTTAACGCCTTTAAGTTAGGCATAAGAACCAAAGAAAGAATCAAGTGTTCGCAAATGAAGAAGCATTAAGACCAAATTTTGTTTTCATAGGAGAAGCAAAAGAAATATTTTCTCTCTTTTTAGGGAAGTGTTCTATACCTTTCTTGAGTGGGAGTTGATATTTAATGGTGCCTTCTTTCATATCAATGATGGCACCAACAGTTCTAAGAAAAGGTCTTCCCAAAGTAATAGGACAAGAAGCATTGTATTCAACATCCAAAACATAGAAATCAACAGGGACATAGGAATCATTAACCATAATAAGAACATCATTAAGACTCCCCATGAGTTTCTTTTTAGCATTAGCATCAAGTGGGACATTCAAATAACAATCTTCAAGAGGAGGCAAATCAAGCATATCATAAATCCTTCTAGGCATAATAGAAACACTACTATCAAGATCACACAAAGCTTTGAAATCAAAGTCGTTCACTTTCATATTAATGATGGGTTCCCAACCATCTTCTTGTTTTATGGGAATAGAAGCTTTATGTTTCATCTTTTCTTCTTTAATCTTTATGAGAGTATCAGTAATGTGTTTTGTAAAAGCCATGTTCATAGCACTAGCATTAGGACTTTTAGCAAGCTTTTGTAGGAACTTAATAACTTCAGAGATGTTGCAACCATCAAGATCAAAATCAACTCTATCATTTAAAGTAGTAGAACTGTTACTAGCCTCAACACTAGTGGTGGTGATAGTAGAAACACTAATGTTTTTAGCAATTTCATCTTCTCTTTTCCACTTAGCATGTAATTCAGCTAATAGTCTAACGTTTTCATCAATTCTTACTTGTATAGCATTAGTAGCTGCAAAGGGATTCTCATTAGTTTTAGGTTTAGCAGCCATTTTATTCAAAGTAGATTGAGCTTCAGCCAAAGATGCTATATTTCTTTCAGCATTAGAGAGTTTTTCCTCAATAGTTTTATTGAAAGCAGTTTGTTTACTAATAAACTTTTTAAGCATAACTTCAAGTTTAGAGGGAGCACTCTTATTATTGTTGTAAGAATTTCCATAAGCATTACCATTGTTGGGAGGATATGGCTTATAATTGTTGTTACCAAAATTGTTCCTATAAGCATTATTACCATAAGTATTGTTGCCAAAGTTGTTATTTCTTATGAAGTTCACATCTGGGCTTTCCCATTAACAAGCATAGACATAATAATATCAATCTGATCACTCAAGGAGGAGGTTTCTTCAACAGAATTTACCTTCTTACCTTGTGGAGCTCTCTCAGTATGCCATTCAGAATAATTAACCATCATATTATCCAATAGTTTTGTTGCAGCACCCAAAGTGATGGTCATAAAGGTACCTCCAGCAGCTGAATCCAATAGGTTCCTTGAAGAATAGTTCAATCCTGCATAAATTTTTTGGATGATAATCTAAGCAGTTAGTCCATGAGTGGGACAATTCTTTACCAAAGATTTCATTCTTTCCCAAGCTTGAGCAACATGCTCATTATCAAGTTGTTTAAACTTCATTATTTCACTTCTCATGGATATAATCTTAGCAGGAGGATAGTATTTTCCAATAAAAGCATCTTTGCACTTAGTCCAAGAATCAATACTATTCCTAGTTAAGGAATTCAACATTCTTTAGCTTTTCCTCTCAAAGAGAAAGGAATCAATTTCAGTTTAATAATATCACCATCTATATCCTTATGCTTTTGCATCTCACAAAGTTCAACAGAGTTATTTAGATGGGAAGCAGCATCTTCATTACCAATACCAGAAAATTGTTCTCTCATAACAAGATTGAGCAAAGCAGATTTTATCTCAAAGAAAGTATTTTCAGCCATAGGTGGAGCAATAGGAGTGCTCATAAAATCATTGTTGTTGGTGCTAGTGAAGTCACACAACTTGGTGTTTTCAAGAGTAGTCATTTTTTGGGGTTTCCAAATAAGAAAGCAAACAAGTAAAACTAAATTTTTTTGTGTTTTTTGAAGAACAAAACAAGCAAACAAAGCAAAAAGAAACTAAGAAAAACAAAAACAACAAAGTAAAGAGATTGGTTATGAGGGACTCCCCTTGTGAAGATGTCCTTGACTCCCCGGCAACAGCGCCAGAAAAATGCTTGATGGCTCAATGCACGGCGCCCAGAAAAATGCTTGATGGCGGTGTTGATGTAGAGCTCGTTGGGAACCCCAAGAGGAAGGTATGATGAGCACAACAACAAGTTTCCCTCAGTTATGAAACCAAGGTTTAACCGAACCAGTAGGAGCAAGGAAACACCTCAAAGGTGTTACTAGCTGAGCTTTAGCAGGGCGCACTACCGGTGCTAGTAGCAACGTGGGGACCTACACAACACAACCACAGAACTTTGTCCCCAACTTGCGATGAGGTTGTCAATCTCAACGTGTTTTGCGGAAAACAAAGGATTAAACGTATCGAATGGAAAGAAGTAAAAGTTTGCAGAAAGAAAACACAAAGCAGAAACAGTTGTAGATTGTATGTAAAGTAAAAGGACCGGGATCCATAGTTCACTAGAGGTGGCTCTCCTTAGATAGATAACATGCTGGGTGAACAAATTACAGTGGGGCAATTGACAAACACCGAGAAAGCAATACATGCATATACTAATCATCTTGACTCCTTTGAGACTTGATTGGGCATTACAACATAATACATAGACCGCCATCCAACTGCATCTATGACTAATAATCCACCTTCAGGTTATCATCCGAACCCCCTCCAGTATTAAGTTGCAAGCAACAGATTATTGCTTTATGAACTACGTGTAAAGTAAACAATACAATTGTTCTATGAACAAAGGATCATTGTTTTCTCCCTAGTAGCAACAGCACATCTAGTACCTTAGAGATTTCTGTCACTTCCCCAGATTACCAGAGGCATGAACCCACTATCGAGCATAAATACTAACTCTTGGAGTTGCTAGCATCTACTTGGCCAAGATAGCTACTAACAACGGAAAGCATGCAAGATCTCAAATAACAAAGACATGATAGAATCAATAATCAATCTGAAATAGCATCTCAATATCCATCGGGTCCCCGCAAACACAACATGTATGAATTACAAATAGATGATCTTGATCATGAACGGAGCTCACAAGATCTAAACATGAAAGCACAAAGGAGGAGAAACCAGCCATCTAGCTACTACATGGATCCGTAGTCCAAGGATGAACTACTCACGCATCACACCGGAGGCTTGCATGGTGATGAAGAAGGCCTCCAGGGTGAATTCCCCTCTCCGGCAGGGTGCCGAGAAGAGCTTCAGATTCCCCCCAATCTAGTGACAGAGACGAGGCTACAAACTCTTTCGTGGATTTTTGATCGGGTACCTAGGGTTTTTGTCCCGAGGGCAACTTATAGGCGGAAGGAGAGGCCGAGGGGGTGCTGGGGTCGGCCAGACCACCCCCTAGCGCGGGCCAGGCCTGGCCGCGCAGCCAGGTGGTGTGGCCGGCCCCCAGCCCTTCTCCGTCTCGTATTCTGGCACTTGATCCCTTCTGGAAAAATAGGCACTTTGGCTTTTGTCCCATCCAATTCCGAGAATATTCATTTTTTGACTTTTCTGGAACCAAAAACAACAGAAAACAGGCAGCTGGCACTGTGGCTCTTATTAATAGGTTAGTCCAATAAATCATAATAAAAGTACTCCAAAGTTGGAACAAAACACAAGAAAGTGGATAAAACCAAGCATGGAACATCAAAAATTATAGATACATTTGCAATGTATCACATACCTTTACAGCATCCTTAGGATTGACAAAACCTTCTGGTTGCATCATATACAACTCTTCATCAATGAGACCATTGAGGAATGCGGTCTTGACATCCATCTGCCAAATTTCATAGTCGAAATGTGCAGCAATTGCTATTAAAATCCTGACAGCCTTAAGCATCACTACGGGGGAGTAAGTCTCGTCGTAGTCAACTCCTTGAATTTGTCGAAAACCCTTTGTGACAAGTCGAGCTTTGTGAATGGTCACATTACCATTCGCATCTGTCTTTTTCTTAAAGATCCATTTATTTTCCACGGCCTTGCGGCCTTCTGGAAGATCCACCAAGGTCCAAACTTGGTTTTCATGCATGGATCCTATTTCGGATTTCATGGCTTCTAGCCATTTCTCGGAGTCAGCACTATCCATAGCTTCTTTGTAGTTTGCAGGTTCTTCCTGATCATCTAAGATGACAGACATCACAAGGCTACTGTACCAATTAGGAGTGGCACGAACCTTGTAGACCTGCGAACCTCAGGAGTCTCGATGTCATTGTTTTGATCATCATCAATTGGCTCTTCCTCCATGTTGGAGAGCGGTTTCGGAACAACTTCCGTTGCGCTACTCGGAATTTGGAGAGAAGGGTCAACAATTTCATCTAACTCAATTTTCCTTCCACTCAATCCTTTTACAAGAAACTCCATCTCGAGAAAGGTGCCAGTTTTCGCGACAAACGTTTTGCCTTCGGCTTGGTTGTAGAAGGTATATCCAATGGTTTCCCTTGGATATCCTACAAAGATACATTTTTCCAACTTGGGTTCGAGTTTGTCAGGCTTTAGTTTCTTAACATACGCCTCACATCCCCAAACTTTCAGATAAGACAACTTCAGCTTATGTCCATACCATATCTCATATGGGGTTGTCTCCACGGATTTGGACGGTGCTCGGTTTAAAATAAAAGCGGCGGTTTCTAACGCGTATCTTGAAAAAGACATAGACAAATCAGTTAAAGACATCATGGACCATACGCTATCCAATAGGGTTCGGTTACGGCGTTCCGACACACCATTACGCTGTGGTGTTCCGGCTGGCGTAAGCTGTGGGATAATCCCACAGTCCTTCAAGTGCATGTTAAACTCATAACTCAAATACTCGCCTCCTCGATCTGATCGAAGGTGCTTGATTTTCTTGTTAAGTTGATTCTCTACCTCTTTCTGAAATTCCTTGAACTTTTCAAAGGTTTCAGACTTGTGCTTCATCAAGTAGATATATCCATATCTGCTTAAGTCGTCAGTAAAGGTAACAAAGTAACAATAACCATTGCGTGTTGAGACACTCATTGTTCCACATACATCCGTATGTATGATCCCAAGTAGGTCTGCTGCTCTCTCCACTATACTGGAGAATGGTGTCCTGGTCATCTTGCCCATGAGGCATGGCTCACATGTTTCAAGGTATTCGAAATCCAACGATCCAAGAAGCCCTTCTGAATGAAGCTTCTTTATGCGCTTTATGCCAATATGACCCAAGACAGCAATGCCATATGTACATGGAATTATTGTCACTGTGCTTACAACGTTTAGCATCAACACTATGGATGTGTGTATCACAATCAAGATCAAGTAAGAATAAACCATCACGTACAGGAGCATGAACATAGAAAACATCATTCATATAAATTGAACAACCATTTGTTCCTAACTTAAACAAATAATAGTCTTGCAATAAGCAAGACCCACTCACAATATTCATACTCAGTGCGGGTACATAATAGCATTTATTCAAAACCAACAATAATCCTGATGGCAGACGTAGATGCAGGGTGTCGACGACCATCACTTCGACTCTCGAACCATTACCGACGCGCATCGTCACCTCGTCCTTCCTCAGGTGCCTCCTACTCTGCAGATCCTGCTGAGAGTTACAAATGTCAGCAACAGATCCAGTATCAAATACCCAGGTGTTACTCTTGGCGCTCGTAAGGAATACATCAATAACATGTATATCATATATATACCTTTGTCCGGGATGGCTATCTTGCCAGCTCGCTTGCCTTCAAGGTACTTATGGCAGTTGCGTTTCTAGTGCCCATCCCCTTTGCAGTAGAAGCACGAAGTGCAGGGCTTAGGGACAGGCTTCGCAGTCTTTGAGGTGCTAGGAACAAACCTGCCATCCCTCTTAGACTTCTTACCCTTGCCTTTTCCCTTTTGCCCCGGTTTCTTAAAGTTGGTGGTCTTGTTGACCATCAACACTGTGTGCTCCTTCTTGATTTCAACCTCAGCAGTTTTGAGCATGGCAAACACCTCAGCAAGGGTCTTGGTCATCCCTTGCATGTTGTAGTTCATGACAAAACTCTTATAACTAGGGGGCAGCGAGTGCAACACCCTATCTATAACGAGTTCCTCCAGGATTTTGCAATCCAGGGTGTTTAGGCGCTTAACGTAGCCAGACATTTTGACCACATGCTCACTAATACTGATGTGCTCTTCCATTTTAGCAGAGAAGAAGAGCTCGGAAGCATCATACCTCTCTGCACGAGCCTCCGGAGCAAAGACGGCTTTGAGATCCTCAATGATCTCAAAGGCATTCATCTTCTCAAAACGCTTTTGAAGCTTCGGCTCCATGGCATAGAGCATTCAACTCTGGATGAGGGAGAAATCGTCTGCCTTGGACTGCTAGACATTCTTTTCGTCCTGGGAGGCGGAATCTGTAGGCTTAGCCGGAAGCTCAGCCTCGATGACATAAGTCAGCTTGTAGGGGACTAGGAGGATCCTAATATTGCGGAACCATGCGGTGAAGTTGGTTCCATCAGTTTTCAGCTTGTCCTTCTCGAGGAAAGTGCTTAGGTTGAAGGTGGGTGGGCGAGACATCTAAAAAGGATTTGCAAAGTGTTTAGACTATGCTCATAATAATGAGTTCAAATTTTAATAAAGGAACTCCCACTTAAACGAACATCCCTCTAATTGTTTAGTGATCACATGATCCCTATCCCCTGCACCTCCCCCGATCATCACGGCCATCAGTGCAGTATCAAAGGTGGACATTCCCTAATGTCGATCACATCAACTATATGTCATCACGGCCATGTCTGTACATGCTAGGCTTGTCAGTTCTAACTCGTGTGTATTCGCAGTGCAACATGGCTTACACCCACTGTATGCGAACGTAGATATGTCTGACACCCAGGCCTGTCACCCTGGATCGCCTCATACTAAAGAACTTTCTTGGTAGTGCACACACAAGGGGAATAGGATAACTAGAATACTATGAGGGATTATCTTATTATGCTACCGTTTAGTAAGTATACTAGCACAATAAGCAATACTTCAAAAGTAAAGTGTTATGACATGGTTATAGCTTTATGATCATCATCAGCAGCCATAAAGTTTCACAAACTTGTCAATGCCATGTTATAATACTTGCCCCTATGCAATAAGGAAGATAGATGCATCTATATTAACTATTGCATGTTTTACGCGGCTTTAGGGCTTTCGTGGTAGAATCCCTTCCCACCTACGAACGTCGAGCCACAACATGGATTCAATGATTGCCGTTCTTCTTCCCTTTTCAGGGCCCTCTAGTGTCAATACCATATCAACTACTGTAGAGAGACAGACACCCCCCTAAGCCACTTTGATTCGTGGACCAGTCTCGTGAATCACCACGTGAGGTCGGTTGGGAGCCGCTTCATCAAACAGTGTCGCGATATGAACAACAACACTAAAGAGGGTAGCAACTCGAGAATCAATGCCCACATATTGCTATGTGTTCTATCCGTACGGCATGTCTACCCATAGACCCGCTCTGATACCACTGAAGGGTTCCGTAGCAGAAAACAAAAAATTTCTATCTACTCGAACACTAATACCAGGATCTATACTATGTAGACATAAGTAACAGAGAAGGAATACAGTATTCATACCTTTGCAAAGAGAGGCACGCCTTACACAGGAAGGCATATATTGATGAAGACGAGCAGCACCCCAAGTGTGGTGCCTCCGAAGTTCGTCACACGTCCGGTGTAGGGGACGTCAACCGGTCTCCGATCCAGCCGAGCAGCGGAAGAAGTAGATGCCGGATCGCTGATCACACGACGGTAGTGTGAAGGTGGAGAACTCAACTACGAGGTCCTCCCCAATATTACGGGGAAGTCCTCAGCAGATGAGAGAGAGAATGAGAGGAATGGGTGTACTCCAAGGGGAGGGGGACCCCTTTATATAGTGGGAGGGGGGCGCACCACCCAGGGGCCAGGCGGGGTGGGACTAATCCCCACACCCGCCGGCCACCTTGGGGCAGCCGCCGGCCCTAAGTGGGCCCCACTAGGGCGGCCCACTAGCCCTAGGCCGGCTGGCCCCCACTCCCTAGGCGCCTTGCCCACTTGGGCCTCCCTTCGGGTGAGGCCCATTAGCAATATAGTGCCTTCAAAAATAATATAAAATATGTATTTAATATTAATTCTCCAATTAACATTCAAATATACATATTATATTATCTCTTCACTTCGGAACAACTTCCGGACCCCTTCCGATCTCCATCGGATGTTACCGAAACTATTCTGGTTTCTCTCTCTCTCTATTTCTCATACGATACCTCATCTACCCTAAGCGTCCCTAACCTTAAGCGTGACATCCTTTGGTTCGGAAACACTCCGGACATGATAGAGACCACTCTCATATCAATGATCAACAGAGGGACTTGGATGGCCATGTGAACCCCGTGCGTTTCACGAATACAATCGCTTGAACCGTGAGATAGTCGTTCCCCATTCCCTTTGTCACTCGATACCTAATTCATCCGAGACTTGATCTTCGGTATCTGCATACCTTAGTTCGATCTCGTTACCGATGAACTTGTTTTCTCGTTCTCATGTCATTGCATTCCGTGACCTAGTCATATGCTTGCAAGCTTCATTAATGCAATGTCACCGAGATGGCCACATGTACCAGTCCGTTACATGGACTAGACAAATCCTGGTCTTGATATGTACTCCTCTACGCATTCCTTCGGAAAACCTGAGTGTCACCTTTTTGATCACCCTGTTACAAGATGATTCTTGATAACCATCTAAGCTTCTTCCAGAATGGTGATTTGTATTACCTCACAGTCAAAGGATCAGGTTGCGAGGTTCTCTGTGTTTTATCATCAATGGTGATTTGTAACTAGATCTCATTAAGATATAACGGTCGGATGTTTGTCTATCATGTTTTTCAACTAATAACATGACCTCATTGTCAGTTGGCATAAATGCCCATGATCTTCAAACATAGACCATCCTCATGGACAATGAACTAGTTCACTAGAGGTAACTAGAGACACGGTTTGTTTACATACCACACGTGTATTAACGTTTCGTATTAACACAGTTATAGCACTTTATAAAACGTATTATGAACATACAGGAGATATATCAAATAATACACTTTATTATTTGCCTCTAGGGCATAACTCCTTCAGGTGCATGATGGGGAGGCGGAAGAGGAGAGGCGGGTGCGCGATGCGGTGGCGAAAGATGATAGGCGGTTGCGCGATGCGGTGGCAGACGAGGTGGCCCACGGGGAAGAATATAGGGAGAAGTTCATTAAGACTCACATCCTGTATAACGAGGTTTTGCACCTGCACTTTGCGCTTGCGAAGGATGATGCTGAGAGGCAGCAATTGGCTGAAGATCCTCCTGATCTCATCAACCACATGTTTAACATAGGGATGCAGCTGCGAATTCTCTAGGGCAGGCTCGACGTGAGGAACGAGCCTGGTTCCTCAACGCCAAATCCTTGCCAGGCTATGGTTCCTAATGTGAGTGTTCCCAGGCTTGGGTTCTTGATCGTAATCCTGTTGAAATTTGATTGAAATTTGTTTGATTTTCAATTGAATTTGCTGCTTCATTTGTAGAGAGAAGGGAAGGACAAGAAGATGAAGAAGCAGTAGCAAAGAAGATGAAGAAGAAGGAGTAGCGAAGAAAAAGAAGCATCAACAGCTATGAAGAAAAAGCATTAGCAGCATTAAGAAGAAGAAGAAGAAGAAGTACTTACATCAGTGAAGAAGAAGAAGCGATAGTAGTAGATTGGATGAAGTAGATTCATTATGTGTTCAAGTAGTACTTGTAGATTAAATGAAACAGTAGTTTTCTTATCTGTAATTTATGTTGTGAATTTGAATCAAATGAGCATCTTGTACTCCTATGTTATGTGTGTACTATGCAAGCAGTACTTGCAGTTTGAAATTTGATGTGAATTTGAATAAAAGTATCATATTTTATCCTATTTTTTGTGTGAGTTGTGATGGCAATGTGCATTTGCACAACATTACTTGGTACAACTGTGCTAATGGCATAAGTAATCGAGCTCTCCCCTTAACCCACAAAAGAATCCATTGTGTTGAACAACAACAATAAACAACCTCCCATTGTCACCTGCAAATTCATAGATGAATAATGGACATTATATTCAGAAACTTCTTTATGTCTGCACCAGATACTGGCGTATATTGGAGCATACAAACACCTAGTACCAATAATTCATGAACTAAAAACTAATTCATCAACATCCACAAATTCATCAACTAAATCATACGGTGCAACATACCAAAAACTAGTACCAATAAGTACCATTTCAGAAATTCCTGAACAGTTTCAAAAAAACAGCCATTACGTGGCCACTGAAATAGGGCACTGAAATTTCATCAAAGTCACAACACGAGTGCCTAAAATTCATCGACTTTATCAAAGATTAGGTGTATACCTACTTCAAGAATAACTTATTTCACCAGATCAAACAACAAAACTCGTGGCCTCACAAATCCAAGTCACCATGGGACGGAGGGGTATGAACTATGACCCTAATTGTCATAACTAGGAAACTGCAGCCCTAAACTATATCACCAAATGCAAACCATGGCCGAATGCACCGTTAAAATAATTAAGAAATATTGGAATCATCAATGACCGAATCAATTGTTAAACCATCCAGTGGCCGAGGAAAACAGCGAAGAGGGTAGAGAGGCAGGGGTGCAGCAGCGGTGTATTGTATTCAAGGGGTCCGCCATGAACGGGCAGAGTTGGGGTTCCGGGGGCATCTCTCCCAAATCGACGACATCGTCCCACCGTTGTGCAGAGGTGGTCGAGACGATCGCGAGAAGATGGCACCAAAACTATTGCGAGACAGGAAAGGACCTACTTGCAATATGGGTGAATAACGACGACCGTTATGACATTTATCATCGCTCTAGGATCGTTGTGGTATAAATGAGAAACCTCGCCTCTCCAGGGGGTTTTCTAGAAAAAGTCGGCGTGTGGCCGGCTAGCACCAGAGTCTCCAAGTGGCAGTTTATGATTGGATATGGGGTTTTTTGCACATGGAAGTCAAGTTCATGTACTAGTGGGACATGTTTTGCAACTATTTGGGTGAGTTTGCACTTAGAGGACAACTATTTGTATGTATGGTGTAATTAACTTGTCCAACAATTACTTATCTACTATTTGCATACAATAGCATTGTTTTCCTGGAAGCGAGCAACAGTAATTTGGAGGCTCTTAAGAGGGTTTTACAAAAAATATGAGTGTTTGCTTAGGATAGAAGGTAAATTATCAAATTGGCAACCAAATCAAGTGGCAAACATTTGCCATTGCCCTACAGGCATCACCAACAAGTGGCTAGTTCATCCCATATGTGCAAAATGGGGCCAATATCATACAATATGTCCAAAAAGTGGCAAGTTTTTCCCAAAAGTGCTTCGTCCTAGTCCTTGCCCTTCAAGCATCGCGAGCTCGGATACTCTTTTGCTTCCTTCAGACCATGCCCGCCGGTCTGGATAGGCGATGCTTTACAAGTCTGTGAGCATGATCTTATTCTCCTCAGCCATGACAAGGGCTTTAGCCTCCAAGATCTTGGTCTTGGCCACTGCCTCCTTGGCCTTGGCCTCGGCCTCCATGGCCTTTGCCTTGGCCTCGTCCTCCAAGATCTTGGTGGCGATCTCGGCCTCCATGGCCTTGGATACAACCTCCAAGAGCCTAGGCATTGGCCTCATCCACCACAATTGCTCTCGCGTGGAGATCAACAAAGCTCTTGGTGGTGGCCTCTTTTTCTTTGCGCCACCTCCCTTCCCTCTCGGCAATAGCTGATTCCTTCTTCACCATGATGTCCCTCAAGGTGTCTTGGAACGCCAATATGCCTGCTTTAAGGGTGATCTCGGCCTTGGTTGCCTTGTGGCTGCCCAACCGGCGAGCATGACCAGCAGTGCTAGGGCCTTCTTTATGTCGGGAGCCCACCATCGTCAGTTGGCGCACTGCCCATGCCTTTCTTATTCTTGGCCTCAACTTATTGCCAAAGGGCAAAGCTCACTTCCAACTTTTTGGTGTCCTTGATCACACTCCAATAATGGATCAATGTGAAAGCCTTGTTATCATTGGTGGCCTTGAAGTGCTCCAAATATTTCACAATCTGCACATATAGATGGCAACAATGGCTCAACGCATATCCATGGTACATGGAGTAGAGAGGAAGAGGTTTTACCTTGTCCACCGCTAATAACCTGCTTATGTGCCTATTCGTCACGTTCTCGATCGTGCCTTGGAACTTGCTACACTCGGCATGGATGACGCCCCATCTCTTGGCAAGGGAAAGATCACTTCAATCGCTAAATAAGGCGGTTAGCTTGAACTTCCTATGCTCATGGAAGTACTGGCCCACCTTTCTCCAATAGGCATAGCCCTTCATATCGGTGTCGTGTATTTGCATAATAGCTTGTCCTCTTCGGTGGTATAGTTAGTCGTCCTTTGGATATGCTTCCTGCCCTCGGCAATTGGAGAGCCTAGTGTAGCGGAAAGTGTCGCGGTTGTGTCTTGGGTGATGAAGCCATGTGTGGAGGCACCATCGTTACCAAACAATGGCTAATCGTCGATGTCGTAGGCTTCTTGTTGAGTCTCGCATTGAGACTCTTCTTGGGTGAAGCCGGCCTAGACACTCTCATTGATCATGTACTCCAAGAGGGCATCACCATAGTCCTTAATAAATTACTACACATAAATTGGCAATGACAGGCCGTGGGCATAGCCAAATGGCAATGGGAAAGAAATCATGGGACCTTACCACCTTGGTGGCCGATGATGGATCGCCGGCCATTCCGTCGAACAGGCTGGATGCAGGCGGCATGCTGGCGGGGGAGATGCGTTGTGCCTTCTTTGACGCCGCCTGCGCTGAGTCTCCGAACATGGGAGTGCGGTTGATGCCAATGGGAAGCCCGTCCGACCCTGACATCGATGGCCGTAGATCGTCGAGGCGGGAGAGCGCGCACTGTTCCCCACATGGCCACCCTGCGTAGGCATATGCGGGCATGGCGTCCTAGGTTGAACTGGAGGCGGGCCGCTCGGTGTTGAAGTGACTAAACTGGTCGACAGTGTGCCTGCCACCGGCTAGCAAAGTAGGCCAAACGCGGAGTTGATCGCCTCCTGCTTCAACACCATGACGATCTGTTCGGCCGCGTCCTTGGCCAGCACATGGATGTACATCTCTTTCTCTTTCCCGCGCTCCTCTTCGAGCGCGACGAGAGCCGTGCGTTGCCTCGTGGCGGCTCTCCGGCCTGCACGCTTGTCATACTCGACCTTTTGCTCCTCCGCGCCATGTTTAGCGGGCTTCTTGGCGGGGTGGTCGGCGGTAGGTCCATCGCTTCCGCTTCCGCTCCCGCCAGTCGAATTTTGGTAGGAGGGGTTTTGGTGGGAGAATGGAGTGGCTTGTGCCACTCGGGGGGACCGCTAAAGAGGGGGGGGGGGGTGTTGTCTGCTCCGACGCATCGGTTGCCCAAATTTGGTGCGCCAATCCGTCGAGCCGGACGCGCCGATCTGGATGAGGCGCACCGCTGGAGAGCGCGCAGCCGACACCCATGTCCGGTCAGACGGGTTCGGAAGCGGCAGGGCAGTTTGTGTGGTGCCGCTGGGATGCCCTCAGCTCATAGCTCTTCTCCTTGTCCAGTTATTTCTGCAGCCCTACGTTTTCAGCAAACGGGATTTGAACTTGTATCTGTACAATTAGTTTTGAGCTGAAATGAGATAAGTTTGGGTGCACTGCACCCTCACCTGTTAAAGAAAAACACAGGTTAGCTGGAGTTACGTTTACATTTCGCATGATTCTGCGAAATCTTATAAGAAGCAACTTCAAAGTACTAGAAAAATTTAAAGACTGCAAATTCATTTTTCTAGGGAAACAAACAAGCGAATCAATTAGGAACGACCAGGAAGCGCAGTAAAGAGAGGGACTACTCTAGCGCATGGCCCATCCATCGTCTATCTCCATCTTTGAACGCTTGTATTTATTGGACCAAAGGCCCTACATTTGGCCGGACTAGGTACAACAGCATTCAAATGACACGAGCACGGGAGCTCTCAGCCCAGACAAATATCCCCCGTGAAGTTGCTCCCATTTCTGTAAAAACTTGCCAATTAATAAGCTTTCCAAGCCAGACTATCATATAAAAGAATATGCAAAACTAGGAGTAGTAGAAAAATAAACATATAGCCATTAATCCGGTGGACCGACCCCCTAATCCTGGCGCGCTAGGTGTCGATCGAGAGAGGTGGAACCCTCAATAGGCTAGTACCTTCTATGGAGTGGGTATCACTTGCATACTGCATCGTTATCCGATCAGGCAAACATGTCACAAGAGTGTAAACACAGTCACGCAATTTATATTTATGCAATGATATCAATTGGATGCAACAAATTAGTAAGAAAATGATTGCTACAAAATGCAACATAGAAATAAATATATGTGACAAGGAGACCTATTTGTGCAAACATGAAGGAAAACTTGTCGACGAACACCCAGAATCATTGCAACATTGTCGCCCATGTGTATGTACAAAAACATACATGAGACTACAACATGTCAAGACAACCAATGCAACATCGCAAAACTCAATAGCTAACCTTCTACAACAAATACTTCTAGGGCAACGACCAAGTTGCATTCGGTTGGTCGACGACAAATAGGACTCACAAGAGCCTCGTTATTTAAAGATATAGTGAGGCCGAACTCGTTCCTATGTACTCAGTGGCGGGGCTCGTGTATAACAGTTGGGTTCAGATGAACCGAATAACAATTCAAAATCTCTCATTAGTCTAGTCTAGTCTAGTCTCTAACACTAGCTATTAGTGAAAGATTACACCGTAAACATGACTGGACCCAACGGCAACATACTCTAGCTTTGCCATTACCTAAAAAAATACTCTAGCTTTGCCGTTGTTTGTTTTCCCATCTTCTGAAAGATGCAAAAGGTTCACTTGAGTTCTACTCATGAAACCATCCACGACAGAAGGTTTGTGACCTCTATACTGGGCGGAGAAGGGAACAATGGTACCGAGGCAGATGGAATGTGGGGAAGGGAGGAACAATTGATGAGGAGAACCCATTATCGAGTGGAGGGGTGAGCGGAGCAGTGCCGGAAAAAACATAGCATATCGAATACACTTATCCAGTTGATAATTGGTATGTACTGTGTTAACATGTTGATGCCAATGCATGGCATGCTATTTCAACTTTTTAGATGGCTTATCCTTGTTTCCACACTCTCCGATCCATGATATGTAATATTTGCTGGGCGTCACATTTATTTAAATCTTTCATAAGACTTTAAATAATCTTCTAATAAACGGCTATATGCATCAACATCGACTGATCCAGATGCTGGGCTTCCCCATTTCGAGAAAATAACTAATAATACTGTGTACTAATTGTAATTTTGATTTTACAGATCGGATCACATGTGCAAATCACACGTCTGGTTTTAAGAGCATCTCCACTCGGGGGACCTAAAGGGTGCCGGCGCTCAATATCGCACCCAGCCTACCCCCAAACTTATTTTCGCGCCGACGCGGCCCGGTTTGACATCCGGCGCCCCCAGGCCGTACCCAACCCATGGGGGGCTAGCGGGGGCGCCGGATGGAGCTGAAAACGACACGGGCTAGTCCTGGCAGTGGGAGAACGCACATGATATAACACATATGTGTTCACTGTATACTTGATATTGTAGTGATGATTATTTTTCCTACATACTTGGTAATTTTTTTAAGAGTTATATACTTGGTGAATTTTACAAAGTTTGCGCTTGATATATTTAGAGTAGAGTGAGTATCTTAAAATATCCTTGTACTACTATTTACTTCTTTATTACTTACTGCTACGTACTAGCAGGAAATGATGCAATGATTGACGACGAGACTAAAAATCTTGCGGTGAGATTTATATCCATGGACCCCTCTGGACTGGAGTATAGCAGAGAAACAGGTACCACCATCACCACGATCTTAATTATAGTCACGGCGTAGTGAAGAAAACATAGGAGGAAACGGTTGGGACGTCTTTCGGGGCTCGCAATCAAGTGCTTTGCCGAAATGGATTTATCTTGTGAGTCGACATGGATCCGAGGCATGATGCTTACTGCAGCGCCAAACGGACCGATTATTAGGTCACGCAACGCAAGGATCCAAAGGCATCAGAAATGGCTGCTGTTTCGTGGCAGGTGAGGCGGATTTTGATGATTTTGGAGAGGAGGGGTCACATGGGGCGTGCTTTCTTCTTCTGCCCCGTCCTTTTTTCTTTTTCCGGCAACAGTCGTGCTCCTGTTTTTCTCCCTACCGTGTTTTCTTGTAGAATCTCGTTGTGATTTGGCAGGTCTTATTTGCAAAGAGGACGGTGAGGTTGGCATATTCTTCTGTTCCGATGCTAAGTTACCTTTATATGTGTGTAGCTTTTTGCATTTTCCTACCTTCATTGTTTGGAAATTGCCGTCGGTAGAAAATCCGTGAATGTCAATAATTGGACACCTTTCATGTTCTCATTATGGGTACAAGATAGACACATAATTCTTTACCTATTTTGAACTGAAGACAGAAACCTAATAGGGCTGCCCCCATCCCCCCCCCCCCCCCCCACACACACACACAACCCTAATTGCTTTCGCCGTGATGTCGCTGGTGAGTGTTGGAGGTGGAAGACAAGCATGAGGCGGGGTTGTCGTTCGGCATATGGCCGCGTGATGTATGGAGGGTCCAAATCATGCAGGTGCACAGGTAAGATTTTTTATTTATTTATGGTGCGGTTTTGTGGATTTTTCTTCGAAGGCAAAACCATTTGGGTCCACCAAAACGATGTGCCATGTTTTGAAAATTGCTAACTGCCATGTCAATGATTAGAAACCTTTTACGTTCTTCCGGGATACTAATAGTCTAATAACGTGGCGCTCCTGTGGATTTATATAGTATACTCTATTACTGAGTGTCTAAGTTGGACTAGACATTCTGGGATGTGAAAGCTTGATTAGTTTCTGCACTTGTGTGCGCCAAATGCGTTGCGTTGAGCCGGCGATCAACATGGACAGGTTTTTCAACGTGATTCTGCCTACCAGCCGAAAGCATCCCCATACCGGCTTCTGTTTCCACGAGAAAAGCGGGAGAAAAAAAATGGAAAAACAGATGACGCCAAGACCGACAGCTGATCCCTAACTATCTACCATCGATTCATCAGTTGTGATTTTGTGAAAGGTTACATCATGTCAAAGAAGAAAAAGATTTGTGGAACAGTGAGCCCAGTGACCTCTATGCTTTAATCCGGCTTCACCAGTGCACATGTGCTCGCCAAGATTTTTTTCTCGGCTAGCAATTCTATTTCTGAGACAGCAACAGCGCAACACCCCCAACGGTGAACCCTCACCACAGACACGGAAACCCAGCACGCGCGCAGCAAGGCAGCACCTCTCCCCTCCTGTTTTTCAGGAGACGATAACAGCGCAACAGCGAAGCCGACACGCACCTAGCACGACAGAAGAGCCAACGGTACTTTATCAATCAGCTGCAGCATCTCCACCGGCCCCCAATGGCCTATAAGTAGGGCTGCGAGCGGATTCCGCGAATGTCCCGCTTCTAGTTTTTTTTTAAAATATATTATAATTTTTTGATAAAAGTTAAACTAGAAAAACCCAAAAACATGAAAAGCGAGACTTTTACGGGATCCCGCTTGCAACCCTACCAATAAGCGCGCTGACAGTGATTTTGGGGCTGCCGCTTAAACTGCCAGTGGTTCGAGAAAGCAGCTCCCGCAGGCGCCTCAACAATCGTGTCCAACGATCACGCCGATGGATTAAAATACCCAAATTTAAAACATATCACATAATTGTAGCATGCTTATTACAACAAATACAAATACAATCAAGTTTATTACAACAAATGCAAATATAATCAAGTTTATTACAACAAATTGAATGTTTGAAGGAAACTAGATCACACAATAATTTACATAAATAGAAATTTAAAATAGATCAAGCAGCATGGGTCTGTTGGCTGGGGGATTTTGAAGTGCATTTTCTCTGAGCACACACAAATGATCGACGAGATCTTCTACTACCAGATCGTGCACTTGGTCGTCATAGATTTCTTGATGGATGGCGAGAAGAGCACCAAAATTAGCCAACACCTCGTGATCGACCTCAGCTAGAGGGCCCATGTCCTCAAAGGGCAACAGATCAACCACTGGAGCATCATGCTCACTCTCAATGATCATATTGTGCAGGATCACGCAAGTATTCATCACCTCCCACATCTGTGTGTTTACCAGGTTAGAGCAGGGTAGCTGATCATAGCAAAGCTAGCTTGGATCACACCAACTTCTCACTCGAGATCCTTCCTACAAGCCTCCTGACATTTGGAAAATCAAGCTATTGCATCAGTATGAGGGTTGGGGATCGTTTTCACGAAGGTGGCCCATCTAGAGTAAATACCATCGGCTAGGTAGTAGTTTTTGTTGTATTTCCTGCATTTGCCACAAAGTTTACCGCTAGGAATGGCCTTCTGTAAGTCTGTCAAACACCGGGGATTGCCACAACACATTGATGTCATTGCGATTGCGTGACCCGGCCATACCAAAGAAAGAGTGTCAAATCCACAAAGCATGATCTATCACGACCTCTAGTATCACTCTGCATTCTCTACTATGTCTTTTGTACACACCTTGCCAAGAAAAAGGGTAATTCTTCCATCCCCAATGCATGCAGTCGATGCTCCCAAAGCATTCTAGGAAATCCCCTAGCTGAGTTATATGTCAGTATACGAGTTCTATCTTCTTAATTTGGTGTCCTCATATATGTTGTCCCAAAGTATCCCACCACAACACGACAAAACATGTAGACACACTCAAATATTGTGGACTCGGACATGCGCAGATAGTCATCTTCTGAATCCGTAGGAGCTCTGTATGCAAGACATCGCAAGGCAGCCTGCACTTCTGAATAGAGGTGAAACCAACCAAGCCGGTGCAGTCCTTCTTGCAAATGAAATATGGATCAAACTCTTGCACTTCATGCACAATCTTCATGAACAACTCCTTGTTCATTCTAAACCAACGCCGAAACACCGCAAGCCCATGGATTGCATCATATTGAAAATAATCCATCTCCAACATTAGGGCACTGACCAGCCGCGGTTGGTCTCTGTTCTCTTCTTCCCCGACATTTAGCCTCCACGTAGAGGAGCTCGCAAGCTAGCATGTAGGCTAATGAGGCGGATGATCATAATACGCTATGCATCGACGTCTTGCGTGTCGGCCTCCTATTGTAGCAGTTGCATCGTCATGAGCTCATCGTTTCTATTCATGGCCTAGTCAAAAGGCCGAGCACCGTGTGTGCGCAGCGAGGTCAACACGGTTCGCGACCAAGGGGCGTGACTTCTAGCCTTAGCGCAGCCTCAGAGAGAGACACGTCGACGCAGGGACACGACCTATGCTAACGACCTCTCAGGAGAGCGGCGGTAGGCCGTGGTCGGTTGGTACAGTGGCAGACGATGCGCCAGGTACCATCAGCGGCACTCAATCGACTGCGAGAACCAGGTGGTTGACTACTATTGGATGGGCGGTACACTAGGATGGCGATACTAGGCAAGGGCCAGCAGCGGGTCGGAGATGGTTGGTGGCTGTGGCGGTGATTCACGAGGTGGTGGGAGAGGAAGAAAGGAAGGGTGGGGTTCGCCTTGGGTCGCTAGCAAGGGGCTCGATGCTGCCTTTTTAGCATGGCGTGTGTTGCCACGCATTGCCTGTAGCTCTAGTCCAGCCCCTGATTGTCGATGGCAGCAACGGGGGTGACAAACAGATTGGTTAGCGGTCCAATTCACATGCAGCGGTTGGGGACCGCTGGTATAGTCCAAAATTTTGGTCTCCATCTTCAAATCGGATAGGGGCCAGGCTGAGAGACGCTGGTGGAGATTCTCTAAGAACAACAAAAGAAACCGAATAATATACAACCATTTGGCCAAAAGACACTAACATGAGCATGACCCTTCGGGTGCCCACTATTGATATATATGGTGCAGCCCAACGGAAGGCTCACTCGAAATACGCAAAGATCCATGAAGCCCATGATGATTCAACAGATACATAAACTCATATTGGTACCTAAGACCTAGCCTCCACATACATAAAGGCTAGGAGGGACAAATGAGGAGGACACACTTGACACGACACAATAGATCTTCACAATAGACATCAGATACACATGCCCCTCTCTCTCGGTAAGATCACATCTAGTTGACTCAACGAGTTTGTACTCTTCATTGATAATAGAGCATACAAGCAGGAAATAGGCCTAATCTAGGTAAATTGTCTCCCTTGTTTGTCTGTTAGGCCAATAAAATCACAAGCGCTCTTCCTTCCTATCAACCCAAGTCTATAACAATGGGCATTGCCGAGGTCACCCCTCGATAATTGGTGCCGTCTGTGGGAACTCCGAGCACCGGAGTCATGAATACGGCGGCTCCATCTTCACCAAGCAGCGACCCGACGATTGGGCTCGGTGAGGTCCACTACGATCCCACTATAAATCTTTGGCTACGGTGTATCACTGCCATTATCGGCTCCGGCATCCTAATGTCGCATCGACTTATCCACCATGCAACGCGCTGCCACGTCGACTACGTCGACGGCCACATCGGTTTCATCCACGACAACTACCAATCAAGCTAAGTTTTTCTCTACTTAGATCTAGTTCTTTTTTAACTCGTACTCGACACACTCGGGGGTTGTGCCCTCTTTGAGTAGCCTAAGTGCCATCGACTCTGTGCACTTGAGCACCTAGTATGCGACTTCCTGAGTAGATAACTTTGACTAAGCATTGAATCCTTAAATTCCGACCTAGTTGCAGCCCAACTGATAGGTCGACAAGGTACCGAGACTAAGGGCGTCAGGCTAACGAAAAGGTCTTGTATATAGGTGCAAAAGTTCCGAGTCCAATGGCACCAGAAAATGTTATGACAAACTAAAAGACAACTATTCTTTACAAGATGCAAGTACTTCACAATTCTTTATATTTTTTCCAAGGATGTTGACTACATCAAACTATTCTATCGGGTCCTCCAATAGAGTCGACAAACACCACTCGCGTCAACTTACGCCAAGACCCGAGTCGAGTACCTCCTCGGATGAAGAAGATGCTTTGAGCCTCTGTTCCGGTGCAAGCACCCGAACATAGCCTCACGGCTACTCCCATCGGGAGCGCTGGCCGTGCACCCAATAAAATAATTCTTCGATGGAGAAGATGACTATTACTTGTGAACAATAAATAGAAGATCCGAGTCGAGAACCTCCTCGGATGAATAAGATGCTCTGAGCCTATGCTTCGGTGCAAGCATCTGGATATAGTCTCGGGAGCTACTCCTATCAGGAGCAGTGGCCGCACACCCGATAATATTGCTGGTTGATGAACCTAAAATTGAAGCATATTTACCTTTCTTTTTGCATAAGTAGAATAGGGATTTTTGTATTTTACTGCGTTTGCGTGCACCTTTTATCCTTGTTTCAACATGATCTCGAATTACTGAGTCTCTGATGAAAATATCAACTGGGATTGTCATATTATGTTGTAATATGATATTTTTAAGTGATAAAAGTCATCTAATTAATTTACCTTCGCACCTAGGAGAATATCAAACGTGAGGAAGGCTATTGCAGCGTTAACGATCAGTGATACGGGCGGAGCTCGCTTGTACCATCCGCCCATACCACACGGCAGCGTGACCGCCTCGTCAAATACTTTCTCCTAGCAAAGACGGATCACAGATCCGACATTCACAACAACCTTGAGCCATGAAAAACCACACTCGAAAGGGATCTGAAGGAGGAACTTGGACAAAGGTCAAATCCCTGCTGCTTCACGGATCATTAGAGGACATCGCATCATCACTGATACATTGCAAATGTATCTATAATTTTTGATGTTCCATGCTTGGTTTTATCCACTTTCTTGTGTTTAGTTCCAACTTTGGAGTACTTTTCATATGATTTCTTGGACTAACCTATTAACAAGAGCCACAGTGCCAGCTGCCTGTTTTCTATTGTTTTTGGTTCCAGGAAAGTCAGAAAATGAATATTCTCGGACGGGGCAAAAGCCAAAGTGCCTATTTTTCCGGAAGTGATCAAGTGCCAGAATACGAGACGGAGAGGGGCCAGAGGGCGGCCACACCACCTAGCCGCGCGGCCAGGCCTAGCCCGCGCCAGGGGGTGGTGTGGACAGCCCAGGCACCCCCTCGGCATCCCCTTCCGACTATAAGTTGCCCTCGGGACGAAAACGCTAAGTACCTGATCAAAAATCCACGAAAGAGCCTCTAGCCGCCGTCATCTCCATCCCTAGATCGGGAGGGATCTGAAGCTCTTCCCGGCACCCTGCCGGAGAGGGGAATTCACCTTGGAGGATTTCTTCATCACCATGCAAGCCTCCAGTGTGATGCGTGAGTAGTTCATCCTTGGACTACGGATCCATGTAGTAGCTAGATGGCTGGTTTCTCCTCCTTTGTGCTTTCATGTTTAGATCTTGTGACCTCCGTTCATGATCAAGATCATCTTTTTGTAATCCATACATGTTGTGTTTGCGAGGATCTTATGGATATTGAGATGCTATTTCAGATTGATTATTGATTCTATCATGTCTTTGTTATTTGAGATCTTGCATGCTTTCCGTTGTTAGTAGCTATCTTGGCCAAGTAGATCCTAGCAACTCCAAGAGTTAGTATTTATGCTCGATAGTGGGTTCATGCCTCTGGTAATCTTGGGAAGTGACAGAAATCTCTAAGGTACTAGATGTGTTGTTGCTACTAGGGAGAAAACAACAATCCTTTGTTCATAGAACAATTGTATTGTTTACTTTACACACAGTTCATAAAGCAATAATCTATTGCTTGCAACTTAATACTGGAGGGGGTTCGGATGATAACCTGAAGGTGGATTATTAGTCATAGATGCAGTTGGATGGCGGTCTATGTATTATGTTGTAATGCTCAATCAAGTCTCAAAGGAGTCAAGATGATTAGTATATACATGTATTGCTTTCTCGGTGTTTGTCAATTGCCCCGTTGTAATTTGTTCACCCAGCATGTTATCTATCTAAGGAGAGCCACCTCTAGTGAACTATGGATTCCGGTCCTTTTTCTTTACATACAATCTACAATCTTTTACTGCTTTGTGTTACTTTCTGCAAACTTTTACTTCTTTCCATTCGATACGTTTAATCCTTTGTTTTTCGCAAAACACGGTGAGATTGAAAACCTCATCGCAAGTTGGGGACAAAGTTCCGTGGTTGTGTTGTGCAGGTCTCCACGTTGCTACTAGCACCGGTAGTGCGCCCTGCCAAAGCTTAGCTAGTAACACCTCTCCTTGCTCCTACTGGTTCGATTAAACCTTGGTTTCATAACTGAGGGAAACTTGCTGTTTTGCTCATCATACCTTCCTCTTGGGGTTCCCAACGAGCTCTACATCAACACCGCCATCGAGCAATTTTCTAGGCGTCGTGTATTGAGCCATCAAGCATTTTTCTGGCGCCGTTGCCGGGGACTGAAGAAGAAGAAGAAACTCCCACGTCAACCACACGCCATCAAAAGACCATTTTTCTGGCGCCGTTGCCGGGGAATCAAGGACATCTTCACAAGGGGAGTCCCTCATAACCAATCTCTTTACTTTGTTGTTTTTGTTTTGCTTAGTTTTCTTTTTTTGCTTTGTTTGCTTGTTTCTTTATCAAAAACACAAAAAAATCAGGTCTACTAGTTTTCTTTCTTTATTGAAAACACACAAAAATTAAGTCTCATATAGTTGTTGGTCTATTATTGCCTTGCTTTGTCATGCTTCCTATCAATGGTTCGTTTCTTTGAAACTGAACCTTATTGGCATGGTGGGTTCACGAAAGAACAAAAATATTATTATAAGGAACACCGCTTGTCACAAAAAGGGAAACACTTATGGGAACAAATTGATAAATTGAATACCATTGCTAGAAACGTGTGCTCTACTTACAATGTTACTTATTGCTTTGATAAATCTTGTTGCTGTAGGAGGTATAAACACCTCCCTTTTCAATGTGAGTATAATGATAATGTTACCATATCTTCTTATGTTAAAGAAAATTATGACTTTTATGATGTGGAACAAATTGAAGAATTTATTGCTTGGAAGGGTGCATGTGAACTTGCTAGTTTGCTTGAAAATACTGATGATTCACCTTATAAATATGAGGTTTATGAAATACTTAAATTTTGCTTTGATAATTACAAGGTAGAAAATGGCTATATTCTTGAATATCTTAATAGATGCTCTCCACCAATGGAAGAGACTAATGCCTTGCAGGAGCCTATGGAAGAAGAAATTGCTGAAACTGAAAGCTCATTGGATGAAAAAGAGGAGGAGAGTGATGATCAAGAGGAGGAAGAATGGATCTACCCATCTCTACCTTCTAATGAGAGTAACTCTTTACCCCTTACATTATTTGATTGTCCCCCATGCTTACCAAAGGAGGACGAATGTCATGTTCCTGAGGATTCTTTTGAAAATGTTTATAATAAAGTTCTAGTGTTTGTAGATCATGAAAAGCATGCTTTATGTGATGGCTATATTGTTGAGTTTATTCATGAGGCTACTGAAAATTATTATGAGAGAGGAAAATATGGTTGTAGAAGTTTTCATGGTATTGAAACACCTCTCTATGTGGTGAAAGTTTTGAAGTTATTCTCGTTTTATCTCCCTATGCATGTCATTTTGTTCTTTGTGAATTTATTTGCATATGAGATTCCTATGCATAGGAAGTGGGTTAGACTTAAATGTGTTTTGAATTTGCTTCTTGATGCTCTCTTTTACTTCAATTCATATTTTTTATGTGAGCATCTTCTCAAACTATCATGCCTAACTTAAAGGCGTTAAAGAAAAGTACTTATTGGGAGATAACCCAAAAGTTTTAGATGAGTCTTGAAAGTTATTACCTCTGTAATAACCTCTCCTTATCCTTTTTATTTGCTTTTTGTGCCAAGAGTAACCTCTAATGAGAGTGAAGTAATGATTTGGAAAGTTCTTGTTCCGAAACAGATTTTTGTGCTTCACCATAAAAATTCCTGAGAGATCTCTGTACGTCGGATTGAGCTGTGTTTTCTTGTGCTTCTGCCTCAGGTTGTTATCTAACTTTCGTTAGTTCAACACTTTTTGATTTGAGCAACATAAGGTCTTCTAAAAAATTCGTCTTTACCTACTGGTCTGTTTTGACAGATTTCTGCCATTTTTTGCATTTGCTTCTTGTTAGTTCCTTCTTGAGTTCCTTTGGGGAATTGAGCTTTTTGAGAGAAATGCTACAGTATATAGTGTTCTAATGAAAGTTTATTTGGTGTTAGAACTGAACCTTGAGACTTATTTATCTTAAAGTGCACTAATGTTGCTAATAAGATTGTGTGAAGTTTTGTATGAAGGAAAAATTGCAGGTGTATAGAAGGAATGAGTAATGAGATAAAGGATGGACTAAAGCTCAAGCTTGGGGATGCCACGCGTGCCACCCCAAGAAATATCCAAGAAGTACAAGCGTCAAAGCTTGGGGATGCCCAAGGCATCCCCTTCTTCATCAATAAAAATTCCACGTTTCTTCCAAACGCTTCATTTTTATTGTTTCATGCACAGTTGTGTTTTTCTTGGAGCGTCTTCTTTTTCTTTTTGTTTTGGTTTTTAGTTTGCTTGGTTTGCTTAGTTTTCTGAATAAATTGGTTGGACCCCCTCTTTCATATATTGGTTTGCAAATAGTTTGGTTTGGTTTGAAAAAGAGTAGGAAAGTTCATGCTTATGTGGTAAAAAGAGCTCGTTTTTGACTGTGGCTTATGCTTTGTCATGCCATGCTTGATATTATTTTGTATTTATGCTTAGTATTCTTTGTTGTAGCATGACTTGTTATAAACAATTTATATTGCTTAATGTGCCTTGGATGAATCATGCGTTGTTTTAGCATATTAAAGCATACTATAGTGGTATTCTCCTTTGATGCTTTATTTGGGTTGACTTGGCACATGCTCACACCATGTTATGACTATCCAAAGTCACCATAGCCTTTATGATCCTTTAGTTTTCAACTTGTAGTATCACTTTATGCTTTGATCAATGATGTTTTGTCGCTCTGCATGATTATGGCCATTATTGCTCTCTTAGTTTGTTGCTCCCAGTCTTTTGCTAGCCTCCACAACAAAGTATGAGTTCCACTCATGCATCCAACTCCCTAAACCAAGTTTTTCCAAAGAGTCCACCATACCTACCTATTAGCTTATGCTATTCCAAGTATATTCATGCTTTTGTTTACCTTCCACTTGTTATGAAAAAACTAGTGATTAAAGCTCTCACGAACTTGATGGCACACTTTACTTTATTGCCTCTAATAAACTTGAACCACTGGGTCCTTCTTTGTTGCGTATATGCTTGTGCTTTATAAGTTGAAATTAGCAGAATCATGTTTCATGAGGAACCCTTTCAACATTGCACTTGTACTTTGTACCCCGTTGATATCATGTTCTTTTGCTTACGGATCCCGGCGGTGTGAAATAAAAGTGGAACTTGTAAGATCATGGAGTTTGTATGTGTGTTAGAGAAACGCCTGGGCCGCTAGCCTAAGCCATGCCTAATCATGGTGGAAAAATTTCAGGTGTATGGAAGGAATGAGTAATGAGATGAAGGATGGACTAAAGCTCAAGCTTGGGGATGCCACGCGTGTCACCCCAAGAAACATCCAAGAAGTACAAGCGTCAAAGCTTGGGGATGCCCAAGGCATCCCCTTCTTCATCAATAAAAATCTCAGGTTTCTTTCAACCACTTCATTTTTATTGTTTCATGCACAGTTGTGTTATTCTTGGAGCGTCTTCTTTTTCGTTTTCGTTTTGGTTTTTAGTTTGCGTGGTTTGATTAGTTTGCTGAATAAATTGGTTGGACCCCCTCATTCATACATTGGTGTTCAAATAGTCTGGTTTGGATTGGAAAAGAGTGGGAAAGCTCATGCTTAAGTGGTAAAGAGAGCTTGTTTTTGACTGTGGCTTATGCTTTGTCATGCCATGCTTGATATTTTTTTGGCTTTATGCTTAGTATTCTTTGCTGTAGCATGACTTGTTATAAACAATTCAAGATTGCTTAATGTTCCTTGGATGAATCATGCGTTGTTTTAGCATATTAAAACATAGTATAGTGGTATTCTCCTTTGATGATTTATTTGGGTTGACTTGGCGCATGCTCACACCATGTTATGACTATCTCAAGTCACCATAGCATGTATGATCCTTTAGTTTTCAACTTGTAGTATCACTTTATGCTTTGATCAATGATGTTTTGTCGCTCTGCATGATTGTGGCCATTATTGCTCTCTTAGTTTGTCGCTCCCTGTCTTTTGCTAGCCTCCACAACAAAGTATGAGTTCCACTTATGCATCCAACTCCCTAAAACCAAGTTTTTCCAAAGAGTCCACCATACCTACCTACTAGCTTATGCTATTCCAAGTATATTCATGCTTTTGTTTACCTTTCACTTGTTATGAGAAAACTAGTGATTAAAGCTCTCACGAACTTGATGGCATACTTTAATTTTTGCCCCTAATAAACTTGAACCATTGGGTCCTTCTTTGTTGCGTATATGCTTGCGCTTTATAAGTTGAAATTAGCAGAACCATGTTTCATGGGGAACGCTTTCAACATTGCACTTGTACTTTGTACCCCGTTGATATCATGTTATTTTGCTTACGGATCCCGGCGGTGTGAAATAAAAGTGGAACTTGTAAGATCATGGAGTTTGTATGTGTGTTAGAGAAACGCCTGGGCCGCTAGCCTAAGCCATGCCTAATCATGGTGGAAACTTGCAGCGTCACCATAATGAGCACTCTATGAAGCATCCTCAATAAAAACCTATGCAAATAGCAAATAAAAAGATCGCTGAGATGCTCATTGTCTGCTTGCCTTGTCATTTTGATTATGGGAAAGCTCCCGTATCATGTGCAAGGGGTACCCTGTTGGCGGTTCTTAATGATACACATATACTTACAATGACAAGAGCTTACTCGTGACTAAAGTTGAGTAGCATGAGGATCGGTCTTCGTAAGTAAGGGGCATGAGATTTCGGTTTATAACTTGTCTAGCATATCCTCTTAGTTGTGTCACTTTAACCTTAATCACCTTCAAGATGCTTATGATAGGGGCAATGAGAGCTGAAAGCTTTAAGTATCATAATTTTTGGAAGCTCTTTATGAGACTTGAATCCCTACTTCCTTTTACAAAAGGCCTTTCTTCCACCATTATTGATGGGTTCGTAGCATGGAAAATAAAAAAATTCTACTGCAACAACGAACAAAACCCAGATCTAATCTAGATAAAAGCCAAGATCTAATCTATTAGACATGTGCAACGAGATAGATCTGTACTAACCCTTGTAGACATGAAAGCGTTACGAGATTAGATCTCGTGGTTAATGTAGTCGATCACTTGCCGATCTCAAGATCGAGTGGACGATCCTTCCGGCGCCGCGTTCCGGTAGCGCTTCCGCAGTTGGTCACACGTGCGGAGTCGAAGTAGACCTTCCTCTCCTCGTTCTAGCGAGCAGCAGAGGTAGTAGATCACTCCAGCACGACGGCGTGGTGGTGGTGGTGGAGTGGAGAATTCTGCAGGGCTTCGCCTAAGCCTGAGCAGAAAGAAGGAGGAGGAGAGAGGCGGCTTGGGGCAAGAGTCAAGGATCAAAGGGGGGTGGCGCCTCCACCCCTCTATATATAGAGGGAGGGGTGCGGCCTAGGGTTCCCACCCCTAGGCCCACCCCTTAGGGCCGGCGCACCAAGGAGGTGGGGGGAGGAGTCCTCCCCCCAAGTCTCCTCTTTAAATTTCCCTTATCTTATCTTATCTTGGTTTTCAAATAAACTCCAAAATATCTTCTAGAACCTTCCGGAACATTCCGAAACCTTCTAGAATCCCCATACAAACACTCCGGAACATTTCCTAACTCAGAAAAAGATCCCCATTATATGAATCTTACTCCTCGGACAATTCCGGAGCTCCTCGTGATGTCCCGAATCCAATCCGAGACTCCGAACAACATTCGGTCTCCAACGAACATTCCATATCTACTTAAAACAACTTCGAACCTTAAGTGTGTCACCCTACGGTTCGTGAATATGTAGACATGACGGAGACACCTCTCCGATCAATAACCATCAGCGGGATCTGGAGATCCATAACGGCTCCCACATACTCAACGTTGACTTCGTGATCGATTGAACCATTAACATACGAAGCCAATTCCCTTTGTCTCGCGATACTATACTTATCCGAGGTTTGATCGTCGGTATCTCCATACCTAGTTCTACCTCGTTACTGATAAGTACCCTTTACTCGTTCCATGTTATGTCATCCCTTGTGACCCAGTCACATGCTTGCAAGCTAACTAGATGACATTACACCGAGAGGGCCCAGAGCATATCTATCCGTCATATGGATGGACAAATCCCAATCTTGGTCCATGCGCTTCAACACATACTTTCAGAATACCCAATGACACCTTTATAACCACCCAGTTACGAAGCGGCGTTTGATGTCATCAAAGTACCCATCCGGTGATGGTGATTAACACAACCTCATGGTCGAAGGATTAGGTTACTATGCATTTAAAAGCTTATAGAAATACGAACTTAATGACTTGATCTTATGCTACGCTTACTACGGGTGTGTGTCCATCACATCATTCTCCTAATGATATAACCTTGTTATTAATCACATCCAATGTCCATGATCAGGAAACCATGATCATCAACTAATCAACAAGCTAGTTCAACAAGAGGCTTACTAGGGACTCTTTTATGTTTACAAAACACACATGTATTAGTGTTTCCTAATAATACAATTATAGCATGGGATGTAAACATTCATCATAAACACAAAGATATAATAATAACCACTTTTATTATTGCCTCTTGGGCATATCTCCAACAGTCTCCCACTTGCACTAGAGTCAATAATCTAGATTACATGGTAATATACCGAACACCCATGGCGTTCTGGTGTTGGTCATGCTTTGCCCTAGGGAGAGGTTTAGTCAACGGATCTGCCACATTCAGATCAGTGTGTATTTTGCAAATCTTTATGTCACCATCTCGGACATACTCGCGAATAGCGTGGAAACATAGCTTGATGTGCTTCAGCTTGCTATGTGACATTGGCTCCTGTGCATTAGCTATAGCACCTGTGTTGTCACAGTAGATGGCCATCGGGTCCAACGCACTGGGAACCACGCCAAGTTCAGTAATGAATTCCTTCATCCATATGGCTTCTTGCGCACCCTCCGAAGCAGCTATGTATTCCGATTCAGTTGAAGATTTTGCCACAACGCTTTGCTTTGCACTCCTCCAGCTCACTGCAGCACCATTCAAAATAAATACGTATCCCGACTGTGACTTCAAGTCATCTGGATCGGTGTTCCAACTAGCATCGGTGTAACCGTTTACAACAAGCTGTTCATCACCTCCATAAGAAAGAACCATATCCTTAGTCCTCTTTAGGTATTTTAGGATATTCTTGACCGCTGTCCAGTGTTCCATTCCAGGATCACTTTGATATCTGCTAGTCAAACTAACAGCATGTGCTATATCCGGTCTTGTACACAGCATGGCATACATGATAGAACCTATGGCTGAGGCATAGGGAATATTATTCATTTTCTCTCTATCTTCTGCCATAGCTGGACTTTGAGTCTTACTCAAAGTCTTACCTGACAACATGGGCACGAACCCTTTCTTGCTATCTTACATTCTAAACTTCTTTAGAACTTTGTCAAGGTATGTACTTTGTGAAAGCGCTATTAGGCATCTTGATCTATCTCTATAAATCTTGATGCCTAGAATATATGCCGCTTCGCCAAGATCCTTCATTGAAAAACTATTATTCAAATAGGTTTTGACGCTATTAAGAAGTTCTATATCATTCCCAATCAACAATATGTCATCTACATATAGTACTAGGAATGCTACAGAGCTCCCACTCACTTTCTTGTAAATACAAGCTTCTCCATAAGTTTGTATAAATCAAAAGTTTTTGATTACTTTATCAAAACGTTGATTCCAACTCCGGGATGCTTGCTTCAGTCCATAAATGGAGCGCTGAAGTTTGCATACCTTGTCAGCATCTTTAGGATCGACAAAACCCTTGGGTTGTATCATATACAACTCTTCCTCAATGTCACCATTAAGGAACGCCGTTTTGACATCCATCTGCCAAATCTCATAATCGAAATGTGCAGCAATTGCTAACAAAATCCTCACAGACTTTAGCTTCGCTACTGGTGAGAAAGTCTCATCATAGTCAACTCCTTGAATTTGTCGGAACCCTTTCGTGACAAGTCGAGCTTTATAGACGGTAACATTACCATCAACATCTATTTTTCTCTTAAAAATCCATTTGTTCTCGACAGCCTTACGGCCATCCGGTAAGTCCACCAAAGTCCATACTTGGTTTTCGTACATGGATCCCATTTCGGATTTCATGGCTTCTAGCCATTTGTCGGAATCTGGGCTCACCATAGCTTGTTCATACGTCGCAGGGTCATCAGCGTTGTCCACCAACATGACGTTCAAGGCAGAGTCATACCAATCAGGAGTGGTACGAACCCTCGTTGACCTACGAGGTTCAGCAGTAACTTCGTTTGAAGTTTCATTATCATTATCATTAGCTTCCTCTCCAATCGGTGCAGGCGGCACAAAAACATCTTCTGGTGCTGTGCTACTCTCAAATCCGAGAGAAGGTTCAATAACCTCATCGAGTTCTACTTTCCTTCCAGTCACTTCCTTCGAGAGAAACTCCTTCTCAAGAAAGGATCCATTCTTGGCAACGAAAACTTTGCCTTCGGATCTATGATAGAAGGTATACCCAATTGTTTCTTTAGGGTATCCTATGAAGACGCATTTCTCCGCTTTGGGTTCTAGCTTATCAGGTTGTAACTTCTTTACATACGCTTCGTAACCCCAAACTTTAAGGAACGACAACTTAGGTTTCTTTCCAAACCACAATTCGTACGGTGTCGTTTCAACGGATTTAGATGGTGCCCTATTTAAAGTGAATGCGGCTGTCTCTAATGCATAGCCCCAAAACGATAGCGCTAAATCTATAAGAGACATCATAGACCGAACCATATTTAAGAGAGTTCGATTACGATGTTCAGACACACCATTACGTTGTGGTGTTCCCGGCGGTGTCAATTGCGAAAGTATTCCACATTTCTTTAAATGCATGCCAAACTCGTAACTTAGATATTCACCTCCGTGGTCAGAACGCAAAAACTTAATCTTCTTGTTACGATGATTTTCCACTTCACTTTGAAATTCCTTAAACTTCTAGAAAGTTTCAGACTTATGTTTCATAAAGTAGACATACCCATATCTACTTAAGTCATCCGTGAAAGTGAGAACGTAACGATATCCACCATGCGATGCTACACTCATTGGACCGCACACATCGGTATGTATTATTTCCAATAAGTCTGTAGCTCGCTCCATTGTACCAGAGAATGTAGTCTTAGTCATTTTTCCCATTAGACATGCTTCGCATCTTTCAAGTGATTCAAAATCAAATGATTCAAGAAGTCCATCGGAATGGAGTTTCTTCATATGCTTCACTCTAATGTGACCAAGACGACAGTGCCACATGTATGCAGAATTATCATTCAATTTTGTTCGTTTAGCATCTATGTTGTGAACATGTGTATCACTACTATCGAGATTCGGTAAGAATAAACCATTCATCTCAGGTGCATTACCATAAAAGATATTACTCATATAAATTGAACAACCTTTATTCTCAGACTTAAAAGAGTAACCGTCTCGCAATAAACAAGATCCAGATATAATGTTCATGCTTAACGCAGGCACCAAATAACAATTATTCAAATTTAAAACTAATCCCGAAGGTAGATGTAGAGGGAGCGTGCCGACGGCGATCACATCAACCTTGGAGCCATTTCCAACGCGCATCGTCACCTCGTCTCTTGCCAGTCTTCGCTTATTCCGCAGCTCCTGTTTCGAGTTACAAATATGAGCAACCGAACCAGTATCAAATACCCAGGCACTACTACGATTACTAGTAAGATACACATCAATAACATATATATCAAATATACCTTTCTTCTTGATGTTGCCATTCTTCAGATCCGCCAGGTACTTGGGGCAGTTACGCTTCCAGTGACCAGCACCCTTGCAGTAGAAGCACTCAGTTTCAAGCTTAAGACCAGCCTTGGGCTTCTTTGCAGGTGCGGCAGCTTTCTTGCCGTCCTTCTTGAAGTTGCCCTTGTTCTTAGGCTTGCCCTGTCTCTTGAAATTGGTGGTCTTATTGACCATCAACACTTGGTGCTCCTTCTTGATCTCCACTTCAGTAGTTTTTAGCATGGACGATAGTTCAGGCAACGTCTTGTTCATGCAGTGCATATTTTAGTTCATCACAAAGTTCTTGTAACTTGGTGGCAGTGATTGGAGGAGACGGTGAATCCCTAACTCATTAGGAATCGATATCCCCAACTCTTGGAGCTTGTTTGCATACCCATACATGGTGAGCACGTGCTCGCTAACGGAGCTTCCCTCTTCCATCTTACAGTTAAAGAACTTTTCGGAGGCTTCATAGCTCTCCATGGCCGCGCGAGTCTCAAAAATTAGCCTGAGCTCCTTAATGATCTCAAACGGTTCGTGGTGCTCAAAACGCTTCTGAAGCTCCACTTCTAAACCGTACAGGATGGCACACTGAACTGTGGAGTAATGATTTTTCCGAGTGGCGTAAACATTCTTTACGTCATCGGTGGCATCTTCTGCAGGTGGGTCACCTAGCGGTGCTTCGAGCACATAGGTCAACTGACCAGCCCTGAGGACGATCTTCAGTCCACGGAACCAGTCCGTGAAATTGCTTCCATTGTTCTTAAGCTTTTCTTTCTCTAGGAACGCATTGAAATTGATGGAGGGGTTCGCCATAATCTACAACAAATTTGCAAGTAGTTTAGACTAAGTTTATGATAAATTGAGTTCAAATTTAATTCTTAAATTAACTAGGTGAACTCCCACTCAAAACAACATCCCTCACATTGTCTTAGTGATTACACGAACCAAGTCCACTACACCAAGTCCGATCTTCACGAGAGAAGATGTAGTTTCATCGGCGAACAATCTTCATGTTCATCATATCATTTATATGACTCATGCTCTACCTTTTGGTATTCCGTGTTCCGAGACCATGTCTGTACATGCTAGGCTCGTCAAGATAACCTTAGTTTCCGCATGTGCAAATCTGGCTTGCACCCGTTGTATGCACACGTAGAATCTATCACATCCGATCATCACGAGATGCTTCGAAACGACGAGTCTTAGCAACGGTACCAACTAAGGGTGAACACTTTATTACTTGATATTTAGTGAGAGGGATCATCTTATAATGCGACCGTCGCGATCTAAGCAATACAAGATGCATAAAGGATTAACATCACAGGCAATTCATAATTAGTGTGATATGATATGGCCCTTTCTTCTTGCGCCTTTGATCTCCATCTCCAAAGCACGGACATGATCTCCATTATCACCAGCATTGCGTCAAGGTCAGTTGCGCCGCTTCATGGTTGTCCATCATCACTAGCAACTATTACAACTACTTGGAATAAAGGTATTACAAGATGAATAGACACGCAGGCCTTAACAGAATTAAAGACAACCATTAGGCTCCTGCCGGTTGCCATATTACAATAAGGATCATTGCATACATCAAATACAATCACAATCACATGATGGCCATATCACATCACAAAAACCCCTGCAAAAACAAGTTAGACGCCTCTAATTTTCTTTGCATGTTTTACGTGGTTTGGGGCTTTCGAATAAGAACGGATCTTACCTACGAAACTGAACCACAACGTTGATACAAGTGCTATCAAAATTTGCAAAGTGTAAATTGGATCTATACTATGGTGGGAGAGACAGACACCCGCAAAGCCACTTGTGCAAAGCAAGTTACACGTCAAGCGTGGAGCATGTCTCATGTGCGATGACATGTAAGGTTAGCCCGAGCCGCTTCATCCCACCATGCCGCAAGATGCAAAGTACACAAAGCAAAAGACGGCACGAGCACCAACGCCCACAACACCATTGTGTTCTACTCGTTCAACAGATTTACGCATAGACACGGCTCTGATACCACTGATGGGTTCGTAGCATGGAAAACAAAAAAATTCTACCGCAAGAACGAACAAAACCCAGATCTAATCTAGATAAAAGCCAAGATCTAATCTATTAGACATGTGCAACGAGATAGATCTGTACTAACCCTTGTAGACACGAAAGCGTTACGAGATTAGATCTCGTGGTTGATGTAGTCGATCACTTGCCGATCTCAAGATCGAGTGGACGATCCTTCCGGTGCCGCGTTCCGGCAGCGCTTCCGCAGTCGGTCACACGTGTGGAGTCGAAGCAGACCTTCCTCTCCTCGTTCCAGCGAGTAGCGGAGGTAGTAGATCACTCCACGGAATCCCAGCAGCACGACGGCGTGGTGGTGGTGGTGGAGTGGAGAATTCTGCAGGGCTTCGCCTAAGCCTGAGCAGAAAGAAGGAGGAGAAGAGAGGCGGCTTGGGGCAAGAGTCAAGGATCAAAGGGGGTGGCGCCTCCACCCCTCTATATATAGAGGGAGGGGTGCGGCCTAGGGTTCCCACCCCTAGGCCCACCCCTTAGGGCCGGCGCACCAAGGATGTGGGGGGAGGAGTCCTCCCCCCCCCCAAGTCTCCTCTTTAAATTTCCCTTATCTTATCTTATCTTATCTTATCTTGGTTTTCAAATAAACTCCAAAATATCTTCTAGAACCTTCCAGAACATTCCGAAACCTTCTAGAATCCCCATACAAACACTCCGAAACATTTCCTAACTCAGAAAAAGATCCCCATTATATGAATCTTACTCCCCGGACAATTCCGGAGCTCCTCGTGATGTCCCGAATCCAATCCGAGACTCCGAACAACATTCAGTCTCCAACGAACATTCCATATCTACTTAAAACAACTTCGAACCTTAAGTGTGTCACCCTACGGTTCGTGAATATGTAGACATGACGGAGACACCTCTCCGATCAATAACCATCAGCGGGATCTGGAGATCCATAACGGCTCCCACATACTCAACGATGACTTCGTGATCGATTGAACCATTAACATACGAAACCAATTCCCTTTGTCTCGCGATACTATACTTATCCGAGGTTTGATCGTCGGTATCTCCATACCTAGTTCTACCTCGTTACTGATAAGTACTCTTTACTCGTTCCATGTTATGTCATCCCTTGTGACCCAGTCACATGCTTGCAAGCTAACTAGATGACATTACACCGAGAGGGCCCAGAGCATATCTATGCGTCATATGGATGGACAAATCCCAATCTTGGTCCATGCGCTTCAACACATACTTTCAGAATACCCAATGACACCTTTATAACCACCCAGTTACGAAGCGGCGTTTGATGTCATCAAAGTACCCATCCGGTGATGGTGATTAACACAACCTCATGGTCGAAGGATTAGGTTACTATGCATTTAAAACCTTATAGCAATACGAACTTAAGGACTTGATCTTATGCTACGCTTACTACGGGTGTGTGTCCATCACATCATTCTCCTAATGATATAACCTTGTTATTAATCACATCCAATGTCCATGATCAGGAAACCATGATCATCAACTAATCAACAAGCTGGTTCAACAAGAGGCTTACTAGGGACTCTTTTATGTTTACAAAACACACATGTATTAGTGTTTCCTAATAATACAATTATAGCATGGGATGTAAACATTCATCATAAACACAAAGATATAATAATAACCACTTTTATTATTGCCTCTTGGGCATATCTCCAACAATTATATTGAGTCTCCACCTTCTATCTTTATGCACATACTTTGAGAGCATAGTGGCCATTCTTAGTTCTATGTGCATTGTCCCAAGACTAGTTGATTGATGCATAACTTGGTATTGCTTGTTTGAAACTATTGTATCTAGTCACTCTTATGAACTTTGAAGGTGTCCTATGCATTTATATTTGCTACTCTATTGAGGGACAAGATGAATACTATTAAGCTATGTTTTCTTTATGTGAAACAAACAAACGTCTTGCAAAGCATTGTTATTGATGAATCTTTTGTTTTTGCCTTTTCATGTTGCATCATAGTTTCTTTGCTTATTGCTAGAACTTTGTCTTTCATGTTATGATTGAAGTATTATGATCCCAGCTTTGAGTTTTGCAAAAAATTTGATCAAGTCTTTGATGGTGCATGTCACCTCAAAATTTATTTCTTTTTATCACTTACCTACTCGAGGACGAGCAGGAGTTAAGCTTGGGGATGTTGATACATTGAAAATATATCTATATATTTTGATGTTCCATGCTTGGTTTTATCCACTTTCTTGTGTTTTGTTCCAACTTTGGAGTACTTTTCATATGATTTCTTGGACTAACGTATTAACAAGAGCCAAAGTGCCAGCTGTCTATTTTCTGCTGTTTTGGTTCCAGGAAAGCCAGAAAATGAATATTCTCGGAATTGGACGGGACAAAAGCCAAAGTGCCTATTTTTCTGGAAGTGATCAAGTGCCAGAATACAAGACGGAGAGGGGCCAGAGGGCGGCCACACCACCTGGCCGCGCGGCCAGGCCTGGCCCGCGCCAGGGGTGGTGTGGCCAGCCCAAGCACCCCCTCGGCCTCCCCTTCCGACTATAAGTTTCCCTCGGGACGAAAACCCTAAGTACCCGATCAAAAATCCATGAAAGAGTCTGTAGCCGCCGTCATATCCATCCCTAGATCGGGAGGGATCTGAAGCTCTTCCCGGCACTCTGCCGGAGAGGGGAATTCACCCTGGAGGCTTTCTTCATCACCATGCAAGCCTCCGGTGTAATGCGTGAGTAGTTCATCCTTGGACTACGGATCCATGTAGTAGCTAGATGGCTGGTTTCTCCTCCTTTGTGCTTTCATGTTTAGATCTTGTGAGCTCCGTTCATGATCAAGATCATCTATTTGTAATTCATACATGTTGTGTTTGCGGGGATCCGATGGATATTGAGATGCTATTTCAGATTGATTATTGATTCTATCATGTCTTTGTTATTTGAGATCTTGCATGCTTTCCGTTGTTAGTAGCTATCTTGGCCAAGTAGATGCTAGCAACTCCAAGAGTTAGTATTTATGCTCGATAGTGGGTTCATGCCTCTGGTAATCTGTGGAAGTGACAGAAATCTCTAAGGTACTAGATGTGCTGTTGCTACTAGGGAGAAAACAGCAATCCTTTGTTCATAGAACAATCGTATTGTTTACTTTACACGCAGTTCGTAAAGCAATAATCTGTTGCTTGCAATTTAATACTGGAGGGGGTTCGGATGATAACCTGAAGGTGGATTATTAGTCATAGATGCAGTTGGATGGCGGTCTATGTATTATGTTGTAATGCCCAATCAAGTCTCAAAGGAGTCAAGATGATTAGTATATGCATGTATTGCTTTCTCGGTGTTTGTCAATTGCCCCGCTGTAATTTGTTCACCCAGCATGTTATCTATCTAAGGAGAGCCACCTCTAGTGAACTATGGATCTCGGTCCTTTTTCTTTACATACAATCTACAATCTTTTACTTCTTTGTGTTTAATTTCTGCAAACTTTTACTTCTTTCCATTCGATACGTTTAATCCTTTGTTTTCCGCAAAACACAGTGAGATTGACAACCTCATCGCAAGTTGGGGACAAAGTTCTGTGGTTGTGTTGTGGAGGTCTACACGTTGCTACTAGCACCGGTAGTGCCCCCTGCCAAAGCTTAGCTAGTAACACCTTTGGAGTGTTTCCTTGCTCCTACTGGTTCGATTAAACCTTGGTTTCATAACTGAGGGAAACTTGCTGCTGTGCTCATCATACCTTCCTCTTGGGGTTCCCAACGAGCTCTACATCAACACTGCCATCAAGCAATTTTCTAGGCGCCGTATATTGAGCCATCAATCACCTTTATCATCAACTGCAACATCACCATCACCACTATTACCCCCATCTTTCATTCATTAGATCTTGTTGTAATTCCAGATTCAATTGTGGTTTGCACTAGATTTATCCCGGTACTTTTATCCATCCATTTGATTATGATGATGTCGTTGATTTCTTCGATTTGTGAGTAGTTTCCCCTCGTTCTTGGGGAGATGGAGAAACCCTAACACTATTATGAAATTGAAATAAAGATGATATATTCTTGTGTCCATATGACTTACTGGTCTATGATACATTTATGATGTGTGTTTGATCTCTCTCTTTAGATGGTATGTATAGTCAGACACATATCATTTTCCTTCATGACTAAAGAAGAGGGTGAAATCCTTTGGACGTGTTTGGAAGTGTGCCCCGGAAGATACCGTGACAATAAGCACCAGCTAGCAAACTGCACGATTGAAGGAGGATTATGAGAGAATCCCTAAGCGGTTGTTATTTAGAGGTGACCTCATTCTTGGCTCAACAAAGTGACTACCTACGAGCCTTGTAGTGAACATCTTATTATGGAGCTCTCTCCACACATATCATGACACAAGAAGTAGCTTATCCTAATTATAATTAATAATATCATGCTAGAGGTGTATCCTACACCCCTGAGAACACTTTAGCCCTATTGAGTTCAACCACGTTTCCAAACACTTTAGTTGCTTGCTTTCTCTTACTTGTTTTAATTACTATTCTGCATTTAACCAAAAACCTTTCAAACACCCTTTACTTGAAATCAAAGACGGCTTACAAGTATCCTTTGGTAGACAGTGACGAGGGGCATGAAGACCTTAACCAAGTATATCTCTGTGGGTTTGATACTCTTATTTCAAAACTAGCTACAATTGATTTGTGCCCTTGCGGTCATCAAGCTATTTTCTAGCACCGTTTCCGGGGAGCTAAGCGCTTTTGGTCTTTGTTCTTAGTTGTGTATTTTACTAATTGTTTTACTAAAGTTGTGTACTAGTTTCAGGTAAACACTATGGGTGAGTACCAACATATAATTCAGCTAGAGGCTGTAAAGAATTCTGGTCCACCCATGGATGCTTATTTAAAATCCAATAACCCTAGAGGGTATGATATTAACCCCATGGTTTTGGATCTTTTGCATGCTAAATAGTTTGCAAGGGACGGTACGTAAGATCAATACGAGCATGTAGGGTTCTTTGAAGATACATGTGGGACTTTTCGTCTTAATATACTCACCGAGGATGAGGTTAAATCTGCTCTTTTTGTTCAAACTCTTATTGATGAGGTCCGTTCTCGGTATATTCAAAGTCCTAAAAAAATACTAACGCCTGGGAGAGTTTAACCTCTTCGTTCCTAGTTGATTTATTTCCTAGGAAAAAACTCTTAGAGCAAGACACATGGTCACTAATTTTAAAGGAAAACCTGAAGAAATCTTGCATGAAGGATACACAAGGTTTAGGGGACTGCTCGATCATTGACCCCACCATAACTTCCTGTCGTGGTTGGTAATACATATTTTCTACGCAAGTTTGAGCACTAATAATAGAAATGAGCTAGACTCCCTTACCAATGGGTTGTTTACTAAATTTAGTGTTGAAAGAGCCTGGAATTTGCTAGACACAATGCATAGGATAGATAAAGCTTATTGTGGAGCTGGACTTAACGAAGAAAATCCTGTAGAGTATAATTGTTTGAGAATATTTATAGCTTTGGGAAAAGTAGAAAAACTGCTTGGAAATTTCAACCTTGACCCCTGTATGATTGTTCAGATTGTTAAAACCTATGTTGAATATATGCAGGTCCCAAAAGAATGGGACATTACATACCACCTAGTAAGATAAGCCCCCTAAATCTATCTATAAGGAAAAATACTCACAAATGCATTAAAAAATTCTAGACGAGGAGGAAACTATCCTCACAAAAATAATAGAGAGTAAGGGTGAAAGAAATAAAAGGATAGGGGTTAGCTAAAAACCTGGGAACCATCAAAAATAACATTGGCATAGTAAAAGAACTTCTGGAACCTAAGGTGTTTGAGGATGAAGTAATAGTGGTAAGTAAAGAATCTTTTGATATGATAAGAGGCAAGTTTGATGGTAAAAATAGAAGTCAACAGAAAATCCATTTTTGTTTAGGGGGAACTACTTATGTAGGGTTTTGTGACATAAAATCTTCCATTAACATTATGTCTTACACAATCTATGAAGAGTTGTGATGCCATCTTGATGAAGCATACCTTGAACCATCCAAAGTTACCTCTATGCTTTCTAACAAAACCCTGTAGCGGACTCATGGGATTCTTCGCAATGCCTGCGTTTCTGTAGGAGCTTTTGTGTATCTAGTTGATTTTCATGTCATTGAAATGCCTTTAAACTCCTTTTGTCATGCCATTTTTGGTAACCGATTTTATAGCTCTATAAATATTGATATTTATAACAAGAAACAAGGTTTGTCTCTATAGTTTGGGGAAGAAGTTTTAGAAGTTAATTGCAGCCAATTCACAAAGTTTCCTTATGAGAAGAAAATTGAAGTTAAAGAGGAGAGAACTATTGAAGAATTTGCGGCAATTTATTTTTGTACTCCACAATCCACGTTGGATAGGAGTTTGATAGATAATGATTCACTCCCAAACGACTCTACAAAACAAGATTTGGACAACATCCTCAACTCTGCACTAGAAATTGAGAATCTCCTTAGAGACGAATTCGAAGAACTTGAAAGAAAAGGAGATGAGGATCCACCACCTCTTATTGAAGCCTCTCCCTCTAGGGATCAGGTGTGAATTCTTAGATAAGGAAGGTAAGTGCCCTACAATAACAGGCGATAAGATCCCTCCTGAAGAAAATAAGAAATTGTTAGAAGTACTTGTCAAACAACCTGAAGCTTTTGGATACACTCTTAATGACATAAAAGGGGTATATCCTTCCACAGTGACTCATAAAATACCTATGGAGGATGCTAAACCATGTGTTGATAATCAAAAAAGATTGAATCCCAGAATGAAAGAGGCAGTAAGAAAATAATTCATATGTATGTTAGATAATGGTGTTATCTATCCAATCTATGATAGCAAGTGGGTAAGCCCAACTCATTATATACCCAGGGAAGGTTGTATAACTATAATTAATAACGATAAGGATGAATTAATCCCTACTAGAACTATAGAGGGGTATAAAATATGTATATACTTTAGAAAATTGAACAAGGAAACCATAAAAAAATCAAAATCAAATATGTTTATTGAATAGAATCTTGGAAAGGATGTCTGGCAATTCTCACTTATGTTTTCTTGACGGCTATTCGGGTTATTGTCAAATCGCTATTCAGCCCGAAGACCAAGAAAAAACTACTTTCACTTGTCCTTATGGAACCTATGTTTATCGACTAATGCCTTTTGGTTTATGTAACATAGCTGCTACTTTTCAAGAGTGTGTTATGAAAACATTTGACAGTTTTGTAGAAAGCTCTATGGAAGTTCTCATGGACAACTTTGTTGTGTACAGAACCGCTTTTGAGCAGTGTCTCTATAATCTTAATAGAGTTTTATAGTGGTGTAGACAAACCAAGATGGTTCTCAATTGGGAGCACTACCGATTTATGGTAAGAGAAGGTATAGTTTTCGGTCATAGAGTTTCTGAAAAAAGGGATTGAGGTTGACGATTTGAACCTTGTTACTTTAGAAAATTTGCCAATTTCACAAGACGTGAATGGGGTAAAGAGCTTTCTTGGGCACGTCGGTTTCTATAAGCGTTTTATTAATGATTTTGCTAAAATGTCTGCTCCTTTAACTTGTATCCTAGATAAAGATACTCTTTTCGCTTTTGATAGAAATTGCATTGATTCTTTTGAACAATTGAAAAAGGTGCTAGTTTTTGCACCCGTTATTCAACCACCAAATTGCGACGAGCCATTTAAAATTATGTGTGATGCTAGTGACTATACTATTAGGGTTGTTCTAGGACAAATATATGGACTATACCTAAACATTTTCCAATATGTTAGTCGAGTTTTCAACGAAGATCAAAGAAATTATGCAACAACTGAAAAAGAGTTTTTAGCTGTAGTTTTTGCTTGTGAAAAATTTAGACACTACATTATCAATTCAAAGATAATAGTTCATATAGATCATCAGGCTTTAAGACATCTTCTAACTAAGAAAGATGATAAACCCTGTCTAATTAAATGGGTCTTGTTACTCTAGAAATATGACCTACAAATAGTGGATAGAAGATATAAGGATAATCCCGTTGCCGATCATCTCTCACATATGGAGGGTATTATAGAAGATACCATTCCCATTAACGAATCCTTGCCAGGAGAATATCTTTCTGCTATAGAGTCACGTGATCCTTGGTTTGAAGACTATGCTAAATTTCTTGTAGGTAAGTTTCTATCAAAATGAATGAATTACAATCAAAGAAAGAAATTCTTTCATGATTTAAAATATTACTTTTGGGACGATCCTTATTTATATAAGCATGGTATTGATGGGATAATTAGGAAATGTGTACCTGACCACGAGGTGAGAGCTATTCTTAGGGCTTGTCATGATAGTCCTTCTGGGGGATACCACGCTAGTGACTGTACAACAGTCAAGGTCTTACAGTCAGGATTTTCCTAGCCAACCTTGGTTAGGGATGCTCGTGATTACGTTAGGAGTTGTGATGCGTGTCAACATATGAGTAACATTTGAAAAAGACAAGAAATGTCTATGAAATATTATCTCGTAATAGAGCCATTTGATGTTTGGGGAATGGATTTTATGGGACCTTTTGTTTCCTCTAATGGTTATACTCATATTCTTGTTGTTGTTGATTATGTTACCAAGTGGGTAGAAGCTATACCCACTTCTCATGTAGATGTAGCCACCTCCATCAGGATGATTAAAGACATCAATTTTTCCAGGTTTGGAGTACCTCGATTTTTGATTACTGATGGTGGAACTCATTTTATAAAAAATATGGAGTCAACCATCGAGTAGCCTCGCCTTATCACCCACAAACCAGTGGGTAGGTGGAACCGCCTAACCGGGAGATTAAAGTCATACTCCAGAAGACGGTTAATAAGTCAAGAAAGGATTGGGCTATGGAGCTTAACGATGCATTATGGGCGTATCGCACATCATTCAAAAATCCAATGGGAATGACACCATATATGATGGTCTACGGTAAAGCTTGTCATCTTCCGTTAGATTAGAGCATGGCTCGTTGGGCTATTAAAACTATGAACTTTGACTTCAAAACTGCAGGAGAGAAACGTCTCTTTGATATTCATGCTTTAGATGAACTCAGGAATGACGCCTATGAGAATGCAAGGATATTTAAGGAAAAAGTAAAGAAATGACATGATAGAAAATTAGATATTAAAGAACTTAAATCTGGAGATAAGGTTTTGCTCTACAACTCTAGGCTTAAGATTTTTGCAGGTAAGCTAAAATCCAAGTGGGAAGGACCTTATGAAGTTGAGGAGGCGTACCCTTCGGGAGCGGTAAAGTTGAAAAATACCAATCCCTCTTCTTCATCCTAGATTTTTAATGGGCACTGTTTAGAACACTATAGATTTGGAAAAGTCAGCACGGTGGAGCTAATCTCCTTAATCTTAGCCGAGGAATATATCAAACAAAGTGAGGTAACAAGGTCTTAGTTGCTTAATTTTTCTATTCCAGAAGCTTTTTTAGTTCGTCTTGTCATGTTCTTTGCTTCCCTTTCATTTTTCTGATTTTTTGAGCTATTTTTCAACCTGGTACGGGCGGGCCGTACAAGCAGACGCACCCGTATCAGTGGTCATTAAGCAGACAAAATCCAGCATTCGTTTTCTTGAGATTTGCTACGACCGGACTGTACGGGTAAACATGTTTGTACCAATGGTCATAACTTGTTAGTACATCTTCTCAATTTCTCGTATTTTGGTACGACTAGGCCGTTCGGGCAGACGCGCCCGTACTAATGGTCGTTACTAGCTCTATTTCTTCCTCGTATGTTCGTACTTTTATCAAAAAAATATTGATGAAGGTCAGCAAGACATCAGTATGGGCGCATGGTACGGACGGGGCCCGCCCATACCATTACCCGTGACCGACTCTAGCTCCTTTCATTTAAAGATATTTTTTCCTTTTGATTGCACCCTTTCCCCTTTTCTGTCTTTCACCATCATCTTTTAGATCTAGGGTTTTTCTTGTTTGTCTTTGATTATGACACCTCAGATCCACTTCATGGTTCAAGAACCATGCAGCCTTTTCATATCAAGCAGATCTGGACCAAGAAGGAAGATGCTCCTGGAGCACAAGCCAAGAGAAGGGAATTCGAGATAGATTCTTCATCTTCCTCGACTAAAGAGTCTACTCAAGTGATTCCACTCCCCAACTGGGAGGGTATGTTTCCGCGTAAGTTGAAGATACTCAGCCATGTGGAACAAATGAAGAACAAAGGAGAATCCCCACTTAACCCCTATAGGTACAACCTTCGTGGATCTTCTCTTAAATCTCCTCCTGGATCCTCTTCTCGGAAAGAGGAATGACGGGATGAGATTAGGCAAAAGATCAAGAATCTTGAAAAGATTTCCAAAGCTTGTGTTGAAACTATTAGGGAATGAGTTAACTCTTACTAGATGATGGGCAAATACCTCGAAAAGAAAGTCGATGCCATCGACTATAGAGTTCAAATCCTAACCAAGATTATCATGGAGATGGCTGACGATAAAAATACGCTAAGAAAAATAATTAAGGGACAACATGTTAGCATCACAAAGTTCTCCACTCGATTCGCATGTATTGCTCATGCCTGCAGCCTCAAGACGGAAGAAAGGTAAGAAGATGATGACTTCTTCACTCCCAAGAATGAGTAGGTACTCACAAGGATTTTGGGGGATCCTCTTCGCCTTGATTACAAGCTTGAGAGGATTTGTAAAGACCTTGTAATATATCTTACAGTTTTTCGCATGTTTACTTTACTACACGCATGTTAGGTTTTTAATTCCAGAGCCTGCATTAGTTGCATCATTTTCAAGCTCCCTTATGTTCGAGGACATAATTATATGCGTTGAGTTTCGAGACTTTATAATATTTGAAGTTATATTTTGATTCATAATTATTATATTAGATGATTGAATTAGGTTGAGTGTTATGATGCTTGTACAACTGTCATGATTTTAGGGACTTCTACTCCAATACAAGTATTGATTAAACTACGAGAAGAAGAATTTTGGTAGCATATTATAGCCACGGATTTTAAAAGCCATAAACAGTAGTGAGCATGATCAAGTGGTTGTACTAAAAAAGAAGAGAAATAAAAGAACAACTATCAAAATAATTCTAAGGCAAAAGAAAGGTACAAGCTTGGAAAGAGAAAATAAAAAGAACGATCATGAATCTTCATTACTGAAATTAAGTGCTCAAACTAATTTAAATTTATGATTATATAATATGTTGAATCACTAAAATCTTCTTATAACTTCATTCATACCAAAAAAGTGTAGAAGCCTCTAAGTCATGTGATGTGTAAGGGTGTGATAATACCCCCGAAGTAACTTTACATCTGATATTGTATTCCTATTTCAAGTTCTGCCTTATTTATTGTAATGAATCGTGTCTCATAAACATAATGATCTTGTCCATAAGCCAACATCTTGCTCGGGGACGAGTAAGAGTCTAGCTTGGGGGAGTTGATGAGTCCAAAATTGAAGCATATTTACCTTTTGTTTTTGCATAAGTAGAATAGGGATTTTTGTATTTTACTACGTTTGTGTGCACCTTTTGTCCTTGTTTCAACAGGATCCCGAATTACCAAGTCTTTGATGAACATATCAATTGGGACTGTCATATTGTGTTGTAATATGATATTTTTAAGTGATAAAAGTCATCTAATTGATTTACCTTCGCATGTAGGAGAATAAAAAATGTGAGGAAGGCTACTGCAGCGTTAACAACCAGTGGTACGGGATGAGCCCGCTCGTACCACGCGACAACGCGATCATCTCGTCAAATACTTTTTCTTGGCAAAGACAGATCACAGATCTGACATTCACAGCAACCTTGAGCCACGAAAAACCACACCGGAAAGGGATCTAAAGGAGGAACTTGGAGAAAGGGCATCCCTGCTGCTTCACGGATAATTGGGAGACATCACATCATCCTCTTCATCATCAACCGCTGCATCACCATCACCACCATCTTTCATTCATTAGATCTTGTTGTAATTTCAGATTCAATTGTGGTTTGCACTAGATTTATTCTCGTACTTTTATCCATCTATTTGATTATGATGATATCATTGATTGCTTCCATATCTGAGTAGTTTCTCCTTGTTCTTGGGGAGATGGAGAAATCCTAGCACTATTATGAAATTCAAAATAAAGATGATATATTCTTGTGTCCATATGACTTACTGGTCTATGATAGATTTATGATATGCGTTTGATGTCTCTCTTTAGATGGTATGTGTAGTTGGCCACATATCATTTTCCTTCGCGACTAAAGAAGAGGGTGAAATCCTTTGGACGTGTTTGGAAGTGTGCTCCGGAAGCTATCATGACAATAAACACCGGCTAGCAACCTGCATGGTCGAAGGAGGATTAAGAGAGATTCCCTAAGCTAATTACGATATCCATGGGGAGACCCTTAATTGCGGTGGTCTATATGGGTGATTGCTCTCAGACATCGTGATGGTCATTTAGAGGTGACCTCATTGTTGGCTCAATAAAGTGACTGCATACGAGCCTTATAGTGAACATCTTATTATGGAACTCTCTCCATACATATCATGACACAAGAAGTAGGTCATCCGAATTATAATTAATAATATAATGCTAGAGGTGTATCCTACACCCCTAAAACGCTTTAGCCCCATTGAGTTCAACCATGTTTCCAAACACTTTATTTACTTGCTTTCTTTTACTTATGTTAATTATTATTATGCATTCAACCAAAAACCTTTCAACCATCCTTTACTTGAACAAAAAGGTGCCTTACAAGTATCCTTTGGTAGATAGTAACGATGGGCATAAATACCTTAACTAAATAGCTCTCTATGGGTTCGATACTCTCATTTCGAAACTAGCTACAATTGATCTGTGCACTTGTAGTCATCACTGGTCAAAGAAATGTAAGGCCTACATCGAGTACGTCCTCGGATGGTAGAAATTCCAAATTATGAGACCACGTCCGCCACGATAACATATCTGAATTCTATGTTCACGATATGAAGGTAAGACTCCAGGATCTATCATGTGAGTCCTGATAACCTCACACGAATGCGCTCTACTAGTAATTTTTAGTATCTACGATACGATAAAAAAATCCTGATGGACACGTTGAGTACCCAAAACACAAAACATGAAATACAGTTCTCGATAAGACCTCAACAACTCAAACTGAATTACACCAGTGTATATCAGGTTCGAGACCAGAGACTTGAGCTTGAAGTAGGTTCACGATGTTTTTTCCCAAGAGCAATTAAATGGTTCTCGATCCATCGGATGCACTAGACTCGTTATACCAAAATCTCCATGACAAACTTATTAAACTTACAGTGCGCCTACTCGATAGAAAAAATTCCTCCTACGGAGTCAACATAAAAGCAAAGGTACAAGAAGAATAACTCTGAGCCTATGCTCGGATGCTACATATCTGAACATAGCCTCGAGGGCTACTCCCATCGGAAGTTCTGGCCGCTCACCGATAGAAACAACAAGTCCTCCAATGGAATCAATAGGAAAATATCTACATCCAAAAGAAAGAAGACCCGGGTCGAGTACCTCCATGGATTAAGATGATTCTGAGCCTCGGATTGAAGCATTCGAATATAGCCTCAGGGGATATTCCCATCGGGAGCGCTAGCTGCGCACCTGAAGGAAAAAAGCAAAAATCCTCTAGTGAAGTCGAAAGAAGACTAACTTTGAGCCTACCCAAGCGTAGCCTCAACGGTTACTTCCATTGGGAGCACCCGACGAAAATGCCAACATCGGTTCAAGAACAAGACAAACATCCATTGCATCAGCCAAACAAAGATAGTCGAGAAGTTCACACATCCGAAGAAATCTTCAAGTTCACCTCGCATATTAAAAAGGACTTGGAGACTCAAGTGGAGTCTTAGGGGTTACTGACATGGGCATGACCCTTCGGGTGCCACTATTGGTATATACGATGCGGTCCAAGGGAAATCTATCACTTGAAGATATGCAAAGATCCATGAAGCTCATAACGATTCAACAGATACGAAGCCTATAAGGACAATGATTACAAGCGCACAAGACAAGAAAAGTTCAAGACTAGACTACATATAAACTCTAACTTTTAACCAACTCGTATTAGTACCTGAGATCTAGCCTCTGCATATATAAAAACTAGGAGGGTCCAACGAGGTGTCTGTCGAGGGTGACCTCCTCTACGAGGGCCAACGAATTTGTACTCTCAATTGATAATACAAGCAGACAAGCAGGAAGTAGAGTTTCCTCTACGAGGATCTGAAATTGGGTAAATCGCTTTCCTTGTTTATCTGTTAGACAGACGAAATCACCAACGCTCTCCCTTCCTATCAATCCAAGTCCATAACAACGAGCATTGCCGAGGTCACCCTCGACAGACACCTAGCTACATGTTGTTCTCACCCCCCACTAATTTTTTATTATTTCAAAAAATTATACGTAAATATGATTTTTTTTAAATCTAGCACATAGTTGGCTTCAGCGAGGCCGACTGGTCTAGTTGGCCTAGCCCAAGCCGACTGGCCTGCCACCCTGACACCGTACGTTGTGACGGGGACCAGTTGTCCTGACCCAAGTCGACTGGGCCAGTTGGTCATGCCGTGGCCAATTGCATCTAGTTAGTCACGGCATGGCCGATTAAATCCTATCGTCCTAAACCACACCGATGGCTAAGTACCCCCGCTCGTGCCCTCCTAAACCTATTTAGTTGATTCTTTGCACCTTCTTTTTCCTGCCAATTTCTCCCCCTACATAATTCCCATTATTTTCTCCCGTGCATAATTCTCCCGTTTTCCACCAATTCTTCCGAGTGCTTATATAAATCCGGTCACCGTATGTTTTTGTGCACCGGTTCATCTGTTCCTTCTCCTCCTCTCGCCAACGAGATTTCACCATTTAGTGTGCCTTGTTTGAACCCAAAATTCATGCCGAAGAAGCTGAAAGATGCAAGCTTATCACGGGTGAGAGTGGAGCGCCGTTGGTGTGGCCATGCTGGCAAGGTAAAGGAGTTGGTGGATTTTTCTGATAAGATGGGTATAAAGTTTTTCATGTGTTTAGGAGGGAACGTAGTTGTGACCGTGCAACCATTGGTGTGGTTTAGAACGATAGGATCTAATCTGTCAGGCCGTGACCAACTCGATGCAATTGGCCACGACATGATCAACTTTTTTTTGAGGGTAACAACATGACCAACTGACTCAGTCGGCTTGGGCCAGGCCAACTGGTCCCTGCCATAGCGTACAGTATCAGGGTTGCATGCCAGTCGGTTTGGATCAGTCTAACTGGACCCAATCAACCTCGTTGGAACTAACCATGTGCTAGATTTGAAAATTTTCATATTTACGTATTATTTATAGGAATAAAAATGTATTTCCTTTTTTAAAAAATAGCCTCATCACTCGGCGTCCAGAAACGCAATTTCTGAACTCCCTTTCCCCCTTTTTTCTGCATATTTTCCCGTTGTTTCAGGATAAGCTCGATGACTCCGGAACATAATAGTGCACGAGAGGATATGCATGCATAGCATAGAGTTCCATCAGAAGTATTGGAGGCATGCACCGCTGGCCATTTAACAAAAAAAATACAGTATCGGCGACACACCTGTTTTTCCTTCTTCTGCTGCTGCTTATTTAAAAGTTCAATTAATACACCTGTTTTCAGGAGGGAGAGCGAAACAGGACGCATGTTCCCGGCAGAGACGTGTTCTTTGTTTTGACCTGTCATGTGTCCCGGCAAGCGCAGGCAATTAGACAAAAAGTATTCTTGTTTAGGGTTAGGGGCAGGCGCTATTGCTGAATGGGTCGTGCTTCATGCATGCAGCAATAGGATGCAAAGTATGTTTAGTATACTGTAGTATACTTTTGATTCTTTTTGTTTATGACTAGTTTTAACATGTCTGTGCATCCTAGCTTAGTGGTTACGTGGAATATTAGAATATCCATATTGCTAGTATGTGGTGGATTCCAGAACTAGTGTGTGGATCCTAGCTTAGTACTTAGTTTTTTTTTAAATATTTCTAGCGCCTCTATTTTTATTAAATATGGACAAGTCTAACTTCTTTTCCAAAACAGAGTGATAGAGCTCAACCAATTGGAAGTGCACATCAACCAACCTATAGTATCTTCATCAATCCATCTAAACACTTCATGCAATAATGGTCAAAGTTTTAGAAAGTATCTTTCCCAAGGACGCTATTTATATTACAAATAGATGTAGTATGAAAACAAGATGACCGTTTTCTAAAAAACAGAAAGCAAAAGTTAATGAAACAAGCAAAGAAAAAATGGATAATGCTGAACAAACAAGTGGTTCGCAAGCTAGTCAATATAAGAATATTATAATAGGAAAAAACTTTATCAGTGTTAGTAGTTCAGGCTCAACGTGCAACCTCGCCTTTTGAAGCCCTTTATAAGCTTTAAATAACTAGTAGTTGGCACGAGTTATCAAGAAGTGGAAAATACAAAATTTCCTGTCGAAGGTCAGGCGCATGATTCGTTTAAGAAATGTTGAAGTTTTGAGAGATACAATGCATTTGTCTCTATCAGATTATGTAACTTCATGACAAGTGCAATTATGCTACTCGTACATTAAATCCAATGTTTGCCAACATAATCTAACAGTTAACACGCATAACACCACAAATACACAATTAACTCCAACGTTTTCCAACAAAAATACCCATTATTAATGAGAAAAGAAAACGTAGAAAAACCGACATTCCTTGTGCCAATCTGGTCAAACAAAAACGTGCTCCTAGTATTGGGGCTCTGCATGCCAGTTGGTAGTGGTACCATGGTGGGAAAATCAGCCAAGTGGCCACATCGGAAAAGAGCAGGTAGTAGCCTAGGCAAGTGAGGCCAAAAGGCGAGATGAGGATCTCAAAGCAAATACCAGATATGCCGGGGGGCCAGATCAGATACTCACCTGCATCCATCCATGACCATGATCCATCTACTCCTACTTCCCTCTCCTCTCCTTCTTATCTGCTACAGCAATTATATATTTCCCCCGAGGCAATTTCAGCGTGCTTTACTTACCAGCTGCCTATTTTTTCTTCCCCTGACACAAAAGAAAGTTAATCCCTTTTTTTGTTAGTAATTATTAGGAGAAAAGAAAGAGTGCTTGAGGTGGAAAAAAGGGGATATATTGGAGGCTGTAGGCAGGAAATTATGGGAGCTGGGTAGTTGAATTCTTCTTCTTCTCCTCCTCTTGCGATCTTCTCCTTCTGTAGCGCTGGAGTGAGCTCGTGATGTCTCCATTTTAGGACAGAGGAGTGTGCAAGTGTGCTTCTTCTTCTTCCTCCTTTTTTTTTCTTTTCTTGTTTCTTTCACCTCAGATATTTCGTTTCCTTTTCCTGCAACTGTTGAGCTCCAAATCTGTTGTGATTTATTTCATCTTTAAATCGGGGGAACGAAGGGGATCTGCCATTTCTCTGCTCAGTTCATATCCCCACTTATTAAGCTTGTTTCTTTCTCTTCTCTGTGAGATTTTACCGTTCCCCCTTTTTCCGTTTCTTGGAAGTAATTTCTTGTGCCGTAAAACTCGCGAGAGAGATCTCCTCGCCTTTGACCGGCGATGGGTTTATGGTTTTCCGCAGCTTCCTAATCCCTCGTCTTAACCACCTCGCTTGAGCGCTCGTTAGCTCTAGTTTTGCGGTGTAAGAATCCCAGCGTTTAGTGCTTTCGTCCAAGAATCGGTTGCTGCCAGCCATGGAGGTGAGGTCCGAGCAAGGGCTAATGGCGGGAAGGGATCTGTTCGGCTTGCCCAAAAGCCAGCCAGCACCTACGCCGTCGCCGGCGCCGGCGCCGGCAGCGCCGCCATCCTCCGCTACCATGCAGAGCGTGCGCATGGCGTACACCGCGGACGGCACCCCTGTGTACGCCCCGGTGAGCTCTGCCTCTCCGGTCGGGCCGCCCGGTTACCAGCCTGGTGCTGCGGCGCCCCGCTCTAACGTGTCCACGGCCGTGCCCGCCGGAGGTAATGGCGTGTCGGCGCTGCCGGGCATGGGACTGGGAGAACCGTTGGCGAAGAAGAAGCGCGGGCGGCCGAGGAAGTACGGACCAGACGCGCCCATGTCGCTGGCACTGGTGACTGTGCCGCCACCTGCTGGGTCGACAGTTCCGAGTGCTCAACTTCCGACACAGGGTGCTCAGGGTGCTTCTGGGCCGTTCTCACCGACGCTGCCGGCAAACTTCGTGTCACCGGATGGTGGGAAGAAACGCGGCCGGCCTAAGGGATCTACCAACAAGAAGCCCCGCATGAGTGTTGCCGGTAACATCTCCATTCCCTATTAAATATTCTGTGTTTAACACTATTTGCTTTTTCAAGATTTTAGGCCAAATAATAATAGAAATGATAACTTAAAAAAGCAAATTGCCGTTATAGTCTTTGTATGGATTTGTAGAAGATAGAATATGATTATGAGTAAAGGATTCTCTTTCAATTGGCTTAAGTTTGCTAATTGTCTCTTGTTAGAGGCTGAGTGAGGTGTGCATACTCCACAGACTACAGTGTTAGTCTAAAGGATGAACTGGTAGGAAAATCAACATTATAGCAATGTGGAATTCCCTCCCTGTTTTTGCCGTTGGTTAATTTATAGCGTAAAAAACCTCAAAATGAATATATTTGTTAGGCAGGTTGACCTACATTTATTTCTCTGTTTCATGTATATATTGTTGAGATGTTTAATCTGTTGCTGTCTTTCGTTGGATTGTATAATGTATGTTTTGTTTCATTTGGAGTGTCTTGTTTGCATATTTGTATTGCAATAATGTGAAATCAATGTCAGATGACCTCACATTTGTTGGAGTTATCCTTTTACATAATTACTCCTAATTTCAAGCTATTTTGCAGGGCCGCCAGGAGTTGGATTCACACCTCATGTTATTACAGTCCAAGCAGGAGAGGTATGACAACAAATTTCCAGGACTCTGTGTGTAGCATGAACTAATTAAAACCTGTTAAGCTTATCACATTGCATTTAGATACCTTTCTATATTGCTGATGGTTATTCTGAACACGTCATAATGCTTTGCTTTGGCACAAAATTTCCCTCCTGGCCATGTGCATTTTTTCTAGTTTATCCTCCCATTTCTGACCCTATAAATCTCAATGGACCTTCATGTTCGATATCTTTTTTTCTCTAGGACTGCTTATGATAATTATTCAAATTATTGATACCTGTTCAAAGAGCACAAAATCCAGTCTGCAAATATGCATTCAGCCAACGTTACTTTGGTCAGGATTTCATTTTGTCTTTAGAACACTTAAAATTGGATCATAATGTTTTTCCTTCTTATTGATGTTTTGGTGCATATGTTTTAACCTCTTTTACATAACTTGGATGCATATTCTTCCAGAAACTGTTAAAGTAGCGAGTTCTGAAAGTATTAGCACAGTTTTCCTGTAATTAACGAATAACACATTGAACTCTACTTTTCAGGATGTATCAGCAAAGATTATGTCATTTTCTCAGAATGGAACTCGTGCAGTTTGTGTTCTCTCAGCGAATGGCACCATATCAAATGTAACACTTCGCCAAACCGGTCCATCAGGTGGAACTGTAACATATGAGGTTTGTACTTTAAACCAGAAGAAGCTAATAGAGTAGCATGCAACTAAATCTGAAATAGATTCCTTCTCGAGGGCTGCTTATAATGAAGCACCTAGTTATAATGAGATCGCGAGCGGTGTAAATTCCTTCAAATTTGCTGGTCCAATATCGCAAATGCTGATTTACTTAGTTTCCTCCACAGGGACGATTTGAGATACTGTCACTCTCTGGGTCGATCTTCGTCATGGACATTGGAGGCCAGCGCAGCCGAACTGGAGGGCTCAGTGTTTCATTGGCTGGTCCTGACGGCCGTCTCTTGGGTGGAGGGGTTGCAGGGCTTCTTATAGCTGCTTCTCCTATCCAGGTATTATTTTCTACCCTGCAGCGATCCCAAGATCGTTATCAGAAACAATATCGTGTTGTAGAATATCTCCTTCATGGAATTGACTTGATTTCCACCGTATAACGTCTACTCTCAGTAATCTAAACACAGTTTCAATCTGAAAAGGTTTCATGTCAATGCTCTAACTGTACAAATTTTCTCATCACCCTCACATTGAAAAGACAGACATATCACTTACCAATTTTACACGTGTTGTATGCAGGTTGTAATAGGAAGCTTCAATCCTGAAGGGACCAAAAAAACACCAAAGCCGCAGGTTCCTTCTGAACCTGTACCTTTGAAGATCATTCCCAGTCCGACCACCGGGATGGGGGCCAACAGCCCCCCTTCAAGAGGTACATTGAGCGAATCGTCCGGTGGCACTGCGAGCCCGCGACAGCAAGGCTATGGCTCCATCAACAATAACCAACCGCCTATCTTGTCCAGCATGCCCTGGAAATGAACTCAGCATCCTTAACTGAATTCGGATGTCGATAGACTCTCGGCGAACTGCATCGCTGGCAGGAAGTAGAAATGTTACTTCTGTCTAACTAGCTCTCATGTAGTCAGAAGCTTAATTAGGGAGCATTGTAGCTAGTAAGTGGTAACTGCATCTGTTCTGTAGGTCGTTTCAGCTTCGATTTTCTGCATCAGGTAGCTGTTTGTTGTTATCTTGAGATGATGTATTCCTGTATGATTGTGTGACCCTATGAGGCCCTATCAAATAATTATGTTCTTATGTTCAATCAATTAATTTTTCATATATGCTCTGCAAAATTGTCTGACTGGCTCTCCTGGACATAGCATAATCCTTTCAGGCAGTGGCCGTTTAGTCCATGGTCGGTGCAAGGCCAGACATTGGAACACATTGATTCCGCTCTTCCTGTCCTTCGCTTCAGGACCTGTCCCTGGTGTGGTCAGTACTCCATACTGTCGAGTGGCCTGCTTTGGTAGATCTCCCTGATGTCAACGCACAACTCCCCAAAATGCAAAAATAAACGTGTATGAAAACTGGCAGGTGCCAGAACAAAATATTCTTACAGCACTATGTCCTCGGCAAGTTTACATTCCAACTTTAGTTTTTTAGGGGAATTCCAACATAAGTTGTAGAAGTGTACAGTCAACTAAGGCAAGTTTGAAACAATTTTACATTTTTCCAAAAGATAATCTTAGACTGAATTCGAATTTGTTTCTACAACCTAGAACGTTACACTATTTTACAGAACCAAGTGTCCGAAGTTACTGGTACATATGAGGTCTGGACTGCATCGTACAACATTCTAAAGTCATTCTGTTGAGCAGATCGTCATGCATTGAATGCTACTGCTGCTTGCTCAAGAAAATTCGGTTGACAACATCCAACGGCAGTGCATAGGCAGGATCCATAGGCTTCACTCCAGGGTACTCCATCAATGAAAGTCCTGCTTGCAAGAGGCTAACTAGTTCATCAAGGAGTTCACGGCATCGGATCATTCAAATGCCATACTGCAAGATCCCTATGACAAAATACCTGCGACTCCAAAGTATGTATGGTAGATATCTACCGCATTATCTGGTCTATCTGAAATTCCACCATTTTCCTTGTCCTGCAAATGAATGAGATTTCATGGCAATCATACATGGAAAGGGAGAAAATTGATCTAGTTCATGGAGAGTTAAAGAAAAAGATCTTTTAGTTGATGGACACATAATTATCAAAAATTTAGAGTAAGAATCACGAACAGTTACCTGACAGTTCAATATGAATTTTGCAAGTTTTTCCTTGTCAATCCAGTGCACTCTATCAATCATTATCAAGCTTGATAGCACCCACCATGAGTAGCACACCTATTGTGAGCAGTTAAACCTATGGTACAATGTGAAATACATAAGGTGCACAATCTGAGAATAAGACAGTAAATCTTACATCAGCAAGTTTCTCGGGTCGCCCATTGAGCCCTCCATCTCTACACTGGCGCTCACAAAGCCACCATCCAAGAAGATCTCTATCAATATGATGCAAAGAGCCGGTGATCGCAAGAGCACCAACACAACAGAATACTGCACGGAGTGTATATAGGTTTTCAGGTTATCTGGCAGTTGCAAAGTGACAACATGAAGAGAAATAAAAAGAATAAGGAAATAATCTTGTGAGGAAAATCCAAATTCCAGGCCATCATGGGAGTAGCTAATTCTAGAATGCAGGATGACATACCTATTGAAATGCCCATTAAGTATTATTGTAAATTGTTAGGCTACAATAGAGATATCTTGTATTTTTCTGAAAGAAATGCTTTTATGTTTGTACAGCTGACAGTGCAGTCAAGAAGTAGTAGTTCTATACTCCTTTCACAATATAAATAGAAATATAGATAGACGATCTTACATGATCTGATAAGGTATCATACCAGAATACTTGATTAAATTCCAGTTCTACTCAGGTACCCTAACAGTTTGATTTAAGAAAAAAATCAAGAGAAAACATACTCTGCCCAGCATGAGACTCCCCTCCTGGCATAGCTCCAAATCCCCCGTCCAAGTTCTTACAGCTAACAATATACTCTACAGCCTTTTCCATATTAATTTTGTGCAGTCGATGCAGTAAGGACAAGGTGCATAAGGAAATATACGAGAACCTACAAGATATATATTAAGTTAATATTAGTAGCTCACATATACGCAGCATGCTAATAAAACACATGGGAACTCAAAAGGAATAGTTAAGGGTTTTACCTAGTGTCAACTTCACCCCAAATATCACCAGAAAATGATCCATCCTCATTCTGAAGTCCAGTAACATCTGACACGATGTAGATAGGAAAAATAATAGGATACCCAGTTTAAAGCTCAGGATGCGGCTACTTCAATTTATTTAGAATATTAGGGCTTGCAGAAGCTTACAGTATAAAAAATCCCTTATTTCATGACATACAGCATGTGGCCACAAGACAGCCAAATACCTAGAACTGGGTAACCCAGCAGATTAATGTTCTCAAATTTTATTATGTCACAGCCATACAAGATCAACTATCCACCAAGCACTATCCTCATTCGATGTTGTATTCTTGATGCAGCAGTAGACTAAAATTTTGACATGCGGCAGTTCGTGAGGAAATTAGTGGAAGATAGATGCAAAGCTGCAGGTTTAACATAACTACGCAAAACCCATCCACATTTCAAGGATGCAATGGTTTCTCTTCCACTGCCCAAGGAAAAGCTAATGTGAATGCATCACAATGTTTGAGCTTCCTTACTAGCAAAGCTTTCGTATTCAGGGAAATCAAGAGCTGCCTGCAAAACCTAGATGAGATATTGACTACAACCATTGATTAGGACACTGGTAACCTTAAAATTCGCGGAACTACTACAGCAGCATGAAGCTAACTCAAATTCTTGAGAAGGATACAATCAGCAACCTTGTCTGCATCAAGCACATCGAGCCGATCGAAGAGGCAGAGGACCTGCACGGCGCTGAGCGTGTAGAGGACATGCGGGTCGTGCCCCACGTTGCCCCCGAATCCCCCTGCACAGACACATCCCAAAACACGGACACGCAAATCGTTCAAGAATCTCTCTCTCTCAGTGAACCCTGATGAAGAAAACCGAGATTCCCCTAGTCGTGGCAGTACCAGATTCCGGGTGGTAGCACGACATGATCCAGTCGACGACCTCGCTTGCATCCACGGCGTGGAGCTTGTGGAGGAGGTCGAGTGTGGTGAGGCCCCAGTACGCGCCGCTGGCACGGAGGTGCTCCATCACCAGCGACTCGAACGAGTCCTTCTTCTGCGGCAAACGGCGAGGGAGGGGAACGGATGAGTCGTCGCCGGAGACGGTTCGCGTCCGACCGGGGAAGGTTGGGCGGTTGCGTACCTTTTCCGCGGTGACGATGTAGCGGACGTGCTCCTCCGCGGCCAGCTCCTGCTGTTCCGCCATGGCTCCCTCCTCCTCGCTTGATCCGTGCTGCTCCGTCGACGGCTGCTCTGCTCTTCTCCGCCGCGGCTCGTGTGGTTGGATCGTGGAAGTCGGGAGGCCGGGCCCAAGGCCTGATCTGGGCTAGGCCGGCCTGTGGTGGGATTGCTCAGGCCAGACAGTGGAGAATGGAGATGGGCCCCTTGGAGCGTGCGAGTGAGGGAAAAGACAGACGGTGAGAGTGGCAGGGCTAGAATCCGGCCATGGAATAACAAGATACGTTTGGGCCTGAAAACTACATACACCACCCGTCTCAGAATACATGACGTTTGGAGAATGTGCACAATATCTAAAGAATATATACAATCTTTATCGTTTCATTTTTTCCGACCCAAATTAATTGACTTGAATTTGTCTACACAAGTCAATTAATTTGGGTCGGAGGGAGTAGTAAATTTAAATAATTGTGATTGGAATGTTTTCATGACAAATCTACCGACGCCATTAAGCGGACGAACATTTCTGGCGATATTGGACTCTAGGTGATACAATGAAAACACAACCGGATAGTTTGATCTTGTAGGTGTAGGGAAAGGACTGGGTGCTGATTGTATGAGCCAAAGAATCGAGGAGGCACATCTATTTACGGCACCATTCAACCATGGAACATAGTTGGGTGGTGCATGTTTAGCAGATCGAGGGCGGCATATCCTACATCACCCATAAACCATGGTAAAGGGGAAGGTGGCGCGAGGGTGCGGACAAACAATATCAATGCTTGGGGTTTAGCCATTGATGGGAGATATATGACCAAATGATTAAGAAGGTATAAACAAATTATTATCCAAATGTAATTTGTAAAATAATTAACCAGCTTTACCAGGAATAGTAGAGTGATAGATGCACAATCCCATTACCATTTCTCTCTTGAAATTGGTTACTAATGTACATCTAGGACCTCTGGTGAGTTTTAGCTGATCAATAACAACTCAATTAGGGAAATAATCGTTTTACTAAGTGTTTTAGGTTTTATTTATTATGCTAGTTGGATTAAAGTCATTGATTACACCTAAAATGAGAAAAGGATGGCTATTGTGAAGCTTATAGTTTACAATATTTTTGGAGTCATGATAGAGATGTAGTTGCTCACAAATTAATTTTACTAAACCATAAGAATAGAAAGTGACCTTTTAACATGCCTCTTGTGATTGGTTATTCACATCAAACTATCATGTCGGTTTCTCACAAAAAAGAACACGTCGTCTTTACTATTACTACCTCTATTCGGGATTATAGGTCCGGAGAGCTTTTTTATATGTTTGAGATTATAAGGGTTATCTCATTTATTAGTCTCTCCTGTCCAATGCATGTTCTCTCATTTCTCTCATGCATGTAAGACTATTGGTGCATGCATAGATTAATGAGAGAGAGTTATGAAGTCTTGATATTAACAACTTGACCCTTAGGACTAATAATTCCGAACAAAGGTAGTACATGGGAGTCCGCGCACCCATCCTCCCCAACACGTCCATGAAGTTAATTACGGACACTGCGATCGAGAAAATGAGTAATTATCCAAGATTTTGTTGGAAAGTGAGTAATTACATCGTCTTCCTCCTAAAACGACACTACTTCCCACGCCCCCTCACCTTTACAAAAATCTAATTATAAAAACTGAAAAACTTCAAACACCGATTAAATTTTGAGAGAAATACTCCCACACATAACTCAACTTTAAAAAGCAATCTCAAGGATCTCTACGGCAATATTTTTGGTGCCACATATTGAGAGATGGCGGTAGTAGTACTTTGTGGTCTTTTGGTTGGATTTTTTCCAATGCGATGCTAGGCACCAATAGAGAGAAACGCTAGATTTTTGCAAGTGCGTGCTAGAGCTCCTACTCGTTATGTGTCAGGGAATTAGCACACTCAAACATGATCTGAAAATATGCAGCGGAATAAGATGTATACTTCAGCACCGTCCATGTACTAAATTTATAGATCGTTTTTCAATCATGGAAGAAATGGATTTGTCCTAACTGAGAACAAGTTCTAGCTGCTCTTAGCACATGAGTATCTGAAATCTGCAGTCAGGTAGGAAAAATCCTATGTGCTCTCCACACATACACATAGGTGCAGCAACAAGCAAATCAACACACATGGATGCCAATCCCTTTTACATAAAAAACTTCTCAATTTAAGAGGAAAAACCACATGCCAAAGACACCAAAATATTTTTCCACTATTATCAAATAGGGATACAACTTGTTCTTCTCTAGAGAGGACTAGAGGATCTCATACATTAAGATACACACGGATGTTGGATGCCAATAACAAAAATTGGGGCACGCGAGATAGGGATCGGAGCAATCTCACTAAACATGGTGGACCACAGTTTGAACGAGACACGGCAGTGGACCTGGACGTCACAACCTTGTGGGTAGAGCCCGGTGCTTGATTTAGTTTCTTCATTCAACTTCTTCCTCTTCCTTTCTCTCTTGGTTTTCTTCTACAATGGATGCTAATCTGGATTTTCATCATAGTTCCTAGTGGTGGCTGGATGGGAGGACTATCCTCTCACTTCCCTCATGTGCAATATCCAAAATGACCCTTGGTCATAACCCTAAAGGTTGGTAGGATCTTACACTTGTTTAGGTCGCTTGAAAGGTTTCAGAAAGGCCATCTCGTCATAGCACACATGAGGTTTTGTGGTACCCATCATTATGAACGTTAGAGGGGGTGTGTACTAATGGAGCCGGAGGGATCTGCGACATCATTGGCATGCAGTGATGTGGCCTATTGTGAAATAACAAAATTCCCGAATTCTTCGCATCTTTCCGTCGCTGTGTAGCAACTCACGTGCACTTAGCATGCAATTTGACACCAGCTTGATCCCATGCCTTAGGGACATCCTACACATCACCACCCTCAATGTAGAAAAATAAATGTGACATATATACACTTGTGAGGAACAAGAAACCATCCGAGCCAGATAAAGCAACAAACAAAAAACATGCAACGCCCCATGAAACAAGCTCCAGATCCGGGGTATATATATATATATATATATATATATATATATATAAGAAAAATAATTCTTACTCCCCGGATGTAACTACACCCACGTCTCATATACTGTCTTACGGAAGTATTTGTAATATCTGTTTGAGTATATTCATATAGTATATCTAAGATACTTTCAAGCAAGTTAGGTGAAAAAATTGCAAATACACCCATAGTTTGCACTATATATGTAAAATACTGTTATATTTTGTACGTATAAAAGGAGTATGTGAATAAAAATAACATACTACCAAAAAAGTAGTATATATACTGCTCAAATATTCTTATATACTTCATACTACGCGTATATATATATATATATATATATATACATATATATATATATATATCATTATCGTTATTACCATCATCATCATGTAAGTAAGTTGTATCTAGCTTCTCCGCTGATCAGGTCATGTGTCAGAAGAAGCCGTAGTTGCTGAAGGCGAAGCTCCCGGCGACGTAGGCGCTGAGCAGCTCGTTTCGCGGCAACCAGAGCTCGGCCCTGAGCCCGACCCTCCTGAGCGCCTTGAGGATCTTGTTCCGGTTGGCGTACCCCGTCACCACCACCTTAGATGTACCATTGATGGGAGATATATGACCAAATGATTAAGAAGGTATAAACAAATTATTATCCAAATGTAATTTGTAAAATAATTAACCAGCTTTACCAGGAATAGTAGAGTGATAGATGCACAATCCCATTACCATTTCTCTCTTGAAATTGGTTACTAATGTACATCTAGGACCTCTGGTGAGTTTTAGCTGATCAATAACAACTCAATTAGGGAAATAATCGTTTTACTAAGTGTTTTAGGTTTTATTTATTATGCTAGTTGGATTAAAGTCATTGATTACACCTAAAATGAGAAAAGGATGGCTATTGTAAAGCTTATAGTTTACAATATTTTTGGAGTCATGATAGAGATGTAGTTGCTCACAAATTAATTTTACTAAACCATAAGAATAGAAAGTGACCTTTTAACATGCCTCTTGTGATTGGTTATTCACATCAAACTATCATGCCGGTTTCTCAAAAAAAAGAACACGTCGTCTTTACTATTACATGGGAGTCCGCGCACCCGTCCTCTCCAACATGTCCATGAAGTTAATTACGGCCACTGCGATCGAGAAAATGAGTAATTATCCAAGATTTTGTTGGAAAGTGAGTAATTACATCTTCTCCCTCCTAAAACCACACTACTTCCCATGCTCCCTCACCTTTACAAAAATCTAATTATGAAAACTGAAAAACTTCAAACACCGATTAAATTATGAGAGAAATACTCCCAGACATAACTCAACTTTAAAAACCAATCTCAAGGATCTCTACAACAATATTTTTGGTGCCACATATTGAGAGATGGCGGTAGTATTGTGATCTTTTGGTTGGATTTTTTCCAATGCGATGATAGGCACCAATAGAGAGAAACACTAGGTTTTTGCAAGTGCCTGCTAGAGCTCCTACTTGTTATGTGTTGAGAAATTAGCACACTCAAACATTATCTGAAAATATGCAGCGGAATAAGATGTACTCCTTCCATCCCAAGGCTTAAGGCATATAATTTTTTTTTAAAGGCAAGCCATGTAAAGTTTGACCAAATTTTTAGAAAAAACTATCAAGAACTATTATATTATACAGATACCATCTGAAAATATGTTTCATGATGTATGAAAGGGTATGGATTATGTAGTGTAAATATTAATATTTTTCTCTAAAAACTTGGTCAAACTTTAGTTGGCTTGACTTTTGAAAAAAGCTATATGCCTTAAGCCTTGGGACGGAGGTAGTATACTTCAGCACCGCTCATGTACTAAATCCACAGATCGTTGCTCAATCATGGAAGGAAACATATATGTAGAAATGGATTTGTCCTAACTGAGGACAAGTCCTAGGTGCTCTCGGCACATGAGTATCTGAAATCTGCAGTCAGGTAGGAAAAGTCCTATGTGCTCTCCACACATACACATAGGTGCAGCAACAAGCAAATCAACACACATGGACGCCAATCCCTTTTACGTGGAAAACTTCTCAACTTAAGAGGAAAAACCACGTGCCAAAGACACCCAAATGTTTTTCCACTATTATCAAATGGGGATACAACTTGTTCTTCTCTAGAGAGGACTAGATGATCTCATACATCAAGATACACACGGATATTGGATGCCAATAACAAAAATTGGGGCACGCGAGATAGGGATCGGAGCAATCTCACTAAACATGGTGGACCACAGTTTGAAGGAGACACGGCAGTGGATCTAGATGTCACAACCTTGTGGGTAGAGCCCGGTGCTTGATTTAGCTTCTTCCTTCAACTTCTTCCTCTTCCCTTCTCTCTTGGTTTTCTTCTAATTTTGATGCTAATCTGGATTTTCATCATAGTTCCTAGTGGTGGCTAGATGAGAGCCTTATCCTCTCACTTCCCTCATGTTCAATACCTAAAATGACCCTTAGTCATAACCCTAAAGGTTGGTAGGATCTTACACCGGTTTAGGTCACTTGAAAGGTTTTAGAAAGGCCATTGATACGTCCATTTTGCATCACTATTCTATATCACAATTCACTGTTATTCATTGATATATTCCATATTAAGAGACGATACTTATGTTATTTCATCTGTTTTTGCATGGTTGATGACTTTTGGAGCATGGACCGCTGTAGTCAGGATTCTGATAGAAAAGGTGTTGTTTGGAGGCAAAATTCGCGAAGATCAGAAAATCCTGGAAAATACATGGAAAATCCTATTTTTCTAGAAGACGAAGAAAGCCAGAAGGGGAAGTGGAGATGGGCCATAGGGGGCCCACACCACCCCCCGGCACGGGCCACCCTAGGCCGCGCCACCAGGTAACGGCCTAGGATCAGCGCAGAAAACAAAAAATTTCCTACGAAGGATCCCCGGAAACTTAGCCTAGGATCTATCTATGTAGTAATGCGGTAACGGACGATGCGTAGAGAATACATACCCTTGTAGACCATACGCGGTTAACGTTCCGCGGGGAACATGGTTGAAGTAGTCGTACTCGTAGCCGACCTCAAGGTCGCGAAGCTCCTCGCAAGTCACCCCTTGCTCCTTCTTCATCTTCATCGTGCAACAGCTCCGGCTCACTACATTTAAGTGCCCCAAGTGTTGCGCCTCGTGTCTTCATACACATCCGGTGCACGATGAGACCACCGACTCCCCGATCCCGCCGGGAGTGTGGAAGTTGATATCCGGCTAGGAATCCCTACAGCGCAACGGCGTGCTGCAGGTGTGCCTTGATCGCACAGCCCAAACTTGGGGCCATGGTCACAAGGGCTAGAGAGAGAGGGAAGGAGGAACTCAACCAAAGGACTTCTCCAAATATTGATGTGTTTTAATCCCACCCATGGGCACCCCTTTATATAGGGGGAGGGGGTGTGCCCTCCCCTTTGGGTTTCCCATGTGGGACTAAACAAGGGAGAGAGGGGGGAGGCGCATGGGCCTTCATGGGCCGCCGACCAGGGGTGGGCCCCACCCCGCGCACAGCCCTAGGCTGGCCGGGTGGGCCCCCTTGAGGCGCCTGGGCCTTGGCCCCTTGGCCCTTGGCCCTTCCCTCCTCCGGTTTTCCCTCATGGGCCTATTTCCCTAGGAAGTTTGGCCCATTAGTGGAATAACCCTTCAAAATAGATTTTAATATTATATTTAATATTAATTACACTAATTAATATGTAAATACATATTACAAAATCCATCTTGACTTGAAACACCTTTCGGTTTCCTTTCGATTTCCTCCGAATGACTTCGGATCTTTCCCGAACTGATTTCGGTCCTTTATTCTTTCTCCGAACAACTTCTGATCTCTCCGCGGAATGATTCTGGCTTTCTCTCTTTCTCTACTATGATTCTGTCTTACGAATGATCGCTCTCATCGTACCCTTAAGTGTATCCTCTCACCACTCGGGAATGCTCTAGACATGATCTGTATCAATGATCAACAGAGGGACCAGGGATGTCCATGTGACCCCTATGCATTCCTGATGACAATGTCGTTTGAACCGTCTAAATGTAGCATCCTCTTCCTTTTGTTTCTTGATACAACTTGTCCGAGATCCGATCATTGGTATCACATACCTTGTTCAATCTCGTTCACAACAAGTTATGTTTTCTTGTTACCGTGATATTACATCCCCGTGACCTAGTCACATGTTGCAACATTTATAGATGTAATCTCACCAAGTCGGCCGTATGTATCTTTACCCGCCATGTGGGTGAAAAAATCCTGGTCTTGCAGTCACATGTCATCTAATGTTCCTTCGGAATACCCAACATACACCTTTATGGCCACCGCATTACCAGATGACGGTTGATGCAGTCTAAGCAGCCTAGGGAAACAGTGAGTAATATGAGCTCACGGTCTAAGGAGAAGGAGTCTAGGTATAGCTGTTGCAACAATGGACTATATGACTTGATCGTTTTGCAATCCTTCGAGGAATGTCCAATCACATCATTCTCCAATGATATGATCTCGTTGTCAGTCGGCATAAATGCCCATGATCTTGAAACCCAGATCATCTTCGTGACCAACGAACTAGTATGAATAGAGGCTACTAGGGACTTGGTTGTTTCATACCACACCTGTACCAATGTTTCTACTTGGCACAGTTATAGCACAATATGAAACTATTATAAACTAATTGAGATATGACAATAAAAACCTATTTATTATTTGCCTCTAGGGCATATCTCCTTCAGTGTGGACGCCCTGGTCCGCCACTGGCTCTCCCCTCTTGCGTATATTATCCTCCCGAAACCCTAATACCTGGGGAGCGACCACAGAAAGATTCTGCCGCCTCTGCGGGGCGGAAAACACCGAGAGAGAAAGATCTCTTCGGCAGACAGAATTCTGCCGGGGGAATTCCTTCCCGGAGAGGGGACATCGTCCCCATCAACACCACCATCAAGCTGGACTCCATCGGGATCATCATCATGACCATCATCTCCACCAGCACCCTCGTCACCATCTCCATATTGCTGTAACAATTGGGTTGAATCTTGTATAGTTCTTAGGGGAAACTTTCCCGGTGTTGATTACTCCTTGTAGTTGATGCTATTGACTGAACTGTGGAATTATTGTTTATGTTCATATTGTTATACATCATTATTCCATCTCTGATCATGATCCATATGATGTCTTGTGAGTAGTTCGTTTTGTTCTTGAGGACATGGGAGAAGTCATGTTTGTTAGTAGTGGAATTGTGTTGGGAAAGATTCAATAGTTTGATATTTAAGTTGTGGTGTACTTCTACTAGTGGTGTCATGTAAACGTTGACTACATGATACTTCACCTATATGGGCCTAGGGGACTGCATTGTGTATTTGGATACTAATCGTAGGGGTTGCCGGAGTGATAGAAACATGAACCCCCGTTAGGAAACCATTGCACAAGGGACGTTAGGGTCTTAGAGTTTAAAGCTGTGGTTATGTTTCTACCTTAATTACTTTCTTGTACTTACGGATGTTTGCAAGGGGTATAATCACAAGTATGTATTAGTCCTAGGAAGGTCGGTTAATTAGCACAGGTTCACCCACACAACACTTAGCAGACTAAAGAAGATTGATCAACTATATGAAGCGAAAGCACTTGACAGAATCCCCGTGTGTCCTCGAGAACGTTTAGTCATCTTAAGTAATACAACCGGCTTGTCCTTTGCTGAATAAAGGATTGGGCCACTTGCATTTATTCTTATTGTCTTTTATTTACTCGTATTTTATTTACTTGCATTATCAAAAACCCCTAAAAATCCGTTTGCTAAGTATTTACAGAGAATTCCTGATCCATACCACTACCCAGCACCTTCTGCTCCTCGTTGGGTTCGACACTCTTACTTATCGAAAATACTGCGATACAACCCCTATACTTGTGGGTCATCAAGACTATTTTCTGGCGCCGTTGCCGGGGATTGAAGCGCTATTGGAGAGTGGAACTGGTAAAGGAAACTTCTACTGTGAGTATTGTTTACTTCTGTTAGTTGCTTTATTTTCATTATGGATAATTAGCTGAGTTTCTTATTTCGTAATGCTACTACCACTGCTAAGGTAGTAGATTAGCCACCACCTGTTGAGAATGATACTTTTAAAATACCTACAAGAATTATTGATCGTGTTATGGATAACTACTATGTTGGGGATGGAACTGTCCATCCCGATGATCATTTGCTCTTTATACACGAATTATGTGGGTTGTTCAAGTGTGCAGGTATTACTACATATCAAGTTAAGAAGAAGTTATTCTCATTGTCGCTGAAAGGAAGAGCTGAAGAATGGTATAAGTTGCTGAAGAATGGTCAGGCTCTTGAATGGGAGGAAATAGTACCTCTCTTTTATTCAAAGTTTTATCCTCCTAGTGAGATTCATAAAGATCGGAATTAAATATACAATTTTTGGCCTCTTGATGGAGAGAGTACAACTCAAGCTTGGGGGAGATTGAAGTTACTAATGCTCAAATGCCCCATTCATGAGCTCCCCAACAATATTATTGGATGCTTCTTGTGCTGGATCATTCACTCGCATGGAAGAAGAAGCTAAATGGGATCTTCTGGACCGTATTCAAGACAATGCTGAAGCATGGGAGAATGACAAAAGAAGAAAGTCAGGTATAAATTATGATTATGAATGCATTGAATCTTTTATGGGAACTGATGACTTTCAAAATATTAAAAATGCTTATGGTCTTGATTTACAAGCTATTGCAATTTATTTTAAGGCTTTTGCTTCCTACATTGAAGTGCCTAAAAAGAAGTGGAATAAGTATCATGGACCTTATAAAGATATTTCTAAGAGTGTTCCTGCAAGAAATACTAAAGTTTATACTGCTAATCATGTTTTACCTGAACCTTACATTGAGAAAATCCCTTTCCCAGTTAAGATAAAGGAACATTCTATAATAGCTAGTATGGTTAATGAAAGTACAAGTAAAGCTGTTGAACCTGATAAACAAATGGATGATGAACCTATAATAGCAAATGTGAAAGACTTTGCCACTGAATATGTAGAAGAGGGACACACTATTCTTGGTAAGGATACCTCTAATATTGTTTCACAAAGTAGTATTATGAGAGCTAGTATTCCTGTGTTTTCTGTTAGGATAAGTGATCATTGTTATGATGGCCCTTGTGATAGTTATATTGTTAAGTTTATGCATGATACTGAGAGTTACTATGAGAGAGGGAAAAGTGTTCTTATCTATCTCACTAATATCAAGTTTTCCCGTTTTATGCTGAATTTTTTTATGTTGCACTTCTTTTACCTTCCTATGCTCGCAGTTTCTGGTTCCAACAACTTGTTTGTTTACAAAATTCCCTTACATAGGAAGTGTGTTAGACTTAAACATGTTTATTTTTGCTTCTTAATGCCCTCTTTCGCTTTAATTCATATTCTTATGTGTGAGCATCATTGAAATTATCATGCCCATCTTAATGGCTTTAAAGAAAGAGCTTTTTGGGAGACAACCCAGTTTATTGTTGCTTTCAGTTTGTTTTTTGTTTCTTTGAGTCTTGGAATTTATTACTTGGTAATGACCTATCTATATCCTTTTTGTTTGGTTTTTGTGTCAAGATCAACCTCTAATGAGAGAGAAGTAAGATTTGGGGAAGTTGCTATCTCAAAACAGATTTTTATGCTTCACCATAAAAAATCGTGAGAGATCTCTGTACGTCGGATTGACCTGTAATTGCTTGTGCTTCAGCCCCAGATTTTTATTTAACTTTCGTTAGTTTTTCACTTTTTGATTTGAGCAACGGAAGATTTTCGAAAAAATTGATCTTTACCTGCTGGTCTGTTTTGACAGATTTTGCCACTCTTGCATTTGCTTCTTTATTGGATTTCTTTTTTGAATTATTTTTGGGTTTTCGGAAGGAGTTGCTACAGTATTTTATGTTTTGATGGTTTTCATTTGAAATTGGACTCAAAAGGCTTTATCACTTCACTTATAGTAATGTTGCTAATGAGAACTGTGTGAAAGAAATTTCCAGGTTAGTAGAGATAATGGTGTAATGAGAAAGTGAAAGGTTTCATGACTCACAATAAGTGTATGAAGATGAAGATATTGATGTTATTCAAATGGTGACTCCGGAAGAATCTGCTAAATACCAAATTCAGAGACCTGAGAGTCCGTTTTCAAATAGGTAACCGTTATGGTAAGAAAAGTTCTGCAAAAGATCTGTCTAGTTATAATTTTGCAGTTTTTAGCCAACAAGGAAAGCTACAAAACGAAAGAGGGACGGAAACGGAGCCAGGGTGGCTCAAACCACCCCCTGGCGCGGGGCCCCTGGCCGCGCCAGCAGGTGGTGAGGCCACCTCGGCCTCCGCCTCCAACCCGTTTTCTCCGAGTACCTTCCTTTTGTTGTGAAACTTCGTAATATATAATACCCCGGATCCCCCGAGGTTCGTATATCGTGTTCTCGTCGTGTTTTCATTTCGATCTGTTTCTGATAGGTAGAGTCTTAGATTTGGAGCTGCAATGTCTTCCTCTAGATCGGCCAAGGAAGATTTCTCTATGGATATCATCAACCCATACATGAGAGAGTTGAAGATTCATCCCAAGGAGTTGTTGCTTGAAGATGGAGAGGTACGGATAAAGGAGGTTCAAGGCCCTAAAGGTGAAGGAAGTCTGGAAGACAGAATGGAAGCACTGGAGCAAGAAGTCTTTAGGTACAAGAAGATGGCAGAGCGCGAAGTGGATATCATCCATAAGATTTGTTCTGAACTCATCGCCGAGCACCAAAAGGAGACTGATGAGCTCAAGGAAGAAGTCCTCTCACTTCGCCAAACAACCAACCAACTACAAGCACAACTCTACGACGTTCAAAATCAAAACTATGAGTACAAGGTTAGGTTTAAAAAACGCATAAGTGCTGCTGCAAGTTTCAGGATGTTGGAAACCACGATGTCCTTTGTTGATGGGGAGCCCTTACCTTGGAAGTCAGACGATGACGAGAGAATACCACCACCGAAGGAGTAATTCGTCATCAGGTTTGGCATCCCCTTGGTTTGTTCCAAGCTTGGGGGAGTGCCGCGGTATCACATCACTATCTTTTATCTTTTTTCCTTTTTAGTAGAGTCATATCATGAATAGAGAAGTTATCATGTAGGATGGTTTGCATTATGAAAGTGTCCCCTCTCTCGTTAGATATGTATCCCTTGGTGTGAGTTGCCGTTATGGAATATTAATGAGAAGTTTTATCATTTACTCTTTTGCGTATCTTATATTAGTTTTCAATTCGTGGTTATATGATTGATCTTGTTGTTAGTATTGGTATCACTTTGGGATCATGGAGTTAATTTAGTTGGTTTTGGCAAACCTGGCTTGGTCAGTAGCAACACTATTTTTGATAGTTGAATGAAAAAGATAAAAGTAATCTTAAAGAAATATAATTTTATCATCTTTCTTTCTTGATTTGCTCATAAGTTTCGTATTCTCTAGTTAAGATCTTTTGTGCTTCCAAGGAAGATTGCATGTTTGTTTTTATCACTTGTATGTTTGTTTATTTCCTTCAACTCTTATACTTGCTACCCAGCCTTGCTAGCCAAAAACCTGTACTTAGAGGGAATTCTTCTCGTGCATCCAATCCTCAAACCAAAACCTATGCCATTTATGTCCACCATACCTACCTATTAGCACTATTGCTATTCCAAGTAAATTCTTGTTTTTATCTACCTTCCGCATTAGATTTGTTATGAGAAAATTAGTGATTAAAGCTCTCACGAACTTGATGGCACACTTTACTTTCTTGCAATTAATAAACTTGAACCATCCTGTCCATCTTTGTTGCGTATATGCTTGCGCTTTATAAGTTGAAGTTAGCAGAACCATGTATCATGGGGAACGCTTTCAGCATTGCACTGGTACTTTGTACCTCGTTGATATCATGATTCTTTTGCTTATGGATCCCGGCGGTGTGAAATAAAAGGGGAACTTGTAAGATCATGGAGTTTATATGTGTGTTAGAGAAACATCTGGGCCGCTAGCCTAAGCCATGCCTAATCATGGTGGAAACTTGCAGCATAACCATAATGGGCACTCTATAAAGCATCCTTAATAAAAACCTATGCAAATAGCAAATAAAAGGATCGCTAAGATACTCATTGTCTGCTTGCCTTGTCATTGTGATTATGGGATAGCTCATGTATCATGTGCAAGGGGTACCCCGTTGGCGGTTCTTTATGATACATATGTATTTACAATGACAAGAGCTTACTTGTGACTAAAGTTGAGTAGCATGAGGTTCGGTACTCGTAAGTAAGGGGCATGAGATTTCAACTTATAACTTGTCGAGCATATCCTCTTAGTTGTGTCACTTTAACCTTAATCACCTAAAGATGCCTATGATAGGGGCAATGAGAGCTGAAAACTAATAAGTACCATAATTTTTGGGAGCTCTTTATAAACTTGAAATCCCTGCTTCCCTCTGCGAAGGGTCTTTCTTTTACTTTTTAGTTGAGTCAGTAAACTCATTCTCTTCTACCTCAGCAAGTATTTTGAGTTGTTGTGTTTCATTCATTCATATTGTGATTTATTCAATCATGTTTCTTATGTTCTTTGTTTTGCACTTTGCTCTTATCTTGGTGTTTATTACTTTGAAAGCTATCATTGAAAATCAGTTATTTGTGAACTCCAGCAAAATTGTCAACTATTCTTCGACTAAGAGCTAACTTTGCCATTACCAATTATGATTTACTTCATGTATCTTTATTGTGTTTCCTTTACTTATTGCAAGTTAAGTTATATAATAGTGAGTTGTCTTCTATTATGATCTATGTATTGATGAATGTGATGCTTCTTGTCCGTATTATTTTATCGACTCTTCACTCCATAAATCTGAGGTCATGTTTATTGAGTTCAGTTTTCGCTTGGGGACAAGCAAAGTCTAAGCTTGGGGGGAGTTGATACGTCCATTTGCATCACTATTCTATATCATAATTCACTGTTATTCATTGATATATTCCATATTAAGAGACGATACTTATGTTATTTCATCTGTTTTTGCATGGTTGATGACTTTTGGAGCATGGACCGTTGCAGTCAGGATTCTGATGGAAAAGGTGTTGTTTGGAGGCAAAATTCGCGAAGATCAGAAAATCCGAGAAAATACATGGAAAATCCTATTTTTCTAGAAGACAAAGAAAGCCAGAAGGGGAAGCGGAGATGGGCCACAGGGGGCCCACACCACACCTGGCGCGGGCCACCCTAGGCCGCGCCACCAGGTGGTGTGGCCGCCCTGGTCCATCCCTGGCTCTCCCCTCTGGTGTATATTATCCTCCCAAAATCCTAATACCTGGGGAGCGACCACAAAAAGATTCCGCCGCCTCTGCGGGGCAGAAAACACCGAGAGAGAAAGATCTCTCTGGTAGACAGAATTCTGCCGGGGGAATTCCTTCCCGGAGAGGGAAGATCGTCGCCATCAACACCACCATCAAGCTAGACTTCATCAGAATCATCATCATCATCTCCACCAGCACCCTCATCACCATCTCCATATTGCTGTAACAATTGGGTTGAATCTTGCATAGTTCTTAGGGGAAACTTTCCCGGTGTTGATTACTCCTTGTAGTTGATACTATTGAGTGAACCGTGGAATTATTGTTTATGTTCAGATTGGTATACATCATTATTCCATCTCTGATCATGATCCATATGATGTCTTGTGAGTAGTTCGTTTTGTTCTTGAGGACATAGGAGAAGTCATGTTGTTAGTAGTGGAATTGGGTTGAGAAAGATTCAATAGTTTGATATTTAAGTTGTGGTGTACTTCTTCTAGTGGTGTCATGTGAACGTCGACTACATGACACTTCACCTATACGGGCCTAGGGGAATGCATTGTGTATTTGGCTACTAATCGTAGGGGTTGCCGGAGTGATAGAAACCTGAACCCCCGTTAGGAAACCATTGCACAAGGGGCGTCAGGATCTTACAGTTTAAAGCCGTGGTTAGGTTTCTACCTTAATTACTTTCGTGTACTTACGGATGTTTGCAAGGGGTATAATCACAAGTATGTATTAGTCCTAGGAAGGTCGGTTAATTAGCACAGGTTCACCCACACAACACTTAGCAGACTAAAGAAGATTGATCAACTATATAAAGCGAAAGCACTTGACAGAATTCCCGTGTGTCCTCGAGAACGTTTGGTCATCTTAAGTAATACAACCGGCTTGTCCTTTGCTGAATAAAGGATTGGGCCACTTGCTGCTTTTATTCTTATTGTCTTTTATTTACTCGTATTTTATTTACTTGCATTATCAAAAACCCCTAAAAATCCGTTTGCTAAGTATTTGCAGAGAATTCCTGATCCATACCACTACCCAGCACCTTCTGCTCCTCGTTGGGTTCGACACTCTTACTTATCGAAAAGACTGCTATACGCCTCCTATACTTGTGGGTCATCAGCTATCTCCTCATAGCACACATGAGGTTTTGTGATACCCAACATTACGAACGTTAGAGGGGTGTGTACTACTGGAGCCAGAGGGATCAGCGACATCATTGGCATGCAGTCATTGCTATTCAGATGTGGCCTATATATAGTGAAATAACAAAATTCCTGAATTTTCGCATCTTTTTGTCGCTGTGTAGCAAAGGCACGTGCACTTAGCTAATACATATAGTAAGGAATATTTGATCATGCATGCAATTTGACACCAGCTTAATCCCATGCCTTAGGGACATCCTACACATCACCACCCTCAAAGTAGAAAAAGAAATGTGACATATATACACATGTGAGGAAAAAGAAACCATCCCAGACAGATAAAAGCAACAAACAAAAAAACATGCAACGCCCCATGAAACAAGCTCCAGATCCGGGGTATATATGTATATCATCATCATCGTTATTACCACCACCATCATGTAAGTAAGTTGTATCTAGCTTCTCCTCTGATGATCAGGTCATGTCAGAAGAAGCCGTAGTTGCTGAAGGCGAAGCTCCCGGCGGCGTAGGCGCTGAGCAGCTCGTTTCGCGGCGACCAGAGCTCGGCCCTGAGCCCGACCCTCCTGAGCGCCTTGAGGATCTTGTTCCGGTTGGCGTACCCCGTCACCACCACCTTCTGGATGCTCCCCTCCACCTCCACCCTCTCCACCCCTGCACGAACAGCGAATCAACAATTAACCAGTCAATCTACGGCAGCTACAGTGAGAAAGGAGGCAAGGCATCCACGACCAGCTTTGGTAAAAGGGGAAATGATCATCATCAGGCTGTTCAGATCTCCGTGGATGGATCGATGGATGCATGGGTGAAACGAAGTGACTTTAGTTTTAGAGATTTTACCTTTCACTTTGGACAGGCATTTCCGTACCCTCTTCTCATGCAGCGCCACCATCTCCACTTTCAGCTCGGTGCTCTGCGTGCATGGGCGAAATCAGGGAATGAGCGCAGGTTACGCATGCATGCACATGCACTGATCATCATCAGAAAAAGTACATTCAAAAACAATAGTAGTTGGCAATGTTTTCTCTAAATTGTTCTCTCTCTGAGCTGCCTGTTTGCATGAACATCTTCTGAAACAGAGAGAAGTATTAATCTACCCACCTATATATATCGGCGATGTTTTTCACTTTCAGGACAGTCTGTAGATAGAGTATATGGAGGATAAAATGTGGCTTATATTAACCTCGTAACCGACATGCCCTGGCCGGTTGGGGAAAAAATGCACTATTGATGTATGTTAAAAAGGGTGACGAAGAGGCACATTCATCCAAAAAACGCAAGTTCATCATCATGGAAGCATTAGAGAGAAAGTAGAAACTACTGCAAACCTCCCTGGATTAACATCTCTACACAAAAAAACAACCAAAAGAAAAGGAACACATTTAGATTACGAACAAATCGCGATTAGTTAGCAATCCCCTACCTCCATCATTGAACCGGCGATCAATCTTTGCCTTCGAGACCGCGGAAGAGGAGGAAGAAGAAGGGAACAAGATGAGGTCGATGGAGCAGGGCTCTTATAGCAGAAGCAGAAGCCGAACAAGTTTGGGCCGGGAAAAAGCAAAAAGAGCCACCGGCAGGATGTGATGAAGGGAAAAGGTTAAAGACGGTGTCCCAAGAGATTCCCCTGGTGTTTTGAAGCTATTAGCTACAAGACCTAGCTAAGCTGCTGCTTTCCCTTTCCTAAAGGGAGATTAGGTCTACATGGAGAAGAGCGCGAGCGACCGGCCGGTGGTGGTGGTCGTACCGACCGAGGCCTAGCTGCCAGTAGGTCTCTTGCTGCTACCAGTAATTTAGTTATCCCTGAGCTCAACTCTCAATGTTGATTTCAGCTACAGTTGCAGATGCAAAATTTAGTAATAATGTTCCTGTCGTCTCTTTCAGTGCTTCATGTCACCATGTGCCTGCTACAGTTGCAGACGCAGATCACGAAATGGCTCAAGAAAGAGCCCATTGGTCGTAGCTAGGGATCATGGCCCTGGTGATGCATGGGCGTACGAACGCCATTGACGAGTCTAAGCCAAGCTTGCTTGCTTTTGAGGTGGCTAGCTGGACCTGCGGTACAGTTTGGAATGTCTGGAGATCTGCAGGACCGAATGGTTACAAAAAGAGCAAAAGCGCGAAAGGTAAAAGAAGCCATGAGAAGCAAAAGAGAGCCGTGCGAGATCGACAGCAAATGGACCACGGTGCAAGTTTGGTATTTCTCTTGCCTTGGCTTCCACAGCAAATGTGGCTCTGAATCCTCACGGCACCCGCATTTTTATTCTACTACTAGTACATGTTAAATTATTGGCAGAGTCAATTGTTTGCTTTCCCTTTCTTTTTGTCAAGACAATTTTGGACATTTTGCTTTCAGTCGATTCCAATCTATTCTAACAACGCAATTATGCAAAAGCTACTTCAAAGAAAAGGCTAATGATGCAATCTAGCCAAAAGCTGCCCTCTCAGAAGAGTAAAAACAGAGCTGCTGAACTAGTGCTCAATTATGTACTGTCCATCTAAATGACGAGACATAAACACAGAAGAACAACATAACTGTAAATGCCCTATATTCTTTTCTTTTTGACATTATTGATCATAAATCCAGCTACAGAGATCTCTCCAAACCTTATTATGCTGACAAAACTTACTGCCCCATGATGCAGACAGCAGATTTACACAAAACTTGGAGAAGAACAAATCAATAAAACAAAATAAAACAGCTACCACGATATCCTCCGATCTCGAGCCTTGCTAACGAGCCACTAGCTGGCTACCTCGCCTCGTCTAATTTTCCAAACCAGAGTTCCCTATTTTCCGTTAAAAATAATGGAAATTCCTCAAGATTGATTCGCCCTAGAACCACATATTTCTGCAGGGCCTGGGGATGACATCTTTCAGCCGGACAACGTCAATATAGCCAGGGTAGCCGTTGCAGGTCTCCTCGTTGCAGTTGCCACCATGGAGCTTGCCATGCCGGAGGTAGCGAAGCTCGCTGCAGGCGTTTCCCGGAATGACGTGGTATCCAACATCCTCGATTGGAGTGTGCTCGCTGCATATGGCAGCGAAGGTCGCATCGTCCAAGGTGCCATCCCGGTACACGATGATGCCGTCCTGGTCATTCCTCATAGCCCGGAAGACCTTGTCAAACACCCTGTCCTGTTTCGTTGTCACTGGCATGCACCTGATGAGCACCCAAAAAAAATGCAAGAATCAGAATTCGTTCTTTTATTCAGGTTAATTTCCATGAGACGAGATCAGCCAATTTCCCAAAAAGAACACTTATCAACCATGGATCATCATAGAAGTTTCATCATATATATCCAAATGTCTGTGCCTATGTTGAATGGAGGTTGATGGCGTAGAAGAAATTAAACCAGGTATTGTTTGGAACAAGACTTCATACTTTACAGCTGGAAATGAACTCATTCATGTGAAATTTCTGCATTTTTTCTGCGTTCTCATCATATTATCAATGGGTCCATGGGGTAGTTCTGGACCAACTAGGTATTAATTGCACTTCTGCAGACAACATATCACTCTTATTTAATGAGCCTTTTGACTAACTTCCAAGTGTTAAAAGTATTGTAGTGCAAACTTCTACAATGATCCTAACTTGTCCAGATTTTTCTTGAAAGGAATATAACAGGAACATGTGTGTCATGCTAATTTAAAAGTAATGTTGATCTAGAAAAAGAGAGATATTTATATAGTCGCCTAGAAGGTGGTGGTACGTCGTAGCAGTAACTGTGAGTTGCACCCAAGCTAACCTGTTTCCGCTTCCAAATAGAACTCTTTTAAAAAAAACTCAAAATATACGGATGTACATGTGGGAATACTAAGTGCACTTGCAAATTTTACTGTAGTAAAAATTGTCCATTTGTGCTATTCACGCAATATCTATAGTTGTTATATATTTATATTAGCTGTAAATTAATTGCCTTTTGTGCACAACTCGCACAGAATATATTTTTCACCCAATTTACAAGTACATTTAGCAACACGTAAGTTTTTGAATATTTGAGCCATTTCAAAATTTGCAAATAACCTTTCTTTGGTTTGAAGTTGGAGTACGTATGTTGAGCTTGGTGCACTACATCAACAACTGAGGTGAAGTCTAGTATCTTGGCAAGTAACAGTATCGACCATCCAATGACCATGGGTGGCTATATAATGAGGTGATTTTCTCTCGACATGATAAGTTGGAAGATTATATTTAGATAAGATGTAAGGGCAACAAATGGGCGTGTATTAATCTAGCTTCCTAAAGGAGTACACTTTCCCCGCAAAAAAAGGAGTACACTTCTATTTCAATACTATATCTCAATGTCATAATCTGAACATTGTATGTGTTCAAGTATGAGTAGGATTACATATGTACCCAATATTTAAACAATTAGTGTATCATTGTACCATTAGTCCTTGTTATAGTTGGTACTCCCTCCGTTCAGAAATATAAGACGTTTTAGCTTTGTGAATCGAATGTATCTAGACGTATTTTAGTGTATAGTGTATAGTGTATAGGAATGAACCTATACACTAAAAAGCGAATAGATACGTTCATAAAGCTAAAATGTCTTATATTTCTGAACAGAGGGAGTATTAAATAATTTATTTTGCAATATCTAACCTGTTTGGGGATGCAAGTGAAATAGTGTGTTGAATTTCATAATGTTTAAATACTTTTAATTCGCACCACAACATCCACAAATGTGGGGCGACTATAAATCTATAACATGGAATGATCAAATACAAGCCAAAACCAACATAGAAAGAGTAAAACAAAAAAAAACTTGAAGGAACTAATTAAATCCATAGAGTATCTAGTTGCCTTTTATAGTACTTTAACAGTTTGGTTTTTTATTTGAGAGTTTTGCATACATCACAGATCCACAAAAGATTATAGATTGAGTTGGATCTGATTGTTTGTATATAAAACTGATCGATTGAGTTAGATCTGAGTTGAATCTGAGGGTTTGCATACACAAAAGATCCACAAAAAATATCCACTCTAATAGGGCAAGCGTGGAATGATTTGATGGTGTGTATGATGAGTGTTATTGAATTTGGAATTACTGTGCTAATTTTGGTACGACCTGTGACATTTCAAAACAATTATTATTTTCCAATACTACTTGAAATCATGGAATTTGATATGTGACAGTCCACAACTAGGTTTTAACACAATTCTTTTCTTTTCACTCAATTTTGATTATTGGATACTGTTGAGATACCAAAGCAGGTTAACCCACTTACTTTTTTTTGAATGACATTGAGAATGCAATCTAAAGTGGCATGTTCACATCATCATAAATAGCATATAGACTGGCCCAAAAGTAACTATGGGTTAACGATCTTGACACATGACAACATCCTTCTTGGCCTACCCCCATATGGACTCTGTAAGAGCTGTGTGTCAGGTTGACGGGGATGGACAAAATAATTTGGTGCACGGTTTTGGAATGGTGCATAGAGATCACTAATGGACGAGTTGGGCAAAATGTTGTAAGCCACGGGAAAAGGTGGTCTTAATGGTGTTGAACAATCCGGGGGATTGCTAAAGGCCCCTTTTCATTAGGACTACAATAAACAAAGCAGGAGAAGGAAAGAAATCAATGGCAAATGTCATTGAAGATTAGAAGATGGATTTGTGATCTGTGCCATAGGATGGTGCGGCTAATGATGTTCTACCTCCAGATCAAGGCACAAGCAACTGATTTGTTATCTGACATATATAGCTGATGCATACGAATGGCGTTTTACCGCTGAAGGATTTTACTCTACAGGCTCGACTTACAAAATAAACTTCGCCAGGAGGTCCTACAAAACGTAACTAAGACTGATTTTGGAGCCGTGTTTCATAAAAGATAATCAACTTAACTGCGGATGCGAGCATGTCACTGGGACAGAAAGGGAAAAGGCTACTTCCTCCGTAATTGTCGCCGATTTAATACAAAGTTTAACTAAATCAGCGACAACTGATATGGAACGGAGGGAGTACCTATATCCACTTTGTGTGTACGAAGCTTTGATCAACGGAGCGTGTTTTTAGAACACGATCAGTTCATGTGCTGGATCTTGGAATCAAAATGGCTTCGTACTGTCGTAGTACACGAGTCGATGGCACAAATACAAAGCTGTACTCAACAGTACTAAGCCTGGTGATGTTGAGCTAGTGTGCATTTTTTGAAAAAATTCAGGACACCGAGACATGGTGTCTGCAACCATTTATCCGGAGATGGAGGCTGACGGTGGGTGAGTCAACGAACGACACCACCACCACTTGGGCCGCTGTAGGAGCAGAGCAGAGGAAGTGAACTTCTGGCTGAGGTGAGGTGTGCCGCTTACTACATGGATGGCATTCGAAATTAAATTTCATGGCCTCACATAGTACCCGTACAATAAATATACGTACCCTGTCTGTTCTGTTCTGTTTTCCTATTATAGTGCTAATAATAACAAATAAATAAATATTACTTACAAGAGAAGGAAACAAAAAAAACAGAGAGAAAAGGGGGCGAACCTGACGTGGAAGAGGTCGGGCACACGGGCGGCGCCGAGGTAGACCTCGACCGCTCCGAGGAAGGCCTGGTACGTTCGGATGTGCAGCGCGTCGACGCGCGGGTACGGCAGCCTCGGCCGCGGGCCCGTCCACCCCACCACCGCATTACGCCCGGCGCCGCAGCCCAGGAAGGCGTACTCCCTCCACCTTACCACTTGCGCCTGCTGGTTGTGATCCTGCGGAGTAGGAGGCGCCGGGTCCGGCGGCAGGGGCAGCGCGACGAAGCCGGCGTCGGCGAGGATGGGCTCGAGGTCGTCGTGGGTGATTATGGGGCGGAAGGTGGGCGTGTGCCAGAGGGACAGCTTCTTGGCCGCCTCCTGCACCGTCAGCCTTATGTCCCTGCTGTTCCTCTCGCCCGGCTTCCCGCCGCCCCCGGCGCCGGCCGCCGACGCCATGGGTGGGGTGGACCGACGGAGCGGAGCGGGGGTTTATCGAGGGGACAAGCGGGGACGGCTCCGTGGCGTTGTTTATGCGCGAGAGGGACAGACAGACAGAGAGAGAGAGAGAGATTGCTCGGCGTGTTTTGAATTGAATCAATCAAAAGACGGGGAGATTTCTGCAGGAGGGGGAGGAGGAAAATAAAAGGGAGGGAGGGAGCAGGGGGAGGTGGAGACGAGAGGGGAGGGGCTGCCTGCCTGCGTGCGTGCGTTGGGATTCTCTCTCTATATTTGCCCAGCCGTGATAAACGCTCCACGTACCTCCGTCCGGTGCGAGCCGTTACTGGAACCGGGACGATGACACGCGGGGCCCACCGCCCCGAGAGGTTTGTTGCGAACGGGGTGCATATCCGGGAGGGACTGCCGCGTGATCTGTGATGAACCGCGCCTCTCCCGATCCTGTTCCGTGGCCGACGTGGAAACGCAGAGAAGTTTCTGTTGCCCGGAAATACAAGCCATGCATGTGGGGTCGGCGCCTCGGCGGCGTATTTCAGCTGTGCAGAAACGGAAATCCAGTGAAGGATGACGTGGCGCCGTCATAAATGCTTGCCTAAACAGGACGTATTACAACTATATGTCGAGCAGCTTATCTTGAGCTGTATTTACAGAGAAGTTAAATACGTCGCTGGTCACCGAACTCAATCCTCTTACCCGCATTGGTCCTAGCCGTACATAGAGATACTTAGTTTACAGTCACTGAATATGTGTGCCGCTTTATCGGAGGTCATTGTTGGTCTGTAGAGCTTCACATCTGCTGATGTGGCACTTAGTTAACCCGCATGTCAGGCTCCAACGGTGTTCTACTTTGCAACGGAAATCCAAGGAAGGATGCAGTGGCGTCGTCATAAATGCTTGCCTAAGCGGGACGTCGTACAACTATATCTCGAGCAGCTTACCGTGAGCTGTATTTACAGAGGGTTTTCTCACCAGGGTCATGACAGTGCATGAAAATGGAGGGCATTGAAAGGCCAAACATTATAATACTACAAGCAAAGTAAGCTATCGCAGATTCATTGTTATAAGGAAACATAAAAAAAATGCTTCGGTTACCCTACCTAAAAATATAATCCCGAACTTTGGTCACGTGTTGTTCGGCGTGTTGTGTATTTGCCCCCCTTTCGGTTCGACTTCATGGCAAGAGTTTCAGTTTAGTAGGAATGAAGATGAAGTATGCAATTTCGTCACAAGCTTTTGCCTACACGGGACACCATACGCAGTGTCCCGTTATGTGGAGCAACCTAGTTACATTTGTAGGAAAAATCGTGCTCACCACATTGTCATGTAGGTGCATGAAACTGAAGACATTGAATAATACCAACATCTTTTCCAGCAAGTGACAAATACTTAACACGTCATTGCCCGCCGTTTGTGTGCCACCTAAAATATGGGGAGTTGTAAATTATCTAGCCTACAATATCAATGGACAAGCGTCATAAGTGACGGTATCATGGTCCTCGGGTGGTCCACTAGGCATAGAGGTGGACCACTCGGCCCGAGCCTCATCGCGATGACCAAGGCACTCTCCCAGGGCCGGCGCAACATATGATCTTAGAGTAAAAGCCATGCCAAGATCTTCACGGGGACTCGATAGGATGTGCATGCTTTGTAAACGACTCATATCAAATCTATGTTACCATGTTAAGGCTTTCGCTCATCTCTAGGTTGACTCGGAGCATGTAACCCTACACCCACTAAGTATATAAGGGGGTCGCTGTCGAGCGACAAATCGATAGATTATCTCACATGTCCTCCATCCGCCATCACAAATAGGCTTGCGACCTCCTGGAGTTAGTACCAAGCACGCCAAGATAGTAGAATCCACCACAAACAAGAGTGGGGTTGTTGTCGGAGGTGTTTCTCGAGGCATGGACCTGTATAACTTTGTCTTCGTGTGCTATCACCCGAGTCTGTCGAACGCATGCCCACCAAGTACAAATGTATTGATGAAAAAATACCATGAAAATAAGACATCTTAGATCCACTATTATGAGGGATCGTAGAGAAGTTTTGTTGCCCTAATGAACTTTGGACCAAGAGGCAATATATATGATCGTCCTCAGGCTAGCTCTGACCCATGGACAACATGGGTGTCTCCCTAGGGCCCACGCCCTAGAGGGGCCCATAATTCTATCCTCCCTTATACGATACTTGTGTTGGCCTAAAAAAACGATAACAGCCCAATGGATCAGCAATCAGGAGCAGGGCACGATGGAAATGCTACTTGGCAAACCTGACATATTGACTTGGTCTAATCGTTTGATCCGGCCGCTCGCCTGCTGAAACGGAGTTCAATAATTATCACGTCGCATGCTCATCCCCTAGAATGAACCAGATGAAGGCAACTACTGCTCTGCCCTATCGCCTTTAGTCCTCTTTTGTCCTGCAACTCGTCACCCTTGTCCCTTCACACATAATCCTATGCTACTCGGTGGCATTTTAGTTGCAAGGGCCATCATTGTATCCATCTATACTTTCAATTTTGAGATCGATTCATCTATACTCATATTTCAATTCGTTGGTGAAGCATGATGTGGAAATGGGAGGAATTCACCTTTGTGGAAATGGTTGGTGTAGCATGATGTGGACCAATGGTGATTGCCATGTGTTATACTGCATCTCCCCCTCTTGAAAAAGAGTCGACCTCGACAATATCCATCATAATCTTGGAAGAAAGGAGATATGCTCGTTATGTCTTGTGGGATGATCTCTAGAGCTCGTTTTGCCAACTCGTGCTCAATCGATGTTGACATTGGAATGCGGGTACTTACACACACCATAGATGAAAGAAACAACGTATGTGCGTGGTAGATGAATACATCATCCATCATGATGCATCTTCTCTTTTGCACATCACCATTAGTATCAAGCAATATATCATAGGAAGTATGGTGAGTATGCAAACAAAAGGTGGGAACATGCTTATCATGGCAAGTATCAAAGTTTCCAATCTCAATATGAACCATATGCTCATTATTGCAAGCAACAATAGAAGAAAAGGAAGAACATGCATGATCAAGCATTTCCAAAGTACCGAGTATGGCTGCCTACAAACATAGGGAAAGAGCAAGTGTTCATCAAGTTTGTCACAACAATTGTAGGGTAAAAGAAAGATTTGTAGCATGGCATGTCTATGGCAATATCATCGCACTCAAGTAATTCCACATGATCACCATTATGCGAAGGCAAAGCATCACATGGAAATATGAATAAAGCATATGAAGTTTCACAAGTAGTGTCCATAACATGCATATCCTCATAACTCAACATGTCCACTAGTGGGAGCATGGCATAACCAACACCTATATCATTACCTTTGTAGTTTTGCTCATGTATAGTAGGTGTTTTGGTAGTTGTGGTCTTCATAGGAACCTCTTCTTCATCTGTGGGGATGGTCAAGTTCACGCGTCTTGTAGCATCGTCATCCGTGCAACCTAGCAAAGAGGAAGACAACACAAGAGGAGTAGAGGTGAAGTTGTTAGAAATCAAAATGTCCTCACTCAACTCATGTGGTGTATCACTCATGCTCTCAAGATGGATGCACTCATCCTCATGTATGGTGAACACACACAACTCACTCTCATTCTCACTCAAGTGGTATATGTGGGTCTCTACCTCACATGGGATAGGTAGATCTCTCAACTTATTATGGTGGTGTAGGTGTTTTGGTTGAGCCAAGTGGATGTGTCGCCGGTCTCGAGGCTCTTCTTCTTCGTCGTTGCTTGGATCCCAAACCGGTGCACCTTCGAAGTCATGTCTTGAATTGAGGTTGTTGATATCTTGATTTGTAGGCGGCCCATGCTCATGACAAGGTTGACAAAGGTCTTGGGGATGTTGTTGGAGTCGATCATGATAAGCATGGCACCAATGATGTTTTGCTTGTTGTGGTTGGTGAGCTTGTGCGTGTCCACTTGTTCATGGTGGTGCTGATCTTTGCTTTCCTCATTGTTGTGGTGGTGTTCTCCATGCTCTTGTTGATGTTGTGGATGAGGAGCTTATGGGTCACCCGCTTGTTTATGTTGATAACGAGCCTTTCCTTCACCATTGTGGTGGTGGGGTGATACATTGCAAATGTATCTAAATTTTTTGATGTTCCATGCTTGGTTTTATCCACTTTCTTGTGTTTTGTTCCAACTTTGGAGTACTTTTCATATGATTTCTTGGACTAACCTATTAACAAGAGCCATAGTTTTCATATGATTTCTTGGACTAACCTATTAGCAGGAGGATACTATTTTCCAATGAAAGCATCTTTGCATTTAGTCCAAGAATCAATACTATTCCTAGTTAAGGAATTCAACTATTCTTTAGCTTTTCCTCTCAAAGAGAAAGGAAACAGTTTAAGCTTAATGATATCTCCATCTATATCCCTATGCTTTTGCATCTCACATAGTTCAACAAAGTTATTTAGATGAGCAGCAACATCTTCATTACTAATACCAGAAAATTGTTCTCTCATAACAAGATTGAGTAAAGCAGGTTTTATTTCAAAGAAAGTAGCTTCAGGAATAGGTGGAGCAATAGGTGTGCTCATGAAATCATTATTGTTGGTGCTAGTGAAGTCACACAACTTAGTATTTTCAAGAGTAGTCATTTTTTTGTGTTTTTAATAAAGAAAGCAAACTTGTAAAACTAATTTTTTGTGTTTTTATAAAGAAACAAGCAAACAAAGCAAAAGTAAACTAAGCAAAACAAAAATAACAAAGTAAAGAGGTTGAAATGGATCGTATGGGCACCTAGAGGGGGGGTGAATAGGTGCTACACCAATTTTTAATTCTTTTTCAATTTTAGGCTTAGCACAAAGGTAAATTCTCTAGATAAACTAATGTGTGGAATTTCCCTATATGCAAACCTATCAACTAGCGAGTAAAGAGCGAGTGGAAGAGGAACGAGTGAACCGAAGTGAAGCACGCGGAGACACAGGATTTGTTTGACCGCAGTTCCTTCCTTGTTAAGGGAAGTACGTCTGCGTTGGAGGGGTGGGCGGTACTAAGACCACCACGCCACAAAAGGCCTCACCCTGTTCTCCGATGGATCTCGCCACAACAGGCCTGATCCACCTTCCACTATAGGTACCCTTCGAGGCGGGCACCAGCGCCTTTACACAACTAGCGGGGCAACAACTCCACAACAACTTGGAGGCTCTCGAAATGACAACAAGCTGCCACAAGAACAAAGTTGTCAAATACAATAACAAGATCTAGGTATTAACAAGAATACTAAATCATGGATTTCTCCAAGTGAATGGAGAGGAGTTGAAGCACTTGATTCTTGATGTTGATGATGAACTTCTCCTCCTTCAATTCCACCAAAGATCAAGACCTTCGGGTGGTTGAAGTGGGAGATCGATATTTAGAGCTCTTGCACAAGGTCTGGTCAAATTCGAGTGAATCAAGAGTTCTGGACGTTGGGGAAGAAGGGGTACTTATACCCCCTTCCAAAAACCAGCCGTTGCACACTTTGGAGACCGGATTATCCGGCCCAAGTGGGGGTCGGATTATCCGGTCTGGGGAAACTCCACCCCAGACTCGGAATATCAGGCAGAAAATCCGCCCCCTCACAGTGAGACGCGCCGAGCTTGCCCTTGATCATCTTCTGGGGGCCGGATTATCCGGTCCTGCCTGGGGAAGAAAAACCGCCCCAGTTCGGATTTTCCGGGAGAAAATCTGACCGGATACCGAGCGACGCGCCTTGGCTCCTTTTGTTCAAAAACTGGGGGCCGGATTATCCGGCCCTTGTGAAACCCGGATTATCCGGCCTGGGGAGGAAAAACCGCCCCAGTTCGGATTTTCCGGGAGAAAATCCGACTGGACACAGAGCGACGCGCCTTGGCTTCCTTGAGAGATGAGGTAGGCCGGATTATCCGGCCCTTGGAGGGGCGGATTATCCGCCCCCCCCTCAAAACTTCCTGCACAGTTAGCACACATGAAAAGTCTCCATACTATTCTTATCTAACACGCAAAACATGAAATGTTCTTTCAGAGGTTGGTTATGAGGGACTCCCCTTGTGAAGATGTCCTTGACTCCCTGGCAACGGTGCCAGAAAAATAGCTTGATGGCCCAAAATATATCGAGCTCGTTGGGGAACCCCAAGAGGAAGGTATGATGAGCACAACAGCAAGTTTTCCCTCAATTATGAAACCAAGGTTATCAATCCAGTAGGAGCAAAGAAACACCCCAAAGGTGTTGCTAGATGGACTTTAGCAGGGCGCACTACCCGTGTCAGCAGCAACGTGGAGACCTGCACAACACAACCACAGAACTCTGTCCCCAACTGAAAGTGAGGTTGTCAATCTCATTGGTTTTGCTGAAAAACAAAGGATTAAACGTATTGTGTAGAAGAAAGTAATAGTTTATAGAAAGTAAATAGAAAGCAGTAAATAATTGATTGTAGATTGATGATAAAAGAAAGGACCGGGGTCCATAGTTCACTAGTGGTGGCTCTCCTTAAGATAGATGACATGTTGGGTGAACAAATTACAGCGAGGCAATTAACAAACATCGAGAAAGCAATATGCATATACTACTCATCTTGACTCCTTTGAGATTCGATTGGGCATTACAACATTATACATAGACCGTAATCCAACTGCATCTATGACTAATAATCCACCTTCAGATTATCATCCGAACCCCCTCCAGTATTAAGTTGCAAGCAACAAATAATTGCATTACGCATTGCGTGTAAAGTAAACAATATGATTGTTCTATGAACAAAAGATTGTTGTTTTCTCCCTAATAGCAACAATACATCTAGTACCTTAGAGATTTATGTCACTTCCCCAAATTACTAGAGGCATGAACCCACTATCAAGCATAAATACTAACTCTTGGAGTTGCTAGCATCTACTTGGCCAAGATAGCTACTAAGAACGGAAAGCATGCAAGATCACAAATAATAAAGACATGATAGAATCAATAATCAATCTGAAATAGCATCTCAATATCCATCGGATCCCCGCAAACACAACATGTAGGAATTACAAATAGATGATCTTGATCATGAACAGAGCTTCCAAGATCTAAACATGATAGCACAAAGGAGGAGAACCAGCCATCTAACTACTACATGGACCCGTAGTCTAGAGATGAACTACTCACGCATCACACCGGAGGCTTGCATGGTGATGAAGAAGGCCTCCAGGGTGAATTCCCCTCTCCGGCAGGGTGCCGGGAAGAGCTTCAGATCCCTCCCGATCTAGGGATGGAGATGACAACGGCTACAGACTCTTTCATGGAATTTCGATCGGGTACTTAGGGTTTCTATATCGGAGGCATCTTATAGGCGAAAGGGGAGGCCGAGGGGTGCCGGGGGCGGCCAGACCACCCCCTGGCACGGGCCAGGCTAGGCCACGCGGCCAGGTGGTGTGCCGGCCCCCCTGACCCCTCTCCGTATCGTACTATGGCTCCTTGTGTCCCTCGGTGAAAAACTGACTTTGGCTTTTGTCCCGTCCAATTCCGAGAATATTTATTTTCTGACTTTCCTGGAACCAAAAACAACAGAAAACAGGCAGCTGGCACTGTGACTTTTATTAATAGGTTAGTCCAATAAAGTGTATAAAAAGTACTCTAAAGTTGGAACAAAACATAAGAAAGTGGATAGAACCAAGCATGGAACATCAAAAATTATGGATACGTTAGCAACGTATCACTACTCAAGTGCTTTAATAGATCTCCGCTCTCCCCATGCGTGTGAAAGTGACAGCGTGCACACCTTGGTGGCACTTATGCTAGAGATTACATATACTTGTTATGAGTTATATTTGGAGTTGGATGTCTCTATAAAATTGTGGTGTTTGTTGGAACCATCTAGTGCTCAAGGTAACAGTGTGGGGTTATCTAGATGAAAAAGCGGACTTTGAGGAGTGTTGTTCAAAGTAGTATCATAAAGAGAAGATATTTATATGAGAGTGTTCACTAGTGAAAGTCTGATCCCTAGGCCTTGTTTCTAAGCATTGATACACCGTTTGCAACTAGATCTGTTACATGTTTGCTTGCTTCTATCTTTATTTCAGATTGCCTTTAGTATCTTCCCACGTCAACCACACGCCATCAAAGCTATTTTCTGGCACTGTTACCACTTATAATTATTCATACCACTTGTATTTCACTATCTCTTCGTCGAACTAGTGCACCTATACATCTGATAAGTGTATTGGGTGTGTTGGAGAGACAAGAGACTTCTTGCAGGGTGAAAATCCGAGGTCTGAAGTTAGTTGGTTATACCTGACATAGAACTTTTTTCAGGGTGAAAACCTAACGGACGATGGCAGCAGTTGTGCATTGTTTTTTTTTTGAAGGCGTTGTTCATATTGGAGAGGTTGGACTCGCTGTGTTGTTTTGGTGATGTTAGTGTCGCTGCTACAAGAAATTAATTATTATAGCGGGACTTTTTAATTCTTCTTCTTTTTTCAACCTATGTGTGAGTTAGAAAAATGTGTTGTTGCAGAGACTATGTAATTAATATCCTCGTGATATTAATACCTGCTCTTTATTTTAAAAAAAGCAGCCGGTATCCAGGCACGAACGTAACTGTCAGCGAGACAGACGCGGTGGCTGGCAGAAACGCTGCGTGTGTGCGTAGCAGAAGGGTCCTCCCTGGGCGGCCCTTCGGTGGGAACGGAAGGCAATGCAAGCGAAGAAGTGATGAGCGATGAATCTTTTGGGCCCGCCCGAGGCTGCGACCCTGCTGACTCTCTGTTCCCTGCACGCCCGCAGCACTCCACTGCCCGGCTGCACCGTTCGTTTCTGACTTCGCTTCGCTGCGTGCGGCTCCCACCCGCTGGTCCGGAGGCGGCGCTTATTTTCCTCCCGCTCGCTTCGCGCCACACCCTTCGCGGTCGGCCCGGTTCGGCTCTCCTTTGCACCGCGCGGCGGTTTGTCAGCGTCGATCTCGGTTTTCCGCGTGTCACGCGCGCCGGTGGTGCCCCTCTCGACGTTTGCGGCCGGGGAGACACACACCGCGCCGGAGACCGGAACGCGCAGGAAAGCTTTGGGGTGGAGATTCGGGTCGGGCGAGCCGAGCTCAAGACGCTGGCCTACCATCCATCTTCCGAGGCACGTGCTGCCTTGATCCACTGACTTCCATTCGGGAAAAGACAGACCGTCTGCTAGGATCAAAGGACCCGGCGCCCGGCGGAACCTGACGGTGAGCCGGCCGGCCCGTGCTCCAATTTGTACCGTCTCTCCCTTCTTGCATACCGCTTCAAACAGCTCCACCGTCAGTAAATCTAAACATGATGAATCAACGATAAATTACCAGATCCTCCCCCCATTAAATGGCATCTGCGCGCAATCATTGATCAATTTGTATCTCCATAACTGCGATGAGCTCAACTTTGTCTGAAGCTCTCACGCCAAAGTTAATGTCGTGTTTGGGCCAGCATTATATTCAATTCTAAAGAACGTGTTAGTGTCGTGTCACTGTATTACCAAGATAGGTTACAACCCAAGCAACTCCTGAAATGGTAGAGTATCAAAATTAAAACTAGCAACTACGTGTCGATTGGTCCATATTAATGGCCTCTATCTATATTCGTATATATCTAACTAATTATTTAGACTAGATGTATTCGTATCTAGACAAAGTTGAGGTCATTAATACGGACCGGAGGGAGTACCACTCTGTCTAGTTTTTCTAGGTAATGAGTAGAGGTGACAAAAAAACGCATCGCCTTCCTCTCGCAAAACGGGGGAACCCTAACCGCCGCCAATTCCAGGTCCGCCTCCCCCATCTCCTTGCATCACCGTTGTCGGAGGGGCCACCCACGAAGCCCAAGCTGGCTTCAGGAAAGGTGGCGGCGGGGTAGTGTTCTTCCGCAGCAGAGCGACCATAGACGAGTTAGGAGGTGACACGATGCAAATGGCCTTCATGCATTGGACAGACGCGACCATGAAAGGGCAGGCGACGATGGAAGCTGCGCCGGCTGTAGGGTGGCAGCGACAGGGAGCTATAGGGCAGTGGTAGGGCTGTACATGCCCGATCTACGCCTGATTGGGCCCGATCTAGGTGGTGCGCCCCTGGCCGACATGCTCGTGTAGGTAGTCCGCAGAGGCATGGGGGCACCGGTTGGTGATATACACCGCTCGACCAGGCAAGAGATTTAGCAGTTAGAGTTTAATTAAATAACTTTAACTTTACCTCGTCATCATTACAATTATTTAATCCGAATATCCCACTGATATCTTTCAATAAGTCTAAATGTGCATATGGATCTTTAGTATCACCATCTCCTGCAATTTTCCTAGTGAACAAGCTTGTAATTAATCGAGGGTTAACCTCATATTCAACGTTTTCCCTCGGGTTTCCTTTTATATAGGCAAGGTTGAACTACCTGAGAGGGGTGGTGGCATCTAACTTGCTCATAAGCCCAAGCTCGGTCATGATGTTTCACCTGAAATTTAATGAACAACTTTAGCACAACAATAATAAACTAATAACTAACTAAGAACCAAGACCAAAATAGCTTAGCTCCCCGGCAAAGACGCTAGAAAATGGCTTGATGACTGCAATTGCACAATTCATATGTAGCTAGTTTTGAAGTAAGAGTATTGAACATAGAGAGATACTAGTTGAGGTCTTAATACCCCTCGTTACTATTCATGAAAGAGTGCTTGGAAGTTGTCTTTAATTTCAAGTAAGGGTGTTTGAGAAAGGTTGTGTGTGTGAACAAAGCAACATTAATTAATACAAGTAAACAGAGAGATATTCGCAATGTAAATGGTATGAAACTGCAATACTACAAAAGTGTTCTCAGAAAGTGTAGGATCCACCACTAGCAATTGTGTTATTCATGATTAGGGTAAATCTATGTCTTTGTTTATGTGCATGCATAGGAGAAGCTCCAAATTAGATGATCATAGACTAGCCCATCTGATATCTCACCCCTCATAACCACAACCATGATCATAGGCTAGCCACGCCGATCCCCAATAATTAAGGGTTAACTCCATGGTTATGGACATAACTTTGTGAGTCCCCTCTTATATCCATTGGCCACATGAATGATGTTCTTGTGTGACATGTTATTTAACACCTTCAACACCACCAAATGTCCAACAGTAGTTCCTCTCTTATCCCGAAGACAAATGTTATGTGATCGACATTCACATAACATCAAGAGAGAACTAATACATACTCACAAACAAGGTTATAGATCATCTTTATTTAAATTAATAATAATGTTATGGTTTCTCCATCGCCCCAAGAACAAGGAAAATTACTCACACATGGAGGAAATCAACATCATCATAACAGTATGAATAGAATACAATCATAATAGTATGAATAGAATACATATGAATATATGAATACTTGTGCAAATCCATAATACGATTTCTGAAATACAACAAGATGGATATAATTGACATATAGAGGATGGTGATGATGGTGGAGTTGTAGTGGTTGATGATTAGTATGATGCCCAGGCCTCCAAGGATTTTCGTAGCCTTAGGATCGAAACATTTCTGTGAGTCCTCTCTCTAGATCCCTTCTAGAGGTGAGGTTTTTGCCAACTCTGATGTCTCTGAATGTTGGATCTCAGATCCGTCTACACGGGTTAAAAGTATTTGACGAGCTGGCTTCGACGGCACATGGTATGGACAAGTTGTACGGATGGGTCTCGTCCGTACCTGTGCTCGTTATAGGTATTGGATGTCTTGCGAATTGTATTCATTTTGACTTTTCTCCCAGGTGCGTGAATAATTGTATGGTAGACTTTAATAACCTTTAACTAGCAGATTTATATCCAAAATTGATAGGTTTAATTGTATTGTCCATCAACACCTTTGATTTTAGGGTCCTGGTGAAAATAAGCATAAAAGGTTCGCACGAGCATAGTAAAATAGAAAAATTCTATCAGTACTTATGCAGCAACATAAAGTAAATATGCTACAAAAAAGCACTCATTATTTATCGAAAAACCCAACTAACGACTCTGACTATATATTATTGACCTAACTTTATAACTCGATATAGTAGAAATATGTTGTATGGTGGTCTTCTCCGTAACATTTTGTACTTGTTTGCATGCTAAGTCGAGTAATGCATGACTATAATCCAAACTCTTTTACTTGATTAATACCATATACTGTTAAAACAAGATTTCTCTTATAAAATGACCATTATTGTACAATATCTAGAATCAAGGAAAGAGGTTGGCCACACTAACAATAATTGACACAATGATGTTTTGTAAATATGCCGCGTCGCATCATCAGGGCGCAACTTAATCCTATGTTGAGAGAGCATCATAAGAAGATGTTTTTCACTCTGAACTTTCCAAGTGTCAATTCTACGCATTCCTCTCGCCGACGTTGGCCCATATCCTATAAACTTTAGGGTCCAACTGAGTTCCTCATCATGAACTTGGATCTCTAATCTGAAGAAGATATGCCCTAGAGGCAAATAATAAATAAGTTTTTATTGTCATATCTCAATTAGTTTATAATAGTTTCATATTGTGCTATAACTGTGCCAAGTAGAAATATTGGTACATGTGTGGTATGAAATAATCAAGTCCCTAGTAACCTCTATTCATACTAGTTCGTTGGTCATGAGGATGATCTGGGTTTCAAGATCATGGGCATTTATGCCAATTGACAATGGGTCATATCATTGGAGAATGATGTGATGGACATTCCTCGAAGGATTGCAACACGATCAAGTCATATAGTTCATCGTTGCAACAGCTATACCTAGACTCCTTTTCCTTAGACTGTGAGATCATATTACTCACTGTTTTCTGAGGCTGCTTAGACTGCATAAACCATCATCTGGTAATACGGTGGCCATAAAGGTGTACGTTGGGTATTCTAAAGGAACAGTAGATGACATGTGACTACAAGACCGGAATTTGTTCACCCACATGACGGGTAAAGATACATACTGCCGGCTTGGTGAGATTACATTCATAAATGTTGCAACATGTGACTCGGTCACGGGGATGTAATATCACGGTAACAAGAAAAACAGAACTTGTTGTGAACGAGATTGAACAAGGTATGCAATACCAATGATCGGGTCTCGGACAAGTCGTATCGAGAAACAAAAGGAATTGGATGCTACATTTAGTGGTTCAAACGACATTGTCATCAGGAATGCATAGGGGTCACATGGATATCCCTGGTCCCTCTGTTGATCATTGATACAGATCATGTCTAGAGCATTCCTGAGCCGTGAGAGGATACACTTAAGGGTACGATGAGAGCGATCATTCATAAGACGGAATCACAGTAGAGAAAGAGAAAGCCAGAATCATTCCGCAGAGAGATCCGAAGTTGTTCGGAGAAAGAATAAAGGACCGGAATCATTCCGGGAAAGATCCGAAGTTGTTCGGAGGAAATCGAAAGGGAACCGAAAGGTGTTTCGGGTCAAGACGGATTTTGTAATATGTATTTACATATTAATTAATGTAATTAATATTAAATACTCCCTCCGATCCAAATTAATTGACTTGGATTTGTCTAAATTCGGATGTATCTAGCACTAAAATATGTCTAGATACATCACAATCTAGAAAAATCAAAGTCAATTAATTTGGATCAGAGGGAGTATAATATTAAAATCTAATTTGAAGGGGTATTCCACTAATGGGCCAAACTTCCTAGGGAAAAAGGGCCCATGAGGGAAAAACTGAAGGAGGAAAGAGCCAAGGGCCAAGGCCCAGGCGCCTCAAGGGGGCCCACCCGACCAGCCTAGGGCTGTGTGCGGGGTGGGGCCCATCCCTGGCCGGCCGGCCCATGGTGCCCTAAGGGCCCATGCGCCTCCCCCCTCTCCCTTGAATAGTCCCACATGGGAAACCCAAAGGGGAGGGCACACCCCCTCCCCCTATATAAAGGGGTGCCCATGGGTGGGATGGAACACACCAATAATTGGAGAAGTCCTTTGGTTGTCTTCCTCTTTACCTCTCTCTAGCCCTTTTGACCATGGCCCCAAGTCTGGGCTGTGCGAACAAGGCACACATGCAGTACGCCGTTGCGCTATAGGGATTCCTAGCCGGATATCAACTTCCGCACTCCCGACGAGATCGGGGAGCCGTAGGTCTCATCGTGCACCGGATGTGTACGAAGACACGAGGCGCAACACTTGGGGCACTTAAATGTCGTGAGTCGGAGCTGCTGCACGATGAAGAAGGAGCAAGGGGTGACCTGCGAGGAGCTTCACGACCTTGAGGTCGGCTACGAGTATGACTACATCAACCATGTTCCCCTCGGAATGTTAACCGCGTATGGTCTAAAAGTGTATGTATTCTCTACGCATCGGCCGTTACCGCATTACTACATAGATAGATCATAGGCAGTTTTGAGGTTCCATCGTAGGAAATTTTTTGTGTTCTGCTGTGGATCCCCTTTAGTGGTATCAGAGCCGACCTATGCGTAGGAGTGTTGTACGGCCAGTACACACATGTATTGTGCGGGCATTGATTCCTTAGTGGTTACCCTCTAACATGTACTTGTTTATATCGTGGTATTGTTTGATGAAGCGGTCCGGACCGACCTTACGCATATTCGTACGCGAGACTGGTTCCATGCTCAACATATGGCTTGTACCGTATAAGTGGCTAGCGGGTGTCTGTCTCTCATTCAATAGTTGATATAGCATTTACAACAGAGGGTCTTGAAAGGGGTGTAATAGAGACAACTGCCAAATCCGTGTTGTGGTTGGAAAGTTCGTAGATTAGAAGCAGTTCTATTGCGAAAGCCCTAACAACTATGTAAAACTTGCAATAGATAAAGTAGAGGCGTCTAACTTTATTTTGTAGGGGGCATGTGATTATGATATGGCATTGGTTGTTACGAAGGTAAAGTAGTTTACTTTTCTGTTACTAAGTAGTATAGTAATAATCATCGTTCCGATGGACGACCTGGTGGAGGCGTCTTGGACTTGGCATCAAACCAAGCGCTCGATGGAGATCAAGGCGCAAGAAGCACCATATCATATCACATTATACATATGATGTTGATATCTGTTTTATATCTTATTGTGTGCTAATATTAGATACTCAACGGTAGCAAATAAGATAATCCCTATTTAATTCCAATGTTCCGTGTTCCCCTTGTGTGTGCACCACCAAGAAAGTTCTTCGGTATGAGGCGATCCATGGTACAGGCGTGGGTGTCAGACATATCTACGTTCGCATACAGTGAGTGTAAGCCATGTTGCACAGTGAATACACACAAGTTAGATTTGGCGAGCCTAGCATGTGCAGACATGGCCTCGGAACACAAGAGATCGAAAGATCGAGCATGAGTCACATGGATGATGTGATTGGCATTATTGAATGTCTACCTTTGATAATGCACTGAAGGCCGTGACGATCGGGGGAGGTGTAGAGGATAGGGATCATGTGATCGCTAAAATCATCTAGGAAATGACAATTTTAGTCGAGACCAATTATAAATTGATCTCTTATTATAAACTTAGTCAAGTGTCTATTTGCAAATATCTTAGTAGATCATGGCCTATCCCATTGAGGTTCTTTGTGACCATGGGAATATATTGCTTAATTTGGAACTTAGCAAAAGGGTCCAAGTTCATAGATTAATACCCACGCCTGAGGGATATCCTCGTAAAAGGTGATCTTCTCTTCTTGATACAATAACCATTAGGAGATAATTCGATGACTCCAGAATATTTGTGTTTTCTCCATAATCATCCAATAAGTCATTATCCATTCGATGGAGAGTTGGGCTACATTTTGTATTCTACAGAATAAGGCACATAGAGTATGAGCCGTTGGATGGGTTTTCCTCCATCATGGATGAAAAGAGAATGTTTAGAAAAAACACTTAGTGATCTTGCATTAGAGTTGAGAACTCTTAGAAGGGCTTGATTGCAATAGGAGGTCATGAATGAAAAGGGGATATACAAATTATAAATGTGGTTCTTGCAAAACTCGTTGTAGTTTACAAAGTATTTGATACTTGTCCCGTTTTGTGAAAACGGGAGGATCTGCTTGAGAATTGCTGGTTTTGAGGCAACGTGACTTGATGACGGCAATCAAAACAGTTGATGGCCGACATCACCTCTTTCCTCAAATTTTATCATTTGGATTAGTGGATTTGAATATAATTTTATAATCCTTATTTGTGTGTCTTGCTTTTTGCGAGACGATTATTCATATGAACAAGTTACAAGCCAGTTTGTACTATTCTTATGAACAATACCTTATGGTCACATTATGATTATAAATATGTTATTCTCTCACTATGTTAATGATAATAGTTTAAACATTTATAAGAGGATTAGAATGCTAAAATATATCCAAAGTTTAATAATGAAATGACACTATAGTTTAAGTCATTTTGGTTATTGCATGTTCTTAATGAAGATGGGGGTCCTAGATGCTTAATCTAGAGACTTTGCAAAACCATGCCTTTTGGGCAGAATGACTAAAACTCCGCATTCTGGTAAAATAGTGATATGCAAAGAAATGTTGAAACTTATACATAGTGATGTACCGTATTTCCAACAAGTAGTGGAAATCGTTAGTTAATTGTGGACTTAAGGGAATACATGTATTTACTTAATGAAACATGAAGTTATGAAATGATTTGAATTGTTCAAATGAGTTCACAACAAAGGAGGATATTGAATTGACAAGTCTCTTTGATTTGATCAACATGACTAAAGTATTCAAGTTAAAGTTTAGCATAAAAGGAACTTGTGAAATATGTTTTACAAATTATGATAATTGGATGAATTCAAACTATGTTGGAATATCTAAACATCATAATCATTATGTATTAAGATACATATGGTATAATATCATCTCTTATAGGGGTTATAGTTGTCGTTTAGAGTTAAAGATCAAAATAAGCAAATACTCATTTGAAATACAAAGGAAGATATAAAAGATTCATGGAAACAACACCATAAGTGTTATGGCAAGTTCGAGTTTTTGGAGATTTTGATAAGTCGAAATCGTGGCGAATAAACAAGTCTTTGTAGAGCATTTTTAGGAAGTTATGAATGCATCTTCCACAAAAGGGGCAAACCTGTTGTTGTCCAAATTTGACGTGTCTTGATGAAGATATAGGTGGAAGAAAGTAAAAGATCAAAACAAGGTATTTTACCTTACCTCTGGATTGTTGAGTGGCGCATCGAAATTTGTTTCATGAATCCAAACTCTACCAATAGAGGAGAAACTGTTGATAATGATCATAAAGTTTGAAGTAAATACTTTTACTAAAGAAAGTAGGATTCAACTATATATTCTAACAAGTTCATGGAATTATATTGTTGATTCACTTGTCATGTTTTGAACAAGACATACTGAAAGTACATGTGTGCCCCATGTGTGGTTTTGGTAATTAATGACAATCTTTATGGACTTATGTTTGCATTGAGTTTTACCTGTAGGATGTGTCCATAGGCAATGCTTGAACCATATGTTGGCTTGAAGGTTGGGAGAATAAGAAAGTGAAGAAGATTAAGTGTTGACCAAGGTTTCAATGAGGTATCCGGATATTGGTCAAGTGAGAGTTGAGCCTATAGCAAGTGTGTCTTGAAGACTAAAGTTGGAGTGATATCTCTTATGTACCTTCAAGACACCAACATAATGAAGAAAGAAGAAATGATGTGCAAGTTCAAGATGAGCCATCTCGAAGAGATCATTTGCTTGAAGCTTGCCGTCCTATGGTTATCATGGATACGGGAAGATGATATGCCCAAGAGAGAAGCTCTACCATAGTGGAGTATGGGAGAGCAGTTTGCAAGTCTTCACCAAGCTAGTGCAATAAAGAAAGGTGTTCCATTTTGAGGTGGACAAGATCGCTATCATCAAGGTCAAGTGGAATATGCTCAAGGAAAAGGTATGTTCTTGATAGAGTTTCTGTCTTACCGGTCTCATGGTGTTAGTTAGGGAGACCGGTTTGTAGGATAGATAGCCGTACTATCAAGAGGGGCTCTCGAGTGAGTAACTTGATCATATCTTTCGTGAGAGCTCAAACATTTGCATACTTGGCATCATCTTTCTTGGTTGTTATTTGAATCTTATCCATGTGAGGTTCTTGAGCTTGTGGTAATATTCATAACAAGCTCTAGTTCATCGAAAACGGATTTCATATGCATTCTCTATTGCGTTTTCGATATCGGCGGTTTTACCGGTTTGTCTTTTAGAGATTGGTAAAACCTTACATTATTTGGTTCTTATCCATGATAGGATTTAGATCTTGTGTTAATCTTCATGACAAGCCCAAGTTCATCGAAAACGGATTTCATGTGCATTCTCTATTGCGTTTTTGATGTTGGAGGTTTTATGGGTTTGTCTTTTTGAGAGAGGTCAAACCTTTCATCATTTGGTTCTATCCTCCGTTTCTGGACTATGATGGTTCCCTACATGATCTTGTATAGTTTGTTTTCCTCTTTAAAACAAGTCCAAGATCATCAAAATCGGAGTCCGGATGCAAAAGTTATGATTGTCTTCGTATTGATGTTTCTGTCAGTTTTGCCTTGGGCGGAATGTCCGGCCGTTTTCGGCCGGAGCCGTTTTCAGCCGGAGTGTCCGACCCTGGGGGTTCGCCAAGTTTTCTTCTCCCGGTGCATACATTCAGTATGCCATATCGGAAACCACCCGGAATCTGGCCGGAATGTCCAGCCCGCGCGCTCTAGAGCTCCAACGGTTGGATTTTGGAGGACCTATATAAGGGGCCCTTCTTCCCCAACGGTTGGATAACCTTTCTTGCAAGTTTTCCCCTCCATTGCTGACCTTCTTGAGCTTGCTATCCCTCAATCCCTCCATTGATTCTTGCATATTCTTGAGGGATTTGAAAGAGGAGATCTAGATCTACAACCCCACCAATCAATCTCTCCTCTAAGTGAGGGGAACATCTTGGGATCTAGATCTTGGAGTCTTTTGTGGATTTCCTCCATTGTTCTTCCTCTCTTATTCCCCCATAAGATTTTGCAGATTTGGTGGAATTTTGGAGAGAAGGATTTGAGCACTTATGCCATTGCATTTGGTGCATCGGTTTGAGTTCTCGGTGAGGATTCGATTGGGTGAAAAGTTGAGAAGCTTTTTACTCTTGGGTTCATTGGAACCCTAGACAGTTCGGTGGTTTTGCAGGTTTGTGATTACTTGGGGCCTCCAATTAAGTTTGGAGCTTTCCCCAAGCTTGTTTGTTGGGAGCCTCCAATTGAGTTGTGGAGAAGTGCCCCAACCTTGTGAGAGGTTCCGGATTGCCACCGACAAGTGCATCGATAGTGGAAGTGTGGATCGATCCCGTTTGGGTGATATTCACAGGAGAACAAGGGAGGCCTTTTGTGGTGTTGGTGGTTTGATACCACCCCCTCTCCAAACGAGACATACTCCATGTTGGGAGGAACTCGGTAAAACATCGTCGTCTCCGTGTGCCTCGGTTATCTCTATACCCGAGCTCTTACTTATGCACCTTACTTTGTGATAGCCTTCGTGCTTGAAGTTTATATCTTGCTATCTCATAGTTGCTTGTCTTGTTTAGCATAAGTTGTTGGTGCAAATAGGTGAACCCTAGTTGTTCTAGGTTTTTGTGCTTAACAAAGTAAACGCTAGTTTAATTCCGCCTTTGTTGAGCCTCTCTCGGAAAAGTTTTTAACCGCCTATTCACCCCCCTCTAGGCGGTATCTGTATCCTTTCACATACCTACAAATTACAAAGAAGCGTGATGGACCTGAGTGCGCGAAATGACTAGGAGTCATAAAATCCTATATTAAGTTACATTTAAGATTGCAAAGTAACATGTTACTTGATCTTATTAAAGTAAAGAAGTTTACTTGATATTTCTGAATGACTGCAAAGTCATAAGAAGGAAATAAAACTAAATGAAAGACAAAAAGCTCGATTTGTCACAAGTTTGGACAAATTCAAAGAGTTGACTACAACAGTAGTGATGCTTAAGTCTTTTGGATTTACACTAGAAATATATGGATATTGAAGTCTCGTAATTGGAATTCTCAAATTGATGATAATCAAAGAATTTTGGAATGTCCAAGATTATCGAGAGGACCTAGATTTGATTGGGAGCAAATCAGCTTGGCTAATTCATAATATGTAGCTGACATATTTTGAGTGGGAGCTAAGTGAAATCCCTGGATCTCAAACATGAATGTCATATTTGAGTGGGAGCTAAGTGAAATCCCTGGATCTCAAACATGAATGACATATTTGAGTGGGAGCGTGAAATCATTCTGGGATATGCGGACGACATATGTGAATGATGTGATTGGTGTTAATAACATTTAAGTTAGATAAATAAGGATGAAGTTGAAGTTATTAAACAAGAAGATCTATCAAGATAGATTGGTGAGTTTAATAAACACTGAATGTCGAATGCTTCTTGGACTTGATTCTAAAAGATGTTCAAAATGTCCTAAGCAAGATTCTGAAGTAGCTTAGAATGGACCAAGGTAAGAAAGAAGTTCTTACTATATGAAGCATTGAGTTAGTAATGCAACTATGGTTGAAAGAAAGAGATGTGTTGCATCTACTATGCCTCGGTCATAGGTCCTTCCACATAACCATGTTTATACTCGACGTAATATGACCCAAGGTTCTAGTTGGTAGGACAAAGTCTTAACTGTAAGAGCATGTCTTTAAGTGATTCCTGAGTTGATCACTGAACCAGAATTAAATTTGTACTTAAATGGCAAGAAGCAATGTAACTGGCATAGTTGCATTTCATGCACTAGGATCTACATAGATATAGAAGTATGAAGGCTCCATCTGATGTGATCTATAATGTTATGGTGGGGCTAGTTCGCTTTTAACGCAAAATGATGTGTCCTAGGGCCCAGTGCCCATGAGAAAGCCCTCGAGGTTGATCTAAAGTCACTGTAAGCTCCTGGAATCAAGCCTCATTCTGCTGCCATGACTACAGTATATACACAAAGGATAGCAAAGTGTGTTTTGAAGTTTAGATGACAACAGTGAAAACGACCGTCACTATAAACACTAGAAACAAAGTCTCACTTTGTTGCCAAACAAATCCTTCGACCCATTATAAGATAATGGGGTGAATGTCAAAATTAGGAAGACATTAACGATTTGCAAAAGACATAATGATCTGGTAAAATAGAACATGGACATGACGTTTCCCATGAGCATGCATGATCTATAAACACATATGGTATATGGTTTATAAGAGTAAAATGCGAGCTGGATTATTTGTACTCTAGTGCAAGTGGGAGCTGAAGGAGATATGCCCTAAAGGCAAATAATAAATAGGTTTTTATTGTCATATATCAATTAGTTTATAATAGTTTCATATTGTGCTATAACTGTGACAAGTAGAAACATTGGTACATGTGTGGTATGAAACAACCAAGTCCCTAGTAGTCTCTATTCATACTAGTTCATTGGTCTTGAGGATGATCTGGGTTTCAAGATCATGGGCATTTATGCCACTTGACAACGGGGTCATATCATTGGAGAATGATGTGATGTACATTCCTCGAAGGATTGCAACACGATCAAGTCATATAGTTCATTGTTGCAACAGCTATACTTAGACTCCTTTTTCTTAGACTGTGACCTCATATTACCCACTGTTTCCCGAGGCTGCTTAGACTACATCAACCGTCATCTGGTAATACGGTGGCCATAAAGTTGTACGTTGGGTATTCTAAAGGAACAGTAGATGACATGTGACTGCAAGACCGGGATTTGTTCACCCACATGAAGGGTAAAGATACATACGGCCGGCTTGGTGAGATTACATCCATAAATGTTGCAACATGTGACTCGGTCACGGGGATGTAATATCACAGTAACAAGAAAAACAGAACTTGTTGTGAACGAGATCGAACAAGGTATGCGATACCAATGATCGGGTCTCGGACAAGTCGTATCGATAAACAAAAGGATTTGGATGCTACATTTAGTGGTTCAAACGACATTGTCATCAGGAATGCATAGGGGTCACATGGATATCCCTGGTCCCTCTGTTGATCATTGATACAGATCATGTCTAGAGCATTCCTGAGCCGTGAGAGGATACACTTCAGGGTACGATGAGAGTGATCATTCCTAAGACGGAATCACAATAGAGAAAGAGAAAGCCGGAATCGTTCCGCAGAGAGATCCGAAGTTGTTCGGAGAAAGAATAAAGGACCGACATCATTCAGGAAAAGATCTGAAGTCGTTCGGAGGAAATCGAAAGGGAACCGAAAGGTGTTTTGGGTCAAGACGGATTTTGTAATATGTATTTACATATTAATTAGTGTAATTAATATTAAATATAATATTAAAATCTAATTTGAGGGGGCATTCCACTAATGGGCCAAACTTCCTAGGGAAAAAGGGCCCATGAGGGAAAACCGAAGGAGGGAAGGGCCAAGGGCCAAAGGGCCAAGGCCCAGGCGCCTCAAGGGGGCCCACCCGGCCAGCCTAGGGTTGTGTGCGGGGTGGGGCTCACCCTTGGCCGGCTGGCCCATGGTGCCCTAAGGGCCCATGCGCCTCCCCCTCTCCCTTGAATAGTCCCACATGGGAAACCCAAAGGGGAAGGCACACCCCCTCCCCCTATATAAAGGGGTGCCCATGGGTGGGATGAAACACACCAATAATTGGAGAAGTCCTTTGGTTGACTTCCTCCTTCCATCTCTCTCTAGCCCTTGTGACCTTGGCCCCAAGTCTGGGTTGTGTGAACAAGGCACACCTGCAGTATGCCGTTGCGCTGTAGGGATTCCTAGCCGGATATCAACTTTCGCACTCCCGGCGGGATCAGGGAGCCGGAGGTCTCATCGTGAATCAGATGTGCACGAAGACACGAGGCGCAACACTTGGGGCGCTTAAATGTCGTGAGCCGGAGCTGCTGCACGATGAAGAAGGAGCAAGGGGTGACCTGCGAGGAGCTTCGCGACCTTGAGGTTGGCTACGAGTACGACTACATCAACCATGTTCCCCTCGGAACTTTAACCGCGTACGGTCTACAAGGGTATGTATTCTCTACGCATCGGCCGTTACCGCATTACTACATAGATAGATCCTAGGCAGTTTTGGGGTTCCATCGTAGAATTTTTTTTGTTTTCTGCTGCGGATCCCCTTCAGTATCCATCTTCGCTTGAGTTTTATTCAAGTGAGAGTGAATGAGTATACAACCCCTTGGAGGTCTATTCATACACTAGGGAGCCTCGCCAAATGAGCAATGTTGTCCTCCCATCTACCATCTAGGAGTGTAGTTGGGAGCATTTGTGGTCCACTAGTTCATGATGGACTAGTGTCGTGGTGGTGTCACGGCAGATCCATGGATAGACTAAAGATGGGACCAATGTGCACTAGTGGTATCCAGGGAGGGATAGTGTGGTGATTTCACACACGAAGGTTTGTATTCTCAAGATCTATGATGGTTACAAATGCTCCTTGAGATGTTTTGTGGGGATGAGGAAGACGAAGTTCTTCTCTGCTCACCACTCTCTCCAAGGTTCTTCCCTCTAGTAAAATGTCCCACCCTTTCCTTGCCGCTGGTCCTTATCTCTCTGCTTCTGCGCTCTCTCTACAGTTGCACAAGTAGAGAGAGAAAAGCACTGACCATGGGAAGATCCCTTCCTTCTTCTGTAAGCCAACTAGTAACTCAGCTCCCGCCTGGTTAACTCAGCCTAGTCGATACCTGCAAACACACAACATGATGGTGCCGATATATGCTCTATGTTGGCTGAGGTAATGTTGGGTGGACACAACCATGGCTAAGTCCGCCGTAACTCGGCTGGCATTCAGGTACGTCGGTCAACACTTGCTTTGACCTCGTTATACCTCGGCAGATACTGCCTTTAATTATGCCTAGGCTCGACCCTCCCTAGGGTCACTATCCCAACAACTAGGGAGGGAGTGTGGTGCATTAGAGATATTATAACTGGCACAAAAGGGAGCGCTCACACAACCTGCTGTATTGGACCGTCGGATGACATTCCACGAGCAGTTTCAGCCGTCTAATATCACGTGAGCCCCGCAGCTTGCCAAACATCCCGAGGGCAGCTACTGTCGACATCAAATCAGAGGCCTCGGGTTAACTGGGCTCTACTTCGGGTACGAAGCCCAAAATCCCAATGGAACTTCTCGTCAGCCCATTGCTTTGTTACTGAACCATGGTAGAACCGGTCCTCGCTCACTCCCCGAAACCTAGATGCACCGCTGCTGCTGTCGTCCTCGCCACGGAACACGTGCGCGGTAGAGAGAGATACAGTAGGGAAACGGAGAGGGTGACAACAACCATGGCGTTTGGTTTCGCTAGCCCCGGTCGCCGTCGTCCTAGGAGCTCCCTTGATATGACGCCGTACGGGCCGACGACCCCACATCCGCCGGCAGCAGTAACGTACAAAGAGGTCGTATGAGATTTCAAGGAGAGCGATTACGGAAACGTCTGGAAGGTATGTGTACTTATCATCCTTATCCGCCTACCTCACTGGCTAGATCATGAACGCATATTCCGTGTCATCCTGTGCCTTGTGATCTCTGGTCTGTATTCCTAGATCTCTAAAATTTGCATTCCGCCCACTGTGTATCTTAGTACTCAAAAGTGAATCATTGTGGTGATGTCTCATTTAGCAAGCTAGGCATAACCAAGTTGATGAGTGGTGGATGAGTACATGTCAATCCAATTCACATCACCAAAGACATTAATGTAGATCGATTACCGACCTCTGCTACATTTGTATTTTATTTTTCAGGTTTTACAGCTGGGCTCTGTATGTCCGCTTTTGTTTTGCTATTCATGGACACTAAACATGCAGATGTTTATGTCGGTAGATTGAATGGAGTTGCTGGTCAAACATGAAGTTGGTCTGTCATACTGATAATACTATTTAGTCATGTTAATTGTGGACCTATTTTTCCTATTATTTTGTACATTGTTCTTTTATTTATGAGAGTTGTCTCCCGCTGGCAAATTTGAAACCATTCAGGGTCACTAAGAGACCATGAAATGTTTTTCCGGTAGATCAAATAGAGTATACGATTAGATGAGCATATTTTTCTGCTTGTCCCATTAAAGTAGCAACTAATCTAGACGTTTCTTGTGGATTAGACGGTTGTCTTGTAGTGAACAGCGGTTTGCTTGCGAGTAATGCATGCCTAATTTTTCTCTACCACTAAAGCCTAAACCAATAGATCAGAAACTGAGTTATATTTTCAGTGTTCTAACCCTTCCACACCTACAGTAGTGCTAAATACCTGCTCTTTACAATGTTGCAATATGTCCTATACTACTATTTAAGTAATGCTATCTGCACTCTCTTAAATCCTAGGTGAGATTGATTGTTAATTTTCTATTACCTGAATAATATAGTATCGTGACGTTAGTTATAGGTGTTAGTGCCTCAGATATGGTGTCATCAAGTTCTTGTACGTTGATTGTGTTGAAGTTAAAAAGAGCAAACGGTATTACTTTCCTAATAAAAAATTTCATGAAACAAGATGACTATGTTTAGTTAGGTTCTCAACCTGATATTGCAAAGACACATGGGAGATAGCCACAATTTATTGATATTGTTATTTCTTACATTCCAGAGAAAATGGATACACTCCGCGATCTGTCTAGTCAATAGGTATGTGCTCATTTATTTATTTATTCCCAGGAGAATGAGTGATCCAAGTAGTATGTTATTTTGCTTATTTAGGATCAACTAATAATGTGTCGTTTTCTTCCATTTTCCTTCAGTGAATAAGATTTGCAATCCTTACAAGGTTGATCAAACCAAAATTTTAAATATATCGTAAGGTAAGGCATCTTTAATTATAACTTCAACTTCGTTCAATCAATTTCTCAGTTGTTTGATGGTGCTTAGTGGTTCGAACTTTTCCCAACTCCATGGTTATCAAGATCTCTCATATTGTGGCATTGGCATACTTCGATACTTGGTGGTGCAGTGGGGTGATACTCTTCTTTCACTGATGTGAAGCATGACCCATCTAATTCCTCCCATCTATAAGTTTAGCTATCACATTAGTTTATACTTCTCTTCGTAAGAAATCACTATCTCCCCGTGTTTCGGTGATATCATTAGCAAACTTATGGTCATGTTTTTCTCTATCTCGTGTAGTTACTATTTTGTTTTGTGCTTATTGTTGTTCAAGAGAGGGTGCTATGCAATTATTTTGGATATAGTAGCTTGTTTTATGCTATTGCTAATTTCTTATTTACCTCACTACTTGTAGGCATATTTAAAGGTGTTGTTAGGCTTGTCTTATTTTTCACTTTACTATTCGAACTTCTATGCCATTGTAGTCGATGGGTTCATTGACCATCGAACAAAGACATCATGTCATGTTCATTGTTTTGTTCAAATTAGTATTATACTTTCGTTTGGTTGATAATCTGATACCTAGGGATACCATTCTAGATAGCATGATTGTCTTTTTGTAGATGAACCTCATTTCTTTCTGGATTTCTTTATATTAATTACAGCAGGTGCTACCGAACGTTGCTACAGAGAAAGGTACCAACTCATATAGAAGGATAATTTGAGGCTGCCAATGATATGAAAATATCATTTAGAGGTTTTACAGATTTTGATGGTTTTATGGCTACTAGAACCAATTTCTTCCCTTTTCTGGTCTATATTATTTTTTAGGCAAATCTCTTGTCGGATGAAGACATATTTTTTAGGCAAATCTCTTGTCGGATGAAGACAACAACACAGAAGCAAGGACCATAGATTGTAATCTGTAGCTCCCTTGTATTTTCTAAGATCACCATGTACACCACTTTCTGATAATTACAGATATGTGCTTAAGAGTTTTTTTGCAGGGTGATATGTGCTTAAGAGTAAACTATACTCTTTGTTTACTGGTAAATTTATATATATGTCATATGTCAGCTTATGCAATTTTAACTTTCATGTTTTGTGACAACATATTATGCAAATTCTACCATTTTATTGTAAAAATAGACGGACGCGGCAACGAGTGCCGCCATGATCTAGTAGTCCATGTATACTCACGTAACAATACGCACGAATGGACCTGGCTCCATCTTTGAATTATTATTTTCCTCTAGTCCATTAATTGAGTTGTTAACCTTGACTGAGGCTTGTATTTAAATTAACTTGCTTTCACCGCTTTGATTTTGCCACGTTAGGACCGAGTGGGTCGCTTGGTAGGCCTTTTGCTATTAATAATAATAGCTTGTATGACTGCGCTATCTAGGACATGTGCCCCACATTAGTATTCCATGTGCACGAATTTAATATGATAACTTAGCCATGCACACATGCATGTGCTCCACCTTCCACATTGGATTCCTTTTCGTTTCTAAACTTCAAAATAGTTTATCTCTTGAACTGTAATTCAAAATTCAGATCCATTTTCGTGGTTGACTTTGTTACAATGAGATCTTCGAAAGTAGATCCCATGTTGATAGGTTTTCACAATATTTTTTCCGACCCTTGGTCACCAGGTAAAGTGAAGCTGGTTACCAGGTTAAAATCAACTGGTTACCAAAGGTTTATGAACTTTATTTTTGAACAATATAATACTTATACGATGGTAATACAGTATTTACGTGTTTAGAATGGATCAAGTGCCTACTTTCTGTACATACAAATCATTGTTATCTTAGAAACATGTTATCTGGTGACTGTGTATAATTTAGCTGGTAACTCCTAACTACTATTCTGGTAGCTATAGTACTGTAATATGGCAACTGATGACGGAAAAAGTTTATCGTCAAAACATATCAAGATGAGATTTTGTTTTAAAGTACTTGTTAAGACGAACCCAACGGTGAAGACGGATCATCAATCGGATTAACGGTTTAAGAGATAATTTATTTTGAATTTATAGATCATGAAAAGATTCTTTGTCCGTTGATTTTCTTCCTTTATTGGCTGAAATCTGACGAACATCCGCCGGATAAAACAGTTTCGTGGGACACGTTTGATTATTAGATTAACCATACTTCTATAGAGATTAAGCCCTAGATCAATCCATTTCAGCGACATGCATTTTTTCTTTCAACAACATATGCTACCCAGTTTAGCACAATTTGTACTGTATAGTTATTAACCTCCTTACTTTCATATTCCTAGTTCATAACCAATCTTAAAGAAACACAAACCTGAACTCTCAATTCAAGGATCATCAACACGTGAAACATTGTGAATTTACCATGTATGGAGGATTGGGGATAGAAAGTCAGCTAATATTTGAAAGGATGAGTGGATCGGATCCCTAAAAACTCTACATGCAATAGAGGGAATAATCTAAGCCATACGGTGCGTGACTTAATCAATCCATGTACAAGCCAACGCAACGAGAAACTACACTATCTTGTCGGTCCATACTTGCGCATATGCATGTGAAAGCGAGCGGGCAATGCCCAATTTGTTTAAATGGAGCCGAGGATGTGAAGCATCTACTCTTTTTGTGCCCTAGAGCGAAACAAGTTTGGAAACAACTTTGGGCTTGATCGGATGAGCTCACGAGCATGTGAGATCGACATGGCTAGCCAAGCGGCACTAGAATCAATTCTTTGTGATGGTACGCTATTTGTCATGACAAGATCGCCTAGGTGGAATCATACACGATCACCAATTAGTATCTGTGGTGGGAGCGCCGACACGCTATCAATGGAGAGTAGGTTCAGACTACCGCTATGTCGGCATCAGCGTTTGAGCGCTGCCAATTGGAAATTTTCCGAAGGAAGGGTGGATGCCTCAAGCCACCGGACGATTTCGTTAAAATCGATGTGGATGCCCCCTTTGATGTTGATGATATAGGAGACACTACACAGTCATGAGGGTTGCCCGAGGAGAATTTGTCGCTGCATGTAACACGAAGATCATCCTCATGGCACATTAAACAGCAGAAGCGATTGCTCCGAAACAAGGTTTTATACTCAATCCTTGTGAAACAATGAGATTGTGATGGAAGCAGACTGTATGGAAGTTATCGTTACGATGAAGAATAGAGCGGTGACTATGGGATAGCCTCAACCGTTTTCGACGATTGCAAGTACCATCTCCCAAGGGACTTTGTCAAAATTCAATTTGTTCATACCTTTAGAGGTGCTGATGCCACAGCTCATGCTCATGAGATCACAATGTTAGCTAGGGGATCCCTCAATGTACCTAGATTTTGAAAGCGGTATATTTTGCTAACTCAATGATTCTTGATGCTGAACTAGGGTCTCATACGTCGCAGATATGGAGACCTATTCTTGAGGGGAGGGGAGGAGGGATGTCTTCTTGCAAGGCCGGTCTGATCCATCGAATAGGTGATGGTAGATCAATGAGAATATGGACTGACAATTAGCTTCCTCGGGACTGTAATATGAGACCAATTGTATCTCTCAAGGATGATCCGCCACAACTAGTTTTTTAGCTGATTGATGAAACTTCAGGAAGTTCGAATGAGAGTTTGATCAGAGAATGCTTTCTTTCTATGACGCTGAGGTAATCTTAAATACTCCCTCCGTCTAAAAATAACTGATTTGAGTTTACTAAAACATGTTTAGATATATTTAAATCTAGACAAACTTAAATCAGTTACTTTGGGACAGAGGGAGTATTCCATTGTGTACCCGTTGGTAGGATGATTTTTGGACATGCAACTTTGATACTAAGGGGTTGTTTTCTGTCCTGTAAGCATATCGCATGTTGGTGAATACAAAAATCAACTACTCCCTCCGATCCAAATTAATTGACTCGAATTTGTCTAGATTCGGATGTATCTAGCACTAAAACATGTCTAGATACATCCGAATCTACACAAACTCAATTCAATTAATTTGGATCGGAGAGAATAGGAGAATTACTTTGAAGGGAATGCAGGGATGTCTGGATCGGATTCGGAGGGATGGTGCTCTCTATGGAAAACACAAGTCTCTTCCAAAATTGGTGTTTTTCTGTGGAGGCTCGCTCGACAATCTTTACCTACTGCAGATCTTTTGTAGCATCGTGACATGGCAAGATCAACCAGATGTACATTATGTGGGGCTGATGATTCTTGGATAGACTCCTTGCTTGAGTGTAACATTGCCACCAGCGTGTGGGCACTATCGGATGAGACGATGGTGGAACATCTGAATGCGAGTAATGAACCGAGTGCAAAACAGTGGCTGTTTGGCATGATTGAGTCCTTGCCCCATGATCAGTTCACTCGGCTGACAATAAGTCTGTGGGCTATTTGGACAACGATACGGAAGGCTATACACGAGGTGATTTATCAGAGTCCATTGTCGACTCATGGATTCATCAACTCGTATATAGAGGAGCTAAAATCTCTACCTAAATCTTCGAGCTCTATTGCTCTGTAGCGATCAGAACCAAGGGTTCAAGCTAAGTGGGTACCGCCGCCAGTTGATTGCGTAAAGTTTAATGTCGATGCTGCTGTCTCGAAAACAGAGAGGAGAGGAGTTGATGCTGCCCTTTGCCGAGATATGGATGATGGCAACCTGGGAGCTTCAGGTGGTGTCTTCTCAGGTAAGTACAATTGACCCAACATGCCTTGAGGCGTTGGCTTGCCACGAAGCATTAGCCCTTGCTGCTGATCTTGGCGTGTCCACACTACACATTGCACCTGATTGCAAGGTAGTGGTATCTGAAATTCAGAACGGAAGCATGGGCACGTACATGCCGATCTTGACTGAAATTAAAGCCAGCGCTGCACCTTTAAGAATCGCAGATTTCATGAAGCACACAACCTAGCTAAGCATACGTTATCTTTTGGAGTTGAGCGCCACCTGTGGCTCGGATCGGAGCTCCCTTTTCTGTCATAGTTCCGAGAAAATTGCACAGACCACCACATTTTGTTGCGCGTGTTGCACAAAACACTCACTTTACATGTTGTTTGCACAAAACACCAACTATACGTTTAATTCTTTGCATAGAGGTCCAAATCTGGTATTAGATTGATTAACAACAAATCCGACTGATGGATGGCTATCTTTGCCTTTGAATGTACGTGTACATGAACGCATTAGGCCATCTAAACTGTTTTAAACTTTTCCATATTTGCTAGTTTATATAATATTAGTTATTAAATTTTTTACATATTTTTTTGAAATGTTTGAAAAAAGTAGCGATCCTAACAGTGGGCCCTAAGCTGTTAAGCAAACTAAAAAAAAGTAGCCATGTCATCATTGCCATGTGGGCCCTAGCAGTCAGGTTTGCTCTTAAGCAAACTAATACCAGATTTGGATCTCTCTGCAATAAATTATAAGTATAGTTGGTGTTTTGTGCAAACAACATGTAAAATGTGTGTTTTGTGCAACAAGCAGAAAAAAGGTGGTGGTCTGTGCAATTTGCTCCGTAGTTCCTGTAAACCTCGCGATGATTGGTTAATAAAGCTTAGAGCATCTCTACTCCCCTCCCCCCCGGCATCCGGCGTAAGCCCTTTTTTGCTGTATGGGGGTGCTTCGACGCGAATGTGGTTATGGGGAAACGCCGGCGCCCACCCCATACACACACCTTATACACATAATTCAATTAGAAGTTCAACTAGAAACTACAACTACGTCAAATTTACATTCAGATTTTGGCCAATTTACATAAAAATGACCAAGAACTAAAACTACGGCCTGTGGCGGCAGGAGGGGCTACTCTCATCAGGAGGGCGCAGTGGTGGCGTCCCCCTGTCGACACCCCACAACACAAATATGGAGTTGTAGATCGCTAGCTGCGTGTCGGCCTCCTCCTTAGCCCGGTCGCAGCGGGAACGCAAGTTCGCGTCCCCGGGTATCTGCGTGACGCAGGGAGGAGACGCATGTGGACGTCGTCGAGATGTTGCAGCCGGAGGTGCTCCGACAGAAAACGTGGTTGAGGACATCCCACCTCTAAGGCTCGTCGGTGGTCTGGTTAACTGGCCCTCGGGGTGGTGGCGACCGCGGATGCTTCCGACGGTGCTCATCTCGAATGTGTCGGTTGATCATCGGTTATTCGAGTGGCACCCATGGCGGCTCCTCCGACTCCTCGAAGTCGGCGTTAGAGGTGCCCCTATCCAACTCCTCGGAGTTGGCTGCGTCGAGCTCATCGGAGGCGAGCCCCTCCTCCTCCTCGGAGTCGATGTGGTTGGGGCCATGGAGAGGCGCCTCCAACACTCTTGCGGGTGGGTTGCGTTCTTGAGTTGGAGGAAACCGACGACCAGATGTGGGTGTGCGTCGCTCCTCCTGGCAAAAGCAACACCTCCAGCGGCCGCCCTAGATATAATGGGAAAGGGCGTGCAAAGGAGGTGTGGCCATGGTGAGAGAGAGGTGTGTGGATCTTTCATGGCAATGGCAGCCACCCTAAATATAGCGGGAAAGGGCGGGAACAAAAGGGTTTGCCGCCGCGTGGACAGTCGACGGGACGCGTCACCTGACCGGCAGGACTCTAGGGACGAAGCGCCTCTCTCACTGCCAGGGCTGGCCCGCGGCGTTTTCTCGTCCATCCAGCCACTAGCTCCCCATGGGTTGGATTCAGCCTGGGGCGCCAGATAACAAAATGGGTTATGCCGACGCATAAAAAAGAATTGAGACGACGGCCTAGGTGTGATTTTGAGCGCCGACACCCTGATAGTCGTTTAAGGGGACTTTAGGACCCTCTGGAGATACTCTTAAAGCATGACTAACAGTCCCTGTAAAAGCGGTCAAACCCGTAAAAAATAGCCCTTTTACAGTTTAAGACAAAAACTCGGCATAGATCAGTGCATGTAAATCTCGTCAACCCGTAAAACTTTTTACAGGCTAGCCTGTACTCGTGCCTGCGACCTATACAAGTAGGGGCTTGGGGCTGTTTTAAGGGCTGACCTGTACTCGGCCAAATGTCCCCGAAGGTCGCCACACTCGCCGGAATCCGGCGAAATTCGTCGCATTCAGGCCTTCTCCGCTGTCTCCGACCACACACGTATACCTCCCGTGAGATTCCGACCCAATTTACCTACTTCGCCCTCTCGATTTTTGTACCGCAGCCGTCCTTGGGTGTAGCATCCCAACTGTCTAACAATTGTAATGCTACTTGGTCTAGTAAGATAATGGCTACTTCCTATATATAATTGTTGCATCATAATTATATCATGCTCATGTCATCATGCCACCTTGCATTTGAGCATCATATAAAACCCTTCTTCTTTTGGTTCTTCTCTCATATGCATTATTAATTGTATTTGCCTCTTGATATTGTATTTGGTTATTGATATATTGTTTAAATACCCAAGTTGAGTTGGGGGCATATCTTTTATGACAGGAGGAGAAAGTTCACATCATTCTTGAAAACCTGAAGATTGCTCAAAGTCGCCAAAAGAGAAATTATGACAGGAAGCACACGGACATGGAGTATGTTCCTGGTGATCTCGTTTACCTTCGTGTCACTCCCATGAGAGGCACGCATCGCTTTGGTATCAAAGGAAAGCTGGCTCCTAGATACATCGGTCCGTTCAAAATTCGTGGAAGAAGAGGAGAAGTTGCTTATGCTCTTGAGCTCCCTGAACAACTCAAAGTCCATGATGTTTTCCACATCTCTCAACTCAAGAAGTGCTTCAAGGATCCCGACAGGACCATGGACCATGAACTCATCAATCTCCAAAAAGATCTTTCTTATCAAGAACACCCCACAAAAATCATCGAGGTCGCAGAAAGAAGGACTCGCAACAAGTCCATCAAGTTCTGCAAGGTGCAGTGGTCGCACCATTCCGTTGATGAAGCCACTTGGGAACGTGAAGACGAGCTCCGTGCCAAGTACCCTACCCTCTTTGAGTCTTCTTCTTCCTAGAATCTCGGGGCGAGATTCCTGTTTAGTGGAGGAGAGTTGTAGCATCCCAATTGTCTAACAATTGTAATGCTACTTGGTCTAGTAAGATAATGGCTACTTCCTATATATAATTGTTGCATCATAATTATATCATGCTCATGTCATCATGCCACCTTGCATTTGAGCATCATATAAAACCCTTCTTCTTTTGGTTCTTCTCTCATATGCATTATTAATTGTATTTGCCTCTTGATATTGTATTTGGTTATTGATATATTGTTTAAATGCCCAAGTTGAGTTCGGGGCATATCTTTTATTCAACTCCATCACCTTTCTTTCACCACCTTATAATTCCACCATCCTATTAATCTATGAGCTTGTATTTCTTTTCTCTTGATTTTATTCTAGCTCATGTGAATGGGGTGGATCTAATTCTATTAATTCTTTTGATTGGCCTTATTCCACTTCTTGGAAATGCATAAGTATAATGCCATATTATTATTGTTTTCACAAAATCAATCATGGCATTTATTATTTTTGCATGGGCCATGCAACCACCATCACCACCTTTCAACCACTTGTTTTTCCTTTGTTTTAGTGGTTCTTCTTTGTGGGATCATCTACATCATCTATCCATCATTCTCCTTATTCTCATCCACATCTTTTTCTTTTATTTATCTCCATGCATGATTCAAAAGAGGGCTTCTTCCCATACATCTTTTCCTTTTCTTTTTCTTGGTTAATCTTCCACCTCATCTCATGTTAGTTCCAAAGCACTCACTAGCTCCTCTTGGGTTGACCCTTTAAACAAGAATAAAAACCTACACAACTAATTAAATCCCTAGCCCTAGTTCTTCCTCTATTTCTCTCTAAACCTAGCCTAATATAAACCTCATCTCACCTCTCTCTTTTTCACTCCCTCTCTCTAACATGCTGGCCACCTGGCCCTCTCTCTCTCCCTGGCCCACACCCCAGCTACTCATCTAGCCACCCCAAACCCTAGCCTAAGTCGAGCAAGCCCTAGCCATAGCTAACCCGACCCCCTCTTCTCTCTCTTTCCTTACCTGCCGTGCCAGCCCACCTTCCCTCCTCTCTTCCTCGGCCCCACCTGCAGCCCCTCTCCTCTGCCGCTGCCCTGGCTGCCCAGGTCGAGCCCCAGCTCGACCACGTGATCAGGGAGAAAGAGGAAAGGGCCGAAGCCACTTTCCCCCGAGCCGCTCCCACACGGCAACCCTTCTCCCTCACTCTCACTTTTTCCTCCTCCCACACGTCTCCTGGCTCGCCCAGATCTGCCCCGAGCCTGCCCTCTCCTTCCCCTTCTTCTTCACCGTCGCCAGCACCTGCCGCCGTTCGCCGCCAGTACCTCGTCGCCCCCTCGTTCCAGCCGGCCAGCACGACGTGGAGGTGTACGAGGAGGCCAAGGACATTCCCCTGCTTCGCCCTGGACGCGTCATCGTGGAGGAGGAGCGCCAGCACCGACGCAGTGCAGTGACGCCGACGTGAAACCCTAATTCTCCGGTCGCCAGCCTCGTCAGCGCTCCGTCGCCCCCCTGCACGATCCGACCGCACCGTCCTCTCCGCGGTACGACCCTCTTCCTCCCTGACACCATCCGCCTCGCTGTCGCCATCTAGCGTCGCTGTTCCTTTCGCCGAGCGCCCTCGGTGCACGGCAGACGTTGCCGTCTGTTCCGCGCCGCGCCTCGCAGAGGCATATCTAGCCGCCCGCCGCTTCTCTGTCACCATCCCGTAACCAGCCGCACTAGCTACCACCCGCAGCGCGCGCGCCCGCGACGCGAGTTCGAACCCCGCGCGCCGCGCCCCGCGTCGGTCGAGCACCGATCTGTCCGCAGTTCAGAGAAGGAGATCTACAGTGGGACTATTGCCAATTTACACTAAGCCCCCTTTTTAGTTTCCCTAAACCCGCGATCCCTCTGGGTCCACTGGTCAGCCTCCCAGTGTTTTTGGCAGATACCCCCCCCCCAGGTTCCATCGCCTCAACCCGCACTCCCCGGATCCGCGAGTTGTCACCCACTGGCTGGCTGCGCGCGCCGTGGACCCGCGAGGCCGCCGGCCCCACCTGTTAGCCTCATGGTCTAGGTAAGCCCTCGGTAGAAAAGAATTTCCCCCGCGCGTGAGCCCCAGTCAGCGGCTGGCCCACCCGTCAGTGACTGTGGCTGGGTCAAGCTGGGTGACAAAAGTTTTTCCTGTTGCCTGTTTATTTTAAACCAAATTCAAAATTATTTAAATTTAAATTCAAATCAGATTTAAATAACTTTTCAAATATAAATCCAAATAATATAAATAATATATGTTTTTGAATCAGAAAAATGTGAGGAATTCAAATATGCCATTTAAAATATGTTTTGAGCACTCTAAAATTTCGAGATGATTAAAATTACAATAAAATACCCTTTTCTTGATAAATTAATAACTTTAATTCTACAACTCCAAATTTGACAAATAATATGTCTAAATCGATCAGCGCGACGGGCCCGTTCTATCTATGCAGTCCTTGTTCTGAATTGAAGCATACATCATGTCGTTCTTACAAATCTGAACTGTTTATGGCAATAAAAATTGTACTAAATAAATAATAAAATGCTTTAATTCTTGCACCACACCTCACCCTTGCCATGCTACTTTAATGCCATGTAAATTGTGCATCATTCATCATGGCATGCTTGTTTGCTTGTCGCATTTTAATTCATATGCTTGTGCACTTTATTTTTGTTAGCCCTTGTTTGTTTGGTTCTTTTTCGAATAGACGCCCAGCAGGAGAATTACCAGGAATCACAGGAGTACTACCCAGATCCATCTCTCGCTTCAACTGAGCTGCCAGGCAAGCACTACCACATGCTTGCATACATACAGTACCTGTTGCCTCTATCTTATTCTTGCATCATTGAGTCACGAATGCATTAAATTGAATCCCAAGTACTGCATAGCCTTTACTTTTAAACCCCACCGAAGCTTGTTCCTCTATCCCATGAGCCATTACTATAGGAGTTGTTTGAGCCATGTGAGTCGTAGAAAAGCATGAGTAGGGTATGTGAGTGTCTGATGAATAACGAGGTACCTAAACAACTTAACCTGAGTAGTAATGGGATAACTAATGAAAGAGACATCGGTGAGCAATATCTGCTATTTGGTTTTTCATGCTCACTTGTGTCCCGTAGGACCCCGAGTACTTGATTCCTGTTCCTTGACTATTCGCACTATCCACATCCGGGAGGCCTTATGGACCCCCCCTGAGCCAGAGCTTGATTCCTTCTTATTTCTTGGGGCCACAATTAGTTTGGGGCTTTATTATTATCCTGTACTTATGCCATGTTACTGCTTTATTTAAGATTGTGCGAGGAGCACCTGTACTGTTTTGGATCGCGCCACGTTTTCGCGGTATCGATAAGCCCAGTCATATTTTCGGGTTCCCAGTCGTTTACAGCCGTCGTCACAAACCCTGGGTCCGTCTCGGAGCCGGCCAACTTCATTGCGGGTAGCTTATTGGGGTGGCCCCCTGAAATATTTCTGAATCCTGTGATTGCTTTGTCGTGAATGCCTCGTTGGGTTTTGAGTTGGTTTTTCTGAGGTTGATCGAGTGTGTGTTGCTATTCGTGCACCCCTGCAAGGTAAATCTTTCTGAAAGCCGTGTCCGCGGTTATGGACGACTTGGAGCACTGTTTCTTGATCATAGACAAGTATAACTAAAGTACCGCTTTTAATTTGACTAAGTACTTGACTAGTAAATAGTGCAATGCTCATGGAATGGTTAATAAAACTGCCAACGAATGATGGGGGTTGTTCGTCCGCTTCCTTGTTGGTAAGCGAGGAGGAGGATGGATCTGTTAATTATACTAGTATAACTGTTGTTCTTAATTCACGGACATCCGTCTATCATTGGTTAGGCGGATGGTTAGCGAGTATCTGTAGAATTGTTAGGTATTATCTTTTGCTGCAATTGCGTCACCCCAGGTTGTGTCCCCTTTAGCGGCATAAAGACTTGCTGAGTACCCCTAGGGTCCCACACGATAAATTGTTTGATTCAGATGAACAGGTGTACCCGCAAGATGGATACTGGGTGGAAGAGACAGATGATGTTGGCAATGATCATTCGGTGTAAAGATTCTGGGAACGGGGATCCGTGAGATCTATGGGCGCGATGTGTTTAGTTATGGGGCATCTTATGCCGATTTGCTTCTTATCCGTACTCGGATCTTGTTTTCCGCATCCGCCTGATACTCTGATGTTTGTTGTATGAGGAGCTATTCTAAATTATTATCTCTATCTAGGACATTTGAATCTTGCCGTATGGCGTTGCAATATTTCTATTTCTTTTAGATGAAATGGCTCTGAGGACTGTTGTATGTGGCTTGCATACATACTCATTTGTGTATGTAGTTGATCCCTTCGCCTGCCGATTACACCGCTCGTCCTTGTCCCGATGTCTGAAAGTGGTTAGGATGACCGAAAGGTTTACCGTGAGTGGCCCTGGGCCCCATCATACTATTTTAACCACTTTCGTTCATCCAGGCTTGTAACTAAGAGCGTAATTCACCGAGGTAGTTACATTGGGGCCCTCCTCCGCTGCCTCCACCATTACAGTTCACGTCGAGCTCACGTGCGGCCTCAGGCAAAGAGCAACGACGTTAGGTGTGATCTCGGGTAGGAACGGGCGGCCTTGGGCGAGAGTGGCGGCGCGGCCTCGGGCAGGGAGCGGTGGCGCAGCCTCGACGGGCGATGGCGCTAGCGAGTGGCACGGTCAGGTCGGTGAGGATACGTACGAGGAAGAAGATGACCAGAAGAACGAAAGAAATATTCTGTTTTACGGTTGAGTTTACAGGAACTGTTACACGCGAGCACTCTTCAACGCATACAACGAGAATACCGCGCCCCTTACTCACGTTTTAAGAGCATCTCTAGCAGTGCCCATAAACAACTAGAAACCGTAAAATAACTGCCAGTTTTCAGTTTTCGCTAAAAAAATGGCACAGATCAAAGCCCGTAAACATCCTCAAACCGTAAAAAGTTTTAAGGGCCTCCAGAAAACTCTCGCCCCGAACCGGTGACTCCCAGGCTACGAATCCAAACCGAGCGCAGCCTGTATCCCCGTAGAGGCAGTTCACCGGAACGACACCGGAGCCACCGGCGAATCCGGGCAAATTCTACCACCATGCACTGATTTCGCTCAAATTTTTTCCCAATCTCTAACGAATAGCCTCCTTAGGACTGATTTCGGACAGATTTAGAACCGATTAGGATGCTTTGCAGTCGATGGGCTCTCGCTAGCGGCGCTTGCGTGAGCGCAGGAGGCGACCGAGCGGGCCAGCGCTGCCCGAGGGCGTCCGAGCGCTGCACTAGTGCTGCACGAGGTCGGGCGGAGGTCGAGGCGGGACGAGGTCGAGGCGGGACGGCGGCGGGCCAGGAGAGGCGAGATGGCAGCGGCCGAGCGCTGCATGTGGTCCAGGGAGACGGCAGCGGGCCAGGAGGGGCGGGGCGGAGGTCCAGGCGAGATGGCGGCGGGCCAGGAGGGGCGGGGCGGAGGTCGGGGGGACGGCGGCGGGCCAGGAGGGGCCGGGCGATGGTCCAGGCGGGGGACGTGTCAGGCTGCCGACACGTCGTCGGGAGGAAGAAGATGAACGAGGCATGGAGAAAAAAGCGATGGAACGAATATTCATTTTTACGGTTTCTCTGCATCGGTATAAATAGGAACGCAAAACACGTTTTAAGTGACTTGTAGTCGTGAATTTATGGTTCATGTTTTAAGGACTCTAGGGCCGGCGTTTTAAGGGGACTGTCAGTCTTGCTCTTAGCAAGTCATAAAAAACTTATTAGAGATAAAAAATCAATTTATAATGGTTTTCCTTTTTATAGTTTTCAGAATAATTTTCTTCTTTTCCTTGATGCAGAACACAAATACAATTGTTCCACGTCAGTTGTTGATCACCGTGTCAGGCTGTCACTACCGGTGGCTCCCCGGCAGTCACCACCACTACTCCAGAGTCCAGCGTCCAAGCTCGTCTCCGCCGCTCTCCCTCTACCTAGCATCGCCACGATCAAGATTCTCGATGCGGATGCCTCCCATGGCCGGATTGACCAAGATTCTCCTCTTTCCCCTCCTCCTCCTTTTCTCCGCCGCCGCGGCCTCTTCGCCGTCGTCGGACGCGGAGGCGGTCTCCCGGTTCCAGGAGTACCTCCGCATCGACACCGCGCAGCCGGCGCCGGACTACGCCGCGGCGGTGGCCTTCCTCCGGGACCAGGCGGCGGCCGCTGGGCTCGAGGCGCGGACTCTGGAGCCCGTCGCCGGTAAGCCCCTGCTGCTGCTCCGGTGGCCCGGGCGGCGGCCGTCGCTCCCTGCCATACTTCTCAACTCCCACACCGACGTCGTCCCGTCGGAGCCGAAGAAGTGGAAGCACGGGCCTTTCTCGGCCGCTCTCGACGAGTCATCCGGCCGCATCTACGCGCGTGGCTCCCAGGTAAGATTGATTATAGTCGCGAATTTTACCTTTTCTCGTGTGAGATGTTAACGAGGCTAGCATACAATCGTTATAGCTGTACTGCTGTAGGCTGTAGCCTCTTTAATCAACGAGTATGCTTGAGTAATCTATGCATCTTTGATATTTTTGGGCATGATTCCTGATCTGTCATTTGATGAATACGTGAAATTGCTGAAAGCTACTCCGTGCAAGGCAGTGTGATAAGCCCTTTACTTTTACATGGTTATCTTATCTGATAGATGTTTGCCGTTGTTCATGATTGTAGGACATGAAGTGTGTGGGGATGCAGTATCTTGAAGCCATCCGTCGTCTCCGTAATGCGGGCTTTGTCCCAGACCGGAACATCTATATAACATTTGTCCCCGATGAGGAGATTGGTGGACACGAGGGCGTTGAGCCATTTGTTGCATCAAAGGAATTCAAAGAGCTGAATGTGGGTTTGGTTCTCGATGAGGGGCTTGCATCCCCTGGGGAGGAGTACAGGGTCTTCTATGCAGAGCGTAGCCCTTGGTGGCTTTCTATTAAAGCAAAGGGTGCACCAGGGCATGGTGCAAAGTTGTATGATGGTAGCGCAATGGAGAATTTAATGAAGAGCGTGGAGGCTATTCGGAGGTTCAGGACAGCTCAGTTTGATTTGGTTAAGTCCGGAGAGAAAGCTGAAGGGGATGTTGTATCGGTGAATTTTGTGTACTTGAAGGCTGGGACACCAACACCCACGGTTAGTTGATTCAAGTTCACGTTAACAATATACTAAGTCTAGTTTAGGAATTGCTGTTGGATCCTTCACAATATCCATTAAAAGTTTTAGCAGCTTGAATACGTGATTGTTTGCTCGTTTGGTAATGTGATATTACTTTTCTTGATTAGCTTACTTTTTTTAAATGTTATTTCTAGATGACACAGTGCATAGGTTTCATATTTGTTTTTTTTTTCAAATTGAACAATCAGTTGTTTTACTAGGATTTCTTTATTCTGTACTCAACATCGGTTCAGTAATTTCTTTTTAACTTTTCACGCCTTAGACTCTCTGTCTCTCTGAGATGTTTGGTTTCTTACCTTCTGCCATAGGCAATGAAGGGATGATCCATCTGCCAAAAAACAGGACCATATTCTTTCATCAGCATCATAATTCAACTACTAAGGCTCGTTTTCTTAGTTTCTGCTGGTCAGTAACGTCAAGTCTCAAGTTTTTTTAGAAATACTATAGTTAATCACACATGTTCTGTCCATTCTTGGTGTCATGGGATTGTTAGTCTGTTCTCGAAGTTCATTTACTAAGAAATGTGCCACTGGTTCGCAGTGTAATATCTAGACTGATGCTTTTATGTATTGTAACTTATTGAATTCGTTGCAGTCTGTTGCTATCTTACTCATGTAGTTTTGTTGAAAGGAGAACATTTCACCATCAAGCTCACCCTCTCACGTTTTCAATTAATAAGTTTATCTTGCACTTATTCAGGGTTTTGTGATGAATCTACAACCATCTGAAGCAGAGGTAGGCATTGACATCAGAATCCCTCCTAGTGTTCATACTGAAGCACTAGAGAGGCGTCTTGCCGAAGAATGGGCACCTGCTTCCCGCAACTTGACTTTTGAGGTATGTTGTTCTTGATAGGGAAATTACTATGCAATGTAAAGATATTATTGCTCTTGTTGTAGAGATCTAGCATTTGTCTGTGATGTATGTTGAATTGTGTTCTTTGTCATGGCAGTATACCATGTCAAGTGAAGGTTAATTTGCCATACTTCTTCCGGACTGTAAATATTTTGATTTGTCTTTTTGTTAAATTAGGAAAAATAAGAAATAACTAGCACAAAATTAAGGCAGAAAGTTTTTTAGAATAGGTAAAGAAGGTTGTAATTCTTCATTCAGTCGAAGGCTTAGGTAATGATTGTGGTTTGCTGTGTTAGTTTGAACTAGCTACTAGTTTTTATTTTGGACTTTGGGTTGAGGATGTTTTTTCTGAGTGTCTAGCACGTTAAAAGACTGTAAGATATGACTATTTCATCTGGTGCACTAAACCCTGAACTTTTATTGTTGAAAATTAATTCTAGATCAGTTTGTGCCTACTACAAATTCTGTACAAGATAATCCATTGCTCAAAATTTGTCAAAGGCGGATAAAAAGCTAGTTTAGCATATTGATGAGCACGATAATGGAGCAGTCCAGCTGAGAGCTTCCTTTTATTTAATATTATGCAAACTTTCAAGTACTCCCTCCGACCCATATTAGTTGACTTGGATTTATCTAGATTCGGATGTATCTAGTACTAAAACATGTCTAGATACATCCGAATCTAGACAAATTCGAGTCAACTAATATGAGTCGGAGGGAGTAATGTTAAAGGTGCATACTTATGGGCCTTTGTTGCTTGAAGCTCAGAGAAGTTTGTAGTCATGTTTTTTCTGGATTTCTGTTTGACAGTTTAAACAGAAGGGCTCTGTCCTTGACAACTTCGGGAAGCCAGCCATGACAACTGCTGACAGCTCAAACCCATGGTGGCCTGTGTTTGAAGAAGCTGTGAAGAGAGCTGGTGGCAAACTTAGTAAGCCAGAGATATTTCCGGCGTCTACCGATGCTCGTTATTTCCGCGAACTTGGCATTCCAGCGTTCGGGTTTTCTCCTATGGCTAACACACCAATACTGCTCCATGACCATAACGAGGTTTGTGTCACCAAACTCCGTTTCATACATCAAGTTACTGAAATTTTTTATCGTCTTTGTCATTTAGGATCACATAGCTTTGGAACTAGAAACATCAACGTGCACATACAGTACCTGAAAACTGAAGTAGCAACATATTGGCCGTGCGAATTTTCGTTTATACACAAGAAAATACTCCCTCCGTCCCAAAATAAGTGACTTGAGTTTGTCTAGATTCACATGTACCTATGTACTAAAACGTGTCTAGATACATCCGAATCTAGACAAACCCACATCACTTATTTTGGGACGAAGGGAGTACAAATGTTCTTTATAAATATGATTTGTGTATGTCTTGCAGTTCCTGAGCAAAGATGAGTACCTCAAAGGAATCGGGATATACGAGTCCATTATCAAGGCACTATCCACACACGAAGTTGACACCATCGACAGCGAATCTAGAGCAGAGCTATGAGGAAAGATGATTACCTCGCGACACCGGAATTCTCCTCCGCATGGCTGTAGCGCAGAAGCAGGTTTCAGAAAAACACACGACTCTGTTTCTGCTCCAGCGGCTGATACGCTCCTTGTACATCTCTAATGATGCGATCTAAAATAATTGATGATAATGCATCAGTAATTATTCAACATATTGTACCTTAAATAAGTGATGGTATTTCATCCGTCGTTCCCCAGTGTAGTTCATGTATTTCGTGAAAAATATCTGTCAAAATCTGGTAGTCGTTTCCAATCAACACGCGCACCTCCAACTTCTCAATTATTTTCTCCTTGCCGCTGTATTACCTCCATTTCGAAATACAAAATGTTTTGGTTGGCTAAAATTTAGCTGCGGAGGTGGTATTTCCTAACAAAAATACAGGAGCGTCCATGTCCATAATCTGCTCTTTCGCTTGTGGTTTGGAGGCGCCACCCTTGCAGTCAGTGGTAGCAGCAGGACGGGATCTACGTTAGCGACAAGGGCGATGGAAGCACAGAGTTCTGGCTGGATCGACGCGGTGGCTGAGGAAAAATATTGATTAAGTCGAGGATGACGAAAAACCTTGGGAGCATGAGAATGCACAACAGAAGGTAGGTTTTTCATTTGAGAGGCGTCTTTCCCTTGCCTATTAGGTTGCAGCGCTGAGATGTTGACCTCTGTGGGCTGTGGCTAACATTTTACTGACACCTCACATACCCATGGCTACACTTAGCATTGCTCTCGCCCTCATCACGCAGCTCAACTCGTGTTTGCTCTCTTGGTTCTATTCGTTTGGCTCTATGGATGCATCACTTACTAACAACAGTTATATGTAGTCGCTACATCTTTAGTAGTTAATGCAATTAAACAAAAGATGGTAGGGTGGTTTGTCACATCGTAGAACTAATGTTGGCAAATGAGTTGGTGAGCCATGTGTCAACTTTAGCTACACGCACTAAATTATAAATTAGTCAAGTACTTCTCTGATTTGTATTACTTTGTATACTAGATAATACCCTGCACGTTGCTGCGGAAATTGTTTGTCATGTAATTGAATGATGTTTTGTTGTATGTAAGAGGAATGTAAGGTTTGAATTAATAATATGTTAACTGGACGTTATTTGATAAAATTCCCAAACACATGTGGGTGTCACCATGAACGATAAGTTAAGATTTGTATTCCTAGTAGGCTGTCGTACACTTCCTAAATGCAAAAGAACTAATATAATCTATTGATTTTCAGATATAACACTTTCGGTTCCATAATTTGTAGAACTTAACATACATTGTGCAACCTGTAAGCATCAATCGGCTCACACGCAATCCAATCTGGGGAAAGAAGTATGAACCATTACTGAGAGTAGGTTTCTGCCAAACGCACACAATTTTCCCGACATCAGTTTTTCAGATTATCATTGAGCAGAGCTCTCCGGTTCAGTTTCACAGAAATATATCCACTTGACCTCCGTCGGCAGGTTCTTTTTTAGTCAAAGTAATTTCATAAATCGTTTAATAGGCATTCAACTAACCTGACATTAAATATCAGCTCTTACATGATAACCTATCGTGAAGTACTGCACGCTTGTTTAACGTGTTGGGAAGAACACATTTCAAACTTTTATAACAAAATAACTCATGTAAAGGACATAGTGCAAAATTGAGGGAAAAGGAACAACATCTCACTGTATATAGTGCAGAATTAAAGCATAAATGCTTAACTGAAAAGGTAATACAATTATGGCTACTTCCGAGAAGAGGCATTACTTCTGAAGATAAAGTATCCTGGTTTTCAGTTTTACAGTCAATTGGTGAGCTTCATGACATTATGTATCAGTAGTATTCCTGAAAAGGAAAACATGAAAATATAGATATCTATTAGCGATCAATAAAAAATTGGTGTGGGACAAAAAAAATTAAGATCACACTATGTAATGAAATATAGATCTGCTACCTCAGAGCAAGTGAAAGATCAGAAGCATGCTTACATAATTGATGGCATACTTCAGAGAAAAGAAATAGTCTCTTGCTGAATGCAAGAGAATAGTGCGCTCCGGGGCAAGAAAAGTAAACCCAAAAAGAATTTAAGTAATAACCAAGTGCACCTATAACTATTACATGCACCATATTGAAGTGCAAGATTACCTCAAGACTTAAAGTATAATTTCCCAACTGAAACAGAAGTTTAGCATACACACGTAGACCATGGGAATGACTTTATATTATTCATATAAAGAACACAGTCCATGAATCTTGAACCTGTTACAAAGTTTTTCCCTTAATCAAAATCAGAATGAAGATTGTATATAGAAAATCAAACTTACGAAGAGGAAATAATAGATATATATCCATGTTAACTAAAAAAATAAAACCTAGAAAGAGGAAACAATAGAAATATCCATGTTAACTTACACCTGCAGGTTCCTTGTAAAAAATATTCACCTGAAGGTTCCCCGTAAAAATCTCAATTGAAGCTTCCCTGGAAAAACTGAACGAAATTAACAGTTTGAAAACTTGAATCATGCACATCAGCTCAAGCTCTCACGTGCCCAAAATAGCTGGGTTGTCTGCTGTTGTGAGGCGAGACCTGCAGCAGTAGTTTTCGTCTCCTACTTCATTCAGGCTAATGAATGTACAATGACAAAAAATCATGTATGCATGATCCTTCAAACCTTGCATACACATATAAGAAGAAGGGAAATGGCGAAGAATCTCTCTAATAAAGTGGATAATAAGTAGAAATGCACCGGTTCTCGCGACATCTGGGAACACCATCTGCATATCGGCTGTGTTCCTGTAGGGATGGCAGATCATCAGAAAGAAAAGAGAAGAGAATATAACAGAGATTTCACTGTTCCTTCAGCATAGTTTGGAAATGATAGAAATATCAAATAAGAAAATGGCAGTATGTAGATGATCTATGCCCTAGATGTGAACAGTCCGAATAGGAATCTAAAAATTATCTAGGGGAGCGCAACAGTCTGCCCCAATGGGGACAGATCCTCACCTTATTGTTTTTTGTGGAGGCGTGGACTGAAAATGGTTTATAGGAAGAAGAGGAGGTGGAGAGGCAGGTGGTGCAGGTGTTACAGGCGATCGACGGATCTCAGGGAGCGCGTGGGAAGAGGAAAAGGTAGGTGCTACGGAAGGGGGAAAAGGAGAAAAATATTCAGTTTTGTTGTTTGAAAAGTGACATGGCAATTGTAGTGGGGTCTGCTAAGGTGGATAGGCTGCATATCAAGAGAATTGGTTAGTGGGGATGATCTTCTTAGTTATATAGGACATATGATATATGATTAGGTGGATAGGCTGCATTTCAAGAGAATTGGTTAGTGGGGACGATCTTCTTAGTTATGTAGGATATAGGATTAGGTTTAGTCAAAGTCAATTTTTCCTGAGTTTGACCACTTATATAGAATAATGTTTCAACAATTACAATATTAAGGATGTATTCCGACTTGGATTCTAGGAGGACTATAATGAGGAGGACGACAAATCACGATCTACTAAAAAGAGAAATGGTGGTTTGAGTCCACGTTGAAAATCAGAAAGACCATAAAGAATGCTCAATAATATTATAAATATAGCAAAATATACTTCCATATAATGTACATTTGGTATTGCAGATGTTCATATTTTATCTTATATAGTTGGTCAAAGATCGTGAAGTTTGACTTTGACCAAACCTAACGTGTAAAGTAGTATGGAAACGGATGGAGAAGTGCAATAATCCAATTGGATAAAGCGAAGCTATCGTTTCTACTCTTTTTTCTTTCATGGTAATTGCAACATTAACAATTAAACTGAACATAGAGCAAGTAGAAATCACATGTACACTCGGGCAATAAACATGTCTGATCCAATGTGATCTAGATGTCCACACAAAGCCTGTCAGTCTCAAGTTAACTCACGAGATTTTCATATAAACCACATTCTTTGCTTCCGATATTATGTACTCATCTTCTATAACCTGGAATTCCACAAGCAAATCCTCTACTACATGGGAAACAGTCCACCACATACCAGTTATATGTGACAGCGATCCATCAAAACTATAGATAAAATCCACATAACTAGGTGCTAGTTGGGTATTTAATCATGAGGAAAAAATCAGTTGAGTCGAGTCGATATGTTTTTTGGGCGATCTAAGTCCTTTTATTCATTCAGGCTCTCTTTGCATGGCATTCCATTGTCTTACAATAACGAAACACGCCAACTGGTTCAAAACAACTGTTGTGGTCTATGATAATTAAACTACTTGATATTAATGTACCTCGGAAAGTAGGACCATGTTTCTCACTCACTCACTTATTTGTCATTTTACTTATTATTGGATGTGCCAACAAAATTAATAAGACATCGGGTAGAAGGCTGAGTATGAAATGATGGGTTTAGTAAGATATATAATCATTGTATCCATTGGAATAAATAAGAAATCGCTGAAGATAATTTAGGGACATAAGATAGTTTACGAGATTTTATACATAGGGCATTATTTTGCTCCTAATTATATACACACCTACACAGCTGCACCTCACGATCCCACAGGACATTCCTCTACTATTGTACCACACTGGGTCGGCCACCACCCGCCAATTGTGAACGAGGGTGACCACTCTAAACCACATAGAAAATCCATATAGCTAAAGCTCGGTTCTAATTGGTTTTTTACTCATGAGGAAAATTCATAAAGTTGAGTCAATGCATGGTAGAGGTGAGACATTTATCACATATGCCCAACACTTCCCTGACGCCTGTTAGCACAGCCCTTGCCGTTGACTACTTTTTCAACGACACCGACGGCAAAGATCTGACAAGACGACACTTACGGAGTACTTCTTGCGCGGTGTGCACGTTCAGCTATTCAAGCTGAGATGCTAGCTGCAGGGCCGGCCCATAGGCCGTGCAAAAGGTGCGCCCGCACTGGGCCCCCGCGAGCCAAGGGCCCCGGACCAGGTATTAGTTCTACTACTTCTAGTTGAAATTTCTGATTTTTAGTCTAAAAAAAAGTAAAAGGCCCATGTTCAGCCCAGCCAGGTCAGCACGCACGGAGCATAGCAATCAATCCATTGCTCAGGTAAAAAAACCAGTCGTTACAATATGACGCTCTAAGCTCTCTTCTCCTCTAACCTCTCTCCCGCTCCATCAAATGAGATGATACATCTGCTCCTTCCCAAATGGCATGGCCATCATCGTGCCTTTCTAAAATTAATGAATGCGAAAGGCGCATCTCGACCGTTCCCCGAATTTCCCCCCTTCAATTTTCAACGATTCTATTGTTTGCCGATCAAATAGCCGTTTGAGACAGCGATTCTATTGTTTGCCGATTAAATAGCTGTTTGAGACTAGATTCTAGACAGGTAAATTTGTGTCCACCCTTACCGCTGCTCCACAGACCTCAATCCTGTTAAATAGCTCCCATCAAGCAGTCAAGAATCAAGGTCTCCATAGGCAAAACGAAAATCTATGGGGTGTGATTTTGATTGGATCCGAGAGATTGAGAATGCTCACTGCTGAAGAGAAAAGGAAAGAATTCTTTATTTCACGAAGGTGTGGTCTTCTTATTATGCTACGGATCAAGTTTACATCTGAATCTAGCTAGGTGCTTCCGTTTCCTATTTTTTTTATGCAACCTGTATTTTGGTGATATGTCTATTAGAAAGAAGTTATCTGGTTTCTTCCTTCCATGATTACTCCACTTGATCGAGATAAGTATTATTATTTTAGAGTTAAAAGATTAGTTTGTGCTGTCATTTGAGAGTCAAAAAATCATGGATCTATGCTATGTACCGAAGATTACTTTGTTATAATGAAAAATGAAGTTTTTTAGCTTGAAATATATTATTTTAATAGTTTTGTATGTGAATAAAGGCCTTTGCTGTCATTTTGCACCTGGGCCCGTATAAGTATGGGCCGGCCCTGGCTAGCTGATCGATTCCAGCTGATAGCTAGTACTACTTTCACGCGCACGCATAAACAAGTTTGCCACAGGCGCATATCGCACCTGGTGTTCCTTGTATTGATCAACTCACGATTACACGTTACGGTGCCAATTACAAAGCATAGATCACACACACACACATATATATATGTGTGTGTGTGTGTGAGTGTGCTAGGACAGCCATACCGACTCAACTAGCTATATCGACCCGGTGTCAAACTCCTGCTCCTACTCAGATACATGCATGCATACCATACAGACACAACACACGTGTATTCTTTGGAACTTGTTCGTATACCACCCGTATACGAGAGAGCACGAAGCCGTGATGGTGCCGGAGTGCTTATTTCCAACAATCACCCCCTAAACACGACGTGCCCTTTATTTCGACCTGGGTTCCAAATACGCCAGCTGCTTCTCGCAAGCGTCATCCACGGCATTGTTTTCGCCGCTCCAGGCATCATCCTCCATGTCACCGCCTTTACCTTCGCCGGCTTCTCCATGACTTGATGTCGACCCTCCTCGTCTGCGTCCTTCTTTTCTGCGCCCTCCTTGTCGATGTCGTCCATGATCGTGCCTTCGGTCGTCATCGGTTCCTTGATGAACAACCAGTGATTTTTGTAGTTTATCATCACCGAATTATTTACCATCCGAAGTATCTCTTTTGGGTAGTAGTCCAACATGCCTCGCATGCGTGCTCGCGTCGGTCGTAGTTATCTCTTCTCTAGTGTAGTCGGAGGCATCTCGACATACTCTTCTGCGCCCGACATAATGCTTGTCTCTTCACTTGCGGATCTTCCATTTACTCGCTGAGGTACCACATTGCTCTCTCGCGACTCGCTTGTGACATCACATCGAAGTACTTTCTCGCCGCGATTCACAGGCACATGAACGTGCACACGACAACTGCTAGCAAAGCTGTCTAACTCCTTTCCCGATGAATGCGATTCTAGCCGATGCTTTTGGCCATGACACATCCACGTGCGAGCTAGCTCTAGACACAATCGATTAGCCAAGGACACATAACATGTCTGCTCTTTCTTTGTATCTGTTGCTACGATGTCTTCTTCCGGCACGTCTTGTATAGCCAATCATGATCATTGGAGAACGATGATCCACCAAATTGCTTTTATGACCGGACACTGTCTTAACATGCGCCACGCACCCAAAAGTACGAAGATGATTAACCGAGAGCTTTCGTCCATACCATGCTTCATATAGATTCATACCAAGCATACTCCTGGTCGGTACCCTGTTCAGCAAATAGACGGCCATGTTGACTGCCTCACCCCAGAACTTTCCTAGCAAGCCTTTGCTTTTCATCATGCTGCTCGCCAAGGCCACCACGATTTTATATTCACCCTCCCAAGCTGTTGATACGTCCAAAACGTATCTACTTTCCAAACACTTTTGCTATTGTTTCTCTTTAAACTTGCGTGATTTGGCTATAACTAACACAGACTGATGCTGTTTTCAGCAGAATTACCTTGGTGTCTAGTTTTTGTGCAGAAAATCAACTATCAGGAAAATTCCGGAAAATATGCTAAAAATCCTATTTCACCAGAGGACTCACGGAGCCAGAAGACGAGACGGAGTACGGCCACAAGGGGCCCAAACCACCTGGTCGCGTGGGCCAGGCCAGGCCGCGCATGGGGGTGGTGTGGCCACCTCGGTCACCCCCTCGGACTCCCTCTTCGCCTATAAGTTGTCTCTTGACCTAAAAACCAAGGGGGGTTCGACGTTTTTCCAGAAAGAGCTCTTCTTCGCCGCCACCACCAGATTTCGCGATTCGGAATTAGAAACTCCGTTCTGGCACCCTGCCGGGACGAGGAATTGGAGGAGATCATCGCCATCATCATCACCATCGCTTCTCCATTGTAACACCCTCGAATCAGCCCTATGCAAGTTTTAGCCCTTTTCCGCCAAACCCGCATAGAAACGATTCAAGGACGCCCACCAGGCACTTTCGTGCGCGTGGAAAACAAAGTAATACCATTACACGACAGTCCTCGATGGGACCCACAGAATAGATATATACAACAACGACTCCATGAGTCAAGAATACAGATATACTATACAAAGGTTCAAATCACCTTGAAAACGATAGAGCATGCGACTACGGACAAGATGCAAATGGGGCTAAGAGCCCTGAAGAATAACCAATGGCGTCCATAACCCTGCCTAGGCCAAGCCGGAAGGGTAACCCTGCTAACGACGTCGATCGCAAACCTGCTAAAACAAAAGGGGGTGCCGACAAAAGGCAAAGGAAAAAGAGGAGCGTCAGTACTGAGGCCAGTACACGGCGAGGCTAGAATTCGGCGGCTCTCGCCTACATAGGTATGGTGGACTGAAGCGGCAACGCAGCATGCACTAAACAACCTATAGAGACTCAGTAAAACTGGCGGCTATTAGAGAGGGATAAGAAAGACCTATCCGGACCCAACCAGAGACTAACACCAAACATACCCATCCTGGTATTCCCCCCTCGAGACCAAATGAGGAAGTCAGACCGAGGAACTCACACGGTTGGCAATTTTACTCATTCCATTATAGTTGAAGCACTTACTAGTCAGATATAGATATCATGAGTCATCCTGAAGCATAAGTAGTGGGCAGTTTTAATCACCACTCCGTTATAGTTGGAACATTTACTAGTCTGATATAATTGTCCCGAGGAATCTCAAAACCCAGCAATTGTTGGCACTTTTATCACATTTCATTGGAGTTGCAATACTTACTTGGCAGGTACAACATGCCACAAAACAACCCCAGATCCACCAGTTGTTGGCATTTTAACATCCATTCCGTGATAGTTGAATCTGATTACTAGTCATATATTAAGTCAAGTTTATAGCACTACTTTAGTTATGCTTGTCTATGATCGAGATAATGTGCTCCAAGTCGTCCATAATCGCGGACACGGCTTTCAGAAAGATTTACCCTGCAGGGGTGCACAAATAGCAACACACACACGATCAATCTCGGAAAAACCAACTCAAAACCCAACGAGGCTTTCACGACAAAGCAATCACAGGATTCATAAAATATTTCAGGGGGCCACCCCACTAAGCTACCCGCGACGAAGTTGGCCAGCTTCGAGACGGACCCAGGGTTTGTGACAACGGCTGTAAACGACTAGGAACCCGAAAGTGTGACTGGGCTTGTCGATACCGCGAAAACGTGGCACGATCCAAAACAGTACAGGTGCTCCACGCACAATCTTAAATAAAGCAGTAAAGCATGGCATAGGTACATGATAGTAATAAAAACCCCCAAACTAGTTTGTGGCCCCACGGAATAAGAAATGAATCAAGCTCTGGCTAAGGGGGATTCATAGAGTCTCCCGTATGTGGATAGTGCGAATAGTCAAGGAACATGTATCAAGTACTCGGGGCCTACGGGACACAAGTGGGCATGAAAAACCAAATAGCATGTATTGCCCATCGGTGCCTCTTTCATTAGTTGTCCCAGCAATTTAATAGTTGTATTTAAAGTCATGATCATCTCCATCATAAACATCTGCCAGCATTCCAACAACTGTGGTACTTGACAACACGAGATCGCACCTGAGCAAGCAACTACGACTCGCAAGGCCAGCTATCTACCAAACACAGGTAATAGGAGGTGTCCAAGGCAATATAGAGGCTGTACGGGATATAACTGGTGCACGAAAACTAAAGCATCGCGACACGGATAGCAATAGATCAACAGGAGGAAATAAAGACTATAAATGCAAAATAGGTAGAAAGAGGGAGAATGCTCGCCTGGGAAACACTGCCGACGGATCATATCCGGAGAACTTGTCGATACTCGCATCAACTCATCTGCCTAATCCGCGAAGAAGCAAACACTAGAAGAAACACCGGATGCAATATTTAATACTACGGCAGAAGATCCGGCATGATTATGATATGATGCAGAGGCGGTGCAATTAGGCAGTGTTAAGCGGAACCAGGGTCCCGACAATTAATTAATAGGTTCCAGTTATTTAGATACCTCGCAATTTAAATGTTGTCTTAACAAGGCAAATCATGGCATTGGTTCGCTACACAGATTTAAATGGAGTCCGGAATAAAACAAAGATATCCCGCATAAACACTCCATATTTAATTATGAGGTGAATCGACATAATGCCCCCAAACCACAGACAAGTATGCATGCATGAACAATTTAATATGCGACAGTTGATAATGTCATATTATAAAAATAGGGGCTTAGGGTCACACATCTGGGTTCGGAAGATCTTGGGTTCCGGGGGTTTCGGGGTCCGGCCTCAGGGTTGACGGGGAAAGGTTCGACGGGATCGGTCTCGGACAACGGAAGGAGAGCTTGGCGTTCCGGGAAGAAGGACTTGGTTTGGCGTTGGGGGCGCATCGGATTCGCCCTGGTCGGTGTCGATCTTGACGCCGCGAAGATCTTGTCGGGTCCGCATATCAGGTCGGTGTTGGCATCCAGGGTGAAGTACTTGGCGTTCCCGTGGCGATCTTGGCGTTCTTCAAGTTCAGGTCTTGGCGTCTAATAGGAAGTACTTGGTGGTTCCGAGAAGGAGGCCTTGTCACATCCGATGGATCGGTCCTCGGGTCGAAGAACTTGGCACGCCAGGGTTCGGTCTTCGGATCTTGGTCGGATCGCCGGTAGATCTTGGTGTCCAGGGCTTCTCCGGGTCCGGGGTCCGGGGTCTCGGCGCTCCGTGTCAAAGGCCTCGGGTTCCGTGACGGAGATCTTGGAGTTCCAGGACGAAGTTCTCGAAATTCGACGTCGGTGGTTGAAGATGGACTTGGGTTGGCATTATGGTTTTCGGATGCACACATCCACGATGTAGATAGCGTCGACAAGATCGAGACGAGGTCCAGGTACTGTGAACATGGGTTAGGACGCTAACTTGATACAACACACCAGCACCAACACATACACGCACGGACACAGACGTGTTGCCCCTGGCTTACTCGCACAAGTGGACAGGCGGAGGACGGCGGCTGGCGCGAGACAAGGGAGACGACGCTCGAGAGATGAAGAGAAGGCGCCGACGCGGCGGAGGGAGGCCTTGGCACCGAAGCGACAGAGCACCAGCGGCGGACGACGCTTTGTGCATGGAGGGAGGAGGCGGCGCCCGGGGTCGAGGTCGATGGCGGCCGGACGCGGCAGTGCTCGGGTGAACCAGGCGGAGCGGAGCACTGTGGCGCCCCGCAAAAACCACTACTAGAAAATCGCGTTGTTTTTGTGCATTGCATCATCATGACCGCATGCTCATGTCATCATGCCACCTTGCATTTGAGCATCGTCATGTCATCTTGCATTTTGTTTGCATAAAACTATTTTCGAAAAGTCTGTTTTTGTTTTCTAAACACCCCGTTATTATTTCAAATCAAAATCCGGGTCTCCGGATTATTTTGTTTCGTCTACCAACGGTGTTCAAAAGTCCCGTTTTAAATAATAAAATTTTGTTTTATTTTTAGGAGGCAGCCCGCCAGGCCCGAAAGCCCGGCCGGCCACCTCCAAACCCTAAGTCTAAACCATCCCTACCTAATCCTAATCTACCCAGCCCCCAGCCACCTCACTCCCACCAATTGCCGCCTGCCACCTCACCCCAGCCCCGTCTGACCCCACCCTGCAGCCTCTACCAACCACCGCCACCCAGCCGCCACCTGGCCATCTTTCCCGCCCAGCCGCGCGTTGCCCCTCCCGCCCGCACACTTCCCCCACGCCACCTGCCGGCCCCACTACTAGGCCCCACCCCGACAGCCTCAGAATCCGCGCCTCCTGGCCCACCACTTCCCCCACCCGCCGTGCACGCTCACCGCTCCCGCACGCAGCCCCAACCCCGTCGCATCTCGCCCCACCTACGCCTCCTTCCTCCCCCGGCTCGATCCCCCGTCGGCCGCCTGCGCCCCGCGGCCACCTCCTCGTCCGCCCCCACGACGCCAGCTCCACCCCGTCCTCACCTACCCCGCCGGCCGCGCCCTCCGCTACCCGCAGCTACCTCCCCTCTCCACTTTCCCCGCCGCCTCCACCTTCCTCTCTGGCGCCGCCAGGCCTCCCCGCACCCCCGGTCGCCTATCCCCACCGCCGAGCTCGCCCGACTGCCTCTTGGCCCTCCGCCACCGCGTGGACCCTTCCTCACCGACCCCTGCGCCGGCCTCGCCCTGCTCCGGCCCATCAACTGCCGCTCGAGCCCAGGCCCTTCGCAGAACCGCGGTGGCAGCATGGCCACGACCCCCATGTCCCTGGACCGTCCATGTCCGCCGCCATGGCCCTCCTCGCCTCGGTTCCACCACTGCGCCTCGCTCCCCGATGATCCTCTCCACCGCCAGATCCTAGACCGTCGCCGCCTGACGTCCATCTCCACCCCGCGAGCGGCCTCTGCCTCTCCCCCCAGCCGCGCCACCTCAGCCCGCGCTCGCCCGGGCCCGAGATCTACAGCATCGAGGCCTCCTCTCTGCAGAACCGTTGCCTCGTGATGCACCCCTGGAGAAGTGCGTCCACCAGCGCGCGGTTCCCACCAGACCCGGCGTCACATCTGCCTCTCGCTGCGGTGCGTCTGGTCAAGAGACGGACAGGTTGAGCCCCGAGTGTAGCACGCATCTGCAGCTTGCTGTTGCCTGTGTGTGTTTTGCGAGCTAGCGAAGCGATTGGTGTTCCGAGGGTTTGATCCTGTGTGTCCAAGGTCGGCACCGCCAAGATGTTCTCGTTGCCCGATACCTCTGAAGAAGGAATATGGAACCACGCGAAGACCATACCGAACCCGGCTGCACCCGATGTACCATCGACACTAAGTGACAACGACAAGAACTTCCTCGAATCTACCCCGACAAGTTCTTCATGGAATGCCGAGATCAGCTGCGTGAACCCTCGGCACGCCAAGATCTCCTTCACAGATCCGATGACCGAGACCCTGAAGACCGATCCGGAGCGCCGGGACCTCCTTCTCGGAACCATCAAGTACCTCCTCTCGGACGCCAATACCCGGACCTGAAGAACGCCAAGATCGCCATGGGACGCCAAGTTCTTCTTCCCGAACGCCAAGACCGACCCGATACGCGGACCCGACAAGATCGTCCCCAACCCACCAAGTTCGCCTACCCGGACACCGTGTGACAAGATCTACTTCCCGGATCCGAAGACCCCGGTACCCGATCTACTCAAGTTCGCCATCGACGACAAGATCGACATCGACCAGAGCGAACCCGTTGCGCCTCGACGCCGAACCAAGTCCTTCTTCCCGGATGCGAGATTGATCCCCGTCGAACCCTGAGACCGAACCCCGTAACCAAGATCTACTAACCCCATGTGTGACACCTACCTATCCCTATTTTGTAAATGTCATATATAATCGTTGCATATTAAATTGTTCATGCTTGCCTACATCGCATCTTGTGGTTTGGGGGGTACTTTGTTGACTCACCTAATAATTAAACATGGAGACTATATGAGGGCTTTTCTAGTCTTATATCGTCGCCATTTAAAATGGTTTAGTGAACCGATGCCATGTTTCGCCCTGTTAATGCAACATTTAAAATGCGGGGTATCTAAATAACTGGAACCGTTTAATTAACTGTCGGGACCCGGTTCCGCTTAATATTGCCTAATTGCACCGCATCTGCATCATATCATAATCATGCCGGATCTTCTGCCGTAGTATTAAATATTGCATCCGATGTTTCTTCTAGTGTTTGCTTCTTCGCGGATTAGGCCGATGAGATGTTGAGATTCGACAAGTTCTCCGGATATGAACCTTCGACAGTGTTTCCCAGACGAGCATCTCTCCCCCTTCTACCTATTTTGCATTTATAGACTTTATTTCCTCCTGTTGATCTATTGCTATCCGTGTCGCGATGCTTTAGCTTCCGTGCACCAGTTATATCCCGTGCAGCCTCTATATTGCCTTGGACACCTCCTATTACCTGTGTTTGGTAGATAGCTGGCCTTGCGAGTTGTAGTTGCTTGCTCAGGTGCGATCTCGTGTTGTCGAGTACCACAGTTGTTGGTATGCTGGCAGATGTTTATTGGTGGAGATGCTTATTGGTGGAGATGATCACGACTTTAAATGCAACTATTAAAAATGCTAGATATAACTAATGCAGAGGCATCGGTGGGCAATAGATGTTATTTGGTTCTTCCACGCGCACTTGTGTCCGGTAGGACCCCGAGTACTTGATACCTGTTCCTTGATTTTTCGCACTATCCACATCCGGGAGGCCTTATGGACCCCCCTGAGCCAGAGTTTGATCATTTCTATTTCTTGGGGCCACAAAGTAGTTTGGGGCTTTATTACTATCTTGTACTTATGCCATGTTACTATTTTATTTAAGATTGTGCGTGGAGCACCTGTACTGTTTTGGATCGCGCCACGTTTTCGCGGTATCGACAAGCCTAGTCACACTTTCGGGTTCCCAGTCGTTTACAGCCGTCGTTGCAAACCCTGGGTCCGTTCCGGAGCCGTCCAACTTCGTTGCGGGTAGCTTAGTGGGGTGGCCCCCTGAAATATTTCTGAATCCTGTGATCGCTTTCTCGTGAATTCCTCGTTGGGTTTTGAGTTGGTTTTTCCGAGGTTGATCGAGTGTGTGTTGCTATTTGTGCACCCCTGCAGAGTAAATTTTCTGATAGCCGTGTCCGTGGTTATGGACGACTTGGAGCACAGTATCTCGACCATAGACAAGCATAACTAAAGTAGTGCTATAAATTTGACTTAATGTGTGCCTAGTAATCAGCTTCACTATAACGGAATGGATATTAAAAATGCCAACAACTGGTGGATCTGTGGTGATCTATGACATACTATACCTGCCTAGTAAGTATTGCAACTCTAATGAAATGTGATAAAAGTGCCAACAATTGTTTGGTTTTGGGGTTCCTCAGGACAATTATATCTGACTAGTAAATGTTCCAACTACAACGGAATGGTGATTAAAACTGCCCACTACTTATGCTATCAGGATGACTCCTAATATCTATATCTGATTAGTAATTGCTGCAACTACAACGAAATGAGTAAAATTGCCAACTGTGTGAGTTCCTTGGTCCGACTTCCTCGTTTGGTCTCGAGGGGGAAATTCCAGGATGGGTTTGTTTGGTGTTAGCTTCAGGTTGGATCCGAATAGGTCTTTCTTATCCCTCTCTGATAACCGCCAGTTGTCGAGTCTCTATAGGTTGTTTAGCGCCGCTGCGCTGCCGCTTCAGCCCACCATACCTATGTAGGCAAGAGCCGCCGAATTCTATCCTCGCTGTGTATTGGCCTCAGTACTGACGCTCCTCTTTTTTCTTTGCCCTTTGTCGGCACCCCTTTTGTTTTAGCAGGTTTGAGATCGCCGTCGTTAGTTGGGTTACCCTTCCGGCTTGGCCTGGGCAGGGTTATGGACGCCATTGGTTATTCTTCAGGGCTCTTAGCCTCATTTGCATCTTGTCCATAGTTGGACGCTCTATCGTTTCAAGGTGATTTGGATCTTTGTATTGTATATCTGTATTCTTGACTCGTGGAGTCGTGTTGTATATATATCTGTTCTGTGGGTCCCATCGAGGACTATTGTGTAATGGTATTACTTCATTTTCCACCCGCACGAAAGTGCCTGGTGGGCGTCCTTGAATCGTTTCTATGCGGATTTGGCGGAAAGGGCTAAAACTTGCAAAGGGCCGATTCGAGGGTGTTACAGAGTGGTATCAGAGCTCAGCAGTTGCGATACCCCACAAGTCCAGCCTGTAGGATAACCTAGCTAACGGCCGAAGTAGAGTGTCAAAACTATTTTGGAAAAATCGGTTGGATAGATCTGATTAGGTCTGATTTTACTCCTTACCCCTCTGCTGTTTTCCTCTTACCTCCGCGTGTTTTGATTCTACTCTCTTATCTTCTCTTCAAGTCCAGGAATTCTCGTGGCTGGGTTTCCTTCATATCTTCAGGGTTTCGCTTCCTCTTTTGGTAACGGTGTTTCTACATCCGGTCTTCATGCTATCAGAGTGATCCTTTATCTGTGGTACCATTCTTTGTTCCTTGTTTGTGCCTTCCGGTGTTTTCCGACGCGACGACATCATCTACGCCAGATCCGATACAGAGTGTGCCTCACTCCTTATTTCCGAATCTCGTTTGTCGAGATCTTCAATCTGTTTTCGAGAGTTGATTGCATAATTCAACTATTCGTGTACAGTGTAATGTTTTGAGTGCGGGATGGAGTCATGACCATACCACTACTCTTATCATTCGCTTTGTACATTGAATTGGAGGATCAATGCAATTTTACTCCGTCCACGGAAGTTAGAGGTGGCTTTATTTGTTGATACCTCTACCTCCGCCCTTTGTTCCCAGAGTGTTCTCTCAACGAACGCGAGCAACGACCCCTTGTTGGTGGTGTTGCTGATTCAAGATGAAGAAGGAACCTTTGTTAGTGGTGTCGCGAGGAACGACACGAAGCGAGATGATTTAGATCGCCGACCTTCTTTCCGGTACCAAGAGGCGGATCTCGAGGGCGAGATCCATTGTTAGTGGTGTCGAATTGTGGCGCCCCGCAAAAACCACTACTAGAAAATCACGTTGTTTTTGTGCATTGCATCATCATGACCGCATGCTCATGTCATCATGCCACCTTGCATTTGAGCATCGTCATGTCATCTTGCATTTTGTTTGCATAAAACTATTTTCGAAAAGTCTGGTTTTTTTTCTAAACGTCCCGCTATTATTTCGAATCAAAACCCGGGTCTCCGGATTATTTTGTTTCGTCTACCAACGGTGTTCAAAAGTCCCGTTTTAAATAATAAAATTTTCTTTTATTTTTAGGAGGCAGCCCGCCAGGCCCGAAAGCCCGGCCGGCCACCTCCAAACCCTAAGTCTAAACCATCCCTACCTAATCCTAATCTACCCAGCCCCCAGCCACCTCACTCCCACCAATTGCCGCCTGCCACCTCACCCCAGTCCCATCTGACCCCACCCTGCAGCCTCTACCAACCACCGCCACCCAGCCGCCACCTGGCCATCTTTCCCGCCCAGCCGCGCGTCGCCCCTCGCGCCCGCACACTTCCCCCACGCCACCTGCCGGCCCCACTACTAGGCCCTACCCCGACAGCCTCAGAATCCGCGCCTCCTGGCCCACCACTTCCCCCACCTGCCGTGCCCGCTCACCGCTCCCGCACGCAGCCCCAACCCCGTCACATCTCGCCCCACCTGCGCCTCCTTCCTCCCCCGGCTCGATCCCTCGCCGGCCGCCTGCGCCCCGTGGTCACCTCCTCGTCCGCCCCCACGACGCCCGCTCCACCCCGTCCTCACCTACCCCGCCGGCCGCGCCCTCCGCTACCCGCAGCTACCTCCCCTCTCCACTTTCCCCGCCGCCTCCACCTTCCTCTCTGGCGCCACCGGGCCTTCCCGCACCCTCGGTCGCCTATCCCCACCGCCGAGCTCGCCCGGTCACCTCTTGGCCCTCCGCCGCCGCGTGGACCCTTCCTCACCGACCCCTGCGCCGGCCTCGCCCCTGCTCCGGCCCGTCAACTGCCGCTCGAGCCCAGGCCCTTCGCAGAACCGCGGCGGTAGCACGGCCACGACCCCCATGTCCCTGGACCGCCTCTGTCCGCCGCCATGGCCCTCCTCGCCTCGGCTCCGCCCCTGCGCCTCGCTCCCCGATGATCCTCTCCGCCGCCAGATCCTAGACCGCAGCCGCCCGACGTCCATCTCCACCCCGCGAGCGGCCTCTGCTTCTCCCCCCAACCGCGCTGCCTCAGCCCGCGCTCGCCCGGGCCCGAGATCTGCAACATCGAGGCCTCCTCTCTGTAGAACCGCTGCCTCATGATGCACCCCTGGAGAAGTGCGTCCACCAGCGCGCGGTTCCCACCAGACCCGGCGTCACGTCTTCCTCTCGCTGCGGTGCTTCTGGTCAAGAGACGGACAGGTTGAGCCCCGAGTGTAGCACGCATCTGCAGCTTGCTGTTGCATGTGTGTGTTTTGCGAGCTAGCGAAGCGATTGGTGTTCCGAGGGTTTGATCATGTGTGTCCAAGGTCCGCACCGCCAAGATCTTCTCGTTGCCCGATACCTCTGAAGAAGGAACATGGAACCACGCGAAGACCATACCGAACCCGGCTGGACCCGATGTACCATCGACACCAAGTGACAACGACAAGAACTTCCTCGAATCTACCCCGACAAGTTCTTCACGGAACGCCAAGATCTGCTACGCGAACCCTCGGCACGCCAAGATCGCCTTCACAGATTCGATGACCGAGACCCTGAAGACCGATCCGGAGCGCCGGGACCTCCTTCTGTGAACCATCAAGTACCTCCTCTCGGACGCCAAGACCCGGACCTGAAGAACGCCAAGATCGCCATGGGACACCAAGTTCTTCTTCCCGAACGCCAAGACCGACCCGATACATGGACCCGACAAGATCGTCCCCAACCCGCCAAGTTCGCCTACCCGGACACCGTGTGACAAGATCTACTTCCCGGATCCGAAAACCCCGGTACCCGATCTACTCAAGTTCACCATCGACGACAAGATCGACATCGACCAGAGCGAACCCGTTGCGCCTTGACGCCGAACCAAGTCCTTCTTCCCGGATGCGAGATCGATCCCCGTCGAACCCTGAGACCGAACCCCCGAACCCCGTAACCAAGATCTGCCGAACCCCATGTGTGACCCCTACCTATCCCTATTTTATAAATGTCATATATAATCGTTGCATATTAAATTGTTCATGCTTGCCTACATCGCATCTTGTGGTTTGGGGGTACTTTGTTGACTCACCTAATAATTAAACATGGAGACTATATGAGGGCATTTCTAGTCTTATATCGTCGCCATTTAAAATGGTATAGTGAACCGATGCCATGTTTCGCCCTATGAATGCAACCTTTAAAATGCGGGGTATCTAAATAACTGGAACCATTTAATTAACTGTCGGGACCCCGGTTCCGCTTAATATTGCCTAATTGCACCGCATCTGCATCATATCATAATCATGCCGGATCTTCTGTCGTAGTATTAAATATTGCATCCAGTGTTTCTTCTAGTGTTTGCTTCTTCGTGGATTAGGCCGATGAGATGTTGTGAGATTCGACAAGTTCTCCGGATATGAACCTTCGGCAGTGTTTCCCAGGCGAGCATCTGTCCCCCTTCTACCTATTTTGCATTTATAGTCTTTATTTCCTCCTGTTGATCTATTGCTATCCGTGTCGCGATGCTTTAGCTTCCGTGCACCAGTTATATCCCGTGCAGCCTCTATATTGCCTTGGACACCTCCTATTACCTGTGTTTGGTAGATAGCTGGCCTTGCGAGTTGTAGTTGCTTGCTCAGGTGCGATCTCGTGTTGTCGAGTACCACAGTTGTTGATATAACTAATGCAGAGGCATCGGTGGGCAATAGATGTTATTTGGTTCTTCCACGCGCACTTGTGTCCCGTAGGACCCCGAGTACTTGATACCCGTTCCTTCATTTTTCGCACTATCCACATCCGGGAGGCCTTATGGACCCCCCTGAGCCAGAGCTTGATTCATTTCTATTTCTTGGGGCCACAAAGTAGTTTGGGGCTTTATTACTATCCTGTACTTATGCCATGTTACTGCTTTATTTAAGATTGTGCGTGGAGCACCTGTACTATTTTGGATCGCGCCACGTTTTCGCGGTATCGACAAGCCCAGTCACACTTTCGGGTTCCCAGTCATTTACAGCCGTCGTCACAAACCCTGGGTCCGTTCCAGAGCCGGCCAACTTCTTTGCGGGTAGCTTAGTGGGGTGGCCCCCTGAAATATTTCTGAATCCTGTGATCGCTTTGTCGTGAATTCCTCGTTGGGTTTTGAGTTGGTTTTTCTGAGGTTGATCGAGTGTGTGTTGCTATTTGTGCACCCCTGCAGGGTAAAACTTTCTGAAAGCCGTGTTCCGCGGTTATGGACGACTTGGAGCACAATATCTAGACCATAGACAAGCATAACTAAAGTAGTGCTATAAATTTGAATTAGTGTGTGCCTAGTAATCAGCTTCACTATAACGGAATGGATATTAAAAATGCCAACAACTGGTGGATCCGTGGTGATCTATGACATACTATACTTGCCTAGTAAGTATTGCCGGCGGCGGCGGGGTCGAGCACGGGCTCGGGGGCGCGGACTGTTGGAGATATGCCCAAGAGGCAATAATAAAGTGGTTATTATTATATCTTTATGTTTATGATAAATGTTTACATTCCATGCTATAATTCTATTATTAGGAAACACTAATACATGTGTGTTTTGTAAACATAAAAGGGTCCCTATAAGCCTCTTGTTGAACTAGCTTGTTGATTAATTGATGATCATGGTTTCCTGATCATGGACATTGGATGTGATTAATAACAAGGTTATATCATTAGGAGAATGATGTAATGGACACACACCCATAGTAAGCGTAGCATAAGATCAATTCATTTAAGTTCGTTCGCTATAAGCTTTTAAAATACATAGTAACCTAATCCTTCGACCATGAGGTTATGTTAATCACCATCACCGGATGGGTACTTTGATGACATCAAACACCGCTTCGTAACTGGGTGGTCATAAAGGTGTCATTGGGTATTCTGAAAGTATGTGTTGAAGCGCATGGACCAAGATTGGGATTTGTCCGTCCATATGACGGATAGATATGCTCTAGGCCCTCTCGGTGGAATGTCATCTAGTTAGCTTGCAAGCATGTGACTGGGTCACAAGGGATGACATATCACAGAACGAGTAAAGAGTACTTATCAGTAACGAGGTAGAACTAGGTATGGAGATGCTGACGATCAAACCTCGGATAAGTATAGTATCGCGTGACAAAGGGAATTGGTTTCGTATGTAAATGGTTCAATCGATCACGAAGTCATCGTTGAGTATGTGGGAGCTATTATGGATCTCCAGGTCCCGCTGATGGTTATTGATAGGAGATGTGTCTCTGTCATGTCTACATATTCACGAACCGTAGGGTGACACACTTAAGGTTCGAAGTTGTTTTAAGTAGATATGGAATGTGCGTTGGAGACCGAATGTTGTTCGGAGTCTCGGAATGGATCCGGGACATCACGAGGAGATCCAGAATGGTCCGGAGGATAAGATTCATATATTGGGGATCATTTTCTGAGTTAGGAAATGTTCCGGAGTATTTGTATGAGGGTTCTAGAAGGTTTCGGAATGTTCCGGAAGGTTCTGGAAGGTTTCTTGGAGTTTGCTTGAAAACCAAGGAAGGGATCAAAGAGTCTTGGTGGGTCAAGACTAGGAGTCGTGGGGGAGGAGGACTCCTCCCCCCACTCCCCAATCCGCCGGCCTAGAGGGAAGGGGAGTCCTACAAGGACTCCCCCTCCCATGGCGCCTCACCCCCTTAAATAGAGGGGCAGGGGCGCCCCCTCCACCACTGCTCCCATAACTCCAATCTCTGCCGCCTCTCTCCTCCACCTTTCTTCTGCACAGGCATAGGCGAAGCCATGCAGAATTCTCTACTCCACCACCATCACCACGCCGTCGTGCTGCTGTGATTCCGTGGAGAAGATCTACTACCTCCGCTGCTCGCTGGAACGAGGAGAGGAAGGTCTGCTTCGACTCCGCACGTGTGACCGACTGCGGAAGCGCTGCCGGAACGCGGCGCCGGAAGGATCGTCCACACGATCTTGAGATCGGCAAGTGATCGACTACATCAACCACGAGATCTAATCTCGTAACGCTTTCGGGTCTACAAGGGTTAGTACAGATCTATCTTGTTGCACATGTCTAATAGATTAGATCTTGGCTTTTATCTAGATTAGATCTGGGTTTTGTTCGTTCTTGCGGTAGAATTTTTTTGTTTTCTATGCTATGAACCCATCACGGACGACGCGGTCGCGACGGGCGGCCGAGGAAGGGGAGACGGGGGCGGCGAGCGTAGCGGTTGCCTGCGAGGCGACCGAGGCAGAGGTGCTCGAGGCGGGTCGAGGAAGTCGGGGGCGACGGTGAGGTGCGGCGAGCTCGCCGGAGGAGACGGGCGAGCCGGAGAGGTGGCGGGAGAGAGCGGACCTGGCGGCGGGGTTGAGCCGGAGAGAGAGGAGCGCGATGGAGAGGAAGACGGGGCGGAGGACCCGAGGCTGTCGGGGACAGCAGGTCTCCCGCGGGTGGGCCCGGGCGCGCAGGTGGTTGTCGGTAGCGAGGTGGGAAGGGGTCATGCGGGGGGCGAGGTTAGCGGGCGATGATCCCGAGGGCGGGGCAGGTGAGAGAGCGACGTGGGGGGGTTGGGATCGTGGCCAGGGTGTGGAGTGGGCCCAGCTGCAGGCGGGTGGCGATGGGGTGGCGTGGTGCATGCGGGCTGTGTGCATAGCGCGTGCGCGTTTGCTTGCCAGGCGGCAGCGGCAGGAGGGAGCTTAGGGTGCGGCTGGGTGTGGGATGTGGTCTAGGGTTAGGTGGTTCGATGCGGTGAGGCTAGGGTTAGGGTAGGGTTGTTTTTATATCTGGTTTAGGTTTTGGTCTAGCTAGGCCGGGCCTATCGGGTAGTAGGTGGCCTGGCCTAAACGGCTGGGCTGCCTCCCCTGGAAAAAAATAGCTTTATTTATTTAGTTTTATTTAAACACTTTTGTAAATAGTTTTTAGGCAAATAAAATATCCGGACAAGACTGGGGTTTAATTTGAATAAAGAGAGGGGTGTTTAGAAAACAAAATAGGCTTTTTGGAAAATAGTTTTAGGCAAACAGATGCATGATGATGACAATGCTTAAATGCAATGTGGCATGATGACATGAGTATGCGGTCATGATGATGCAATGCACAAAAACACAGTGATTTTCTAGTAGTGGTTTTAGCGGGATGCCACATCCATCAACCATCCATGTTTCTCCATCTATGAGTGAGTAATCCCCCGCTGTAGGCTATGGGGATGGTAGGGATTGGATGAGATTGTTCATGTGATGGCATCAGATTGTTAGGGCATGGTGCCTAGTATCTATTATTAGTGCTATTTGACTTTGTTGTGACTTGTTATGCTTAATGCTTGTCACTAGGGCCCGAGTGCCATGATTTCAGATCTAAACATGTTATTGATTCATTATGATAGTATTGTTTATGGTCTTACCTGCAAGTTATATACACACATTATTGTCCAGAACCAATGGCCCCGAAGTGACAGAAATCGGGATAACCGGAGGGATGGCTTTGATGTGAGGATCACATGTGTTTATGGAGTGTTAATGCTTTGCTCTGGTGCTCTATTAAAAGGAGCACCTTAATTGCCAGTAGTTCCCTTGAGGCTCCGCTGCAAACGGGCTGGCAGGACAAAAGATGTTGTGCAAGTTCTCATTGCGAGCATGTATGACTATATATGGAACACATGCCTATGATTATTTAGTACTTGGATGCTTTACCTTATTTATCTGCAATTGCCCTATGTCTTGATCGCCATGTGAATTGTCTTGTCCATGCAACGCCCGTCCATCCATCCCTATGCCTACCACGTTTTAATCCTACTGTTTACTGCTATTGTTACTACTGTCTTACTTTTACTACTGCTGCTACTTTAACGTTGCTACCGTAAAATTGTTGCTACTGATAAACTGCTGTGAGCAAGATTGTTTCCAGGTGCAGCTGAATTGACAACTTATTTGTTAAGGCTTATAAATATTCTTTGGCACCCCTTGTGTCGAATCAATAAATTGGGTTTCACTTCCCTTGAAAATACTGCGATACACCCCCTATACTTGTGGGTCATCAAGACTATTTTTTAGCGTCGTTGCTAGGGAGCATAGCTTTATTTATCAAGTCCACTTGGAATCATTATTGTTCACTGCCATCCATCCATCATGGGTAAGTCTCGTGATGGCAAGGTTCCTATTTTACCATCCACTACAAGAAGAGGTACGATTCTGAACACCTCAGTTGCTCTTGATTCACTGTCTGTTATGAGTAAGCTCCTTACACCACCACATACACATGCTACACACACTGCTACTACTGCTGAATCTGAAACTTCTGATACTTATGATGCTACTTCTACTGTGCTTGATAAGAGTGGTTCATTAGGTCCTTTCCTAGATGCTACGATTGCTAGAACTATAGCTGGAAATACTAAAACTCCTAATGAAGACACTACTACACCTGTCAGTTCACCTGAGTCTAGAGAGAGCTATGATATTAAAGACGGTTATATTGAGATGACCGATGAATTTATTAAAGAATGTCAAAACACCCATGATAGGAGTGCTGCTAAGAATCTCCTTGAGAGGCATACTATAAAACCCAAATTGTCTCCTAATGCAAAGTTTGCTGCATCCCCCATAAACATTAAAGATAAGGATTATGATTTCTCTCTTGATCTATCTTACATAGCTATTGTTGAGAAAGAACCTTTTTGTGGGACTAAGAATGAAAGTGTGGTAGCACATATGACTGAGATTTCTACCATGAGTGGCCTGTTTTCTGATGATATTAAGATGCGCACCTACTTTGTTGCTAAATTTCCCTTTTTCACTAAAAGGAGAAGCTAAAACTTGGTTTAATAATTTACCTCCTGGATCTATTGATAGCCCTGATTGCTTGATTAGTACTTTCCTGCAAAAATATTTTCCTCCTAGTGCTAGACATGCTATTTTGCAGGAACTTTTTGATTTTAAACAAGGAGAAAAAGAGTTATTGCCTGAATCATGGGCAAGGTTTTGTGCTTTGATTCATGCACAAGCTGGATGTCCATTACCTAAGAATGAGCTTTTTCATATATTTTATAATGGACTAACTGAAGAATCTAGGACATACCTGGATAGTTGTGCTGATTGTGTTTTCAGGAATAGGAGTCCCAAGGATGCTGAGGAATTAATGTCTAAAATAAGCAAGAACTATGAAGATTGGACTCCTCCTGAACCAGCTATACCTGAGACAAATATACCTGAACCAACTATTCATGTGCCTATACCAACATCAAAGAAGAGGGGAGTTATTCTTCTAAATGATGAAGTGATGAAGGAAGCTAAGAAATGTCTTAAGGAGAAGAGTATTAAAGCTGTAGATGTGAAGAATGTACCTCCTATAGAAGAATTATGTAAGCCTATCCCCCACTCATCCACTATTGAGGTACACTCTCTCCAACACTTTGATGAGGTGATATTCCTTACCTTATACCTCCTGACCAATGCTTAGAAGAATTCGATATTTTTATTGTTAAGCAAGATAATTTTAATAAAAGGGTGCAAAATAATTTAATGGAAAACTCTAGAGCTATTGTTGAGTTAAAATATATTATGGAAAGAACCTCTAATGATGTTAAAATGCTTGTTAAACATTTTCAAATGGTTCAAACTCAAATAGATCAGCTTATTAAAGTGCAAAAAGACTTGCCAGTTAATGCTGCTAAAGAAAAACATGCTTATGAAATTACAACTAGAAGTGGTGCTGCTACCCAGGGTCCTCGATATCCTGAGGGGCATCCCAAAAGAATTGAGCAGGATTCTCAACAAGCTGAAAATAGTGGTACTAGTCGTAAGAAAAGAAAAAAGAAACATAAAACTATTGAAGAAACTTCTGAACCTGCTAAAGATCCCAATAGTATATCGGTCTCTGATGCTAAAACTGAAAGTGCTACTGAAGAAAATGATGTTCCTGATAAAGAAAAAGTTGAAGAAGAACCTGAAAGGCACACTAAGAATACTACATACACTAAAGAAGATTTTGTTGCTATGAAACATGGTAGTGAAAGAGAGCCTTGGGTCCAAAAATCTATGCCTTTCCCTGATAAGAAACATAAGTCAAAGGAAGATGAACACTATAATAAGTTTTGTGAGTGGATGAAACCTTTATTCTTGCAAATTCCTTTGACTGATGCTATTAAATTGCCTCCTTAAAAGTATATGAAGGATATTGTCTCGAATAAAAGGAAGATCCCTAATGAAGAAATTTCTACTTTGCTAGCTAATTATTCCTTTAATGGTAAGATTCCAAAGAAACTTGGAGATCCAGGGATTCCAACTATCCCGTGCTCTATTAAAAATAGTTATGTTAGAATTGCTTTGTGTGATTTGGGAGCAGGAGTTAGTGTTATGCCTTTTTCTCTCTATAAGAGACTTCAACTGGAAAAACTAATACCAACTGATATATCTTTGCAAATGGCTGATAAATATACCACTATTGCTGTTGGAATATGTGAGGATGTACCTGTTCAAGTGGCTCATAATTGCTTGATACTAACTGATTTTGTTGTGCTTGAAATGCCTGAAGATGATAATATGTCTATTATTCTTGGGAGACCTTTTCTTAACACTGCATGAGCTGTTATTAATTGTAATCAAGGAAAGGTGACTTTTAATGTTAATGACAAGGAGCATACTGTCTATTTCGCCAAGAATATTGATAGGACTTATGGTTTGAATTCAATTGAACATGTTCAGGGCATTTAAGTTGGAGAAATATATTGTCCCGTACCAAGAGAAAAATATGAAACTATTATGATTGGGACCATTGCTATCAAAGTTGAGGTAACATAATCATTAGTGGAATACAAAGTTTTGTTTCATATAAAATTGTTTTGGTAACAAGACCTGATCAACCTTGTTAACAAAAGGATTTCAATGAACAAAACAATGTTTTCACCATGATTATCTCCGCTTACTTTTACTTTATCCATTTTAGTTTTTGCTTTCGCTTAGTTTACTTTTCAGTTGTTAGTTGCTTGCATATTAGAGTGTCTTAGAACTTGTGAAGCTTAGGTTTCGTTTTGTTTTTGCATCATTTCAAAATCACTTTTCTGCAGAAAAATCATTCATCTATACCTGAAAATTGCTCAAAAATAAAGTGTCTCGAAAAATTCCAGAAAATTCATATTAAACTTTTACGTGAAAAAGGGGCAGAGAAGTGCCTGGGGAGTACCGGGGGGCCCACCAGGCAGACACACCACCTGGTGGCACAGCCAGCCCAGGGGCGCGCCTAGCCATGGTGAGGGCCATCCTGGCCCTCCATTCGCTCTCTCACTTGCCACTGTTTCCTCTCTCCCGAGAAAACATCAGTTCTTTGCTCGAATTCACGTTCTTGTTGTTCTTGCCCACGATTTTTCGATCTCCTTGCTCAACCCATCTTTGCTGCTAAAATTTGGAGCAATTGCTCTCCAGTATGTGACTCTTCTACTTGTCCAAGTAGATTTGTGTTTAGTGGATTATATCTTGAGTATTTTGCTGCTATAGGTGACAGGTTATGAGAGCTTGTAAGCTTGTTCAATGCTTAGATATATTGTTTTGATGCATGTTTAGGCCTCTTACAAGTCCCTATGAATAGTGCCCTTCATTATATATTCACTTTGCAATCACTTGTTTAATGGATGTTTAAATTTCAGAATAGAAGATGAATGAGCACCAACTCAACCAACATGAACTGAGAGTGCCTGAGGTTATGAAGGTTCACCGAGAGGAGGAAGTTTTTCCTTCCATCTATCCATGCTCTAAATTCATGAGGGCTGCAGGAATTTCCCAGGACTTCCATACTCTAATCACTAATGCAGGGTTGGAGCACTTTGTGGGAGAAGAACCTCACCAATTTGTGAAGCTAACCATTTTGTGGTGCAGTACTTTCGATTTAGTTGCCCTTTGCCTAACCCCATGGTTCACTACAAAATTTACAATATAGCGGTCGACCTCCCTTTTGATGATTTTTGTGCAGCTATTAGAGTACCTCAGTGGGGATCATGTGGAAAGATTAAAGAGTGACCTACACCACTCATGGACTTGTACGCAGAGATTTTCCAAGGGAGCAACTTCTCGAAGGAGAGCGAGAAAATCCGTAACATTCATCTCCCATCTATTCGCTACTTTGCTTACTTTATTGCCAAGTGTGTTCTCGCTAGGAAAACTGCTAATAAGTTATCCTCGTATGATCTAGCATTCATCTCAACTGCTTTAAAACGAGATATGACTTATAATTTAGGTGCCTTGATAGCTTTCCGTCTTGCTGCTAACCGCGAGAAAGGGGGAATTTGTGGAGGTCTCATTGCCTCTCGTTTATTAGCTTTGCATGGTTTAGTGCCTCATCATTTAGACCTACAGTTTCCCATAGAAAGACTTGACCTTAATTCCATGATACAACATAAATTTGTTTCTTCTTGGGCTAATTTGAGTGTTTTTCTTATGAAATAACCTTTCTCAAGGCTGGTTGGAGGAGGAGTAAGTCCGAGCGAGTTGTTCTTTTGCCTGCACCTGCTTTGTTTAACCTTGATACCAGGGTAGGATGGTCACTCACCGAGGACGAACTCGATGCATACTTGGGAGAGCTCTCCCAACAGGACCATGATACTGGAAGGGGGTTACAGATGATTCGGTCCAGCCCTCGAATGAGGGGGAGTCTTCATATCGGCAGCCTACTTATGGTTGGGGAGCTTCTTCTTCTTCGCAAGGGCCTTACCACGATCATTCTTACAATGACCCTCCTTCTTGGAACCCTTACTCGCATTTGAATTGATACCCACTTAGGCCAAGAGCCTAAGCTTGGGGGGAGGTACACCGACATCACACTCATCTCCATATCATGTTTCATCAGTACTTTGTATATCCATGTTTCGCTTTCTTTTTATTTTTTGTTCTTGCTTTGTTTCTGCTTTCCAAAACACTAAAGACCAAAAATATTTCTGTTGTTTCTCTTTGTTTGTTTCTTTTTCTTTTTTCCTTGGTTTGCTTCTTTCGTTTGGTTTTGTCTTAATTATTCGAAAAACCCAAAAAGATTTTGCTTTGCTTGTTCTTCCTTTTGGTTCTTGCTTTAAAAAAAATCAAAAACACCAAAAATATTTGTTGTTCTTCTTTGGTTTTGTGAAGTTTCTTGCAGGGTTCAACAGTCCTCAGTGGAGTTTGGTTTTCATGTTATTATTCAAGCCACACAAGTGAAAGGCAATAATGAGTATTAATGACAACATGAGGTGTGGTAAGAGGCTGGTAACGAACTCTATTTGTTTTAATTTTTGTATATATACTCATCATTGTGGGCATGCTTAGTCTGTTCATATAGGGTGTATGTTATTTATGGATGCTTAGTAGTTCTTTATTTCTTATGATCAGCTCCAACTTGCTAATAGTTTGTAACATGTCATATGTTCATAACTTGGTATGACACTGTGATATCCTCCTCTGAATGTTTCACTTGAATTGACTTGGCACATGCTCACGCATGCATATGACTGAAACAATCAGTTAAGCCTCAATGAATTATTTTGCCCAGGGGTCTTGAATCACTTTCATGCCATGATTAGTCCTGTTTTGTTGCAAGCATGATTATGACAGTTATTGCTCTCTCGTTTGTCACTCCCTTTCTATTGCTAGCCTTCACTTGTGCAGAGTATAACCTTTACTCGTGCACCCGACTCCCCCAAACCAATATTGCCAAGAGTGTCCACCATACCTACCTATTAGCATCATTTGCTATTCCATGCATATTAAGTATGCCTTGTTTTCTTCCGAATAAAATGCTTGCTTGTCATGAGAAAGTTAGTAAGTAAAGCTCTCACGAACTTGATGGCACACTTTATTTCCTTGCACTTAATAAACCTGAACCATTCCGTCCTTCTTTGTTGCGTATATGCTTGCGCTTTATAAGTTGAAGTTAGCAGAACCATGTATCATGGGGAACGCTTTCGACACTGCACTGGTACTTAGTACCTCGTTGATATCGTGTTCTTTTGCTGATGGATCCCGACGGTGTGAAATAAAAGTGGAACTTGTAAGATCATGGAGTTTGTATGTGTGTTAGAGAAACGCCTGGGCCGCTAGCCTAAGTCCTGCCTAATCATGGTGTAAACTTGCAGCATAACCATAATGAGCATTCTATGAAGCATCCTCAATAAAAATATATGCACATAATAAATAAAAAGATCGTTGAAATGCTCATTGTCTGCTTGCCTTGTCATTTTGATTATGGGATAGCTCCTGTATCATGTGCAAGGGGTACCCCGTTGGCGGTTCTCTATGATACATATGTACTTACAATGATAAGAGCTTACTTGTGACTGAAGTTGAGTAGCATGAGGTTCGGTCTTCGTAAGTAAGGGGCATGATACTTTGACTTATAACTTGTCAAGCATATCCTCTTAGTTGTGTCACTTTAACCTTAACAACTTAAAGATGCTTATGATAGGGGCAATGAGAGCTCAAAGCTAATGGGTACCATACTTTCAGCATTTGGAAGCCTTTCAAACTTTTCAAAACCTGTTCATTTCCTTGTTGAGTCTCCACACATTCTTTGAGCACTTTCTTGAGAGCTTGATTGTCATTCTTAGTGTAATGTGCTTGTCTCAAAACTTGATTAATTGTGTTATGATTTCGATGCTTGTATCTTTGATATCTTTACTTCTAGTCTTCACCTGATCTTCAGAGGTGCCTTGGCATTCACAATCAAAGGCAAGTGAGATACCACTCTATCATACTTTGTTATGAGAACTGCAATGTTGCTTATGTTTATGTTTCATGCTACTTATTATTTTTGAGTTGGAATCTATTCATAGCTTGCAATGACTATTAAGTAAACTCACTAGCATACTCTTTATTATGAATTGCCTAAGTAGTTGATCACATGCTGAGAATATATACATCATATGAAGCAAATGTGTTCGTGCTTGAGGACAAGCAATAAGCTAAGCTTGGGGGGAGTTGATACGTCCAAAACGTATCTACTTTCCTGAACACTTTTGCTATTGTTTCTCCTCTAAACTTGTGTGATTTGGCTACAACTAACACGGACTGGTGTTGTTTTCAGTAGAATTACCTTGGTGTCTAGTTTTTGTGCAGAAAATCAACTATCAGGAAAAATTCCAGAAAATATGCCAAAAATCCTATTTCACCAGAGGACTCACGGAGCCAGAAGACGAGATGGAGTAGGGTCACAAGGGGCCCACACCACCTGGCCGCGCGGGCCAGGCCAGGCCGCGCCTGGGGGTGGTGTGGCCGCCTCGATCACCCCCTCGGCCTCCTTCTTCGCCTATAAGTTGCCTCTTGACCTAAAAACCAAGAGGGGTTCGACATTTTTCTAGAAAGAGTTATGCTCCGCCGCCACCACCAGATTTCGCGATTTAGAACCAGAAACTCCGTTCTGACACCCTGCTGGGACGGAAAATTGGAGGAGATCATCGCCATCATCATCACCATCGCTTCTCCATCGACCATCTATGTTTCCCCCATCTATGAGTGAGTAATCCCCCGTTATAGGCTATGGGGATGGTAGGGATTGGATGAGATTGTTCATGTAATGGCATCAGATTGTTAGGGCATGGTGCCTAGTATCTATTATCAGTGCTATTTGACTTTGTTGAGACTTGTTATGCTTAATGCTTGTCACTAGGGCCCGAGTGTCATGATTTCAGATTTGAACATGTTATTGATTCATTATGATAGTATTATTTATGGTCTTACCTGAAAGTTGTAGGTACATCCCCTATACTTGTGGGTCATCAGCTGTGCGTAGGGATCTTTGCTTCCCCTCCACCTTGACCTCTCCGGCTTCCTTGATCTTCTCGAATGCATGTAGATCTTGATCCTTACTTTTTAGCAACACAATCCACAAATATTGACTGTGATCATCCACCACAAGCATGAATAATTCATTACCGGACGGGGTTACCGGTGAAATTGGACAGCATACACCGCCACGAACGAGTCCCAAAGCTTCACTTGCTTGAACCATGGCTTCACGTGGCAACGGGACACTCCGTTCCTTGCGAACCACACACGGTAGATCGTGATCCACTTGCGCCACAATCTCTGTAACTGGTGATGGAAGATCATCCTCATCCTTCAGGTCAAATACTTCGAGGTCCGGAAAGTACTCGGGCAAAGGGTTGTGCTAATAGTGCCTTCTATTCCAGCAGGAGGGTTCTAACCTCCTCTTTGACCTTGACATCAACTGTCCTAAACTACGAATCAAGTCTTAGCATTTTCTTGACAAAGAGCTGAACTTGACCGAAGTAGACTAGGTTCCTTGAGGCAACGATATAAAGCATTTGGTGTTTGTAAGGGGGGGTACATAAGATACCCTCTCAACCTCTCGTTCTTTTAAGAGAGAGCTAGAAGATCGACAATAAAAAATAGCGACTCCGTGTGATCCGGGTGCATGTGGGAGTCATTTACAGACTAGGAGGTTAATTCAAATTCCTGTCTTTTGAAAAGACTTAAGTTTGATTACAGGATTACTACCGAAGTCGACTGGAGAATCAGGAAGGACGGAAATTTAAAGGCCAATGAAAGCTGGAGATCGTGCTCCTGCTACTAGGCCACGTGTGGAGATGGAACAACAAGTTTGAATTGATGATGCAAATCCAAGTTAATTAGTTTGGTAGTAGCAAAAATGTTGTGGGGCTAATTAGCATTTATTTCTCTGTTATGATCTGTATAGCAGTCATAACTCAGTGATGAGATTACACATGTTTGTTGGCTGATGAATTTAGTTGTGAAGCTCATAACAATTCAAAGTATCTCTACTAAATGCGGATAGATAGATATGTATGCAAACATGGACTATTTTTCCTCGGAGCACAGCTGTTGCTCCTGCTGCCGTGTGTTCGGTGGATCGCTGGATGTGTTTCTGGCTGTCTCGCGTAGAGGCATTTTGCCACCTACGAAATCGATACTAACCGGCTGCCCTGCAAGCCTCTCGCCTCGCGCGCCTCTTCGAGGTCACCGCTGCCTCAACCCCCATATGGGCTACCACCGGAAGCCATATGTGGGGACGCCCGATGATTTAGACAATATTTTAGCTAAATTAGCGACAATTAGTCTGGATCAGAGTGAGTATTGATATGTCGCCTTTGCTAACTAGAAAACATAGGCATCCACCCTTGTGGTGTGTTATCGCAGCTAGGAAAGTACGGGGCGGGTATGTTTGAGATTTTGAGTTAATGTCAGTGAGGTACTGAGCTAAGCACGCGTTCAATGATAGCAACTCTCTTGGCATCGGCATGCTTGATGTGTGTTGTGCACAACATGATCCCTTTCCACTTTCGAGGGGATTCATTCGGCCAATGTGCCCAAGTGTGTTAGGTGGAATAGTTAGTATGCGCGGAACTTTCTACCGACACCTCACACTCCCAATCCTACACTAGTAATGCTCTTGCCCTCGGCGCACAACTCTGCTCACCTTTGTTGGCTTCATCTTCTCTCGGCCTATGGTTGCATCACTAGCTACAAGTTTTATGTGTAGCCATCTATACATTGAAGTGGTTCATGCAATCCAATATAAGATGGTGAGGTAGTTGGTACACATGTGGAGCTAAACTAGGCAAATGAGTTGGTGAGTCACATGCCAACGTTAGCGCTTGGACTGAACGACTCAAGTCATGTGTAACTCTCTATCAACTCTTTTTTCCATCATAAATGTTGGATGCTCCTTTTATCCAAAACTAGCTTCCTAACTCGATTACTAATGCTTGTTTTCTTATTAGTTTGTGCTTATCATTGTTTTCTTATTGGTTTGTGCTTATCAGTAACCTTAAGTTTCAAAAAAATTATAAATACCGTAGTTTATCACACTTAGTAGATTCTTAGCTTGGGGCTAAGTCTCGCTAAACTTGCATTAGATCTCTGACGAAATAGCATATTGTGAACCATGAGCATCTGTAGTTGAAATCTGACCCACTTCCAGCGATTCGGTAGGAATTTTCTTTTTCACGAGGGATGGACAAAAAGGTTTAAGATACCTCGGTTGGGACATTGTCCGTGCAAGGTGGCCTAGTATTTTTTTTAAATGGGGTGGTACCATTTTGAAACTTTTATTTTGTGGTTTCTTTATAAAACACCCTATTTTTGACACTCGAAAAATGAAAAATGGTTTTTTGGTGCCATATTAGGTTTTAGGCGACCGTTTTTTGGCAGCTAGGGGAAGAGCAGGCTCTGATGCCATATTAGGTTTTAGGCTGGAACGATGCCCTCTTCTTGTGCTCGGTTGCGTGTGTATATATGTTGGGAAAAACCTTCAACGTGATAAATACAAAGCCTATACGAATACACGAATACGTATCGGAGTACTACTCCATACAACTATCTGTGTGTATTACAAACTTGAGACTAATTATATTTAACACTATCTATACCCTAGAATTCCACAAGCAAACGCTCTACTACATAGGAAACCGTCCACCACAAACAGTTATAGATGATAGCGATCGATCTAAACCATAGATACATAACTATGTGCTAATTGGGTATTTAATCATTGGGGGGGTGGGGGGGGGGGGGGGGGAGGAGGGGGGGAATCAGTTGAGTCGAATCAATATGTTTTTTGGGGTGATCTAAGACCTTTTTTTTTCATTCAACCTCTCTTTGTGTTGTCTTAGAATAATGAAACACGCCAACTGTTCGGAAAAACTGTTATGTGATCTTCGATACATAAATTAGTTGATACTAATGTACCTCAAGATGGTAGAATCATGTTTCTTGCTCACTTACTTATTTTTCATTCTACTTATGATTTTTTTTTAAATTTAATAAGACATCAAGCAGAAGGCTGTTGTGAAATAGTGGGTTTAGTAAGATACCTAATCATCGTATCCATTGAAATACAAAGAAAACTGTAGAAGATAATTTAGGGTACAGTAAAAAAGTTTACGAGATTTTATACATATGACATTATTTTGCTCCTAATTATATACACACCTACACGGCTTAACCTCACAACCCCATAGGACTCCACAGGGTCAGCCACCACCTGCCAATTGTGAACAGGGTGACCGCTCTAAACCATATAGAAAATCCATATAGCTAAAGCTAGGTGCTAATTGGTTGTTTTTTCATGAGGAAAAATCATAGAGTCGAGTCAATGCCATGGTAGAGGTGAGGCATTTATCACATATACCCAACACTTTCCCGGCGCCTTCTATTCCAGCAGGAGGGTTGTAACCTCCTCTTTGACTCCTAAGCTACGAATCAAGTCTTAGCATTTTTTTCTTGACAAAGAGATGAACTTGACCGAAGTAGACTAGGTTCCTTGAGGCAACGATATAATTCATTTGGTGTTTGTAAGGGGGAGTATATAAGCAACCCTCTCGTTCTTTTAAGAGAGAGCAGCTAGAAGATCGGCAATAAAAACAGCGACTCGGTGTGATCCGGGTGCATGTGGGAGTCATTTACAGACTGGGAGGTTCATTCAAATTCCTGTCTTTTGAAAAGACTTTATTTGGTTGTTAGAGTACGTCATGGGCCTAGGCTAGCAGTATAACCCATTAGTCTTAGGGTTAATTAGAGATAAGGGTCACTTGCTTATGGGTCAAGTAAGCCTTGCTTGGGAGTCAAGTAAATCACTCTATATAAGGAGAGAAGATGTATCAATCTAATCAAGCAAGAATTAAGAAGAAAATACCTTCCCTCTTGCCACCGGCCGTGGGCAAGGCCCCCGGCCGGCCCTCTTGCGCCCTCCCTCTAGCAATACCATAACATTTGGTATCAGCTTACCCGGGTTTCGATCATGTCCAGCCCTCCACCGAGTTCTTCCCACCCGCCGCCGCCGCACTCCGACGCCCCCGCCGTTCTCTCCTCGGCGGAAATGACTGCAGCCCTCCGCGATCTCACCACCACGGTCCAGGAGATCCACCTCTACTTGGCCAGGCCCTACGGGCCGCCGCCGGCCGCACCACCAGGCCGCTGCTCCTGCCGTGGCAGCCGCCGCATCTGGCGGTCTCCGCCGCGGTCGCCGACACCACCCCGCCCTGGTTGCCGTGGCCGTCCCAGCCCCTCGCGGGCCCCGTCGCGGCCATGGCCCTACTGCAGCAGCCGTCGCTGCCACTCAGCCCCGGGCCAGCTACGACCGCGCCGGCGGGAGTTCCGATCCAAGTGCCCTACGGGCCGCCGCCGGCCGCACCACCGGCCGCCACCACCAGGCCGCTGCTCCTGCCGTGGCAGCCGCCGCATCTGGCGGTCTCCGCCGCGGTCGCCGCCACCACCCCGCCCTGGTTGCCGTGGCCGTCCCAGCCCCTTGCGGGCCCCGTCGTGGCCATGGCCCTGATGCAGCAGCCGCCGCTGCCACTCAGCCCTGGGCCAGCTACGACCGCGCCGGCGGGAGTTCCGATCCAAGTGCCCTACGGGCCGCCGCCGGCCGCACCACCGGCCGCCACCACCAGGCCGCTGCTCCTGCCTTGGCAGCCGCCGCATCTGGCGGTCTCCGCCACGGTCGCCGCCACCACCCCGTCCTGGTTGTCGTGGTTGTCCCAGCCCCTCACGGGCCCCGTCGTGGCCATGGCCCTGCTGCAACAGCCGCCGCTGCCACTCAGCCCTGGGCCAGCTACGACCGCGCCGACGGGAGTTCCGATCCAAGTCCGGTTCCCGCCCTCGCCTTCACCGCTTCCGTCTTGGATCGCTACCCGCCACGTGTCAGCGGCGGTGAGGCTACAGGCTGCTGTGCGCCGGCGTGTGGGGGAGATGCATGGTCTGCAGCTGTCGCTCCTCCAAGTTGCCCTTCGCTGCACCAAGGACCTCAATCTCATCCGCTACGTTGGGGCTCTTGGGCATACGGTTTCCCCAACGAGCGGCGAGCATCATGTTTTCCCCGTGTGAAGCGACCTTAAAGTCTGCGACATCAGCGGTTGGGAGGGTGCACCCCTCCTCGACAGGAGCGCACCGCGTAACACCACTGCATTCCGCCGCCGGCCGCCGCGAGGGCGCCTCCGCTCGTCGCTCTTGCGAGCTCTTCCAGGTGGCCGTACACATGCACTCCGTTTGTCCAGATGGTGTCCATGAGATCCAGGTGGCTGTACACGTGCACGTACGTCGTGCGGATGATGTCCACTTTTTGTTAAGGGGTCCAAAATAGAGCGTCCCAACCCATTTCAGGTTGAGTAATAAACCAAGCCGAGATGTAAAAGGCTTGTTTTTAAGTGTGAGATTTGTGTCGCGTCGAGTCATCGTTATAAGTTGGTTAGGTTGCAGCTCGAGGACGAGCTGCATGTCCAGGTGGGGTGTAGTGTTAGAGTCCGTCATGGGCCTGGTCTAGCAGTATAGCCCATTAGTCTTAGGATTAATTAGAGATAAGGGTCACTTGCTTAGGGGTCAAGTAAGCCTTGCTTGGGAGTCAAGTAAACCTCTCTATATAAGGAGAGGAGATGTATCAATCTAATCAAGCAAGAATTAAGAAGGAAATCCCTTCCCTCTTGCCACCGGCCGTGGGCAAGGCCCCCTGCCGGCCCTCTTGCGCCCTACCTCTAGCAATACCATAACATTGGTTTACTGCCGAAGCCGACTGGAGAATCAGGAAGGACGGCAATTTAAAGGCCAACGAAAGCTGGAGATCGTACGTGCTCCTGCTGCTAGGCCACGCGTGGAGATGGAACAGCAAGTTTGAATTCATGATGCAAATCTAAGTTAATTAGTTTGGTAACAAAAATGCCGTGGACTAATTAGCATGTACAGTTTATTTCTATGCAAATAAAGCTTCTGTTATGATCTGTACGTTCTGCAGTCACAACACAGTGATGAGCTTACACATGTTTGTTCACTGATGAGTTTAGCTGTGAAGCTAACAGCAGTCCAAATTATCTCTACTGCTGAATCGTGGATAGATAGATATGTACTCCCTCCGTTCAGAAATATAGGATGCTTTATCTTTGTGAGTCGAACGTCGTACTACAAAACATGGAGTCATGGACTATTTTCCCTGGGAGCACAGCTGCTGCTGATGTGTTTTCAGTGGATGACTTAATGTGTTTCCCTTGTTTTTTGTAATAGAAAGAGTTGACCCTTGCTATCCCTCTTCAAAACCCTTTTTGTTACAAACAATTAACGAGAAACATAATCCAAATTAATATTCCAGTTTGCCTCTACGCCGTTGTTTTCTTCCCACAAATTACATGTCTACGCACTCTATGCCAACTTTGACAAGATTAGCCAAATACCCTGTCTACGCACTCTATGCCAACCATTGGCTTCTCTTAACATCTTGACTAGCTGTCATAGTTGCTTGAGGGGAGCAACCGTAGCTGTCAGCTTGAGGAGAGTATCCGTTAGGTCGTCGCGGAGGAGCTGCTGGTTGCAGCCACGCCAAGGGCAACAATCTGGGCGTAACCCGGTTCCCTCCACCGTGTATGGTCCCGGATGGTGATGGTGTTAGCATCGGAGTGCAATGTACACGACGACGTTGACACGAAGAAGGCGGGAGGCCTCGCGCCGACGACAGCCAGTGTGGTGGATACATGGCAGTAGCCCTGAGAATATGTTCCGTGGATATGTAGCAGATGGATCTAGTATGTACCTTAGTAACGGCCAACGTCACTCTCTCCCACCGATGGGGATCGAACAAAGGTGCGACAACGACAAGAAGCACATCGGCGAGGTCCTCCACCTGCTTATGGAGTCTTCTTCGGCAACGTTGGTGAACATTGGTCCACCCTAGCGGCGGTATTTGGGAAGCGAGAGATCGTCAACTGCTAGACATGCTGGTGACAACATGGGTTCGACAACAAACAAATAATCCTGCCTTCCAGCTAGATCAGACAATTTCGACATGGCGAGCGTCATGTTCTTATTGGTTTGTGAAGATTCTGTTTGCAAGACTAATTCTTTTTTGACTACTTATTTTTTCTGTTTGGCATCAATGCTTGGTTTGAATGCATTGTTTCTCAGATACCTAATCCAACTTATGCGTTCTCTCTTCTACCCTCTCCGAGTTATCTTTTTTGGCGGGTAGAGAGTAGGGACAGAACACAAACAAGCAAATTGCGTTAGGGCGGACCAAAATCCGTCAAAATTTGGTTGTCGTTTTCAAATCAATGCACGCACCTCAAACTTCTCAATTATTTTCTCCTTGCATCCATGGCCATGATCTGCTGTTTCGCTTGTGGCTTAGAGGCACCACCTTAGCAGCCGGTGGTGGTAGCAGAAGGACATGAGACAAGGACGGGATCTACGTTTGAGACAACGGCGACGGAAGCAGAGGATTTGGGCAGGATTGACGCAGTGGCTGGGAGAAAATATTGGTTTACTCTAGGATGATGAAAAACTTTGCGAGCATGAGAATGCACAATACAAGGTAGGTTTTTCGTTTGAGAGGCTTCTTTCCCTTGCCTATTAGGTTGTAGCGCTGACCCGTTGACTTCCGTGACCAACATTATTTTACTGACATCTCACATACACATGGCTACACTTAGCATTGCTCTCACCCTCAGCTCGTGTTTGTTGTCTTGGTTCTATTAGTTTGGCTCTATGAATGCATCACTTAGTAGCATCAGTTATATGTAGACGCTACATCTTTCGTAATTAATGCAATTAAACAAAAGATGGTAGGGTGGTTTGTCACTTCGCAAAACTGAATGTTGGCAAATGAGTTGGTGAGCCATGTGTTAACTTTAGCTACATGCATTAAATTATAAATTAGTTAAGTACTTTTGTTTCATATTACCACTAGGTTTAGTTAAAGTCAATCTTTGTCGGGTTTGACCATTTATATAGAAAAATATATCAATAATTATAATATTAAATCAATAATATTAGAAACATAGTAAAATATACTTCTATTTTGTACAATCGGTATTGCAGGTGTTCACATTTTATCTTATATAGTTGGTAAAAGATTGCGAAGCTTCACTTTGACCCATCCTGTGAATATTTTCTTCGAAATCGGTGATTTTTTAATCATGTTAATGTAGTTTTCATTTTGGACCATGCAAATTTTTCTTAAAACTATGAATATTTTTGAACCACCATGAACATATTTTCGAATGCCGTGAACATTTTTTGAACCACCATGAACATATTTTCGAACGCCGTGAACACTTTTTAAGCCCTTCAACATTTTTTTTAAACCCCATGAACGATTTTTGACACCTAAACATTTTCAACTCCTCGGCGAGTTGCGGCTCGTCATGCTTGACCTCAATAGGTTGAAGATTTGAATATTAACATGTAATATTAACACGCATGAACATTTGATTGTCTTGTAAACTTTTCAATGTGTTGTGAATTTGTAATGTGTTGTAGCCGTGTCTATGCATTAAAGTTCTAGTGAAACGATATTTGCTCCACGTAATAATTATATTTGTTTGTCTAAGAAATTAATTAATTGCCTTGCGACGCGTCCAGGCTTCGATAAATTCCTAGGTCTGCCGCTGGAAATAAATAATCCTGCCTTCCAGCTAGATCAGGCAATATGTCGTGTCCTCATTGGTTTGTGAAGATTTTGTTGCGACACTAATCCTTTTTTGACTACTTAATTTTTCTTAATTTTCCTGTTTGCCTATTTGTTTGGCACCAATGCTTGGTTTGAATGCATCGTTTCTCATATGCCTAATCCAAGTTATGCATACTCTCTTCTACCCTCTTCGAGAAACCTTTTTTACCGGATATAGAAAGAACACAAACAAGCAATTTGCGGTAGGGCAGGCCAAAATCTGTAAAAATCTGATAGTCATTTTGAATCAACACACGCACCTCCAACTTCTCAATTATTCTCCTTGCCTGTTGTATTACCTCCGTTTTAAAATGTAAAATGTTATTGTAGGCTAAAATTTAGCTACAGAGGTAGTATTTCCTAACAAAAATACATGCGCATCCATGTTCATAATCTTCTCTTTCGCTTGTGGCTTGGAAGTGCTAGCCTAGCAGTCGGTGGCAGCAGCAGATGGACATGAGATAAGGATGGGATCTACCTTTGCGACAATGGCGATGGAAGCAGAGAATTCGGACTAGATTGACCCAGTGGCTGGGGAAAAATATGGATCTACTCGAAGATGACGAAACACCTTGCAAGCATGAAAACGCATCAATGCAAACAAAAGGTAGGTTTTTCGTTTGAGATGTTCTTTCCCTTGCCTATTAGGTTACGCCGGTGAGACGTTGATCTCTGTGGCCAACATTTTACTGACACCTCACATACCCATGGCTACACTTAGCATTGCTCTCGCCCTCATCACGCAGCTCAGCTCGCATTTGCTCTCTTGGTTCTATTTGTTTGGCTCTATTGATGCATCACTTACTAGCAACAGTTATATGTAGCCGCTACACCTTTAGTAGTTAATGCAATTAAACAAAATATGGTAGTAGGGTGGTCTGTCACATAGTAGAGCTGAATGTTGGCAAATGAGTTGGCGAGCCACATGTCAACTTTAGCTACACTCACTAAATTATAAATTAGTCAAGTACTTCTCTGGTTTGTATTTCTTTGTATATTAGGTTTAGTTAAAGTCAATCGTTTGCCAAGTTCAACCACTTATATAGAAAAATGTTCCAGAATTACAATATTAAATCAATAACAGTAAAATATACTTCCATATAATGTACATTTGGTATTGCAGATGTTCATATTTTATCTTATATAGTTGGTCAAAGATCGTGAAGCTTGATTTTGACCAAACCTATAATGTGTAAAGTAGTATGGGAACGGATGGAGAAGTGCAATTATCCAATTGGGTAAAGCGAAACTATCTTTTCTACTCTTTTACTTTTATGGTAGTTGCAACATTAACAATTAAACTGAACATAGAGCAAGTAGAAACCACATGTACACTCGGGCAATAAACACGCCCGATCCAATGTGATCTAGATGTCCACACAAAGCCTATCAATATCAAGTGAACTCACGAGATTTCAATATAAACCACATTCTTTTCTCCCGATATTAAATATTCATCTTCTATAACCTAGAATTTCACAAACAAATCCTCTACTACAAGGGAACCGTCCACCATAGACTAGTTATATGTGACAGCGATCCATCAAAACCGTAGATAAATTCCACATAACTAGGTGCTAATTGGGTATTTAATCATGAGAAAAAAATCAGTTGAGTTGAGTCGAGTCGATATGTTTTTTTTTGGTGGTCTAACTCCTTTTATTCATTCAAGCTCCCTTTGCATGGGATTCCATTGTCTTACAATAACGGAACATGCCAACTAGTTCAAAACAACTATTGTGGTCTATGATACTTAAAATACTTGATATTACTGTACCTCGGAAAGTAGGACCATGTTTGTAGTACTCACTTACTTATTTGTCATTTTACTTATTATTGGATGTGCCAATCCAACAAAATTAATAAGACATCAAGTAGAAGGCTGAGTATGAAATAATGGGTTTAGTAAGATATATAATCATTGTATCCATTGAAATATAAAGAAAACTGTAGAAGATAATTTAGGGTACAGAAAAGAGTTTACGAGATTTTTTGCATAGGGCATTATTTTTCTCCTAATTATATACACACCTACACGGCTGCACCTCACAATCCGGCAGGACATTCTTCTATTATTGTACTCCACATGCACTAGTGGAGAAGGGGCATGTAGTCCCGGCCCGTTAGGGGCTTTTGTCCCGATTTCTGACAAAGCGGGACTAAAGGCCACTAGCATTAGTCCCGGCCTTGTTACCAGCTGGGACAAATAGTCGTCCACGTGATCACCGCGGCGCGCGCGGGGTGTCCCCCCATTAGTCCCGATTGGTATTACGTATCGGGACAAATGATTCTCTGCCGCGACAGCATTTTGGGCACTTCTGCGGCGCTAGAGAATTCATTTTGTATTCTTTTACTTATTTCTTTTTTCAAAATAGTTTTCGAATATTTCTACGCTACCTCATACCGTATACTTTCGTGCATATATAAGATAACTTGTCTTACGATCGAGCATACAAATATATACAATTTTAATAGTTACATGGAGATCACAAATACCGGGACTAGAGCCCGTCTATTCGATTACACGGCTAGGGATCATCAGTAGCTCATATTCACACTGAATTCTTCAGCATCATCTACCATCTCTTTCATTAAAAGTTCTGCCAGTTCTTCTACAATTCCTAGTACGCGTTGCTCTGGTAGGAGCTGATCCCGCATGCTCTCGAACTATATAAGAAAAGGAGATCAATATGAATATCAATCATGATAACAAAAAGTGACGGTAATAAAATAATATTATGAATGTATTGCTTATGTCGACTCTATGATCTTTGTGTTCAGTGGTAAACGTGCGAATGAACTTGCAAACGTAGAATCCACATAGATTCGTCCCTGGTGGCTGCCTCGTGCACTTTACGAGAATAGAATTCAATCAAAATAATAATCTAGCATCACAATTGTATTGAAACTATAAGTAAAAAGATGCGCGGACATATCACATACTACTTACCGAGACCGGAGTAAACGTCAGCTTCTCACTAAAGGAAATTGTAACCTCACTCTTAAATAGGTCTCAAACCCTCCCCAGAAAAGAAAATGAATGAATGAATTATTCATTACCTGATATCTCAGGAAATCAACGAAAGAGACAGATGTAGCGCGGAAATTACCTATGGAGCATGTCCTGCATGTCCCTAAACTGTTCCAGGTGTCTCTTTAATGGGTCCATAACTTAAACTCTTCCATTATCAAGTTGAATGTTTAGCAGAATCTAGTGGAACCTGCACATGTTTATATATATATATATATATATATATATATATATCAGTAACTCATCAATTATACTTAACATTGAGTAAGCAAAAGTGAATGTGTACAACAGAGTAAGACCCTCACTTGAAATTGTAAGAAAATAGTATGTTGTCACAGAAATTTTGCTCTGTTAGAAACCTTATAAGGTTTTCCTCCGTCTCTTTGGGTTTATGTGTTAGCGTTTGTATATGTATTTTATCTGGATCAATGAACCCAACACTAAAGAGTGACCTTCTTTTACATTCATGGATCTTCATTCTGCATAATAATAGAGTACAAAAGGATATAATGAGGATAATTACATGCAATGAACTGAACAACTGAAAAACGGAACAACTTATATGTAGACAATAAATTCAACAACTTACAGACAATAGCAACTCATGAGAGATTTGTCGAGGGCGTCGAAATTAAATAACTGGAAGAGTTCTGAAAAGTCAACATGGACCTTGCTGGGTCGGAAGTAGTACTCATGTGAGACTTTCGTCATGATCATTATTCTATCCGCCTTTACGGCTCTCAAGTACCATTTATGTAAGCTTCACATTTGTGTTGGCAGTTGTTGCAACTTCTCTTCGCTGACCAGAGGCATCCCTGGGACATATCTAGGGACTACAACAGCCTTGGGTAAATTGTTATCCTAGGAACTTAGAAATTCTTCAACAGTCACCTTAGCAGCCGGTGGTGGTAGCAGAAGGATATGAGACAAGGACGGGATCTACGTTTGAGACAACGGCGACGGAAGCCGAGGATTTGGGCAGGATTGACGCAGTGGCTGGGGGAAAATATTGGTTTACTCTAGGATGATGAAAAACTTTGCGAGCATGAGAATGCACAATACAAGGTAGGTTTTTCGTTTGAGAGGCTTCTTTCCCTTGCCTATTAGGTTGTAGCGCTGACCCGTTGACTTCCGTGACCAACATTTTACTGACATCTCACATACACATGGCTACACTTAGCATTGCTCTCACCCTCAGCTCGTGTTTGTTGTCTTGGTTCTATTCGTTTGGCTCTATGAATGCATCACTTAGTAGCATCAGTTATATTTAGACGCTACATCTTTCGTAATTAATGCAATTAAACAAAAGATGGTAGGGTGTTTTGTCACTTCGCAGAACTGAATGTTGGCAAATGAGTTGGTGAGCCATGTGTTAACTTTAGCTACATGCATTAAATTATAAATTAGTTAAGTACTTTTGTTTCATCTTACCACTAGGTTTAGTTAAAGTCAATCTTTGTCGGGTTTGACCATTTATATAGAAAAATATATCAATAATTATAATATTAAATCAATAATATTAGAAACATAGTAAAATATACTTCTATTTTGTATAATCGGTATTGCAGGTGTTCACATTTTATCTTATATAGTTGGTAAAAGATTGCGAAGCTTCACTTTGACCCATCCTGTGAATATTTTCTTCGAAATCGGTGATTTTTTAATCATGTTAATGTAGTTTTCATTTTGGACCATGCAAAATTTTCTTAAAACTATGAATATTTTTGAACCACCATGAACATATTTTCGAATGCCGTGAACATTTTTTGAACCACCATGAACATATTTTCGAACGCCGTGAACACTTTTTAAGCCCTTCAACATTTTTTTTAAACCCCATGAACGATTTTTGACACCTAAACATTTTCAACTCCTCGGCGAGTTGCGGCTCGTCACGCTTGACCACAATAGGTTGAAGATTTGAATATTAACATGTAATATTAACACGCATGAACATTTGATTGTCTTGTAAACTTTTCAATGTGTTGTAGCCGTGTCTATGCATTAAAGTTCTAGTGAAACGATATTTGCTCCACGTAATAATTATATTTGTTTGTCTAAGAAAACAATTAATTGCCTTGCGACGCATCCAGGCTTCGATAAATTCCTAGGTCTGCCGCTGGAAATAAATAATCCTGCCTTCCAGCTAGATCGGGCAATATGTCGTGTCCTCATTGGTTTGTGAAGATTTTGTTGCGACACTAATCCTTTTTTGACTACTTAATTTTTCTTAATTTTCCTGTTTGCCTATTTGTTTGGCACCAATGCTTGGTTTGAATGCATCGTTTCTCATATGCCTAATCCAAGTTATGCATACTCTCATATGCTTGGTTCTATTTGTTTGGCTCTATGGATGCATCACTTACTAGCATCAGTTATATGTAGACACTACATCTTTTGTAATTAATGCAATTAAACAAAAGATGGTAGGGTGGTTTGTCACTTCGCAGAACTGAATGTTGGCAAATGAGTTGGTGAGCCATGTGTCAACTTTAGCTACATGCACTAAATTATAAATTAGTTAAGTACTTTTGTTTCATATTACCACGCATATTAGGTTTAGTTAAAGTCAATCTTTGTCGGGTTTGACCATTTATATAGAAAAATGCATCAACAATTGTAATATTAAATCAATAATATTAGAAACACAGTAAAATATACTTCTATTTTTGTACATTCGGTATTGCAGGTGTTCATATTTTATCTTATATAGTTGTTAAAAGATTGCGAAGCTTGACTTTGACCAATCCTGTGAACATTTTCTTTGAAATCGGTGATTTTTTAATCATGTTAATGTAGTTTTCATTTTGGACCATGCAAAATTTTCTTAAAACTATGAATATTTTTTGAACCACCATGAACATATTTTCAAATGCTGTGAACATTTTTTGAACCACCATGAACATATTTTCGAACGATGTGAACAGTTTTTAAGCCCTTCAACATTTTTTTAAACCCCATGAACAATTTTCGACACCTAAACATTTTCAACTCCTCAGCGAGTTGCGGCTCGTCACGCTTGACCTCAATAGGTTGAAGATTTGAATATTAACATGTAATATTAACGCTCGTGAACATTTGATTGTCTTGTGAACTTTTCAATGTGTTGTGAACTTGTAATGTGTTGCATCCGTGTCTATGCATTAAAGTTCTAGTGAATCGATATTTGCTCCATGCAATGCTTATATTTGTTTGTCTAAGAAAAAAGTTAATTGCCTTACGACGCGTACAGGCTTCGACAAATTTCTAGGTCCGCCGCTGGAAATAAATAATCCTGCCTTCCAGCTTGATCATGCAATATGTCGTGTCCTTATTGGTTTGTGAAGATTTTGTTGCGACACTAATCTTTTTTGACTACTTAATTCTTCTTAATTTTCCTGTTTGCCAATTTGTTTGGCACCAAGCATTCTTAATTTTCCTGTTTGCCAATTTGTTTGGCACCAATGCTTGGTTTGAATGCATCGTTTCTCAGATGCCTAATCCAAGTTATGCATACTCTCTTCTACCCTCCTCGAGAAACCTTTTTTACCGTATATAGAAAGAACACAAACAAGCAATTTGCGGTAGGGTAGACCAAAATCTATAAAAATCTGATAGTCATTTTCAATCAACTCATGCACCTCCAACTTCTCAATTATTCTCCTTGCCTGTTCTATTACCTCCGTTTTAAAATGTAAAATGTTATAGTAGGCTAAAATTTAGCTACGAAGGTAGTATTTCCTAACAAAAAATACATGTGCATCCATGTTCACAATCTTCTCTTTCGCTTGTGGATTGGAACTTGGAAGTGCCACCCTAGCAGTCTGTTAGGGAATTAGCACACCCAAACGTGATATGAAAATAAGCAGCGGAATAAGATGTAAACTTCAGCATCACTTGTATGCTAACTTCACGGATCGTTGCTCAATCACGAAAGGAAACATATGCATCAAACATATATGGAAGAAACAGATCCTGTCCCAACCGAGGACAAGTCCTGTGTGCCCTCACACACAGTGGCTGAAATATGAAGGTAGGCGGGACACGTCCTATGTGCTCTCAGCACATAGGAGTAGCAACAAGCAAATCAACACATAGGGACACCAATCCTTTTTACGTGGAAAACCTCTCAACTTGAGAGGAAAAACCATGGGCCGAAGCCACCCAAATCTTCTTCTACTATTATCAAATAGGGATACAAGCTGCTCTTCTCTAGAGAGCACTAGAGGATCTCATACATCAAGATTTGGAGCACAAGAGCTAGGGATCGGAGCAATCTCACCAAAGATGGTGGAACCACAGCTTAAAGGAGACAAGGTAGTGGATCTGGACGTCACGACCTTGTGGGCAAAGCCCGGTGCTTGATTCAACTTCTTCCTTCAACTTCTCTTCTTTCCCTTCTCTCTTGGTTTTCTTCTCCAATGGAGGCTAACCTGGATTTTTGCCAGTCCACTTTGTGGTGGATCGATGGGAGGCTTATCATCCCCTTCCCTCATGTGCAATGTCTAAAATGACTCTTGGTCATAACCCTAAAGGTTGGTGGGCTCTTGCACTTGTTTGGGCTACCTGAAAGGCTTCATAAGGTCATCTCCTCACAACCCACATGAGGAGGTACCCAACACAGTCGGTGGGGGTAGCAGAAGGACATGAGATAAGGATGGGATCTACGTTTGCGACAATGGCGAAGGAAGCAGAGAATTTGGACTAGATTGATCCAGTGGTTGGGGAAAATATGGATCTACTCGAAGATGACGAAACATCTTGTGAGCATGAAAACGCATCAATGCAACAACAGGTAGGTTGCGCCGGTGAGACGTTAATCTATGTGGCCAACATTTTACTAACACCTCACATACCCATGGCTACACTTAGCATTGCTCTCGCCCTCATCACGCAGCTCAGCTCGCGTTTGCTCTCTTAGTTCTATTCGTTTGGCTCTATGGATGCATCACTTACTAGCAACAGTTATATGTATCCTCTACATCTTTACTAGTTAATGCAATTAAACAAAATATGGTAGTAGGGTGGTTTGTCACATAGTAGAGCTGAATGTTCGCAAATGAGTTGGTGAGCCACATGTCAACTTTAGCTACATTCACTAAATTATAAATTAGTCAAGTACTTCTCTGGTTTGTATTTCTTTGTATATTAGGTTTAGTTAAAGTTAATTGTTTGCCGAGTTCAACCACTTATATAGAAAAATGTTCCAGAATTACAATATAAAATCAATAACATTATAAACATAGTAAAATATACTTCCATATAATGTACATTTGGTATTGCAGATGTTCATATTTTATCTTATATAGTTGGTCAAAGATCGTGAAGCTTGACTTGACCAAACCTATAATGTGTAAAGTAGTATGGGAACGGATGGAGAAGTGCAATTATCCAATTTGGTAAAGCGAAACTATCTTTTCTACTCTTCTACTTTTATGGTAGTTGCAACATTAACAATTAAACTGAACATAGAGAAAGTAGAAATCACATGTACACTCGGGCAATAAACAGGCCAGATCCAATGTGATCTAGATGTCCACACAAAGTCTGTCAATCTCAAGTGAACTCATGAGATTTTCATATAAACCACATTCTTTTCTCCCGATATTATGTACTCATCTTCTATAACCTGGAATTTCCCAAGCAAATCCTCTACTACATGGGAAACCGTCCACCATAGACCAGTTATATGTGACATCGATCCATAAAAACCGTAGATAAAATCCACATGACTAGGTGCTAATTGGGTATTTAATCACGAGGAAAAATCAGTTGAGTTGAGTCGAGTCGATATGTTTTTTTGGTGATCTAAGTCCTTTTATTCATTCAATCTCTCTTTGCATGGGATTCCACTTTCTTACAATAACGGAACACGCAAACTGGTTCAAAACAACTGTTGTGGTCTATGATACTTAAACTACTTGATATTACAGTACCTCGGAAAGTAGGACCATGTTTGTAGTACTCACTTACTTATTTGTCATTTTACTTATTATTGGATATGCCAACAAAATTAATAAGACATCAAGTAGAAGGCTGAGTATGAAATAATCGGTTTAGTAAGATATATAATCATTGTATCCATTGAAATACAAGAAAACCGTAGAAGATAATTTAGGGTACAGAAGAGAGTTTACGAGATTTTATACATAGAGCATTCTTTTGCTCCCAATTATATACACACCTACACGGCTGCACCTCACAATCCGGCAGGACATTCTTCTATTATTGTACTCCACAGGGTCGACCACCACCTGCCAACTATGAACGAGCGTGACCGCTCTAAACCACATAGAAAATCCATATAGCTAAAGCCCTAAACCCTAAACCGTATACATAGGGCATTCTTTTGCTCCTAATTATATACACACCTACACCGCTGCACCTCACAATCCGGCAGGACATTCTTCTATTATTGTACTCCACAGGGTCGGCCACCACCTGCCAACTGTGAACGAGGGTGACCGCTCTAAACCACATAGAAAATCCATATAGCTAAAGCTAGAAGCTAATTGGTTGTTTTATCATGAGGAAAAATCATAAAGTCGAGAAATTGCCATGGTAGAGGTGAGACATTTATCACATGTGCCCAACACTTTCCCGACGCCTTCTATTCCAGCAGTGATCCTAAAATTTGTATTAACTAATATAGGACATTCTAAAAACACCAATCATCCTAAAATTTGTATAACTAATATAGAACATTCTATCTTTTTCTAAAACACATGTATGTAGACATGTTTTAGTCTGTGGGTTTACTTAATTTGGAGGGTGTCTAGTTCATTTTGAAATATTAAAAAGTCTTACATTAGTAAATGGAGACATTAGTGAACGGGGCGAGTATTATTTTTTAAGAAACTCGAGAGTTCTATTAACTAAACTACAAAACCTTACAATCATTTGCAACTAACGCCACCACAAAAGCTGCCATTGAGTTGCTAGAGAACCACTAACACCCTGGACGCGACTAGCGCTCGGTTGGCCGAGAATTTTCTTAAGTCTCGGTCGATCACCTTATCCTGTTTACGTGGGTAATAATCCCTCCACCCTTTCCCTTTTTAGTGGTTTGGGCTTTGACTTTTTATAGGCAATTAGAAGCCCAATAGCAAACTAAAAAAAAACTTACAAGCCTAGTTACAAATTATATATAGGAAAATCAAATAAAAATTTATTTAAAAGCTTCAGATTACTCACGTAGGTGCAATTGCATGCATGTATACAATTACAGGCATATGTGCAATTGCATACTTAGTGCAATTACATGTATGGGTACAATTGCATACATACGTGCAATTACACGTATAAGTCTAATTGCACACCTACATGCAATTGCATATATAAGTCTGTTGCAATTGCACATCATGATTTTTTTTAATTACGTACATATATGCAATTGCATATCTATGTATGCACATAGAGTTATCCTCCAAAAACAATGGGGCGTCTGCCTAAGCACCGGCAATTCATATCGTCGATATGAGTATAATTGCCTCGGTAAATAGATAATAATTCACTCTATCGATGGATGCCGTGATAAAAAACGCAAGCGTTATTATATAATTGTTTGGTTGGCAAAAACAAGTCAAGTACATGTAAAATTTACGACTGCACATGGATATGTGACTGCATGCACCGTGCACCGGAGCAAAAACTACACAAAAATTTCTGCAGGCTTTGCCCGCAAAGTAATTAATTTGCACCGGTTCACCTTGCATCAAAAATCATAATAAGGAAAACAGGTCATTACAAAGCCCACACAAAGATAAAATAAGAACAAGGCCGGCCAACACAAAATCAAGCGGACATACAAACAGGCTGGCCCAACAAAAATCCAAAAGCAAAACAAGCAAAACGACACACAAAAATCAATCGCACGCTCCAATCATCGATCTAGAGGTAACCTAAATCTCGGTTAACCGAGAGTTAGCAAAAGCGATTTCCTATTGGCCAGTTTATTCGCAGAGACCAACTGAAAACTAGAAAACTGGTACAAATACTCTCGTCGTCGTCGAGGATCCCACCAGCGCTGTTGTGAAATTAAAAGGGTCTCAAATTGTTTAAAATTCTACATAGCTCTTGAATTAGGTAATCCGGGGGAGAAGCTTTTCTGATATGAAAGAAAATCTCATTCTCAGCTAGGCAAAAGGGAGGAATGGTAGCGACGGGGAGGTCAGATTAAACTCGCCAGAAATAGCAACCTGATCTATGTTTGTTAGTCAGCGAAAATCAATATCTACCAATACAAAAAATAATACAGAGTAATACAGTTTACAGAAGTCCTACAGACGTAAAATATTTTCAGTGGCGATTTATTTTGGCCTTGTTTGAAAGTATGTCGATTGCATGGCCATGGTGCCTATTTGCTTCAAAGGAGATCCATGAGAATTTTGCTCCTTTTTCTAATAAAGCTTCTGATTTGTAGAACTACTTTGCAAGCTATTCCGACTACAAGAGAGCATGAGATTCCGAGGCTGCGCTGCCATACTTGTTTGTAGTTATACATAAACAGCACACAACTACAGAGCTTGAGAAATGAACATGGGCATTAACAGAACATAGGCAATACACAAGGAGTGAAGATTTGGTGCATATGAGCACCAGTGCTCCTGGGTGTTTTTTTTTTACAAAAAATCACATTTTTTAGTTTCAAAAATTCTGAAACAAAAAACATATGGAGGTAGCTAATGATGCATTCCATAAACGTGCAAATTACCAATTGCAAATACTTTGTATTATGAACTAACACAAAAATGACAAAAATGTGGATCTGAATTTGCAAGTTTTACGTCTCAATTTTTTTCAGATTTTATCATTTTTGGGTAGCTCTCAATATAACGTATTTCAGGTTGTGAATTTGTGATTGTGGGATACAACATTGTCTATGCCCAGAATTTATTTTAAGAATTTTTTGAATTTAGAAATATATTTTTTGATTTTTTTTAAAACAAAGGGAGCTCGGGAGCAAAAGACACTTTCCAATATATAAGCTGTTACATGGGCAAAAGAAACAAGAGATAGTACCCGAATTCAAAAGGGCACTAAATGATGGAACCACATAAAGGATATCTTAGTTCTTAGACCTAGATTACAATCAGAATCTTGTGTTGCCATGTCCAAGACCATAAGAGCGGCAAAGATAACATGCTATATTCCTGATAAAATCCAGACAATACAAGTAGGGTGTTATAACCTTAAAAAAGGGCAAAGTAGTAGGATTTATGCCAACATTTTTCTAATCACACTTCAAAACCTTCAGACGAAAAAGGCCTCAAGTAGAAGGTGTCTTGCCAAGGTGCGCTACTGTGCTTAATTCCTGCCTCGGCTGCGCCTTGGTGGCACAGTAGTCCATCCATCAGCATCAGGGATAGGCCTGGAAGGATTTGGCTCATTCACTGCCATATCCTCTGATCTAGCTGCTTCATCTTCCCCATGGATGGCTCATCGTCATCGTCCGAAATATAGTTGTCGTCCATATTTGCAATCTGCTCTTAAGAAGAAAATAAGATAGCTACGGTACCTGTATCTGTAGAGCATCTAACCCATCCCCTATCGACCGTTAGAGGACTTTCTTTTCTCCTCTAACAGCTGAAACACCCAGTAACCGAAGCCAGCTTAGAGGAAAAAAATAGGAATCGGCCTCCGCGGCTCCTATCCGCGATCGCGAGGACTTAACTTTTTCTCCCCCACCACCCGTCGCCACTCACCCCGCAAAGCCGCAGCCGGCAGGTCGTCGACCACCCCGACGGCCGGATACGTCCTCCGTTGATGCCTCGAAGGCTATCCCGACCCTCCTGAACTTCACCGGTGAGCCGACATCGCCGGAATCGACCGACGCCAAGCTACTACTTTTCCCGAATGCAAATCCGCTGCCGGATTCGACTAACCGCGGCAAGGATTCATCGAGATAAGTCTGGGTACGCGCGGCCGAGCACCTCTGGCATGTCTTCGTCCTCTCGCCGTTGTCGCAACTCCCCGGTCGAGCTCATAGGAGCACCGCCGCGAGCACCCGCACCGCCGTACCACTTGCTCCGGCACCAGCACCCGCCCCGCCTCCAGTACACCAGCACCCGCCTAGGCGCCAACCCTTGCGCCGCACCGGCGGCACCTTCTCATCCCGGCGGCGACGGAACAAGGTGAGTTCAATTTGGTAGATCCCCATTTTTATTTTAAAGCCCATCAATTTCTAATATTGAAAACGATGACTCTTTGTAGCAAGGTGAAGAAGAAAGAAGCTACATGGTCGGAGGATTAGGACAACGATTTGTATTTCGCGTGGCATCATCAAACTATTTGTGTAACCAAACAATCTTTCCAATAATTTTGGAAAGAAAATACATGCCAATTTCAATAAAAAACTAGTGGAGAATCCAGGTCGTTAATATCGATTATGAGTAGGTGGAACATGCTACTAATGCGTGCACCTAGAATCTATGATTATGTTTATCCGGTATGGTGATGGAACATGGTAGTATGCGCAAAATAACCCTTTTAGCTCGGTTATGTGTGATTTTGATAAATTAGGATGATGCCATCAATTTGCATGCCTAATCTATCGACCTATATGAATTTGGAATCTTTTATGACTAATCTATCGGCTAGAGTTGGAGTAGGCGGCTGGCGGCGGCTAGGGTATGTAGGTGGAACATGGTAGTCTGCGGGCCTGATCTAAACCCGGTCAGACCTATGGCGCCGATCTAGAGAGTACCAGTGGCGGCGGTCTACGTGCAGCAGCGTGGCGGCAGGGACTTTACGGGCTCGATCTGGGTGCAGCCGGACCTGCTCGGCCTAGTTTGTTCCTACTGCCGAGTCTGGTTGGCAGCCGCCTATCGCAGCGGAGGACATCCTCCGAGTGGCTGTGTTGTTGCCGCCCTCCAGCACCAAGGCTGGCCTGGTTTGCCCCTGCCACCGTGTTCGGTTGGTTACATCGGTGGAGTCGTGGAGGCAGTTCCCTCCGGCGTGGCTACAGGGTTGCCGAACCTGGAACCTGTTGTTTCTGTTTTCCATCTTCAAGGCCTTGCATCGGTTCATAGTGGGATGATGAAGGTGCTGTCAAGACCGTGGTGGCGCATGTTGGTGGGCGGTGTTGGTGGGTGGAAGACTATAGATCATTTGGGGTAGTGGTTTTTTGGGAGTCAAGAGAAATCCATGTTTTACGACATCGATGGGTTGACGCATGTGGGTGCCGGCATTCCTTCTTATAGGGCATGGGCTGTACCCCTACTCCACTCACCTCCGCGTACGGGGGAAACCATAAGACATGTCCGGGCAGCATCGTCGTCATCGTATTAATCCTTCTTGAAGGTGGTGCTTAGTATGCGATGTTTCGGAGCTCTAGGAGTGTGGTGGAACATCTTCGGTGGGAGCAGCGGTTGCAATCCATCTTCGTTTAGTCGAGTTGTTGCCGTCGACTTTGTTTTCTTTTTCATTTCTCTCTTTTTTTTGTTTGGGTTTGCCTATGTGTCGCGGCTCTAGCAGTTGTATCGGTTGGATGCTATATTAATATAGCGGGACAAAAGTCTGAATCGAGAGACATTATTGATTCTTGGTTGCAGCATTTGAGAAGAGGAACGACACAAAATTACACTAGCAGAAAAAAGGAGCACTTAATCGAGGAGAAGGTACCTGTCTACTTTGGGAGACAGCATTTCCCTATGTCGCAGGCGCCCATCCAGTCTTAACTTCTCAATCGACGAAAAATTGCTTTGCGGGCACTCTTCGTGCATTTTCAATAATTTCTCTACTCCCAGTGGTATTTCCTAACAAAAGAGATTGCTTTAGTCCAGGAGGACAAGAAACTTGGCGAGCATCCAAATGCACGGCAGAAGGCATCACATGTCTGAGGTGCATTGTGCGCGGCAAGTCTAGGATTCCTCGTCTGAGAGGCTTCGCTCAGCATGTATTCCCTTGACTATCACGACGAACATCCATAGACCGTAGCTAATATTTTACTGACAACTCTCACACCCATGCGTATGCTTATTAGCATTACTTCGTTTGCTACATTGGTCCTATTCTCACGGCCATGATGCATCCACTTGCTAGCGATGTTATATGTAGCAGCTACATTTCAGTAGTTAATGCAATCAAACATTCGTGGTTGTTGTATCGGCGGGTCCTTGGTGAACCACGTGCTTACTTTAGCACATGCACGAAACTACTTAAGTTGAGTGCAATTATGCACTTTCTTATCTGGTAGTGGTTGATGTAGTCGTACTTGCTCCACGATTCGGTCTGATCCAGCACAACACGAATGACACCTCCAAAATGTGCACATGTGCGGCTTAATGGCGTCTCCTCCTTAATCCAGTAAGACGAGGTGAAGAGGTAGATCAGATCAACTTTGTCAGCACGACAACATGGTGGTGATGTTTCTGAACGGCTTTGCCAAGCGGTCTGCGATGAGGAGAAGGGAGAGGGAGAGTGGGGAGGCAGCTAGGTTTTCAGGGGTGTGACACCCAACCCTCCTCTCCTCCTTATATAGGTGTGGGGCAATACTTTCCTTGCCCTCTCCTCTAAGATGATGGGGTCGGCGTCCAAAGGGGAACACCCCCTTTGCATACCCCCTAGGGTTTCCTCTTGAGGGGTTGGCGCATGGGCCTAGGATAAGAACGTGTTTGGTTCACGTATTTGTAATGTAACCTGATTGCACCGGTAACGGATTCCTTTAAAACACGTTTGGTTCAAATACCTCGGAAACAACTACCCCGGAATCAATTCCCAACCCCGTATTAACTCGTTACCGGTCGTACCCCTCCGGAAACAAATCACGGCGTCGCTGCATCTCGATCCGATCTCGCATCTCGTCCCCTCTTCCTGCCCCTCCTCCCACCGAGTCCTGCCACCGACGACGCAGGCGTTGGGACTAGCGACCAGCCCCTCGACGCCCTTTACTTCACCTGCAGCGGTGCCTCGCAAGGGCAAGCGAGGTGCGGCAACGCACGGGAGGAGCAGCGGCGACATGGGAGGAGCAGCGCCGACACGGGGGGAACAACTTTGTCTACCGATCCCCAAGTTTGAGGTACGTACTACCCTTCTCCAGATCCCTTCTTCTCCTCTTTTCGGCTGTCCTGGAGGTCTCCCTCCAAATCTTTGTTCAGATTAGGTTTTTTCTTGTGTTCAATGATGTCCTGGAGGTCTCCCTCCAAATCTTTGTTTAGATTAGGGTTTTTTCTTATGTTCAATGATGTCCTGGATGTCACCCTCCCAATATTTGTTTAGATTAGGTCTACCACTTTTGAATCTGAAGGTTGCTCACATCGTACTGTGCCACACTAGGATTATTCTTGTGCTCACTTTGTGCCCAGCCACAGTCAGGTCATAATTAAGTTGTTGCACTAGCTATTTGAGTATGTTGAAAAATTTAGTAGCGTTTGATTTTTTTACCTGGTTCAGTAGGATCAATTGGCTTCTAAATCAAGAGAATCAGCGGCTGCATATCAATCTTTGTCCCTTGTGTTGTGGCAGTAGCTTATTTGATTTAATGTGGTGGTGCCTTGTAAAACTTGTGCAATGCTGGTCTTTGTTTACTTCTTTTTTTTGTGCAATGCTGGCAGAATCAGCGGCTGCATATCCTGTTCTTTGTTTACTTCTTGTGCAATGCGTTAGGATATGACTCTACCTCCCAGTTAATTCTTATCCTCATTATATCCTGGTCTTTTTTAAGTCCAACTGTATGTACATTTCCAAGTTCCAATTGTTGTTCATGGTCTTTTTTAAGTCACATCTCAATTGATGTGCAAAGTGACTGCATGCTAATTAAGTCAAATCTCGGTCAGATATGCTACTAGAGCTTCAGTTTTGACCGGCCTAAGTACAGGTTGCCTTTACCCTTTTTTAAGCAACTAAAATTAGGACGTTAATTATTTTTTATCAGAAACACTTGAGCCTTTTTGCACTTCTGTTGTCACTGTCGCATGATCCATTCCCTGGTTTGGTTTAGTACTAGACTGGATCCTAAGCGTGAAGTATACAACTATGTTCAAGCAGTGGTCCATGTATCAGTTGGCCTTTTTCTGCTAGTAATAGAACATGCATGATTTTGTCCCATGAACACACTCTCCGTGGCAGCATATCCGGTATAGTGTAATACTACTACTACACTGTGCAGACTTCTGTCAGTTTCTGGACCATCTAAGTTGTCTTCTTGTAGCAGTTTCACTATATTTGGATTGAAAATGAATTGTGCAGTACATATGCTTATCTTATTGTATTCCACTTTTCATTTTCAGTGTTATGACTCGTCTCCCTTTAAATACGAGATATCGACGAAGGAATGTAGTAACTAGGAATCTCATGACTAGCATCATGCTCTTGTATTACCACGTGTGGTTACTTTTTGCATTAGCCTATAGAAGAAAGTGTTTGAAAATAGAACGGAGGATTAAAATTAGAGAGCTAAGAGGACATAATTTGTATGAACTAATTAGTCAGAGCGATACAATCTGTATAAGTCAGCTTCATATGGATAGGAGAACATTTAGTATACTGTGTGAGATGGTTCGAGATGTTGGTGGTCTAAAGGGTTCAAGGAATATGTCATTGGAGGAGATAGTGGCGGCATTTCTCTATATACTATCTCATCACTTCAAGAACAGGATAGTAGGGAATTATTTTACCGAAGCCCAAAATCAGTTAGTAGAAACTTCAATGCATGCCTTCTAGCTGTTTTGAAGCTGCTCCGCCTGCTAATTAAGAAACCAGAACCTATACCTAAGGATTGAATGGATGGTAGATGGAAATATTTCAAGGTAAATAGCTACTTAATAAAAACATAGTATTCACTAGCTGGAAATGTAATATTTGTAGAAAATGCTAATATTATCTCATGGTTGTTTATGTTGTAGAATTGTTTGGGTGCACTAGATGGTACACATGTAAAGGTAGCTGCCCTCGCTAATCTAAAAGGAAGATATAGATCAAGGTTGGGTGATATAGATACAAACTTGTTAGGTGTATGTGCACCTGACATGCAGTTCATCTATGTATTACCTGGCTGGGAAGGTTCTGCACATGATGGTCGTGTGCTTAGGGATGCCATCATAAGGCCAAATGGGTTACGTGTCCCCGAAGACCAATATTACCTCGTTGATGTTGGATACACTAATGCTAGAGGATTTTTAGCTCCATACATAGGTCAAAGGTACCACAGAGTAATGCTATCAATAAGTGGTTTTACATGGGATGAAAATAGGCATATGATTCAGTACGAGAAGGCACAATATGATGCACACTGTAAGGTAAATCCCTCACCTACTAATGAGTGACCTGTTGTTTTTTACTTCATTTTTTGTTATGAAATCACATCAGTAGTTTTGTGTTGGAAATTGATAATGTGTTTTAAACTTGTAGATCAACAAAGAATCCAAAGGATTGTATGGTGTTTCATTTCCTTACTTTGAGAAGTTGTGTGCTATCTATAGCAAGGATATGGCAACAGGGGAAGGTGTCGAAGGTTTTGATGAGGCTGTGACAAATTTGGACATTGAAATAGATGCCGAGGAAAGGGAGAGGGGCGAAGAGGATAGGATGTCTAGAGAGACTCCAAGACGGTCTGTTGACTCACAGAGCCACTCTTTGGATACATCAAGCAGTGCTAAGAGGCCAAGAAAGGTTGCTAGACCTAGAAAGGCACGGCAAACTAACCCAATTTTTATCATGCTTGAAGATGTCAACAATCAGCTTAATGTTGTGTCACAGCATGTGGGAACAATGGCAGCTTTAGCGGAGCATGAAGCTGCACTTCATAAGAAGCCGGTGCACAGAGATCCTAACCAAAATCTGAAAGAGAAGGCTATCAATGAATTGCACAAGCTTGGTTTTGCCGGAAGTGACATAGTAGATGCAGCAATAATCTTTGCAAAAGCACTGGAGCAGATACAAATGATGATGGCACTTCCAGATATTCTGAGGAGGGAGTATGTGTTGAAGATGCTGAAAAGTAAGATGATTTCTCATATGAATCTATATGCCTTTTCTTGCTATGAAACCCCTCTCATGTGTGTGCTTATAAATGTTCTACTTTTGGTAGATGAGGCTGGTAGATGACGCAAAGGAGAACATGAGAAATTGACAAGGAAGCTTAATTAGGTATATATGCCCTTCTACTATCTTTATGCATAGTTCTTATAATCTAGACAGTGACTTGTCTCTCCTACCATTTTCTAGATAAGCTTAAATATGCATGGTATGCTTTGTTGGCAACTTGTATTGTTCATGTACACGTACTCAAGGAATTAATTCTTCATGATCATGAATTTTGAACTTGTTGTGCTAAAACTTATACATGTGCTTTTATTTATTGGCGGAGATGAGATGTTGACAAGGAATGCTTTTATTTATTTCCAGCTCTTGTTGCTCCTGTTCTTTTATCTCCAACATGTCCACTGAGCTATTTTGGCTTTTTATATGATCTAATATGTATGTGCAATATCTTCTATGCTTCCGGATCTGGGTTACATGTTAGGTATAATCCTACTAATCTATCAGACTATATGCATTTTCTTATGATCCATCCACCGTTGATAGTGGGGTCTCTGCTGCCATTTTCTAGATAAGCTTTAGATAGGTATGGTATGTTTATTGGTAACTTGTATTGTTTATATACACATAGTTGAGGAATTGATTCTCCATGATCATGAATTTCGAACTTGTTGTGCTAAAGCTTATGCATGTGCTTCTATTGGTTGGTAGAGATGAGGAGAAGGAGAGTTTGACAAGGAAATCCGATCTGGAAGACTATGGACCAAGACTATAAAATAATTATGAACTGGAATTTAAATTTTGAAACTTGTTTTGGCTCATAAAATGGTTTCAAGTACACCATGCCATTTGTAGCGCCATGGAATTCTAAACTTGTATATATGGCTTTGCTCTTCTACCTATAAAGTGCTTTTAAATTATTATAGTATCTTGTTTATTATCTAGTGAAAAATTGTTAATTTGTAGCTATGTCTTAGCATTTGATGCTGGAATGTTGAGAGATATTGAATTAATGTATGTACTCCCTCCAGTCCATATTAATGGCCCAAACTTTGTCTAGATACGAATGCATCTAGTCTAAATACTTAACTAGATCCATATAGATCTAGATAAAGTTGAGGCCATTAATATGGACAGCAGAAGTTACAGTTTTAAATTTGTTGTCTGTTCTGGAAAAAAGCTAGCATTCTTAAAGCTTATCTCTTCTATGGTTCATTGTAACTGATGTATAACCTGCCATCATTTTGCAAAATACCCAGCCAAACAGGGGTAAGGGAGCTGTTTACATTACACCACCGAATGAGACAAAATTGGAATTTATCCATACCACCCGTGATACCCGTGGAACCTGATTACGGTTTCATTATCGTTACCAGTTTTGAACCAAACGCCTTCTAGATGGCTACGTGGTTGTTGTATCGGCGGGTCCTTGGTGAACCACGTGCTTACTTTAGCACATGCACTAAACTACTTAAGTTTAGTTCAATTATGCACTCTCTTATCTGGTAGTGGTTGATGTAGTCGTACTTGCTCCACGATTCGGTCTGACCAGCACAACACGAATGACACCTCCAAAATGTGCACATGTGTGGCTTAATGACGTCTCCTCCTTCTTAATCCAGTAAGACGAGGTAAAGAGGTAGATCATATCAACTTTGTCAGCATGACAACATGGTGGTGATGTTTCTGAACGGCTTTGCCAAGCGGTCTGCGATGAGGAGAAGGGAGAGGGAGAGAGGGGAGGCGGCTAGGTTTTCAAGGGTGTGACACCCAACCCTCCTCTCCTCCTTATATAGGTGTGAGGAAGTACTTCCCTTGCCCTCTCCTCTAAGATGATGGGGTCGGCGTCCAAAGGGAGGGGGAACACCCCCTTTGCATACCCCCCTAGGGTTTCCCCTTGGGGGGTTGGCGCATGGGCCTTTGGCGGTGGCGCCTTGGCCCATGTACGCCGGGTGTCGCCCATACAGCTCCATGTGGCCCCTCCATACAGGTGGGACCTACATGTAGACCTCCAGAACCTTCCAAGTATGATACCGTAAAAATCTCGAACTTTTACGGAACTCTGAAATCAATCTCCCTTAAATGAAACTTTATCTCCGGACCATTCCAAAGCTCCTCATGATTTCCCTTAAATGAAACTTTATCTCCGGACCATTCCAAAGCTCCTCATGATGTCCTGGATCTCGTCTGAGACTCTCAATCAAAATTCGATATAACATCTTAATATCACATTACTACCCTAGCATCATCAAACATTAAATGTGTGGCCCTACGGGTTTGAGAACATGTGAACATGATCGAGACACATCTCCAATCAATAATCAATAGCGGAACCGTGTATGACCATAATAATTCTCACATATTCTATGAAGATCTTTTATAGGTTGAAGCATGATGTCGAGGATTCAAACAATCATGTATTACATTTTCTTTGTCTCGTGATACTCCCTCCGTTTCAAAATATAAGATATTCTAGCTTTGTGAAAGGAGTGTATCTAGACCTCTTTTAATGTGTAGGTTCATATAGTTTTGGAGTGAACCTACAAACTAAAAGTGGTCTAGATGCATGGAGAGCCCATTTTGTATGTTAATCTATCCTACATAACTTGTGACTTCTTTTCTCTTAGCAACGTAAACTATCTTCTCATATTTTATATATCATGTTCAATGTTTCATATAGTGGATATCTATACACAGATGTAACCCTTATATACCTTGCTAGCGCTGTAATTAACAATATTGTTTTTGTTTAGTGGCATATAAATTTTTGGTTGCATACCAAATGATGATTTTGACGATAAATAAGTGACCGACAAGTAAATGATAATTGTGAGATACACCAATGGGTGTGCAAGCGATAGGTGCAATTTGTATTGGGCTCTCCATGCATCACATTGTCCAATTCTACAACTTTTCTACAATTTGGATGGCGGATAGATTAGAGCGTAGAGGGTGTCAAAATTGTAGCCTTTGCAAATTATGCAACCAAGTCCAAGAGTCGACCGCGCATCTTATTTTCAAGTGCCGCCTCACCGTTAGAATTTGGACAAACTTAAAGGCTTGGCTTGGGCTCATGGACTTTGAGCCTAGAGATTGTTAAGATTTCCAAAACGTCAAGGATTGGTGGTCTAATGCCATCAACAAGAAAGGCGAGTCGAGAGGAGCGTTGGCGTCTCTAGCTATGTTGGTGTCTTGAGAGATTTGGAAGAAGCGTAATGGCCGTGTCTTTAGGAACCAATATTCTACCGTCAACATGGTAGTTATAAAGATCAAGGAGGAGGTGACTAAGTGGAGCCGTGCGGGTGCTAAAGTGCTTTGTAAAATTATGCCACGAGAGTAGACATTTTGTGCTTGTTTGTTTTGATGGGCCAAGAGTTGGTTTGTAAGACTTTCTAGAACTCATTCTCTATTAATGAAAATGACAAATCTTTTTGTTTTTCTAAAAAAATGTCACAAGTTTAGCGCTTGGTCAGCAACGGCAGCCGCCAAATACTCATGATGTGCTGAAGAGTACAATGAACCGGCAATCAAGTACGTAGCTATCATGGCCACCCTCTTGGATGCCATAGAAGATCGACTTATCCGACCTAGAGACATAAAGACAGAAAGTTGGAAAGCATTCATCCAACTAATCTCCTACACTCTGTGAACCACGCTGTTCTGCATTGCTCGAGGTGAGACATTTGACACTGATGCCCAACACTTTCCCGGTTCCTCTATTCCAACAGGCAGACTAGCAGTACACATCGTCGATCTTGACATCAACTGTCCTAATCAAGTAGACCATTTTTTGGACAAACAACTACAGTTGTACTGAAGGTGAAGTAGACTGCTCCAGAATGATACAAAGCGTTTGTTTGCGACCGGTTGTGTATATATGCTCCACTCCTCAAAATGTAAGAGATCGCCTCACCGACTTGACATCAACTGTCTAGCAGTTCGGCAGTAAAAACGTCGATTCGATGTGATCCGGATGCATGTGGGCGTCAATGCGCAAGATCGTTTTTCAGATGCCTGTCTTTTGAAAAGGCGTATCAGACTGAAGTGTCACCAAGGACGGCAAGTGAAAGTGGTGTTATGAAGTCAGAAGTCAGGACTCTGACGGAGATTGCACGTGTTTTTGTTGACTGTATTAGCTGTGAACTACAATAACAATAACAGTCTAAAGTCTGGATGTATAATGTAAATGACATGTTTGTTGACAAATTGAACTGCTGAAAAGACTTACGTTCATGAACAAAGTTAGTACAGCAGAAGTGGTGTTTCGATTCTCTAAACTAGATGGCCTCATTACACATTGAAATTGTTTAAAAATACTTTTCTTAAAATGTACATATATGTGCCTTTTACATGCCCTTAAACATTTTGTGGAAGAAACATATGTAATGCCTTAGGTAAAAAGACAGAAAAAAGTGTTGTGGAAAATCATTTTTTTATAATGGGTTTTTTATTATTTAAAAGATTTAAGTATTACATCTGGTCTCTGCATAACTATGATGCACACAACCGACAATAGTTCAGGAGCTAACAAAAATGGCAAAAATAAAAAACGCGAAATACATGAAACCATCAGAAACTGCATAATGCCTAAGAGGATGGAGAATCGATCCTCAGATCACGTTGTCATCTATATCGGGAAAATATCCCTCGGTGTATCCTCCAAGCGTGTAGACCTCCATAAACAAGTTGTGTAACTCAACATGATGTAGAGATGACCATAAACAAAGCATTGTTGTGCATCGGTAGATAACCTGCATAAGAAAAAATAATTTGTCATTAAAAACCTTATCATTCCTACAAGCCATAGCGATCAAATAACGGCAAACGCTCCCATTCTAATAAGTTTATGTACTGTAATCTATCCCATGTAGCCAGTTGCCAAATATGTTGGCCACACTATGAGGAGAGACAACACAGAAGCTACTTGGATGACTGATCATATAGAATAAGCAAATTGTATTGGAAGAATAAATATTTAATTGTCTCATCACGATGAAAAAATATATATTGCCTACTTTCATGCCAATTCCTTTTAACAATGTTATCATTTGTAAGAATGACCCCTCGACGTAGATATCATGCAAATATTTTTGTCTTTAGAGGTATCTTCATCTTTTAGATTTTCTTGTTGTTATCAACTGGCTCCTCAGGATGGACTAAAGCTCTATACATAGAATCACCGAGAATTTACCGCTCTGATGTAAATTCCGCCTAAACTCATCAGGACTATCTGATAATTGCATTGTGGTTAAATGTTGTAACAGAGCGTTCCACGATGTGAGTCTAGGTCCAAATAAATCTCTCTTGAACCTCACGTTAGGAGGAGAAGATTTCATCACCGTGGCAATGGTATCCCCTTTATGATGAACAATGTTGTATATAGCTGGATATTGTTCTCAGAGTGTGACATTTCCAGGCCACTTATCCTTCCAAAAACAAATCTTTGAGCCATTCTTGGTAGAAAATATACCAAAGCTGAAGAAGTGCTTTTTTGTAGTCATCAGCCTGGCCCAAAAAGTGTGAGCCCGTGGCTTCTATAACACTTGAGACTACGCTTTCGATCCAACATATTTCCTTTTTAGAAGGGTTTGACATAACACCATCCTCAGTTAATATCTTAAAATCCATTTGCCCATTAGGCCGGTGTTCTTGACCTGAAGGTCATGAATCCCTAGTCTAGCTTGATCTTTGGACAGTAAACCACACTTTATTTGGCCAGTCAATATTTTATTCTCGCTGTCTCCTTGCCAAAAGAATATAGATCGGAAATAATTCAATCTATACAAGACTCCTTTAAGAAGTTGGAAGAATGAGATCATATATAGTACCATATTACTCAGTATTGAATTAATGGCACCAATCCTTTGCCTAGAGATAGCAAAAAAGTTCCAGCTGCTTAGCCTTAACTATAATTTTTTCTCGATTTGTTTCTGTTTAGCATTTGTGAGTCTCCGATAATAAATCAGTATCTTGGCCTTACCCGCAGCCAAAAAGTTCAGCATACATATGGGTCTTGTCTTGAGCATCGCCGAAGCAAAACAATTCACTCTTATAAAAATTAATATTTAGATTAGAAAGTTTCGAATGTTGATGATATTAATTTCAGGTTCTTTGTCTTTTTCAAATCATGTTCCATAAATAAAATCGTGTCTACGACGTATTGAAGGATAGATAGACCACCATCCACGAGACGAGAGACTATTACTTCAATCTAGCCATCATATTTTTGCATGCTCAATCAAGATAGTCAATATATCTATCACTATATTGAATAGTGCCGACGATAATGAGTCACCTTGTCTTAAACCTTTATTGTCCATAAGTATCTGCCAACATTATCATTAACTTTAACTGCAACACTACCGCTAGCCACCAAACTTTGAATAAGAGCACGTTAATTCTCACAGAAACCTTTCATTTTGGGGGTTTGCTCAATGAAAGATCAAGACTTTATCATAAACTCTCTCAAAGTCGATTTTAAGCAATACCCTATAAAAAAAAATCCTATGTAGCACCGAAAATTATATTTTTACACGTATCACAAAAATTCTCCTTCCGATGAATCTTTATATGCACATTTATAGATATACAACATGTGCAAAGTGGATTTCGGAAATTCTCTTTTTGAATTGTGTTTTCTCACAATAGAAGCATCTAGGCAAAGTGGTGATTTCCGGAAATACAACACTCTAGCCATATCCCGCGACGAGCCAATTTGGCACCTATGAGATCACTTCTCAAACGGCTGCCCTGCCTCGCCGCCCCTCGTCGAGGTTGTCGCTGCCTCCACTCCCACTCCAACCCGGGGCCTCTCCTCTCCACCTTCTCCCGCCTCTGTGACGATGGCCCCCTCCCCGCCGCGCTGGCGCTGCTCCCGGACCTCGCCGCGGCCGGCGTCCGCGCGGACCCCGTCTCGCTCTGCCGCCTCATCAAGCTCTGCGTCCGCCACGGCACGGCCAGCGACGGCCGCCTCATCCACGGCCACGTATCCGGCGCCGCCAGCACTGGAGGAGGAGCGCCTCATAATAGCCTCTTCGTATCCAACTCCCTCGTCTCCATGTATGCAAAGTTCGGCCTGCTCGATGACGCGCTCGAGCTGTTCGACGGAATGCCTGACAGGAATGTCGTCTCGTGGACGACCGTCGTCGCGGCGCTGGCCAGTGCCGGCGGGAGGAAGGAGGAGGCGCTGAGGTTTTTCGTCCACATGCAGAGGGACGGCGTGGCTCCCAACAGTTACACGTACTCCAGCGTCCTCGGTGCCTGCAGCACGCCCAGGGTGCTTGCGGCCGTGCACGCGACCGTTCTTAAGGTCGGCCTGGATTCGGATGTGTTTGTGCGGAGCTCCTTGATTGATGCGTATATGAAGCTTGGGGATTTGGACAACGGGCGCAAGGTCTTTGACGAGATGGTAACACGTGATTTGGTCGTGTGGAATTCGATCATCGCGGGGTTTGCGCATAGCGGTGATGGCGTTGGGGCGGTAGAGTTGTTCATGAGGATGAAGGAGTCTGGTTTCTCGTCTAACCAGGGTACCCTGACCAGTGTCCTCCGGGCGTGCACAGGGATGGTCATGCTGGAGGCGGGAATGCAGGTCCATGCTCATGTGCTCAAGTATGACAGGGACTTGATTCTGCACAATGCACTTCTCGACATGTACTGCAAATGTGGGAGCTTGCAGGATGCAGACGCCTTGTTTAAAAGAATGCCTCAAAGGGACGTGATCTCCTGGAGCACCATGGTCTCTGGTTTGGCGCAGAATGGGAGAAGCACGGAGGCACTGAAGATTTTTGACTTGATGCGATCTGAAGGACCTGCACCGAACCGCATAACCATGGTTGGAGTTCTGTTTGCGTGCAGTCATGCCGGTTTGGTGGAAGATGGTTGGTATTACTTTAGGTCGATGGAGAAACTCTTTGGCATTCAGCCTGAGAGAGAACACTTCAACTGTATGGTTGATCTCCTAGGTCGGGCAGGGAAGCTTGATGAAGCTGTGAAGTTTATCAGTGAGATGAACTTTGAGCCGGACTTGGTCATATGGAGGACCCTTCTTGGGGCGTGCAGGATGCACAAAAACGCCAACCTTGCAGCATACGCAGCAAGAGAGATCCTTAAACTTGAGCCTGAAGACCAGGGTGCACGCATATTGTTGTCAAATACATACGCTGATTTGCGACAATGGTCAGATGCTGAGAAGTCATGGAAGGCGATGAGACACCAAGGGGCGAAGAAAGAGCCCGGGCGAAGCTGGATCGAGCTTGGGAAACAGGTCCATGTGTTCATTGCTGGTGACTTTTCACACCCATGCTCAGCTGGTATAATTCAGGAACTGAACCGGCTATTCAGGCGGGTCACAGACCTCGGTTACGTCCCGCAGACAGAGTTTGTGCTCCAGGATCTTGAGAGTGAGCAGAAGGAAGATCTGTTGAAGTATCACAGCGAGAAATTGGCCGTTGCATTTGGAACAATGAATTCAGTGGAAGGGAAGCCTGTAAGGATAATGAAGAACCTTAGGATCTGTGGTGACTGCCATTCGTTCGTGAAGCTCGTCTCCAAGAGTGAAGGCAAGGTGATCATCATCAGGGACCCGGTTCGATTCCACCATTTCCAGGACGGGGTTTGCTCCTGTGGCGACTATTGGTAGACCCCATTGGGGTCTTATGACTCGATCACATGTTGGTGCGGCATTTTCTTTGCAACTCTCAGATGCTTAACCACATGTATACTCTTCTGGAAGAAGAGGAAGAGCAGTACTGTAGTAGTCAAAATAACAAGAAAAAAGTAGGAAAAAAATGGTAAAAAAAGAAAAGGAGAAAGAGAAAGGTAATTGAGCAAATAACGCCATAAAGAGGCCCACTGGGCCTCCCTCCTCCCCTGCCCGTCCGCCTCATCCCCACGCAAAGCCGAAACAGAGGCGCGCCCGGCGGAGAATTCCGGCATTCCGGCGTCCTTTTCTTGCAATTTAGAAGCCCTAGAAACGATGGTCCGCCGGTGACTGCCGCCGATAGTAAGAGGCGCGAGGAGGAGTGGTGGTTGTGGTCGTGAGGCGCGGCAAGATGTCGGTGCGGATAAAGGCGGTGGTGGACAGGTTCGTGAAGGAGCTCAAGGAGGCGCTGGACGCGGACATCCAGGACCGCGTCATGAAGGAACGCGAGATGCAGAGCTACATCGAGGAGCGCGAGCGCGAGGTCGCCGAGAGGGAGGCCGCGTGGAAGGCCGAGCTCTCCCGCCGCGAGGTAACAAATCCCCGAACCCAATCCATGGCTCGCTTAATTCATGATCCCCGTTCCATCCCGTCCTGTCACGCTGTGTCAGCATCTTCCACTGTCTATTCCGTGATCAAGAGCGGGGAAAATCTGGATCGTCTCACGGCTTGGTTTGAGTTTCTTCTGAAGGGTATTCACTATCTGACTGTCGATGTTCTTAACAATTTGTTGCTGGAAATGTGTCTTTCTCGATAAGTTTCTTGTGATTCTCTTCTCTGCCGGCGAGAAGAAAACGGCTTCTTGTGACTTGAATAAGTACATTGTACTGTTAAGAGATTATTCCTTGCTTTGCACCTTAGTGTTCACCAGGGCATCAGAGGAATAAAGTTCGCCTCTTTCTGTTCTGTATATAGTCAAAGACATTCAGGTGACTGGCAGTTGAAGTTAAGATGTAGTAAGAAATGTCTCACAAGTCAGTTTCTCAACAAAGAACGATTTCTGAGAAGCATTGCATTGATACTAGGGTTGCAGATGTGGGTCCCGCGAAGTCTCGCAAAACGTTTTTTAGTACAAGTGTACTGGAGGCAAACCATCGTGCTAATGAATAACTGGACCTCTTCAAAGCTAAAATGGTTTTTTGCGGGACGCTGCTCTGCAACCCTAATTGATACTCAGTTTGGTCTTAAGTGACTGGAATAGAGCATATCAGGCTAGCACACTGAGTTCTCAAGTACAGGTCAACTGGTCTTAAGTGAGTAGAACAGAGCACATCAGGCTAGTACACTTGAGTTCTTAAGTACATGGCTTAGTTCTTCTTTTCTGATGTGCGTACTACGTAATACTGTGTTGCTTTGTATCATCTGATTGTGTGTTTAAGCATGGTATATAGTCTAGAATTATACACCTGACCCGTTATTGTTGTGTGGTAGATGAGTCTGTGAGACTCTTCTAAGGTAAGAAATGAACTTAGAGCCAGAAGAAAAATGCACAAGGTATGGTCCTAACACTCAGTATCCTATATTGCGAGATGACACAACACAAGAAAATGACTTTGTAACGTAGAACACCTCTGTGCTGGGTGTGTGGGACTGGTACATGTGACATGATAGGTTTGGTGGAGAGAGGTGAGAAAGTGGGATGATCATGTGTACCCTACTGGGCTATACTGATCCCATTTTTTGCGCATAGTATCAGTGACATACACCCTAACGGCTTATAGGCCTTTTTCGTAATCTGACCTAGTTAATCATTTAGCGAAAGACTCTGTTAAACAGCCTCGTGCCATAATTGTGCTATCCATTTGTTTTATTCCTGGCGTTTTTTTGCTGTTCTTTTAGGCCAGGTAAGACTAGTCACAATGGGGAGTATCATATAGTAGTATCATGTATATGATACTAGTATATGATACCATCTCCACAATGCATAGTATCTTGTAGATGTAGTAGTATCATCTATCATAGTCTTAGTGTATTTATTGTTTTGTAGAATCTCAAGGTAAAATTGCGTACAAAATTTATTTGAGATTATTTTTTCTAGTTCCACATGCTATGATACCGTATCTACCTATGATACTAACACAATCTCTATCATCATTAGTTACAATGACGCATAAGCATTTTGCATGCATGTAATGCATGATTGGTAAATGCCAACAGAAAATGCACATCTTCCTAAGTTGCTTATGAAGTATTTTATATGATATCATGACCTTGCTTGTCTGGTTGCTGGTTCCCCTGTTTTTTTATAGTTTGTTTAGTCAAATTTGACAGCTTGTAATCACATTAAGCAGTCAGTTTCTTAGTGTAGATAACAGAGGATTGTATCCAGAGGTGATAATCTAGAAGCAAAAACAGAACCATGACCAGAGCTGATGAAAGTTGAAACCTGGTAGGGAGGTCTTCAAGCAAACAAAATATCAGATCAATATGGTAGTCTCCAGTTAGAACCAAAATAAAGTATAGGATTTAATCAAAACATTTTCTCTGTAAAATTATCTGGAGGATGTCATAGATGAATTCAAGGACCTTCTGGTTTCGAACATGTTCTACTGCCTTTTATGGATATTGCTGTTTCTAGCTCATCGTGCTTTTGCGACATATAACACATCATACTGTACTCATGATCTGACTGTTGATGTTCTCACAAATTCTTGCTGGACATGTGAATCTTTCTTGATAAGTTGACGTCAGTATTCCGCCAAACTAAAAAGAAAAATGTTTCTTCTGATGCTCAAGAAGTACATTGTACTGTAGGAGATTATTCCTTGCTTTACGCCGTAGTATTCACGAGAGCGTCGGGGAATAAATTTGTCCTCTTTCATTTCTGTAGAGAATGTAGTCAACCGTATAAAGGTGACTAACAGGTCAATTTAAGAATGTACAAATGTCTGACAAGCCTGTGTCCCAACAAAGAAAAATGTCTGAGGTATGATCCTGAAGTGGTCTCCTAAGGGACTAGAATAGAACATATGAGGCTAGTATCCTTAAAAAATTAAGTACGACACATTGTGGTTTTTTCTTTTCAGCTGTATGTACTATGTAGTTCTTGCTCCTTTGTACTGACTAACAATATTACCAGGTCTCAAGTGTTTATGATTGTGCATGTAAATGTGGTTACATGGTCTTAGATTTATTTTGAATCTAAGAAGTCTACAATGTCTACAGTTATACACTGCTCAACCAATGCGTGGTAGTTGTCTAGTTGAGTCATGGTAGGACTCTTCTAAGGAAAGAAGTGAATATATAGCCTGAAGACAAATGCAGTAGATATGGTCCTGGTTTTGGCAATACTCCGTATCCTATATTCTGAGATGACGCAACACAAGAAAATGACATTTAATCGTAGGAAGCACCTGCTTTGGGTAATGGGAGTGTCAGATTAGTAGAGGTCACAAGACTGGTCAGGTGGAGGGAGGTGAGAAAGTTGGGATAAATATGTGTACCCTGCTAAGGCTACACTGATCCCATTTTGGGCACATAATCTCATAGGCTTGTACACCCTAACAGTTGGTAGGGTTTGTTTGTGAGCCTAACCTAGTGAATCTCTTAATTAAGAAGCTTTGCCAGACAACCTTATTACATAATTGTGCTATCCTTTTGTGATTCCTGATGCTTTTGTTTAACTGTTTTTGCCACTGGTAACCAGTAAGTGCCAACATAAGAGGCACATCTTCCTTATATGCTACATAGTCTAGAATTATACTCCTGATCAGTTATTCGTTTGTGTGGTAGTTGAGTCTTGGTGAGACGCTTCTAAGGAAAGAACTGGATTTATAGCCAGAAGGCAGATGCCCTAGGTATGGTCCTGGTTTTGGCAATACTCAGTATCCTATATTCTGAGATGACACAACACAAGAAAATGACATTGTAACGTGGGAACACCTCCTATGTGTGCTGGTAGTATGGGACTGATAGAGGCGGCATGATAGGTTTGGTGCAGGGAAGTGAGAAAGTGGGGATGATTGTATGTACCCTGCTAGGCTACACTGATCCCATTTGGCACATAATTTCATACCCATACACTTTAACCCTTTGTAGGCTTTCTTTGTAATCTAACTGAGTTAATTATTTAGCTAAAAGCTTGGTTAGACATTGGCGTGACATATAATTTTTCGCGACTTGTTTTTTTAAACAAGGCAACAGATTTGCCATTTCCATGAATTAAGAAGTTTAGATAGTTTGCCTATGACATTTCCTTGGACTTTGCACGTTAGTCTACTTTCCCTGAAATTACACCCAAGAATTTTGCCCTGGCTAAACTCCACATCCTAGCCTCGTCTCTGCTCTTCGTGATGACAATCGGAACTGTCGAGGCTTGGTTGCGGAATACCCTTCCGTTCCTTTCTTTTCATGATATTTTTGTTCTTACTGTTCTTTTTGGGTCTGGTAAATGCCAAGTTGCCAACATAAGATGCACATCTTCCTAAAGTGCTTACTAAAATACTAAGTGCTGAATATGATATCATGATCTTCCTTCTCTGTTTGCTTTCCCCCTATTATTTTTAGTTCGTGAGCCAAATTTGACAGCTCGCAGTCATATTAAGCAGCCAGTTGCTTTGTGGGCATGATAGAGTGTTGTATCCACAGATGTTAAACCTAAGCAAAAACCGAATCATAGCCAGAGCTGATGAAAGTTGAAACCTGGTGGGATGTCTTTGAACGAACATAATATCAGATCAGAGCCAAAACCAAGTAGGCTGTAATCGAAACGTTTTCGATGTCCTACTAGATGAATTCAAGGACCATCATCTGGTTTCTAATATTTCCTATCGCCTTTTCTTAATGGCATTGTTGTTTTGTAGCTCATCATGCTTTTTGTGACATCTAACACATGATGCTGTGCTTGGCCTTTTGCAGGCTGAAATTGCGCGGCAAGAGGCAAGGCTGAAAGTTGAAAGGGAGAACCTGGAGAAAGAAAAGAGCGTGCTGATGGGAACAGCTTCGAATCAGGACAACCAAGATGGCGCCCTGGAGATCACGGTGAGCGGCGAGAAGTATCGGTGCCTCCGCTTCTCCAAGGCGAAGAAGTGAGGTGTATGAGGCTGTTTGTTCGTCGGTTAGCGATTTGAAGCCTTACACCTGTTGGAAACTGGAGCGGCACAAGAAATCCCGGGGTGTCCCTTGCCAAGTAAAGGAATCTCTTTTGGTCTGTTTGTTAGGCACTAGTCAAAGTAGTCGCTGCTGCCCCTCCCCCTCCTGTTGCTGAATAATAATTGGGTGATTGAGGGGCACATGAGATGATGCCGGCCTGCCGATCGAGTGTCCCGGGGCAGCAGTAACATGAATGGGTTCTCCAGTTTATCATCGCAAGACAGGAGCCATGTTAGGTCTGGCTTCTGATTGCCAACTCGTCGGTTCACTTTGGAAACTCATCTTGGAAGGTTCCAAATTGAATAGATTGCAGATTCCTTTTCTTCTTCCAGATTGAGTTGTGCCCCTGGAATTTTTTTATAAGAAATCCTGATTGGCATCTGGCAGAGTCCTTGTTGCGCGGGCTTTTTTTTACACCGCTTAAATTACACGGGATATCCGTGGTTAGTGATAATCTGAACTGGGACCGAGCTTTCGTCATAGTGGCCACTGGCGGCATACCGGTAGGTAGGTAGCTGGTCCTGATAACGACTGTTACCTGAAAAGCCAGAGACTGTCCTCCTGCAGCGGCTGATGTGCCCACCTCAACCGTTTGCACTCTGAATCCGTTCATTTCCCCTTAAAAGAACTCTTCAGCATTGTAGTTACATCAAGCCTGTGAAACCAGATACTAGTGCTAGTAATAGTCGGTCTTAAAAATACAAAAGTTGGCTGCAAATACCTTCTTGTAACCTTGCAGTTTATATTAACGAATATCTTTTATAACAATATAAGTTCATTTTCGGATGAAGCGAGACAGTTCTGTGCAGATTCAGGAGGCAGTGATTGAAATGGGTCGAGTGACTGTTACGTCTGTGCCGATCCATTGCTCCTGCACAGCACATCCCTTGGGATCTGTACTCTGAACCAACAGCCTATATAGAGGAGCTCTCCCTTTCTTATCTCATCATTTCCATCTTATATCATCTGTGTTCGGAAGCAAAGCAGCCACATGTGCTGCACACACCACGAGTAAAGGAAAAGAAAAGAGATCACCATGACCAGCTAGGCTAGGCTAGGCTAGGCTAGGCTAGGATTTTAATTGGAGAGAAAACCCTTGGCTCTTCATCTAGTATCCTGCATCTTATCATCTCACCATCTGTTAGCCGGTCCCGCACACCAGTGGCTATAGTCTATAGCGCGCATGGACCATGGTTGGCAGGAGATGACATAGTTCCTCGCCACGTCAGGCCAGGCCCGGCACGAGCATTCGTGCATGCAACCGCTTATCTGAAACGCACGAATAGATAAATGGCACGAGAGCAAGTTCGAGGAGGCTTCCGTGCCCACGTGGCTCTGCTTGGCTGCTTTTCCCGATGCTGATGCTGATTTCACCTGGACGGGATGGATCGACCGTTGTTCACACCTGTGACGGAACACAGGCACCATGTGACTTGACTGTATAACTGTTACTACTCTTATAAAAAGGATTATAATACTAGAACGTAGTAAGTACTCCCTCCGTCCAAGTGCGTCAGCAAATTTGTTTAAATTTTTATGTATCTATACGCCCTAAAACGCGTTTGAGTGACTTTTTTCAGAAACAGGAGTATTACAGTTTCCACTATTCTCACGCTCTTCGGTTTCAGACGATGCTTACAGTAAATCGTGCTAATAGTCACAAAATGAGTAGTATTAGTTTTTTTTTTGAACGGGAAAAGGGTGCAAAAAGCACCCTTCATATATATATATATATATATATATATATATATATATATAAGCTCAGAAACACATTGTATATCGTGAAATACAAAGCCGAGATGCCGAATCGACTCGACTGCAGCAATCACGGGACAGCAAATGTTGTTGTGAGCTGTGTTCCTGCATGAACTAGAGGGCCTCGATGCTAGTGATCGATAAGCCTGTTTTGCGCAACAGTGTGCTACTTCATTTACCTCCCTGGATATGTGATACGATCCTGGCCTAGGTTCTGAAATTGGATCGCCAGCCTTCTGATCTCCCATAGCATGTTTTGGTCCGATGCTCCAGGTGCCACCGCCGCCTTTGCAAAGTTGAGACAGTCGCAAAGTTGAGACAGTCTGTAAAGAATACTGGCCTGACGAGTTTCCTAGCTGTGGCAAATTGGGCTGCCAACAGCATTGCATTTGCTTCCGTTGCAGAGCTGAGCCAACATTGTCTTTTGAAGCGAAGATGAGTACATCCATTCTCCTGTCCGCAGCTCCTCCTGCAAAGGCTTTTTCTTCCTGCACCAAACTTTTAACTTCGAAGCAAGGCTGTTAGTTTTCTTGTAGAAGGGAACATTTGGGGTAGTCATCCAACAACTTTTTGCAAAATTTTGGAAATCCTCCTCTCTCAACCACCAGTTTTCAAATTTGAAATTATTTTTAGGCTTTTTGACTTTCCCTTCAGTTGAGAGAAGGATAGGAGCATGATCACTGAACCCATGAATAAGAGGCAAATTATAAACATTTGAAACTGGATAGGCAGAACACCATTCATGGTTAACTAGGCATCTATCTAATCTTTGAAAAAGGGGCTTAGACGAAAAACGACGATTAGTCCAAGTGTAGGCTGGCCTAGTGAAACCAATATCAAAAAAACCACAATTTTTACAAAAGACCGAAAAGCATTCATACGATAACGATTAATATTTGGAGAGCTTTTATCAGATTCATACAACAGGTCATTCATGTCTCCAATACATAAGAAGGGGAGGTTGTTATTATAGTACACAAAACGAGCAACCTGATACCAAATATAGCTAGTGGTACGGTGGTACGGATCACCATATATACAGACAATGCCAAAATTCTGGTTTTTTGGCACGATCCGTGACTATAGATAGGATAAGATTAAGTGAATTGAGGTGCAGAAAAATATCTACTTCATCTGTCCACATCATCCAAAGGCCCCCGCTTTCTTCTGACAAGACACTACAACACAGTCATGCATATTAAAGCGAGTAGCAATTTGACTTTCAGAGAATTTTGCATTTTTTGTTTCAGAGATAAAAATTACCTGGGGTCTAGTAGCTGCGATCATCCTGGCAAGATGGCATAATTTAGGACTGGCCAGGGTCTTGCCTACCCCCTGGCAGTTCCATCCTAGGGTCTTCATGGCGCCCGTGGCGCCTTAGAGGCTGGCGCCATTGCCTGATGTGCTGAAACTTCCTCCTGATCCACATTGACCTGTACACCGTGCGAAGAGCTTGCAGACATTGCTGGAGATTGAGCCTGAGGTCCAGCATTGAGCTGTCGGAAGGCGCTAGCACCATAATGAGGAGTATAGCTAGCCAAGTAGGGTTCGCTAAGCTCCTAAGGAGGTGAGAAAGCACCACGCCTAGAATCTTTCGAGCCTTCTGAGAGAGGCGAGACCGATGAGAGAGGCCAGGGGTCGTAGTCGGCAGTGTCCCCTGTTGCTGACGACACTGATCCGCACGAAGGAGAAGGCCTGGGGAGCAGAACTCCTCCCAGAACAGGGCTGCTGCCCCTGCTGAAATCAGCGCTAGCAGCCACACCACCGGCGCCTTGAGCCGGAGCCAAACGGTAGAACCAGGGCGATTGACACTAAATCCCACAGCAGGTCTGAGCTGAGCTCTAGTTTGAGACAGCTGGCCTTCATCCCATCGAGACCTTCGTGTACGATTCCTAATCTTTGAATCGGAGGCCCTCCCAGTGGCAGTTGAGGGAGACGAGAAATGCCTTGGAGATCTTCTGATTGGTTGGTTACCTGCGATAAATCGATGCTGATCTGAGGCTTCCAGTCCTTCTTCTCCACCTTGACGAACTTGGAGAGCCTGTTGTGGAGCGTCGGCGCTGATTTTCTCCTCTCTTCCTCTTCCAGATCTCCCCAAAGCTTCCTGCCTGTCCATCTGAGGGCTGCCGCCGAGCGTGCCCTCTGCATTTCTAGTAGCAGCTGCTTCGCTGCTTGCTTGAATCGGAGATCTGTCCGCCACCAGAGCCTCTCTTCTCTTGAGCGGTGGCTGCAATTTTTCTGGTGAGGAAAGGCTCTCCTGAAGTGGCCTTTTGGTTTGTCCTTCTTGCACCGGGTAATGGGCGGGCGGTGACCGTCGGGGAGACTTCGTGGTGTGGGAGGCATTTTGCTCTTGTTGTCCTTCATTGCTGGGGTGGTGCTGTTCCAGAGCTTCTGTCTGAATATGTTTCCCTCTAGTGCTCTCTTGAGAAGAAGAAGGAACCTTACATGACGAATGCCTAGTTGGTTCAGGATATAGAGCACTCTTCTACCCCAATTGACTGTGGCTAGCATGCTTATATAGTTCTGGGCCTCCATTGGGCTTTGAGGTTTGGGCCAAGACCAGTGCATTTGTTCCTTGCATTTTCCCCCGAGCAGAGCGGTTCAGAATCTCCACTTCTTCCTCTATAGTGTATGGCAGCTGTTCTGCAGCCTTTACACTATTGAACTGATACAGCGGTGCGTTGATTTCAAAGTCCATCGGCTGACACTTTGACATGTCTTTGACAAATTGGTGATCTTGAGCTGGCTTCCACTGAACCAGGGTGGCTGTTTGTGCACGTGTTGGCTCCGCAGTTTCTCCTATCACTACGTGTATCTCTTGCATGTCGTCCCTGGAACTTCTTTCCGTGTTGTGACACGCAGTAGTTTTTTGAACAGTGCCTTCGTGTAGCTCCGGTTGCTGTTCTTTCTATTTGCTTGTTGAACTGGTTTCTTCTCTTTTCTGATATCCTCTGTTTCTTTCCATTTGTAGCAAGATTGCCATTGGTGGCAACTCCTCAAGCTCCTTGCTTCTGTCTGTTTTAGCAAAAACATTGTTGAACATTGTTATTTCCCTATCTTGGAACGTGCTGATAACTGGGTTTTGGATAGCTGTGCTCACTTTTTCTCCATGGGGGGAGCTTGTCTTCACTTATTATCCAAGCTCCATAACGCTGGAAAGGCACCTGCTCTGGGTCCTCATTGAGCTTTATCTTATCCGTGACAATGCAATTCCTAAGATAGCAGTTGCTAACTATATGAAACATGACTCCACAAAACAGACAGATTCTCCCAACCTTCTCATAGTTCAAATAGGCCATGCCTTCCTGCATTGGCCCAATCTTTAGCTTGATTCTGTCTAGAACCGGGTTGCACACCGTGTGCCTGATTACTCCCCATATGTAGTTCGGGTGACTGAATAACATGCTCTCTTTTGGCTCATGAAACTCAGAGGGGGAACCAACCATTCTAAGGATGCTTGAAAGCAAGTCCAGCGATCTACTTTTCCATGGTATTCCATATATTCTAACTGTGACATACGTAAACTTGAAACTATACCTTGGCTTCCCATGCTTTTCCATGTGTTCATTCTGTTCCTTTTGATATCCTTCTCCTTTTTCACTTGCAAACTCGAAGAGAAGGATGTCTGGTCCCATCATCCAAGGCTGCTTCTTGAAAACCCACATCAGAGATTTAAATGATGCAAAAGTAGCTTTGAAAACATACCGGTGAACTTGGATGATATCTCCATAGTTGTGTCTCCAAGCTCTCTTCATTTGTTGTTGCAAGGCCGAGAGGGATATTTCTCTTGGAGCACTTCTGGTGGCCGCAAGTTTTATATAAAGACTATGCTTGCTTCTCTCGAGGTTGCCCTGTCTCTCTTCAGGTTGTTCTTCCAACACCATGGTTTGCATGGAAAGTTGCAGCGAAGGGATTTCAGGCGCTTGAATAACCGGCGGATTGTGGGGCACCGAGGGGCTTCCTTCTTGCCGAACCGGGGAGAGTGGCTCGTGCTCCATGTCTCTCCTTGCCTCTGCCTCCCACTGCGGGAGGCCTGAGTTGCTTATGCCTTCAAACTGAAGCTGCACAAACAGGTTTGGTGATGGGGTGTTCGGTTGATGGAGTTCTAGAGTAGATGGTCGTACAAGAGCTCGGTGATGTGATGGTGGAGGATCCATGGTTGTGGTTGGGATAGGTTTCCAGATGTAGGGAGAGGTGGGGAGAAGGGAGGACGGCATTACGCCATTCGTCACATCGGGCTAGATCATAAACAACGTAGATCATGCATAGCAGGAACAAGAACACCTAATCAACAATTAAACACAGATGGAACGGACAAATTCATGTCCCCTCACTCTCCTCCTTCCTACAAAGATGGCTAAGGTTTTGTTGTCTCCTATCGGCATCGCCGCCAATCTGCCTCGCTTATGTGACCTTCGGTCCATGGAGGCGGGGTGGATCTAGGCCCTCACCAACGGGAGGGCTCCGTTTCCTGTTTTTAGGGTTCAAGTTTGGTGGAGGCGGCGCTCAGGTGGTGGCGGCAGTGTTTCTTTTAATAAGGTCTCCCCTGCTTCAGCCCCATCCCGATAGCGATGTTGAGGGGCTTGTGGGAGTGGTGTGGTCCTCGGAGACTTCTTCTGGCTATGAAGATCTTCGGATCATCAAGGAGCTTCATCATTTTTCTTCGTCCCCAGACAAATGTGGTCTTTTGATTTGTTTGGCGACTTCCCGTCCTCAACCAACAACGTCAGTCCGGATCAGGGAGGAGTGGTAGCGGCAACGCGTCATCGACACGGTTTGAAGGTTAAAGATGAAGGGTTTCTCAAGTATTTTGATGTAACTTTCATTTTTGTTGAGCTGATTTGTACTGTTCAATTGTATCTAGACCCCTTTTAGTGTGTAGGTCCACTTATTTTTCTTTGAACCTACACACTAAAAGGCGTCTGGGTACATGCGTTTCAAAAATAGAAGCTAAAACATCTTATATTTTGAAACGGAGGAAGTAGTTTATTACAAGGCACGGGTGTTGATGATGATGTTATGGCAGCCTGCGTGATGCAAGTTTGATCCTTGGTTGAAGGAGATGATTTGGTGACGGTGCAGATGCGCTCTAGCCTCAAATGGCACTGCCCTGGCATCGGCGGGGTGTAGCTCAGTATTTCCGTCGCTGTTGTGCATCCCTAAATCGGTGGAGTTTTGGGGATGTGGGGAAGTGTAGCAGACTGTTAACATGGCCAATCTATTGCTGCTAGGCTCCTATCCCTTTATGGGCGCACACGATAGGGGACCAAACCATCAAGTTGGTTTTGGTGCCAGGGTGCGTGAGTTGCATACAAGGAAGTCCTAGACGTTGGTTTGTGGACCTCCTCCTTAAACGTTATGTTTTGAATTCTTATTTCTTGCATTTGTTTCTATTGAAACTAAGAGGTAAACCTACATTCCCTCCTAATGTCAGGTTTAACTTCACTCACCATTCTTCGTAGGAATAATACACCAAAGTGAGGTGTTACAACAGCCAATGAAATGTCGTTGAACGTCAACAATCATGGCATACCAGCTTATTTCGAAATGGATAATATTTTACTCACTGGGAGATGTTCTTATAGTGGTCGTTTATTCCAAAATATTAAGGTTTTGAGTAATCAAATGCCGACAACATGCTCATGAAAAATAATGGGTGGTAAGCCTTTTGTTAGCGGATCGACAAGCATACGACTAGTACTAATATGTTTAACATGAATAGTACGATCATGTATTCTATCTTTCGTAACATGATACTTTATGTCAATACATTATATTGGCATCAGCATGTGACTTGTTATTCGAATAAAAAACTGCAGGTTCATTATACTAGTACAACATAAGTGTTTGATAACCCCAAGAGCACGGGATCAATGTAGCTCAATTTAATAAGTATTTGAGTGTCGAATCCACGAGGAGCTGAAGGTAAACTATCTATTCTCTAAAGCCCTATAACCCACTTATATGGCCTTTTATGCAATGCAATGAACTACAAGGTGTAAGATACTTTTTTCTTGTAACTAGAAAACTGTAAAGTAAAACTACCTAGTGCTGAAAGTAAATACAAAAAGTAAAACTATCTAATGCAAGTAAAGTAAAAGCAAGTAAAATAAAATAGAAACAAGTAACTCAAGTAAGCAAATGTTCTCCAAATTGTTATTTTATTCATTCTGGTTGTCACAATTGGTGAAACACAATTTATACTAGCTAGATGCATAAGTACTAAATACCATAAAGCATAAAGAACTCGATGGTTAAAACCCCAAGGCACTAGAATTTAGAGCAACACTAGGATTAATTAAGGACATGTGTCTAGCAAGTGACATGCCTAACCATCACATCTAACTTGTATAAATAAAGTCTATTATTTTTTCTAGGTGGAGGCATAAATAGATGCAGCCAAGTAAATGTGTCATTACACACCCTAGTGATCGATCCCTAGGGCAAGTGAATATGCTAACAAGGGATTTCATTAAGACAAATATGTCCAACCACTACTTTAAATTCTAAGGTTCCCAATATATTACTCCTCGTTAATTAACCATGAATTAATATAGCATGCATATAAGAATTGGAACATGATTTCGGTCGGTCCCTCCATCCCTCCTCCTAGCAAGATGCAACGGTGACAACCTTATGTATCCCCCAACATATGTGTGCACTCATATATCAGTACATAAGACCATCATAAAAGATAACATAGGTGTATGCAACCAATAAACAAATTATTTCACAATTTCCAATAACAGATCACTACTCAAACTTAGACACAAATATAATAGATCATGGGAATACAATAGATTGTACCACACATCATGTTTGTCAAGATATTACAGTAGGGGGGTCAAGATGGTGTTGAAGAGGTCCCTCCCCAAGGGGGAGAGGCGGCCACAACATGGAGGAGAGGCGGCGCCAGCGACAGGGCAGGGCGGTGATGCCCCGTCGCCTCCCTAGGGTGGCGACTGCCCTAGGGGATGGAGGCCCCTTGACCCCTCTTCTTCCTTAGAGATGGTGTTGGTGTGGAGGAGATCCCCCCCTCCTCAGCGGCTGTCAAAAGGGAGGAATTTCATGGCTTTTGATGGATGGCTCCAAAAATAGGGTTTCTCCTCAATATATAGAGGTGGAGATGCCATCTAGGGCATGGGATAGATGCCCCTTTGATCCAAGGGCTCTTGGCCACCTCTAAAACCTTCATAGAGCTTCCCTGTGTACTTTGAGAGATCCTTGGACCATGACTTGTCCGAATCCATCAGGTATGGAAAGAGTTGGAGTCAATCACGTCGCAAACTCTCAGAATCTCGAAACTATTTCTTTACCCTTCAGTAATCCAGGGCTAAAAGTTGCGTACGGACTCCTTTTAAGACAAATTTTATGTTTAGAATCATCAGCGTACAATTTCCCACAACTTTCATGTTTTGACTATTTCCATTTGACGCCATATACAGGAGCTATCGTGGCAATATTCGAAAACTATTCTGCAGGAACAAATTTCAGAAACTCTGAATTTTACCGTAATGACCAGTTTCATTCCATATTTGCGTATTTCCTACACAAAAAAGTTTGGAACAAAACTTGTGCACTTTTGCAACTATTAGTAGTTTAGTGCCAATAAATATAATAAAGTTGCAAGATAGTGGAGATTTTGGTACAATAAACTATAAAGTTTATGGATGCATTTTACATGCATCAAACATACCAAGCTTAACCTATGGTCGTCCTCGAGCATAAAGGTGATGAAACTAACATGTACATTGGAGTTTGTGTTGTTTAGCACATAAGTCATGATCATTGAAACATAATAAGTCAAAAAGTTTACTCCATAAAGAATAACAGCAGGCAAGCACATATAAAGTGATATATCTTATAAACTTCATCTATGTTTACCAATATGTCAAGCTTGTGTAAGAACAAACGCACAAAGTACTATGGACAATGAAACATGTAAATAATAAAAGAGAAAATGCAATATGCCCTAATTTGGTCATAGAATCTTAAGTTTACTTTTCTTTTTGACTCTTTGAACAAGGAGCTATAAGCATTGATATACATTGAACTAAAATTTTGGATAAAACATTGAGTAAGAGTATGGTTCTAGGTATGATTGTGGTGTTAAAGTTAAAGTAAATATACTCCTTATATGCTTGACATGTTCTAAGTAAAGTGTCTCATGCCTATTGAAAACAATTGCCTAAACCACATGCTACTCAACTTAGGCCACAAGATGTATGTCCTAGGATTTCTTTATTTCTCATAGTGATTTTCTCATAAGAGCTGGTGGATGAGCATCATTATTTTGAGGTAATTTTCTTCATATGACTGGTGAGGCTCTTCATCTTCATTTTCATTAGTTTCAACATCACCATTATGTTGAGCACCTAAACTGTCAGATTCGGGATCATGAGATGTTACTCACCTTTGTATTGGTAGACCGATCTCTTAGATAGTCGGGGATGGAGCACACGCTCGCTTCTCCTCAAGACCGATCTTACTTATTTGAGTGACTTCATTATCTAAAAGAATACCGCTTTTCGTGTCTCCACATACTTAGTGGTGTGACCCAAACAATAAAAGCGATATTCAATTCCCTTATAAGAGTATCCAACGAAGAAACAACTAACTTTTTTTGGATCTAACTTCTTAAGTTACAGATTGAAAACTCTATCTTCACTGGGACAACCCCACTCACATAGATAGTTCAAGTTCACTTTCCTTCCCATCCACATCTTGTAAGGTGTGCTTGGTGCTACTTTAGTAGGATCAAGATTTAGTACACGTCCAGCCATCTTCAAAGCATCCACCCATAGGCTTACTGGCAAATTTGCATGACTAAGCATGCTTTGCACCATATCCATGAGTGTTCGATTTCTACACTTAGCCACACCATTTTGCCGAGATTCGCAAGATATTGAGTACTGGGCAACAATTCCATTTCATCTAGGCACTTGGCAAAATGTCCTATAATTTGCCCGTAAGGAGCATGCCCACCGTAGTACTCCCCCCCTTGACCAATCTATACAGCTTTTTCTGCATTCGGTTGGTTCTCAACTTCAGCTTTGAACACTTTAAATTTGTCTAGATCTTCTAATCGATCGTCTATAAGGTAAATATACCCATACCAGGAGAAGTCATCTATAAAGGTGATGAATGAATCAAAACCATTTATAGAGTTAACATTGAGGGGTCCACATATGTTAGTATTAATAAGTTGGAGAACCCCTATGGCTCTTACGATTCATTTCTTAATTATTTTCGTGTATTTTTATTTAATGTAGTAAATGCAATTGTCTACATTTGATAAATCTAATGGCATGAGTGCATCATTTTTAATGAGTTTTTTACCCCTTGAAATGTGGCCCAAACGGTGGTGCCATAATTTTGAAGAAGTGATGGTATCCTTCCATTTATTTTCATCATTGGAAACATTACTCGCATGCGAAACATAATCATTAAGAGATAACTTATATAATTTGCCTCGTCCAACACCAAGTCCAGCATCCTTATTACAATATTTAAAAACAGATTGTTTGTGCCCAAACAAGCATGCATACATGTCATCATCTAGGCAAGAGACTAAAATCAAATTCGTACTTAAAGTAGGTACATAGAGAACATTATTTAAATGATGACTAAAGCCGATGTGAAGCCCCAAGATGAGTGGCCCTATTGCTTCAATGTCAAATTCAACTCCATTTTCAATTTAAGCCTTCTTGCCCCTTTTATTGTAGTTTGGATAAAATGTAATCCCTACATGGAATTAGCAACAAGAGCAGTTACTCCTGAGTCAATCCATCATGATGTACAAGAGAAATTAGCATAAAGTTATTCATCGACTAAATTGATTTCATTCGTACCTTTATTTATCATCCAATTAAGGTAGTCTGGACAATCCTTTTTTAAGCCATTGACAGTTTTCCTATAATGACCTTCTTTGTTACAATGGAAACACATGTTTTCAGTAGTCGTGTTGTCCGAAGACTGTACAATCCCCTTTTGTCTAGACTTTGACATTTCTCTTAAAAGGCTTCTTTAGAGGCTTAGGAGAACTAGGTTCGTCATGTTTTTTCTTGTTGGAGCCAACATGAAAGGCTTGATCCTTGTTCTACCTCAAACATTTCCTCCTCTTGGACAATCTGAGGGCATATCTCAGATAGTGTCCACTTTTCTTTCATAGAATTGTAGTTAATCTTAAAATGATCAAACTCTTCAGGGAGGGACTCCAAGATCATTATGATGAGGAGGTTATCACCAATCTCATACTTTAAATCCTTCAACTTATGTGAAGAAGTTATCATCCTCATTATATGCCCCATGACCACACCATCTGTTTTATGCATCTGATGTAGCTTATGGAAAAACTCACGTGCATAAACATTTTAGAATCTTGTAATTGCTCCTCCAAGGCTGCCATAAATTCCTTAGGAGTATCCTTCTTGGGGACAACCCCAATGATCTTAGATGAGATGAGTGATCACATCATTAGCATGGCCACATAATTTGATCTTTCCTATTTCTCCATCTTGAAGTTGTAAGTTTTCTTAAGTCCATCATACCCCTCGACACGAACAACGGGGGTCGAGGGCTTATCCTTCCTTGAGGAATAATCAAACTCACTGAAAGCCAAACCTAAATCATTGAGTTCTTCCAGCGAGGTAAGTTACTTTCTGTCAATTTCTTGACAGTACCATAGCATATCGCAGCGGAAGATGAAATTTTATTACATGGACATTCAATAGTGAAAGTGTAAGATGGTTTACCTAGAGGGAGGGTGAATAGGTTTCTACAAAATTCTTTATAATCTTTTGCAAATTTTAGGCTTTGCGGAATATAAGTGTGCCTAAATGCAAACTAGGTGAGTCAACCTAGATGATGATACAAGATACTTCAAGCATGAAGGCTATCACAAAGTAAACAACACAAGTAAGAGAGGGGTTAAGGAATAACCCAAGCACGCAGAGACAAAGATGTATTCCCGTGTTCACCACCTTAGGGAAGGGAGCTACGTCATGTTGGAGAGGTGTGAGGTTCCACGAAGGATTCCCCAACGCCACGAAGGCTCACCTTCTTCTCCAAGCCTATCCCACGAAGGAATAGATCACTTACTCGTGGTAGAATTTTAAGGTAGTCTCCAAACCCTCACAAACTTTCCACGGAGCAAATCACAAGCCGAATGCCTCCGGGCAACCCTAGCCGCCTAGGGTTTTCCACAAACCCAAGAGTAACAAGCTAACTCGATGAACTCAAGGGGGAATGCAATTTGGCTTGGTGGAAACGTAGATCGGGACCTCCTCTTGCTTTCTACCAAAGGGATTTGAGTTTGGTTGGGTAGAATGGGAGATCCTCGAGAAATTGTGTTTCAACAATGGGGAGAGAGAGAGAGCTCCAAGAATGAGATATGAACTGAATGCCTAACCTCCCCAAGCTGTAAGATGAGGTATTTATACTCAAGGGAGAAATCTAGCTGTTTGAAGCACTTTCTGTGAAACCCGGTTTTAAGTTCGGTTGGACCGGCCCACACACCGGACCACCCGGTATACAGCCTGGTCAACCGGAATCCAAACCGGGATACTCACTGTTCGTGAGCCTGGATAGACTCGGTGTAATAAACTAAGAATCCCGGTTTGGGTTCAGTTGACCGGAGCTGGTACCGGACCGTCCGGTCTGGGAACCGGTTCAACCGGCCTGAGAACCGAGTTTGGCAGAGATGTTATCAAACTTAGATTTATTTCTCCTCTCTCTTTGGTGATGGAACAAGTGGGTGTATGGGATGTGCATAAGGCTTAGAAAAACATCCCCAACAAGCTCATCGAGATAACCCCTCTTAATAGTGCGGTGTTCCTAAAGACTCAAGATACATATAAAAGGTAAAACTTCGGCACTTCTCTTCATTATCAAAATGGGGGGGGGTCTTCGATGATCTTCCAACATACCGGTGGAATAAAACATGTTCAAGACACTGGTAGGTAGCATTAGTCTGCACTAACTATGGTGTCATTGTCAACCAAAAATAGTATAGGGTAAACTACCCTTTCAATCTCCCCCTTTTTGGTTGGCGATGACAAACCGAGCTAGAGTTCACAAGGATATAATAAAGAGCTATATACCAAAGGATTCCATAGAGACATATGTGAGCTCTCCCATAAAGTGTGCACTTGGTTGAATTTGCGTTTGAATGCAAGGTGCACCTAAATAAAGTATAGAGAGCTTCCCACATGTCTTTATGGAAGCAAGCATAGTATGAGAAGATATACAACATGAATATCTATGCAAGGCAAGACAAATAAAGGAAGTACACATAGTCATAGCACAACATACATATCCATGGTTCTCACACATAGCACACGCTTGTCCAACATAAGGAAGTAAAGCAAATAGTTCCAATCACGAAAGCAGATGGTAAGCACAATGCCATAAGAAGCAAAGATAAGGCAAAGGGGATTGTGCAAACAACGAACCACGGAAAAACCCAAGCAAGGAACCGTAGAGGCCTAAATGAACTCTACTCTTCTCCCCCATTGGTATCGAAACACCAAAAAGGAAGAGGAGTAGGGTGATGCTAACGGAACCCAACTAGAAGAACGTAGGAGGCGACAGAGGGTGAACGGGGGCATCTTCGTCTTCATGGATCTCCTCTTCTTCATCATCCTCGTCATCATCAACAGAACCACGACGAGCAGTAGAGGAAACACTGGGGCCACCATGAGGAAACTGACTGGGAAGTAGCCGAAGAGTATATCATCATCAAGGGGCCGCATCTCATAGTTGACATAAGGAACTGATACGTTGCAAACGTATCCATAATTTTTGATGCTCCATGCTTGGTTTTATCTACTTTCTTGTGTTTTGTCCACACTTTGGAGTACTTTTCATATGATTTCTTGGACTAACCTGTTAACAAGAGCCACAGTGCCAGCTGCCTGTTTTCTGTTGTTTTTGGTTCCAGGAAAGTCAGAAAATGAATATTCTCGGAATTGGATGGGACAAAAGCCAAAGTCAGTTTTTCACTGAGGGACACCTGGAGCCAGAATACGAGACGGAGAAGGGCTAGGGCCTGGTCACACCACCTGGCCGCGTGGCCAGGCCTGGCCCGCGCCAGGGGGTGGTCTGGCCGCCCCAGGCACCCCCTCGGCCTCTCCTTCCGCCTATATATTGCCTCTGATACGGAAACCCTAAGTACCCGATCAAAATTCCACGAAAGAGTCTGTAGCCACCGTCATCTCCAACCCTAGATTGGGAGGGATCTGAAGCTCTTCCCGGCACCCTGTCGGAGAGGGGAATTCACCCTGGAGGCCTTCTTCATCATGCAAGCCTCCAGTGTGATGCGTGAGTAGTTCATCTCTAGACTACGGGTCCTTGTAGTAGCTAGATGGCTAGTTCTCCTTTGTGCTATCATGTTTAGATCTCGTGAGCTCCGTTCATGATCAAGATCATCTATTTGTAATTTTACATGTTGTGTTTGCAGGGATCCGGTGGATATTGAGATGCTATTTCAGATTGATTATTGATTATATCATGTCTTTGTTATTTGTGATCTTGCATGCTTTCCGTTGTTAGTAGCTATCTTGGCCAAGTAGATGTAGCAACTCCAAGAGTTAGTATTTATGCTCGATAGTGGGTTCATGCCTCTAGTAATCTGGGGAAGTGACAGAAATCTCTAAGGTACTAGATGTGTTGTTGCTACTAGGGAGAAAACAGCAATCCTTTGTTCATAGAACAATCGTATTGTTTACTTTACACGCAATGCGTAATGCAATTATCTGTTGCTTGCAACTTAATACTGGAGGGGGTTCGGATGATAACCTGAAGGTGGATTATTAGTCATAGATGCAGTTGGATGGCGGTCTATGTACAATGTTGTAATGCCCAATCGAATCTCAAAGGAGTCAAGATGAGTAGTATATGCTTGTATGCTTTCTCGATATTTGTCAATTGCCCCGTTGTAATTTGTTCACCCAACATGTTATCTATCTTAAGGAGAGCTACCTCTAGTGAACTATGGACCCCGGTCCTTTCTTTTATTATCAATCTACAATCAACTGTTTACTGCTTGGTGTTTACTTTCTGCAACCTATTACTTTCTTCCACTCGATACGTTTAATCCTTTGTTTTCAGCAAAACCGGTGAGATTGACAACCTCATCGCAAGTTGGGGACAAAGTTATGTGGTTGTGTTGTGTAGGTCTCCACGTTGCTTGATGGCACCGGTAGTGCGCCCTGCCAAAGTTCAGCTAGCTACACCTTTGGGGGTGTTTCCTTGCTCCTACTGGATTGATAACCTTGGTTTCATAACTGAGGGAAACTTACTGCTGTGCTCATCTTACCTTCCTCTTGGGGTTCCCCAACGAGCTTGTTAATACATGAGTCAGCAGGAACTGGAGTCATCTCGGGACCATCTGGTGGAGGAGTGACATGTTGGGTCACGAGAAACTCATTGTGCCTGCGCCGAGTCTCTTGGCTCATCTCAAGAGCCTTGTGGCTCACATCATAGGACGAGCGGCACATCTGAAACAGCCGCTTGAAGAAAGTGGCAGCACCACCCTTGTGCATGGGACGTGAGGAGGAGGACTCTCCAACAGGACGACGAGAACCCGACCGAGTAGCAAAGTGAGGCCACGGATCATGGACAGCCTTGGTGCGCTGCTCGGGGGGCCTCATCACAGGAACCTCAAGAGACTGACCACGAAGAGTAAGAGTGAGCTGCTCTTGTGCCACACGCTCACCAGCCATCACACCAGGAGGCACAACCCTGTTGAGCATCTTTTGTACATACACGCAGAAAGTGGGGGTCATCCTGTCCAAAGCAGCTCGCCGCAGCTCAAAGTACACAAAACCACATCCATCAATCTTCATCAACCTGTCAGGGTGACAATAATACAGGAGATTGGCAAAGTACCCACAACAGTTTGTAGTATCTCCAACTCGGGGAACAAGCGACTGATGAAAGATGCTGGCCAAAGTGTGGTAGTAAAAGTACATGCCAGATATGCATGGAGGAGCATACTCAGAATCCTTGGGATAGCAGAAAGCTAGAGAGTCAGCAGGCTTGATCTTCTCACTATGAATGCAAAAACCACCTAGCTTGTCAGAATAGCCCATGACCTCAACCAGATCTGCATAGGTGGCACGGAAACGCCGCGTGCCAGTCATCCAAGACATAGTGCGGTCAGCATCATCATGAAAATAGTTCGGTGCCAAGGCCGGTCTGACCGGCTCCAGAACCATACGGTCCGGTGTCAGCACCGGAGAACAGGACACATACCGGACGACCCGGTGGCAGTGCCGGTTATGCGGACTCAAACCGGGCGACCCATTGTCAGATACGGTCCAACCGGGCCTGTAACCGAGTTAGTCGGGGAGACCCCAAAACTAATCTTTGCAATGTAAAAAATCTACCCATGACTCATTACTTGCACAAATATAAACTTCTCAAGAGAGGTAGGCCATGGTTTGACGTAGTTGGCATACAAGAACAAAGGTGGAAACCCTAACTTGGCAAATCCATCAAAATGTGTAGCAAAACATGGGGATTTGAGAAAGAAAGGGGATAGGAGAAAGGGATTACCCGAGGACACGGATTCCCGTGGAGGAAAGCCCCAAAAGCCCTTGAGGAAGAAGATCACAAAATGCTCCCAAACCACCACGAGATGGAGAGATTCCTTCGAAGGAGAGCCTCCAAAGGTCCTTCTCCGCGATTTGGTTGCCCGATTTATGAATCCTAGGGGTAGAAATACCCTAGGAGAGGGGGGGGGAAGGTGGGAGGGCGGCAATGGAGAGAGGACGGGTCGGGGGAAGTGAAAGGGTAACTTGTGGAGGAGTGGGGGCGTCCATGGAAGAAGGGAAACAGTTTTTCAGATCCTGATTTTGGTTCGGTCCAACTGAGATGTATACTGGGCCGCTCGGTGCACATGCCGGTCAACCGAGTCAGAAACTGAATCTGCAGGAATTTTGACGCGAGGAAGATTCGGTTGTCAGTTCGGTCAACCGGCTCCACACGGAGTACCCGGTTGAAACCGGACTGGCAACCGAACTTCGTTCAGAAACTTCTGTCTGCAGACCCGGATAGACTCGGTTGAGGACCGAGCTAGAAATCGGACGGTCCGGTTCTAGAGCCGGTTGGACCGGGACAAAAACCGAACTTCAGAAAATTTTGTGAAAACAGAAAATTTTCGAGAATGGCATGTGCAAGGAAGAAGATAGTAGACTCTAAAAGGGTAGAGGAGGCAGGTGATCTAGGCATGCCTATTGGAGAAGAACCAAATCAACACAGTTAATAGCAATAATAGGCATGATTCGAAAATATCAAGAGCCACAAGAGACCAAAGTTGGCAGGGGATTTCTCCCCCTATGTTTAAGCACACATGTCATGGCGCCTCAAAGATAGATGCTTGGACCCATATCATGACACAAGATCAATTAATATCGCACGCATAGGTATGCATCAAACCAAGACATGGTAAGATGACTATCCATATGTGTGATGTGCGACTAGGCTACATAGCAAGTTAGGAGCAGAAATATAGTGCAAGAAGTGATTCAATCTAAGTTTTTGGGATCTAGAATACCAAGTTCTCGCCTCAACATGACAAAACGGGCTTCATCCAAAGTCTTCGTGAAGATATCCGCCAATTGGAACATCGTTCCCACGTGAGTGAGATTAAGTTCTCGCCTCAACATGACAAAACGGGCTTCATCCAAAGGCTTCGTGAAGATATCCGCCAATTGGAACATCGTTCCCACATGAGTGAGATTGATGTCACCATTTGCGACATGGTCACGTAGGAAGTGGTGGCGGATGTCAATATGTTTGGTGCGGCAATGTTAGACAGGGTTATTGGCGATCTTTATTGCGCTTTTATTGTCACATAGAAGAGGCGCCGTACCAAGAGACACACCATAGTCTTTCAAGGTTTGCCTCATCCATAACAATTGAGCGCAACAAGATGCCACGGAAATGTATTCGACTTTGGCGGTGGATAGGGCGGTCGATTTTTGTTTCTTGGAAGACCAACTCACCAATGACCGGCCAAGAAATTGGCAAGCCCCGGAGGTTGACTTCCGGTCAACCTTATCACCGGCCCAATCAGAATCCGAATAGCCAACAAGCTCAAAGGTTGACCCCTTTGGATACCAAAGCCCGAGAGTAGGAGTGAGAACAAGGTACCTAAAAATCCGTTTGACTGCCATCAAGTGGAACTCCTTGGGAGCGGATTGAAAACGAGCACACATTCCAACACTTAACATGATATCCGGCCTATAAGCACAAAGGTAGAGCAAGGAGCCAATCATGGAACGATATACCTTTTGGTCCACATCCTTCTCACCTTCTCCAAGGCCAAGTTACCCATTGAGTGGCATGGGTGTCTTCATGGGGTTGGCATTGGTCATCTCAAATTTTGCAAGCATGTCCTTCACGTACTTATCTTGGGAGATGAAGGTGCCTTGAGCAAGTTGCTTCACAATGAAGCCTAAGAAGTACTTCAACTCCCCCATCATGGACATCCTAAATCTCTGGGTCATCAACTCGGCAAAAGATTTGTTATGTGATTCGTTAGCTCCACCAAAAATAATATCATCAACATAAATTTGAACAATAAACAAGCCACCCCCTTTAACCCGCTTAGTGAAAAGGGTGGAATCGACATTACCCACGCTAAATCCGTTAGTCCGTAGAGCGCCTTATGAATTAGATACACATGGTTGGGAAAGCGTGTGTTTTCGAAACCCGGGGGTTGAGCTACATATGCAACCTATTTCAAGGGACCATTAAGAAATGCACTCTTCACATCCATTTGATAAAGCTTGAAGTTATGAAAAGATGCATATGCAAGCAAGAGACGAATAGCTTCAAGGCGAGCAACGGGCGCAAAGGTGTCCTCATAGTCAATACCTTCTATTTGGGCATACCCTTGCGCCACTAACCTTGCTTTGTTTATTGTGACGGTTCCGTTCTCATCTTGCTTGTTCTTGAATACCCACTTGGTCCCAATAACATTGATGCGATGATCTTTAGGTCTCTCCAAGAGACCAACCTTCATTGCGGGTGAAGCACTCGAGTTCTTCTTACATGGAAATGACCCAATCCGGATCTTCTAGAGCTTCATGGACCTTGAGCGGCTCGAAGTTGGACACAAAAGCATGATGGCCACAAAAGGTAGTGAGTTGCTTCTTCTTGTTGCGAGTCTCGATTCCTCTTGATATGCTTCCAAGTATATTATTGACTTGGAGTCCACTTGCAATAGAGGCGGACTTGATCTTCCGGATAGTCCCTTCATGATCAACAAATTCATCCTTCGTTGGTCCTTGATCATTGACCACATCTTGAGCTTGACCTTGATCTTGGGAAACTAGAACGTCTTCTTGGTCTTGCTCAACAGGTTGAGGGCTTGGTTCTTGTTCTTCGGTTTGCAAGAGTTGTTCGTCGTGAGGTACACTTGATGGTTCAACTTGAGTAGAGCTTGGCTCTTCTTGAGTTGGGCTATATTCTCCCCCATCAACATCTTGATCATGAGTGTGATGCTCGATGGGCAAGATATGCCCAATTCCCATCAACTTGATGACTTGAGAGGAATCTCCATCTCCTACAACATGTGGAACAACTTGCCCCCCTTGGGGGCCATTATCTTCCAAAACCTCCACGCCACAAGATACTTCAACACAACCATTGGCTTTGCTGTAGTATCTATAGGCGTGAGAGTTTTCCGCATAACCAACAAAGATACCCTCGATAGTTCTAGATTCAAATTTACCAAGTTTTTCTTTCTTGTTCTTGACGAGGCACTTGCACCCAAAGACTCGGAAGTAGTTGACATTGGGCTTGTTCATTGTGATAATCTCGTACGGAGTCATGTCGAAGGGAGCTCGGAGGAAGAGCCGGTTCGAGTAGTGCACCGCGGTGGCGATGGCTTCTCCCCAAAAGTTGTGGGATGACTTGAACCCACTCAACATAGTTCTTGCCATCTCAATGATAGTCCAGTTCTTCCTTTAAACAACACCATTTTGTTGAGGAGTATATGGAGCCGAGAATTCATGCTTGATCTCCTCATCTTGAACAAACTCTTGCATGGTATAATTCTTGAATTTGGTGCCATTGTTGGTCCTAATGGTCTTGATCTCCACTTCATGGGTGCGTTGAGCTTGCTTGGCGAAGATCATTGTGGCGCCCCGCAAAAACCACTACTAGAAAATCGCGTTGTTTTTGTGCATTGCATCATCATGACCGCATGCTCATGTCATCATGCCACATTGCATTTGAGCATCGTCATGACATCAAGCATTTGTTTGTCTAAAACTATTTTCTAAAAGCCTAGTTTTGTTTTCTATATATTCCCCGTCTTAATTTCAAATCAAAACGTCGGGCTTTTCCGGGTCTTTTATTTGTCTAAAAACTAATTACAAAAGCCTAGTTTTTATTAAATAAAATATTTAAATTATTTTTGGGAGGCAGCCAGCCAGGCCCAAAAGCCCAGCCGGCCACCTCCAGATAAAAATCCTACCTACCCCAGAACCACCCAAACCTTTTCTACCCAACCCTAGTCTACCCAGCCCCTTCCTCCACCCTTCCACCTCACCCCCTCCAATCCCATGCCGTCACCTCACCTCCTGGCCCCAACCCTCTCCACACAACGCACACACACTGCCCACCCTAACCCGCACACACACACACAGCATCACGTCTCCACCCACCTGATCACCCCGCCTGCTCCCCACCTGTCCACTCCCGTCGCCCCGACCACCCCGCCACCTGCGCGTCCCGTGGTTCCCTCCCCGCAGGCCCACCTCCTTTCTCCTGCCCACGCGTTTCCTCCCCACCCTCGCACTCTTCTCGACCTCCTCTCCTCCCTCCCTGTCGACATGTTCCTCGCCCTCGCCTGGCCTCCCCCGAGCTCCGCGCCGCCGCTAGGCCGCCGCCCTGCTTCCTCCTCTCCGCCTCCAAGGGCCCTGTCCCCGCCCTCTCTTCCATCCGCTCGGCCCCGCGACCCCGGCCGACCGCATCGTCACCAGCTGCTCCCCTTCCCCGCCTCTGCCAGCGCCTCCTCTCCCGCGGTTGGCCGCCGTCCGAGCCACCCCTCTCCGTCGCCCGCATCCCGCGCCCCGCGCCCCTTCCCGTTCTCGCCCACCAACCCCCGCTCCTCTCTCTCTCACCGACCCGTTCCGGCGTCCCCCTGCGCGCCTCGGCCGGAGTCCTGCTCCCTGCCACCGCCTCGAGAAGTGGCGAGCTGAATCTAGAAGTTGCAAGTTCAAGGCAAGCTTCTTGTCAGAGGTGGCAGTCATGGAGAGAACCTTGGACTTGATAATCTCATCATTCAAGTTGAACCCATCATCATACTTATCACAACCGAGACCATCAATTTTCACACGGAGGGCAACAAGTCTCTTGTATTCTTCGGCGATGGACTCACCATCGTTGTTCATGAACATGCTCATCTCCGACTTGGCGACTTCATACTTGGAATTTTGGATAAGGGAAGTTCCCTCTTAGAGAATCACAATCCTCTCCCACAACTCCTTTGTGGTGGGAATGTTGCTAACTTGATCATAGAGAGTGCGGTGAATGGCACTCCTTATCTTGTCACAAGCCGTTGCATTTAGTTGACGATCATAGTACTCTCCCAGAGTGAGATTGTTGGGATATTGTGGATAGAAGCCCTTGCCCACAATCTCCCAAAGCTCCATGCTACAACCGCGAAGATGAGAATCCATGGAAACTTTCCAATGAGATAAGTGAGTTCCATCATAATGAGGTGCGGGAACCGAACCATTAATATGAGGCACGATGTTCTTTTGTTTGGGATATATATACGGAAATGGATTAGGAGGCATAGAGGCTTTCGTCGGGTCACTCTCGCTAGAGGCCTCGTTCATAGCCTCCTTACCGGTGTCCATCGGCCTCCCTTGAGGTACTACCAAAGGTCCAGCAAGCATGACCCCCTCGCCCATCCCTGTAAAATGTCCCTCAAGGAAACTTATTCGAGCAAGGAGATCGGAATCCTCCTTAGCCTTTTCAAGGGATTGTTTGGCAAAGAGTTCACAGATCTCCTTGACCGAATAAGTCTTTCCCTCCTCATCATCGAAAAAAACCATCTTTTCTCTTAGGCGGTAAATCCCTTAGAAGAGCACTTGGCTCTGATACCAATTGAAAGCGTAAGATGGTTTACCTAGAGGGGTGAATAGGTTTATAAAAAATTCTTTATAATCTTTTGCAAGTTTTAGGCTTTGCGGAATATAAGTGTGCCTAAATGCAAACTAGGTGAGGCAACCTAGATGATGATACAAGATACTTCAAGCACGAAGGCTATCACAAAGTAAACAACACAAGTAAGAGAGGGGTTAAGGAATAACCCAAGCACGCGGAGACGAAGATGTGTTCCCGTGTTCACCACCTTAGGGAAGGGGGCTACGTCACGTTGGAGAGGTGTGAGGTTCGACGAAGGATTCCCCAGTGCCACGAAGGCTCACCTTCTTCTCTGAGCCTATCCCATGAAGGAATAGCTCACTTACTCGTGGTAGACTTTTAAGGTAGTCACCAAACCCTCACAAACTTTCCACGGAGCAAATCACAAGCCGAATGCCTCCGGGCAACCCTAGCCGCCTAGGGTTTCCCACAAACCCAAGAGTGATGACCCACAAGTATAGGGTCGAGGGAAGTGAAACCCAATTTATTGATTCGACACAAGGGGAGCCAAAGAATATTTATAAGCCTTAACAACTGAGTTGCCAATTCAGCTGCACCTGGAAACAATCTTGCTCATAGCAGTTTATCAGTAGCAACAGTTTTGTAGTATAAATAGTAAAGTAGCAGCAATAGTAAAGTAAAGACAGTAGTAACAATAGCAGTAAACAGTAGGATTCGAGTGCGGTAGGCATAGGGATGGATGGACGGGCATTGCATGGACAAGACAATTCATATAGCAATCAAAACATAGGGTAATTGCAGATAAATAAGATAAAGCATCCAAGTACTAGATAATCCTAGGCATGTGTTCCATATATAGTCATACGTGCTCGCAATGAGAACTTGCACAACATCTTTTGTCCTGCCAACCCGTTTGTAGCGGGGTCTCAAGGGAACTACTGACAATTAAGGTGCTCCTTTTAATAGAGCACCGGAGCAAAGCATTTACACTCCGTGAACACATGTGATCCTCACATCAAAGACATTCCCTTCGGTTATCCTGATTGCTGTTACTTCGGCGCCATTGGTTCTGGACAACAATGTGTGTATACAACTTGCAGGTAAGACCATAAACAATACTATCATAATCAATCAATAACATGTTCAGATCTGAAATCATGGCACTCGGGCCCTAGTGACAAGCATTAAGCATAACAAGTCGCAACAAAGTCATAAAGCACTAATAAAAGATACTAGGCACCATGCCCTAACAATCTGATGTCATTACATGAACGATCTCATCCAATCCCTACCATCCCCATAGCCTACTGCGGGGGATTACTCACTCATATATGGGGGAAACATGGATGGTCGATGGAGAAGCGATGGTGATGATCTCCTCCAATTCCATGTCCCGGCAGGGTGCCAGAACGGAGTTTCTAGTGCTGTTTCGTGGAATCTGGTGGTGGCGGCGGAGTGGAACTCTTTCTGGAAAAACGTCGAACCCCCTAGAGTTTTTAGGTTAGAAGGCTTCTTATAGGCGAAGAGGGAGAGCGAGCGGGTGTCTGGGGCGGCCAGACCACCCTCTGGCGCGGCCTGGGCTAGCCCGCGCGGCCAGGTGGTGTGGCCTGGGCCCATCCCCCCTCCATCTCGTATTCTAGCTCCGGGAGTCTTCTGGTGAAATAGGATTTTTGGCATATTTTCCGGGATTTTTCCTGATAGTTGATTTTCTGCACAAAAACTAGACACCAAGGCAATTCTGCTGAAAACAGCGTCAGTCCGTGTTAGTTGCATCCAAATCATACAAGTTTAGAGGAGAAATAATAGCAAAAGTGTTGGGGAAATTAGATACGTATCAACTCCCCCCAAGCTTAGCTTATTTCTTGTCCTCAAACAATTCAGTTGAAAACTGAGTGCGATAAAAGAACTTTCACGAACACAATTGCTTCATATGATGTATATATTCTCAGCATGTGATCAACTACTTAGACAATTCATAATAAAGAGTATGCAACTAAGTTTACTTAATAGGCATTGCAAGCTATGAAGAGATTCCAACTTAAAAATAATAAGTAGCATGAAGTATAAATATAAGCAATATTACAATGCTCATAACAAGGTATGATAGAGTGGTATCTCGCTTGCCTTTGATTGTGAATGCCAAGGCACCTCTGAGTTCAAGTGAAGACTAGAAGTAAAGATGTCAAAGATACAAGCATCCAAGTCATAACACAAATAATCAAGTAATGAGACAAGCACAAAGAATGACAACTATGCTCTCAAGAAAGTGCTCATAGAATATGTGGAGACTCAACAAGAAAATGAAAAGGTTTTGAATAATTTGAAAGGCTTCCAAATGCTGAAAGTATGGTACTCATTAGCTTTGAGCTCTCATTGCCCCTATCATAAGCATCTTTAATATGGTTAAGGTGAAAGTGAGGTCCAATATGAGTTATATGCTTGACAGACTATAAACTGGAAATCCCATGTCCCTTGACTACAAGGGCCGCTCCTCATGCTACTCAACTTTAGTTACCGGTAAGTTCTTGTCATCGTAAATACGTGCGTATCATAGAGAACCGCCAACAGGGTACCCCTTGCCCGATGATACGGAAGAATCCCCAAATCAAAATGACAAGGCAAGCAGACAATGAGTATCTCAGCAATCTTCTTATTTACCATGGTAAAATGGTGCTTTTTTCTCTCTTTCGTCTTTTCATATACCTCTTTTTTTTCTTTTTCTCAATAGCTATCTCTCTTTTTTTATAAGAAGAATGCTTCATAGATATCATTATGGTTACGCTGCAGGTTTCCACCATGACGGCATGGATTAGACCGGCGGCCCAGGCGTTTCTCTAACACACATACATAACTCCATGGACTTACAAGCTCCCCTTTTATTTCACTACGATGACATCCGCAAACAAAAGAGAATGGTATCAACTGGGTATATATTTACAAGTGTTGAAAGCATTCCCCGTGACAACACGGCTCTGCTAATCCCCAGCCTATAATTCGCAAGCATATAACTTTCATGGACAGTCACAATGGTTCAGGTTTATCAAGTGTAGGAAATAAAGTGTGTCATCAAGTTCGTGAGAGCTTTACTAACTAAATTTCTCATAATAAGCAAACATTTTATTCGGAATAAAACAAGGCATATTGGATATGCACGGAAGTAGCAAATTATGCTAATAGGTAGGTATGGTGGACACTTTGGCAATATTTGGTTTTAGGGAGTTGGAAACATGAGTAAAACATACTCAGTGAAAGTGAAGGCTAGCAATAGTAAGGGAGCGACAAACGAGAGAGCAGTAGCTATCATAATCATGCTTGCAACAAAACAGGACTAATCATGGCATGAAAGTGATTCAAGATCCTCAAGGCAAAATAATTCATCGAGGCTTAACTGATTATTTCAGTCATATGCATGCGTGAGCATGTGCCAAGTCAATTCAAATGAAACATTCAGAGGAGGATACCACGGTGTCATACCAAGTTATGAATAGAGTAATGCAAGCAAACATTCATATGACATGCTACAAACTATTAGCAAGCTGGGACTAATCATATGAGAGCAAGAACTACTAAGCATCCAAAGAAAACATACACCCTACACGAATAGGCTAAGCATGCCCCCAATGATGAGTATATGTATAAAAATGAAAACAAATAGAGTTCGTTACCAGCCTCTTACCACACCTCAAGTTGTCATTAATCCTCATTATTGCCCTTCACTTGTGTGGCTTGAATAATAATATGAAACCAATATCCACTGAGGACTGCTAAACCCTGCAACAAACTCACAAAGCCAAAGAAGAACAACAGATATTTTTGGTGTTTTTGATTTTTTTAAAACAAGAACCAAAAAGGAAAAGCAAGCAAAGCAAAATCTTTTTGGGTTTTTCGAATAGTTCAAACAAAGCAAAAAGGGAAAAACAAACCAAGGCGAAAAGAAAAAGAAGTAAACCAAAGAGAAACAACAGAAATATTTTTGGTCTTTTGTGTTTTAGAAAGCGAAAGCAAAGAAAAAACGAAAACTAAAAGGAGAACGAAACATGAATATACAAAGTACCGACACAACATGATAGGGAAATGAGTGCGATGTCGGCGTACCTCCCCCCAAGCTTAGGCTTTTGGCCTAAGTGGGTGTCAATCCAGATACGGGTAAGGGTTCCAAGCAGGAGGATCATGATAAGAATGGTCGTAGTTGGGCCCTTGGGAGGAAGAATAAGCTCCCCAATCATAGATAGGCTACTGATATGAAGACTCCCCCTCATTCGAGGGCTGGATCGAATCATTCGTGACCTCCCTTCTAGTATCTTGCTCCTGTTGGGAGAGCTCTCCCAGGTACGTGTCAAGCTCCTCCTCAGTGAGGGACCATCCTACCCTGTTATTAAGGTTAAACAAAACAGGTGCAGACAAAAGAACAACATGCTCGGACTTGCTCTTTCTCCAACCAGCTTTGAGAAAGGTTATTTCATAAGACAACTCACTCAAACTAGCCCACGAGGAAATGAATTTATGCTGTATCATGGAATTAAGATCAAGCCTTTCTATGGGAAACTGTAGGTCTAGATGATGAGACACTAAACCATGCAATGCTAGTAAACGAGAAGCAATGAGGCCCCCACAAATTCCACCTTTCTCGCGGTTAGCAGCAAGACGGAAAGCTATCAAAGCACCCAAGTTGTAAGACCTATCTCGTTTAAGAGCAGCAGAGATAAATGCTAGATCATATGAAGATAACTTATTGGCAGTTTTCCTAGCAAGAACACACTTGGCAATAAAGTAGGCAAAGTAGAGAATGGAGGAGAGATGAATGTTACAGATTTTTCCACTCTCCTTCGAGAAGCTACTCCCTTGGCAAATTTTTGCGTATAAATCCATGAGTGGTGCATGTCGCTCTTTAATCCTTCCACATGATCCCCACTAATGTACCTTAATAGCTGCATAAAAGTCATCGAAAGAAAGGTCGACAACAATATTGTAGATTTTGTAGTGGACCATGGGGTTAGGCAAAGAGTAACTAAATTGAAAGTCCTGCACCACAGACATGGTTAGCTTCACAAATTGACAAGGTTCATCTTCCAAAAAGTGCTCCAACCCTGCATTAGAAACCAAAGTGTGAAAATCTTGGAGAATTCCTGCAGCTCTCATGAACTCAGGGCATGGATAAATGGAAGGAAAAACTTCCTCCTCCCGGTGGACCTTCATAACCTCAGGCACCCATAGTTCATGTTGGTTTAGTTGATGCTCGTTCATCTTTTATTCTGAAATTTAAACACCTACTAAACAAGTGATTGCAAAGTGAATATAATGAAGGGCACTACTCATAGGGACTTGTAAGAGGCCTAAACATGAATCAGAACTAAATTTCTAAGCATCAAGCAAGCTTACAAGCTCTCATAACCTTTCACCTACAGCAGCAAAATACTCAAGATATAATCCACTAAACACAAATCTACTTGGACAAGTGGAGGAGTCACATACTGGAGAACAAATGCTCCAAATTTCAGCAACAAAGATGGGCTGAGCAAGGAGATCGAAAAAATCGAGAGCAAGCACAGCAATAACACGATTTTGAGCAATGAACTGGAGTTTGCTCGGGAGAGAGAAGAAAGTGGAAGGTGAGAGAGTTAGTGGAGGGTCAGGGGTGGCCCACACCATGGCATGGCGCCACCCAGGGAAGGCCCTGCCACCATGTGGTGAGCCTGCCTGGTGGGTCCCCCTGGTACCTTCCAGGCACTCCTCTGCCCCTTTTTTCACGTAAAAATTTAATATGAATTTTCTGGAATTTTTCGAGACACTTTATTTTTGGGCATTTTTTAGGTATAGAAGAATGATTTTCTGACAGACAGATTTTTTGGAATGATGCAAGGACAAAACAAAGCTAGAACTACAGAAGTTCTAAGACACTCTAACATGTAAGCAACTAACAACAAAGAAAACTAAACGAAAGCAAAAACTAAAATGAATAGAATAAAAGTAAACGGAGATAATCACGGTGAAAACATTGTTTTGTTGAATGAAATCCTTTTGTTAACAAGGTTGATCAGGTCTTGTTACCAAAAAAAATTCATATGAGACAAAACTTTGTATTCCACTAATGATTATGTTACCTCAACCTTGATAGCAATGGTCCCAATCATAATAGTTTCAAATTTTTCTCTTGGTATGGGACAATATATTTCTCCAACTTGAATGCGCTGAACATGTTCAATTGAATTTAAACCATAAGTCCTATCAATCTTCTTGGGGAAATAGATAGTATGTTCCTTGTCATTAACATTGAAAGTCACCTTTCCTTGATTACAATTAATAACAGCTCCTACAGTATTAAGAAAAGGTTTCCCAAGAATAATAGACATATTATCATCTTCAGGCATTTCAAGCACAACAAAATTAGTTAATATCAGGCAATTATGACCCACTTGAACAGGTACATCCTAACATATACCAATAGGAATAGTGGTAGATTTATCAGCCATTTGCAAAGATATATCAGTTGGTATTAATTTTTCTAGTTGAAGTCTCTTATAGAGAGAGAAAGGCATAACACTAACTCCAGCTCCCAAATCACACAAAACAGTTCTAACATAACTATTCTTAATAGAGCAAGGGATAGTTGGAATCCCTGGCTCTCCAAGTTTCTTTGAAACCTTACCATTAAAGGAATAATTAGCAAGCAAATTAGAGATTTCTTCATTAGGGATCTTCCTTTTATTCGAGACAATATCCTTCATATACTTTGAGTAAGGAGGCAATTTAATAGCATCAGTCAAAGGAATTTTCAAGAATAAAGGTTTCATCCACTCACAAAACTTATTATAGTGTTCATCTTCCTTTGACTTGTGTTTCTTATTAGGGAAAGGCATAGGTTTTTGGACCCAAGGTTCTCTTTCACTACCATGTTTCTTAGCAATAAAATCTTCTTTAGTGTATTTAGTATTCTTAGTGTGCTTTTCAGGTTCTTCTTCAACTTTTTCTTCATTTGGAGCTTCATTTTCTTCTTTACCACTTCCAGTTTCAGCATCAGAAATAGATATACTATTAGGATCTATAGCAGGTTCAGAGGGTTCTACAATAGTTTTATGTTTCTTTTTTCCTTTTCTTACGAGTAGCACCACTATTTTCAGCTTGTTGAGAATCCTGCTCGATTCTTTTGGGATGCCCCTCAGGATATAGAGGACCCTGGGTAGCAGCACCACTTCTAGTTCTAATTTCATAAGCATGTTTTTCTTTAGCAGCGTTAACTATCAAGTATTTTTGCACTTTAATGAGTTGATCTATTTGGGTTTGAACCATTTGAAAGTGTTTAACAATCATTTTAACATCATTAGAGGTTCTTTCCACAATATCTTTTAACTCAACAATAGCTCTAGAGTTTTCCATTAGATGATTTTGCACCCTTTTATTAAAATTATCTTGCTTAACAATAAAGATATCAAATTCTTCTAAGCATTGATCAGGAGGTTTAGAGTAATGGATATCACCTTCATCAAAGTGTTGGAGATAGTGTACCTCAATAGTAGATGAGTAAGGGATAGGCTTACATAATTCTTCTATATGAGGTAAATTCTTGACATCTGCAGCTTTAATTCCCTTCTCCTTAAGACATTTCTTAGCTTCCTTCATCACTTCATCATTTAATTCAATAACTTCCCTCTTCTTTGATGTTGGAATAGGCACGAAATAGTTGGTTCAGGTATAATTACTTCAGGTATAGCTGGTTCAGGAGGATTCCAATCCTCATAGTTCTTGCTTATTTTAGCCATTAATTCCTCAGCTTCCTTGGGAGTCCTATTCCTAAAAACACAATCAGCACAAGTATCTAGGTATGTCCTAGATTCTTCGGTTAGTCTATTATAAAATATATCAAGAAGCTCATTCTTAGGTAATGGACTTCCAGCCTGTGCATGAATCAAAGCACAAAACCTTGCCCAAGATTCGGGCAATATCTCTTTTTCTCCCTGTTTAAAATCAAAAAGTTCCTGCAAAATAGCATGTCTAGCACTAGGAGGAAAATATTTCTGCAGGAAAGTACTAATCAAGCAATCAGGGCTATCAATAGATCCATGAGGTAAATTACTAAACCAAGTTTTAGCTTCTCCTTTCAGTGAAAAGGGAAAAATCTTAGCAACAAAGTAAGTACGCATCTTAATATCATCAGAAAACAAGCCACTCATGGTAGAAAGCTCATTCATATGTGCTACCGCACTTTCATTCTTAGTCCCACAAAAAGGTTCTTTCTCAACAATAGCTATGTAAGATAGATCAAGAGAGAAATCATAATCTTTATCTTTAATGTTTATGGGAGAAGCAGCAAACTTAGCAATAGGAGACAATTTGGGTCTAATAGTACGCCTCTCAAGGAGACTCTTAGCAGCGCTCCTATCATGGGTGTTTTTACATTCTTTAATAAATTCATCGTTCATCTCAACATAACCGTCTTCAATATCATAACTCTCACTAGACTCATGTGAACTAACAGGTGTAGTAGTGTCTTCATTAGGAGTTTCAGTATTTCTAGCTATAGTTCTAGAAATCGTAGCATCTAGGAAAGGACCTAATGAACCACTCTTATCAAGCACAGTAGAAGCAGCATCATAAGTATCAGAAGTTTCAGATTCAGCAGTAGTAGAAGTGTGTATAGCATGTGTATGTGGTGGTGTAACGAGCTTACTCATAACAAATGGTGAATCAAGAGCAACAAAGGTGTTCAGAACCGTACCTCTTCTTGTAGTGGATGGTAAAATAGGAACCTTGCCATCACGAGACTTACCCATGATGGATGGATAGCAGCGAACAATAGAGAATCCAAGTGAACTTAATAAACAAAGCTATGCTCCCCGGCAAAGGCGCAAGAAAATAGTCTTGATGACCCACAAGTATAGGGGGTGTATCGCAGTATTTTTGAGGGAAGTGAAACCCAATTTATTGATTTGACACAAGGGGAGCCAAAGAATATTTATAAGCCTTAACAACTGAGTTGTCAATTCAGCTGCACCTAGAAAGAATCTTGCTCACAGCAGTTTATCAGTAGCAACAATTTTGTAGTAGAAATAGTAAAGTAGCAGCAATAGTAAAGTAAAGACAATAGTAACAATAGCAGTAAACTGTAGGATTTGAGTACGGTAGGCATAGGGATGGATGGACGGGCGTTGCATGGATAAGACAATTCATATAGCAATCAGAACATAGGGAAATTGTAGATAAATAAGATAAAGCATCCAAGTACTAGATAATCCTAGGCATGTGTTCCATATATAGTCATACGTGCTCGCAATGAGAACTTGCACAACATCTTTTGTCCTGCCAGCCCGTTTGCAGCGGGGCCTCAAGGGAACTACTGGCAATTAAGGTGCTCCTTTTAATAGAGCACCGGAGCAAAGCATTTACACTCCGTGAACACATGTGATCCTCACATCAAAGACATTCCCTTCGGTTATCCTGATTGCTGTCACTTCGGGGCCATTAGTTCCGGACAACAATGTGTGTATACAACTTGCAGGTAAGACCATAAACAATACTATCATAATGAATCAATAACATGTTCAGATCTGAAATCATGGCACTCGGGCCCTAGTGACAAGCATTAAGCATAACAAGTCGCAATAAAGTCATAAAGCACTAATAAAAGATACTAGGCACCATGCCCTAACAATCTGATGCCATTACATGAACGATCTCATCCAATCCCTACCATCCCTACCATCCCCATAGCCTACAGCGGGGGATTACTCACTCATAGATGGGGACACATGGATGGTCAATGGAGAAGCGGTGGTGATGATGATGGCGATGATCTCCTCCAATTCCCCATTCCGATAGGGTGCCAGAACAGAGTTTCTGGTGCTGTTTCGTGGAATATGGTGGTGGCGGTGGAGCGGAACTCCTTCTAGAAAAACGTCGAACCCCCTAGAGTTTTTAGGTCAGAAGGCTTCTTATAGGTGAAGAGGAAGACCGAGGGGGTGTCTAGGGTGGCCAAACCACCCCCTGGCACGGCCAGGTGGTGTGGCCTGGGCCCAGCCCCCCGTCTCGTATTCTGGCTCCGGGAGTCTTCTGGTGAAATAGTATTTTTGGCATATTTTCCGGGATTTTCCGTGATAGTTGATTTTCTGCACAAAAACTAGACACCAAGGCAATTCTGCTGAAAACAACGTCAGTCCGTGTTAGTTGCATCCAAATCACACAAGTTTTGAGGAGAAACAATAGCAAAAGTGTTTGGGAAAGTAGATACGTTTTGGACGTATCGAAGAGTAACAAGCTAACTCGATGAACTCAAGGGGGAATGAAATTTGGCTTGGTGGAAACCTAGATCGGGACCTCCTCTTGCTTTCTACCAAAGGGATTTGAGTTTGGTTGGGTAGAATGGGAGATCCTCAAGAAATTGTGTTTCAACAATGGGGAGAGAGAGAGCTCCAAGAATGAGATATGAACTGAATGCCTAACCTCCTCAAGCTAGAAGAAGAGGTATTTATACTTAAGGGAGAAATCTAGCCGTTTGGAGCACTTTCTGTGAAACCCCGTTTTAAGTTCGGTTGGACCGGCCCACACACCGGACAACCCGGTATATAGCCTGGTCAACCGGAATCCAAACCGGGATACTCACTGTTCATGAGCTCAGATAGACTCGATGTAATAAACCGAGAATCCTGGTTAGGGTTCGGCTGACCGGAGCTGGTACCGGACCGTCCGGTCTGGGAACCGGTTCAATCGGCTTGAGAACCGAGTTTGGCAGAGATGTTATCAAACTTAGATTTCTTTCTCCTCTCTCTTTGGTGATGGAACAAGTGGGTGTATGGGATGTGTATAAGGCTTAGAAAAACATCCCCAACAAGCTCATCGAGATAACCCCTCTTAATAGTGCGGTGTTCCTAAAGACTCAAGATACATATAAAAGGTAAAACTCTGGCACTTCTCTTCATTATCAAAATGGGGGGGGGGTCTTCGATGATCTTCCAACATACGGGCGGACTAAAACCTATTCAAGACACTGATAGGTAGCATTAGTCCGCACTAACTACGGTGTCATTGTCAACCAAAAACAGTATAGGGTAAACTACCCTTTCAATTAGTAAATTGCACAAGTATAAATAAAACATGCCACAAACATAAATTTCCTATTCTAATCCTATGCCAAAACACCATTGGGCAGAAATAAGCTAAAATTAAAACAACATAAAGGGTTGACATGCAAAATTAATACAAACGTTGGTAAGAACTAATTTTACATTCGTGACATTCTGAAAATAACCATCATCATTAATCATAAAAGATTTGAACATTATTTGATGCTTAAAATGATAACACAACATTAAACATATCAAATATTCTAAACAAAAATCTCATTGTTCATTTCCATTCAGAATAATAACATGTTTTATAACCATATTCTAGGAAAATATTTTTGGCATAAGAAGTGCAGAAACTTAAAACATAAGCCCTCAGTTAAGTTGAGGGCTTCAAATAAAAGATGTACTTCCTTTGTTAGCTTGCCAAAAGTCTTATAAGTGAATAGATAGAGTAATACACAATAAGCAACTCTCTAACTTCTACTCCCTTCGTTCCAAAATATAAAATATTTTTGTCTTTTTTGAAACACGTGTATCTAGACGTATTTAGTGCGTATGTTTACTGAAACTACACACTAATTAGTGTCTAGATACATATATTTTAGAAAATAATATCTTATATTTTGAAATAGAGGAGTACATACTTCCGTTCTGTAACGAAATAAGGAGTACAAAATAGTTGTTCAGATTCAAGGTTGGCCAGATTTCATTGTTTTCTAGAGTATTAGTGCATGAGTTTTCTTTTAGATGGGCATTATTAGTTTTTGTACTAACCGTGGCATTTTGGTTTACGCATATTTGTATTACTAGTTGATTCGTACGTAATAAAGTATGCACTCGGGGCACTGTGGCGTGACTTGTGCACGAAGGTTTTACCTATGGTGAAGCAAAACTGGCGGTTTCTATTGTTACGGAAGTTGTGCCACGACACGAGAATGTGAGATTACCGATGGTTTCTGTTAGGACATGAGGGTGCGCGTGACGTGTCACTAGCTCGGACCAGTGATAATTACAGCCTACCGTACCATGTAACTGCCACGACTAAAAAAACACTAACACAAGATGCGAGCTGTACGACATGAGTGTTAATCGGCATCTGAAACCCAGAGGTACACGCAGCCAAATCCACCCAAGATCATCAAAAGCCGCTCGCTTTTCCGGTTTTCTCTTCCATTTTCGTCGAAGAAAAATAAAATCATGGGGCCAAACGAACTGGATCGAGTCGGGTGGTATAATAATGCAGAGATAGGTGTTGGATAGCGCGCAGCACCAGTGAGCCCCTTCTCTCACATTCTCTCTCTCTCTCATCCCAAGGCTCCAATGGAAGCCACCACGGCAACGTGAGGAGTGGAGCTGTACTGCCCATTTTCCCGTTTCCCCACCCCACCCAAGAAACCAGGGGCCACGCCAAGAACAACCCGCGGCGCGGAGCTCGGTGCCCAATTCCCCAATCCCGCCACCCTGCCGGAGTTCGTTTCCTTGTCGTGTCCGGCCGCCAAGTTCGTCGTCTTCGGTCGTTTCACTCGTTCGTCGGTCGGAACCCGGAACCCGGAACCCAGGTAGGTTTCCATCCTGATTTTTGGTACGTAATTGTGATTTGTCGGTCGCGTCCTTGGATTTGGCCACCGGTTGCGGCGAGAAAGCTGCCGCTCTGCTTTTTTCGCGGAGGGGTCCAAGCTTTGATCTGCGTCACACACCTGTTGTTCTTCTTATCCGCAGGGCATCCGAGGCAGGGGAGGAGGAGGAGGGCGGGCCACGGGCGGCACGTGACGGGCGGTTGGCGATGGCGAGAAAGAGCGGCGCCACCGAGGGGCCGCCGCTTACATAAAGACCAGGTGGCCCGCGGACGGGCAGGGATCCCTTAGTCCGAGATCTGATTGAATTGTCCAGCTTTTCTGTGGAGGAGAATGGGCAGCGCGGTGGAGGCGGCGGCGTTCGGCACGGTGGAGGGGGTGGTGGGGGAGATCACGCGGCTGCACCGGTCGCTGCCGCCGCGGCCGCCGCTGGAGGACGTGGAGGCGGCGGAGGCGCTCGCGCGCGCCGCGGACCGGGAGGAGCGGGCGCGCCTCGACGCCGTCGAGGCGCTGCGGAGGTCGCCGATCGTGCCCGAGGAGCTCTTCTACGTTGCGCAGGACATGCACCGCGCCCTCGCCGGGTTCCAGTGCCGGGAGCAGAAGCGCGACGCCACGCGGCTCCTCGAGCTCGACGCGCTGCACACCCTCTTCGACGACCTAATCCAGCGCGCCTCCCAGTGCGTGCCGTCCACATCCACCCGCGCCGCGCCAAGCATCACCACCAACGGTGCCAGTAGCTCCGCCTCCGCCGCCTCCTCGTCCAACTACTCATCTGCGGGGCCGGTGGCTGCTACGGATCGCTCCTCTTTGGTCACCAACGGCTTCAGTGCGGAGAGGACCGTGGGCACGAGCATCGGGCGTGTCTCCATGGATGACAGCTACGTCAAGAAGGCCAAGGCTGCAATGTGGGATGGTGGGGTGGTGGCGGCGACTTTGCGTGTTCCGGGAGGAACCGCTGCCGCAAATTCCGTGGCGGTTCGAGTTGATGGTAGTTATGGTGAGCCCTTTCTACTACTCCTTTTAAGTCAGCTCTATACGAGTACCAGAATTTGTGCTGAAATGGAGCGTTCAGGTGCCCTATCATGGAAGTTATGAGTTAAAATGTATAAACTGGAAGCATATCTGTTGTTCTTTATATAGGTAAGATGACATGGGATGTTTCTTGGCTATCAACCAATCGATGTTTCCATAAATGGATAATTAACTGAACTCTATATAGCATGATTGAAGTTATTATGTGCTAAAATGTATGAATTGGAAGCATATGCATTGATCTTTATAAAGCTAAGACAACATTAGAAGTTCCTTAGATATCGACCAATGGATCTTCTGTAAATGGATAATAATTGAACCCTGCATAGACTGGAGCTAAGCTATGTGGATATTGATTTATTGGTTTGTTGGTTGTCGATTTGGTTTGCAGGAGATGATAAGGAGAAATTGAGCCTCATCAAGTTAGCTAGCATGATTGAAGTGGCTGCGAAGAAAGGCGCTCGAGAACTCAGCTTCCAAGGAAAACTCATGGCCCAGATTGAGTGGATACCTGATTCAATTGGAAAGCTTATTGGGCTTGTTACCCTTGATATCTCAGAGAATCGGCTTGTGGCTTTGCCAAAAACAATTGGGAAGCTTTCTTCTCTGACCAAGCTGGATCTTCATGCTAATCGAATCGTTCAACTCCCTGACTCAGTTGGGGACCTTCGCAGCTTGATTTGCCTTGATCTGAGGGGCAATCAGCTTACAGCATTGCCCTCTAGCATTGGCAGATTGATGAACCTTGAGGAGCTCGATGTGGGTGCGAACAGGATTGTCTCACTACCTGATTCGATAGGAAGCCTTACACGCTTGAGGAAGTTGATGGTCGAGACGAACGACCTTGACGAGTTGCCTTACACAATCGGCCATTGTGTTTCACTGGTCGAATTGCAGGCAGGCTATAATCACCTGAAGGCTCTTCCCGAGGCTGTTGGGAAGCTAGAATCTCTGGAGATCCTCTCTGTGAGGTACAACAATCTGAGGAGCCTTCCAACTACCATGTCAACCCTCAGTAAGCTTAAGGAGGTTGATGCCAGCTTCAACGAGCTTGAGTCGATTCCCGAGACCTTTTGCTTTGCGACTTCTCTTGTTAAACTGAATGTTGGGAACAACTTTGCTGACATGCAATCTCTGCCTCGCTCTATTGGCAACCTTGAGCTGCTGGAAGAGTTGGATATAAGCAATAACCAGATTAAGGTTCTTCCTGAGTCTTTTAGAACACTGAAGCGTCTCCGCGTGCTTCGTGCGGAAGAGAATCCTCTACAGGTGCCACCAAGGGAGATTGCTTTAAAGGGAGCTCAGGTAATACTAGCTATATTTTCTTGAACTAGGTTTTTTCCACCAGATGTGACGTAGTTTAGTGACTGGTATTTTCTATTTGCCATGTTTTGTAGGCGGCCGTCCAATACATGGAGGACTATGCTACCAAGAAAGCTACAAAGGCGTCGCAGCCAGTGAAGGCAAAGAACACCTGGACCCAGTTCTGCTTTTTCTCCAGTCCCAACAAAAGAAAGCATGATCGGATAGACAACGAGACATGATCCGTGGAGGTTTTGGCGAGAATTGAGGAAATGTTTTCCTGGTTCACTGCTGATGCTGCCGAAATGACTATATCGCCTTGCCCTTGGGCAATGCAGGTTTCTGCCAAGATGGTTCAGACTGCTTTGCACTAGTCCACATTTCACCTTCTAGGCCAGATGGCACGTAGCTTAATCTTAAGTTGGTGGCTCGGAGATTGTTCAACTGAAATGAGTACTGCCATCCTTTTTTTTTCTGTGTGTGTTTTTACTGAGGAATTTGGTTAGTGTTGAGTGGTTTTCTCTTTGTGTTGCTTGTAGTTTGTTCTTATTGTCTTATGCATTCTGCTTGGTTGTAGAATGCCAAAAGGAAACTAGTACTACTGTATTTCATTGTTGGATGTTACTGGAAGCCATGAAAAACAAAACATTTTGCATTCATCGTTTCATTTTATTTGTATGTTCCTGATTCTGAGTTTTGTGTCGAAGTTAAGAATGGTGCATTAAAAAGAACACTCCTGCGGCTAACGAAGAAATAAAGAAGTAAGGAATCAGTTTACAGAAGAAAGGGAAGAAAAAATGATGCTCCAGATTGTGAAGGAGATTGATGGGTCCCTTCCCTGATTGATCCTCCCATGCACAGAAAACTCAACCGGACAGAAACGGAAGGGAAAAATTGATTGGAATTTGGAAGTACATCACCAGCATGCATGTCACCTTCATATATCCATGCAAGTTGGTCGTCACATTCAATGTGGCCAGTGGCGAGACGATCTCGTCTGATCTCAACACACACACACAGAGATCTCTTTCTTTCAGGGAACACCGGCCGCTGTTGGCCGATCTGTGAAAGCAATGTGTCCATGGAGTGGAGGGCTGGAGGCGATGGAATCCTCCAATCACCCTTGCTCACACCAGATTCTTTCCCGTCTACATGGGCCAAGTAGAAACTCGAGATAACTGAAATGGACAAAGTTGATTCAGACATGTGTCAGCAGGGCAGCTTTTTATCCAGACCACCATGGAGCATTCTTGGGATTTTGTACACGATAGATAAGTTTGTCTTTTTTTCAGCAAAACAGTGTTACCTTGCACCTTTTATTTCAAGTTACTAAAAGCAACTTCATTTATCTGTAAGCTGGTTAAAATCGTTCAGAATGAATTGGGCAAAAGGAGAAACTGCAGAACTCTCTATAGTATAATATAGGCCATCCTCCTGATGTACTCTGACAGAGCTGGAAGACGATCACTGAATCACTGAAGAACACCAGTTAAACACTGGTTTTTGTGCTGCGCTCAACTTGCTCTTGTTTATACTGTACTTCTGTTACAAATTTATACAGTACGTACTTCTGTTTTTGTGCTGAGTTAGTGGACAGTGCCATCCCAGAGTACCTCGCCCGTCATGATCACAGTGAAATCCCATTCTACTGCTGGAAATCAGAAGTACCGAACATGCTGCTTGGCCTTATTTTCCTAAATGAAAAACAAAGCGACGCCGCTGACTGATGGGCTGAGGAGACTGAACTTAAACATAGAGATAGCAGTGCAGCAGAGCTAACTGACGAAACTGAATTTTTCGAACACCTGAACGTCCAGCATTTGCAAGAAAGATCCGTTTCATATTGTTAGCAATTAGTTGAACCCTAAATTTTTTCGAGATTTAAGCTCGCTTCCTCCATACAAATCCAATCTTTCTTCCCCCAAACAAATCAGAAGGGTAAACCAAACATTTAAGGGATACTTGTTCAATCTCCGTGCATTGCTACGAATATCTCAAGGTTTTATTTAATAATGTAAGTTAAAATACATGTACTACTTATATCTAGAAAATAGAAATACTCATGCGCTGACACGGAACAATACGAAATATTACATAGAGACATCAAATCAAAGATCATTTTATCCGTGACACCTCTCTTATGCCTCGTCTCTAAATTACGTCCGCCCGCTTGTACATCAACTCAGTGAACTTCAGCACAACAACGTAGACAAAGGAGTGACGGTTAGTCTCCACTCCGCCTTGTGTGACCCTTCACACACAATTATGACAAATCAGGTCATAGGATATTAATATTGTGCAATTTGGTCATAATTATACTTGTATAACAACTTCGAATCATATCAAAAAATTTGAATCGCATGTCATTGGCAAATAAAATATAGTTGGATTAGAAAGGGACCACGACTAAAATATCCCAATATGAGTTAAACATTCCAATGAAACGAACAATGCTAGTCTATTATATTAAAGGTTAATTGGATAGATGCCGCTACAATTTCTAGCTATTTCAGAAACGTCACTGCAACTTTCAACTTTCAAAAAATACCACCACAACTCTGTGTACATCCCATGTATGCTATTACACCTACTTAACCTGGTAGAAAGGTGGTGAAGTGCGAGAGATGCAAGCAACCTGCCCACTTTGAAAAACTTGCAAAGTCCCACCGATCCAGAGTACGTTGATGAGCAGACATAGGAGCAGCCGCAAGAGCAGCACACGCCTAGTAAAAGGTGTAGTAACTTGTTTAATTGTTAACTAGTTACTGATGCACCTTTCCTAATTCTCTATTAATTTCAGGAAGCTGCGGAGGAGCAAGATGTGCAAGACGACGAGCCTATAGCTAATTACAAGAGGTAACTCTTCAAATTCTAAAGTAGCAAACGATTATTGTATAAGATTGCTCCACTGATATTGTCTCCATGCATATGTAGGAATAAGGCTACACCAACCAAGAACAAGTCTCCAGTTAAGAAGGCAACTCCTAGCAAGAAGATGACTAATGCCAAGAAGGCGATATAGAATAGGAGCAATAGTCGTTGTATTACTCTAGGGCAATGCTCACACATATATAGGTACAATGGGAGGCCTCCATACCCTCAGATATAAACATAGAGGAGGGGCCTAAACGCTAATATACTATACACGTAATATATACTCAACACCTCCCCGCAGTCGAAGCGTCGGCGGGACAGACGCAAAGACTGGATCGAAAGTCCTCAAAAGACGCCGTAGGCAATCCCTTGGTCATGATATCTGCAAACTGCTGGGAGGTGGGTACGTGTAGAACACGTATGCGACCAAGAGCCACTTGTTCGCGAACAAAGTGAATGTCGAGCTCGATGTGCTTCGTCCGGCGGTGATGGACAGGGTTGGCGGAGAGATATACAACGGAGACGTTGTCGTAGTAGACCACGGTGGCCTTGTTGACATGACAAGAGAGCTCCTGAAGAAGCTGTCGTAGCCAGGAGCACTCGGCAACGGCGTTAGCAACAACCCGATACTCCGCCTCTGCACTGGAGCGAGAGACCGTAGGCTGCCGCTTGGACGACCACGAAATAAGCGAGGGTCCAAGGTAAACGCAGTACCCTGAGGTGGAACGGTGCGTGTCGGGGCAGCCGGCCCAGTCAGCGTCCGAGTAGGCGATGATGTCCGTGTCGGTGGAGGCATAAAGCGAGAGGCCCAGGTCCAGAGTGCCGCGGACATAGCGTAGAATCCGCTTGACCGCCGTCCAATGAGCATCACGGGGAGCGTGCATGTGAAGGCACACCTGCTGAACAAGCGTATTGCAGCTCCGGTCTGGTGAGAGTGAGGTACTGGAGAGCACCAACAATAGACCGGTAGAGCGAGGCGTCGGGAGCCGGAGAACCATCCGTGGCGGAGAGGTTAGCCTTCGTGTCAACAGGCGTAGAGACAGGGGTGCAGTTAAGCATCCCGACACGATCAAGGAGCTCGTGGGCATACTTCTTCTGGTGAAGACGGAAGCCATCCGGTCGACGCACAACCTCAATCCCGAGGAAGTAGTGTAGGGGTCCCAAGTCCTTGAGCGCGAACTCGATACGAAGGCGGTCGGTGAGCTGCTGCAAGAGCACAGATGTGCTAGCCGTGAGGATGATGTCGCCGACGTAGAGCAGCAGGTAAGCCGTGGTGTCTCCCATATGGTAGACAAACAGCGATGCATCGGAGCGTGTAGAGCGGAAGCCGAGTTGGTGAAGAAACGCTGCGATGCACTGGTACCACGCCCGTGGCGCCTGCTTGAGCCCATATAAAGAGCGCGAGAGCAGGCACACATAATCCGGATGAGCGGAGTTGACGAAACCGATGGGCTGCTGGCAGAACACTTGTGCTTGAAGTTGACCATGGAGAAAGGCGTTGGAGACGTCCATCTGGTGAACATGCCAGCAGCGAGACACGGCGAGCTGGAGCACAGTGCGGATGGTCCCGGGCTTGGCAACCGGGGCGAAGGTTTCGGCGAAATCAACGCCGACGCACTGACGAAAGCCGCGAACGACCCATCGCGCTTTATGCCGATCAAGAGTACCATCCGGATGGAACTTGTGCTTGAAGACCCACTTCCCGGTGATGACGTTGGCATGGCATGGGCGAGGCACAAGCTGCCATGTCTGGTTGCGCTGCAGGGCGTCGAACTCGTCCTACATGGCCGCTAGCCACAACGGGTCACGGAGGGCTGCCCTAGCCGAGGCGGGCAGCGGAGAGGGCGCCTCAACTCCGTGTGATGGAGATGCCCCACCGTCATGAGGGAGAACGCTGTTGCCGCTGGCCCAGAAGGCGGAAGGCGCCGGGGCGACGACTGGGCTGTTGCGGCATGGCAGATGTATGCGTCCGCGGGGTACCGCGTCGACGGGCGGAAGATGCCGGTGCGGGCACGGGTGACTGGACCCGTGGGGGCAGGCGCGGCATCACCCGACTGGCCACTCGAGGATGATGCGGTCGACGAGGCGGCGCCCGAGCCGGAACTCGAGGGCGACGCAGGCGGTGTCGGCGGGGCAGCACCCGGGCCGGAGCTCGAGGGTGCAGCGGAAGAAGGCGACGGGGCGACACCCGAGCTGGAGCTCGAGGGCGACGCGGGCGAAGTCGGCGGGTCGGCGCCCGAGCATGGGCTCGAGCGCGACGACAGTGGGGTCGACGAAGAGGCGCCTGAGCTAGAGCTCGAGGGCGCGGTCGACGCGGCCGGCGCAGAGGCGCGGGGTACCACCCGCGGGTGTAGGGGAAGACACTGCATGTTCCTGTGCAAACGGAAAGCAATGCTCATCAAAATACACATGCCGTGACGTGATGACCTGATGGGACACGGGATCATAGCAGCGATAGCCCTTGGTGTTAGCTGAGTAACCAAGAACGACACACGGGATGGAGCGGGGAGCGAGTTTGTGAGGGGCGGTGGCAGCGACGCTGGGGTAACAACGACAACCGAAGATCCGAAGACCATCGTAAGACGGAGGGGAACCGAAAAGGAGGTGGTGTGGCGCGTAGTTCCAGCGAGGACGACACGAACGGAGGTTGACGAGGAGAGTGGCGGTGGCTAGAGCGTCAGGCCAGAAGGAAGGTGGGACGTGACCGTGAAAGAGAAGAGTACGGACGCAGTCATTGAGGGTGCGGAGGACGCGCTCGGCACGGCCGTTTTGCTGCGAGGTGTATGGGCAAGTGAGGCGGAAGATAGTATCGTGAGATGAAAGGAGTGTGCGGATGGCGACATTATCGAACTCCTTGCCGTTATCGGTTTGGAGAGCATGGATGGAATGACCGAACTGAGTAGACACATAGGCGTAGAAAGCGATGAGAGTGGGGGCAACGTCGGACTTTTTACAGAGAGGGAATGTCCACACAAAGTGAGAAAAATCATCAAGAATAACTAAGTAATACGTAAACCCAGAATTACTAGGAATTAGGGAGGTCCAGACATTACTATGAATTAACTCGAACGGAAAAGACGCAACTGAGGAAGAATTACTAAAAGAGAGACGAACATGTTTGCCGACACGACAGGCTTCACAACTATGCGTAGCCTTTTTATTACAAGAAAACGAAAACCCCCTCATTATTTGATGAAGCGTGTTGGCACTAGGATGTCCAAGACGAGCATGCCAAAGATCGACGCTGGCAGAGAAAGCACGGGGTCCGGCGCTGGGGGTGGGAGACGCCTGGACGGGATACAGGTCGCCGGGGCTCTCAAATCGGTGGAGCACCATCCGGGTACGGGCGTCCTTAACAGAAAAACCAGAAGAGTCAAATTCCACAGTTACAGAATTATCACGAGAAAGAGTTTTGACAGAGACTAAATTCTGAATAAGATGGGGGAGACAATGACATTATTGAGAGACAGTGGTTTAGAAGTGGAAGGAAAACTAGCAGAACCAATGTGAGAGATAGGAAGACCAGCGCCGTTACCGACAATGATGCGAGACTTGGTGGAAGTAGGAGAAGAATGTGAGAGGTTACCCGGATGAGCTGCCATGTGGGTCGACGCCCCCGTGTCCATAAACCAATCGCCGCCGCCGGCGTAGGAGCCAGGAGCGGGCGCCTGATGAAGAGTGGTGTAGAGCGCCGGGTCCCAGGCGGGCGGCGGAGGTGCGTAGGTCGGACCGAAGGTCGGTGCAGCGGCATTGCAGGTGGGGGCGTACGGCGTAGCCACGGCGAAGAGGGCCTGGTGGGTCGGTGGGCGCGAGCCGAGGAGTCCGGGGGCGGGCGGGCGAGGCACGGGCATGGTGTAGGCATGTACGACCCCCGTCCAGGGGTTGTAGCCGCCGACCCATGGTGGCGTGGGCTGCTGGTTGCCTCCACTGTTACCACCGCCACCACCGTTGCCACCGCTGTTGTTACGTCCACTGCCACGGGGAGCCGGCGGCGGCGTGGAGGGGCAGCGGCGGCGGCGCGCAGGGGAGGCGGCGCGGGGGCGGCGGCTAGGTTAGGAACGTGGGGAAATCTGATACCATATAGAATAGGAGCAATAGTCGTTGTATTACTCTGGGGCAATGCCCACACATATATAGATACAATGGGATGCCTCCATACCCTCAAATATAAACATAGAGGAGAGGCCTAAACGCTAATATACTATACACGTAATATATACTCAACAGGCGACACCAGAAAAGAAGTCGACACCTACGAAGAAGGCTACACCAGCAAAGAAGACGACACCAGCGAAGAAGGCAACTCAAGCGAAGAAACGAGCTAAAGGTAAAGAAAAGAAGGAGTCGCCGGTGAAGAGGAAGTCTCCAGAGAAAAATGGCAAAAAAAAAGCCGAGATTGTCGCACCATCCAGTGAGGCCGTTCTAAATCCAAATCCTGGAACCAAGCAAAGCCTTATGTACTGGCTTGGGGCCTAGACCGTGGTTTCTGTATGCGGTGATGTCTATTCGATCCTGAAGCTATGTTGAGTGTGTGTGGCAAATAGAACCTATAGGTTTGGAACTATGTTGATGAGTGTCAGAACCTGTAATTGTTGTCCTATGAATGTCGCATGTATTGAACTTGTTGGTATGAATCTGGAGCTATGTCAGAATGTTTGTGATAGTAATTTGAATCTGTCCCAGTTAGGTCTAGTCAGACCCAGATCGGGCTTGTAAAGCCCGCCGCCACTCTGCAAGCATGAACCAGGACGGCCGCCATCGCTGCTTCTCCCTTGCACGAGCTATACCACCACCATCTACAGAACACGCTGCGTGCAGAGCAGGACCACCCGCCCTGACCCAGATGGTTCTTGAATGGCCTAGATCTGGGTCATAGGGCCTCAATCGACATCGCCCCGCTACAACCCGCGGCCCTGTAGTGCCGCATCACCACCACCTAGCATGAGTCGTTGCCTCCCTGGGTTCACCGCAACCAGGAGGGAGAGGGCACCAATCCCGCCTCCATGTGCCCGAGGAGAAGTAGTCCGCCGCCCCCGGCGTCACCTGGGCTTATCTCGATGGCCCCTGCCGACGGCGACGACGGGGAAGGAGGGAAAGGGGGTCGAGATGGGGGAGTGGGATGCCTCCATGCTTGTTTTTGCATGAAGTCCACCGCCTTCCATCACTCTACTTATGTTTTGGGAGATTTGGAATGTACGCAACGTCCATGTCTTAAAAATACCTTCAGTTGTCCTAGGAAATATTAAGTTAGAGGTGTATGTTTGGATTTAGCGGCGTGAAAAAGATGAGTAATTTTATGCTCCAGAGTAGAACCTTTGTAATTTGGCACTTTTTATTTTCATGTACACTCATTGCTTCATTAATTAGATAAGGAAAAGCTTTTCTCCCCCGTTTTAATATTTTTTTAACACAATGGCAAATAGCAATTCTAACGTCCTGGTATGATCTTTGTAGTTGTTTTTTCTTAAAAATTGGGCGAGCAAATAACAATTAAGCACGATAACAAATCCAACGTATGGACCTCCTTTACCTTTAAATCTCTATACGTGGGTTCAGATTTTTTTTATTAAAGCGAATATATAATGTCGCAAAGATACCAATTACACCTAACCTTTACACCAATAAGATATCTAAAAACATTAAGGATGCACACCAAAAAAAAAAAGAGAAATAAAAAACAATGGCCCGATCGCGGTGATGACTAACCACCACCTAAGACAACATTTCGGAGTACAAAAGAGATTCCCCAAAATCAACGCCTCCAAGAAGGAAATAATGCACACACGTTGTCACCGCCCGATAGAAGATCTTGGGTTTTCACCCTGAAGAAAGTCGGGATTTCATAAAAACAATGTCTTCGCAAGGTCACTGCCAGACACATCCAATTAAAGCTAGACCTTGGGCCTTCATCCTGGAACTCGCGACTCGGTACTCAAAGAGCACTACCAAAAATGCAGTCCACCTACGCTGGTACCCTCTCTTGTCAAGGCCGCTACTGCAAGACACCAAACACCAGATACCTGAAAAACCTATGAATTAAGTCTCTTCATCGCAATCAGTAAACCTCTCTGCCGTTGCAAACCTTCGAACGCAGCCACCAAGACTTTCTCCACCTCTGTCAATATCACAGAAATATAGTTTTAGACATGTCCCATGGCACCGACAAGAAAGCGAAACTTCACGCCACACTCTCATGAAACCACAATGTCTAAGATAATGGCCAATTACGATCTGAATCCAGTGGTTCCATGCACAAAACAACGAAGATCTCCGAGAGGAAGACCGGGACTTGTCGGCGTCCAGATCGAGGAGGTCGACATGGATCAGGTCGATGACTCGGTGCTCGAAGATAAGCAGGGCCAGCTCACCTTTATTCAGAGCCAACAGGCTCCCACGCTGTCGGAGGGGCCAAAAAGTTCGTCAACCCTAGCACTGACCGCAGCCACAACAGCCTAGTCACGCCGTGATGCCACATGCAAGAGCCAAGACGCCGTGAGGCCTCCGGGAACCGTGCATGCACACAACAGGGCATCCGCCCGCTAGGGCCATGATCCGTGAGCCCAGATCGGACCTACCACCTCGCTGGACACGGCCGCCACCCTGCCACCGATGTCCCTTGTCCTGGACCGCTGCGTTGAAGCCCTGCCCGCCCCATTGGGCGAGCCGGGAATCTTGGCCACCAGCCACCATGGGGAGTCCCCCAACTCCCTTTGATAGCTGGCGCCAGATCCGCCCGAGATTTTCCTGGCGAATGGAGTCGGCTGCGGCAGGGAGGAGGGCGTGAGCGGGAGGGGAGAAGCCGGCGGCCGGGAAGATCCGCCCGAGGGGGCTGGCTGGCGGTTTCTTTTTTCCGTGTGGATCTATTTCATTCGGAATATTAATGCATAGTTGACTTACGTTTTTGGACTATTCCACGTCATCTTGCGTATCTAACTTGAGATAACAACATAAACATTAAACATAATGGCTAGTATAGCAATTCTGTCGCCCTGATCTGATCTTTCGACCTTCAAGCCAACAACTTGGACAAAAGGAAAGAAACGTGCTCATCGTTTAGGGCTTGTTCGGTTAGTCCACCTGCCTAGTGGATTGGAGTGGTTTGAAGAGGATTGGGGTGTATTTTGACTTACATGGGATTTAATCCCCTTCAATCCATGCCATTTCCGTTAAAACATCATGAAACTGAACAAGGCCTTAGGGAGATTGTAGATTCTCAGCAAGAGAATCTGCATATATGTTGACGAATCGCTGCCGGTAACCCTCTATGAGGTAGTAGTTATTTGTGTAGCCGATGGACTTAGACATGGGGGATAGGTTTCAACACTTACACCGAAGTAGCAATTTCACTGAACCCGCATTTTGCTGAGCGGATTCCGCGCCGAACTGATTTGCAAGCCACTCATTTTTGGTGGGTTCTTCTATGCAGGGCCAACCAGACTGTATTCTTGTTTGTCTACATTCCTTCATAGAGTAAAAGGACTTTATACAATCTAAGTATGTACTTTTTAAAACTATCGGAAAGTAATTTATAGATCTAGTTCGTAGAATAGAAGGACTCTATAAAACCTCCTGCTCGGACTTATCGACATACAACAAAGGACTCTATAGGTCCACTGTTTTTACATAAATTTTTCTATATTGAAAATTAGACTCGTTTTGAAGAGCTCGCCACGACAAAGTCAAATATGCAAACAAAATTAAATTTACATTTTTCTTTTAAAAATTACGCATTGTTTTTAGTTTCTAGTACATATGGGAATGGAATCTAGTCAAAAGGCAAAAGCTGGCGGCTGAGAAATCAACTCGGCGCGCATTCCGCTCCTACGTGGACTTATGGCAATTTCACTGGACTCAGTTATTTAACCAAACCAGTCTTTCTTACAGTACTAGTATGTATTAATTCACTACTCCATAAATGAAGCAATTACAGAGACACAGATGCACACAAGCAAGCAAAGACACCAAGACGAGAGCATAGCACAGGGGAGCGAGCAAGTAAACCACACAGACACGCACACACACTTGCTCGAGTCGAGTCCATCAGATCGGATGCTCATTATTGACGCACACTCTCACACCATCACACAACCACAGGCAGGTGCACCTTAACAGTTGCAGGGGTTGCACTTGCAGTTGGGGCCGCAGCTGCAGCCCTCGCCGGACTCGCCGGAGGCCATCTCAAACTGCGCGGCCTTGTTCTCATGAGCCATGCCGACGACGACCACGGCCCGAGCCCGAGTGGTGGTGCTGGCCTGCTCGTCCAGGTCAGGGTACATCTTCCTGCAACGATCAAATCAATGGTTTAGCACCAAAGGAAATCAGTTAACTGGATCTTCTGCAATAAAAGGAGAAACTAATCTTTGAATTTTCTTCACGTATTATCTAAAGCCTTAAGGCTGAGAGATTACAAGCTCAGTGAGTGATCGAGGATCACTTTCTTACTGTGCGTGGACCCTTTGCGCCGCTGACCGATTGAGTCTATAGCTTAAGCGTGACGAGTGACCCGCATGTTGAGGCCACTTCCGCGCGCGCCCACAGTTCATGATGGAGCAAATAGGTAAGATCGACCCGTGCATAGTGGAAAAAGGAAAAATTTACCACCGCGTGCGTACAGCTCGATGCAGCCTCTCCTCTCGATTCCCCACTTCCTCTCAGCCCCGCCGCCACGACGGAGTCCTTCTCGCGAGCAGCCCCGCCGCCAGCACCCAATCCCCGCCGCCCGCATGCTTCCCTAGCGCCGCCGCCCGCCGACACACCCACGATGACCTACCCCGGCAGATTTCCCCACCCCATGCCTCCATTCTCGCCTACGCGTGCGAACCCTAGCCACCCCTTGTCGGCCCCCGCTCCTGGTCCTCCGCAGCCCAACCTCTTCGACACCCTCTGGCTTCTCCCACCCATGGACGGTCAGGTCCGACGAGACCTAGCCTTCTAAACTCCGGTGGCCATCCATCCGGGATGAGGACGACACGCCCGCCGCCGCCGCGGCAAGGAGGATGCCATGCTGATGCTACTGGTCTCCTGACGAAGAGGGGCCGGCGGCGAGCTCGAGATGATGGAGTCCGAAGTGGCGCTGGAGAAGGTAGAGATGTCGCCCTAGCCTCAGGGCTGCGACATAGGAGACCATGGTCGTGCTCTGCCCCGTCATGTCCGAGGAGGAGCACCTCGCCCTCATCCAGCGCTATGAGGAGGTAATCCTAGCATGCGTTTTCTGATCGTGATTAGTTCAGTTTAGTTCACACATGAATCCAACTACGAGGAGGTAATCCTAGCATGTGAGGAGCTCGATCGCCTCTATCCCTTGTTTAGTTCGCACATGAATTCCTGAAAACGTAGTAGCCAATGGACATCTCGTGTCTCTTTAATGCTATGTGTGATTTAGTTCTTGATGGCTTAATATTATGCGTGATTCCATGATGTAGACATTAGACATTGGTGATGACTCGTACTAGCTTTAGATCAGGCAAAAGATTGTGGCTACAACTAAGTGCCATAAGTATTCAGCGTTTGGTGTCAATCAAAATATTGTTCTCAACTATGCATTATTAGTGGACTATTAGCTACTCCATTTTAATTCATTCCTCATGCCGGTGTTCCTCTTGGTTATCACCTATTGGATGTTCCGAATTTCCACCGGCTCTCCTTTTGTTCTAAAGTTTGTAATCAGAATGTTTCGATCAGTTCAGTACTTGACATAATAATTTGGTATTTTATACTACAAGGTGGAATTGATGATGTGCATCAGTGAATGTATTCTATATTCTGCTCCTCTGCTCATATCTCTGTTCAACATTTTTTCTGTAGCACTGTCTTGAGGAAAAACTTGTACTCCCTTCGTCTTAAAATAGATGTCACAAATTTGTCTAAATTTGGATGTATCTCGACACTATTTAGTATATGGATACATTCAAATTTAAACAAATTCCCGACATCTATTTTAAGATGAATGTAGTAGAATAATTTAAGCTGTCATATATGTAAGGAGATGCATAAGCTAGACTACTGGGAGTGATGCATAATGCATTTGTTAGTAGGAATATGGATGTTGCAGGTTACTAATCTTGCCACGTTAGGAGTAATGATGGACTGTTAGTTTGTGATAAAAATATATTTATCTATAGCTTAAGCGTGGTGAATGACTCGCCTGTTGAGGCCACTCCCGCGCACGCGATTTCTGGCCGTTTGATTCTCCGGTATAGCAAATATGTTTCGTCTGATCGGTAGGATTTTTATTACTGTCCGCTGCATCTCTTTAGTGGTACCATCCTACTACTAGGCCTATGGTTCATGATGGAGGAAGAGGTAAGGTCAACCGCGTATAGTGTAAAAAGGAAAAACAATTAGCAATTTATCATCCCCAAACCCCCAAACCGCCCCAATCCAACCATTTGATCTTTCTCCTCTCCTCTTTCTCTCTAGCGTGAACAGGGTGTCTAGGGTTTCCAGCCACGTCGCCTTCCATTGGTTCACCACCAATAGATGTTAGTTCTAGAGAGCCTGCGATTGCGGATGCACTCATAAAAATCAGGAATGTAAGATGTGTTTCTTCTCTTTTTTAGGCGTCTGGTTTTCTAGCTTTTGCGTTGATGCATAGAACCTGACTTTTTTTGTGGTTGCTGCAGCTCTGCTAGAGCTTTATGCGAGTTATGGATCGTGGGTTTGCGTCAAACGGATATTCTTAAAATTGTTGCGCTTTGTGATAGGTACCTATTGGCTTTCTCTTCCTGCTGGTGCTTTTTTTTATCTGTTTTTTATCAAGGTCGTGTCTTTGCTGCTGTGTGCGCACCGGTTAGTGATGTTCTTGGTTTTTTATAAAAATAGTTAGTCTTTTTGCAGTAGTCTGTTGTGATATATATGTTTTAGATCTGCCAGAGAATTTAGCCGATGTATGTCAGAGATTTATGACTGTTTACGTGATTAATGCACGCTCATTGTTTCTTCAGTAAATCTTTACATGTTCTCACAACCAAACTAATGTTGGTGAGCACTCATTTCGGATCAGAGAATATATCTCAGGAAATCGAACTAAATCTGGAATAATGATAAAGGAAGGGCCATAGATGTGTTGCAGCTTTACTTTGAATAAAAACAATGGGTCTGGAGCATTACGACTTTATGTATAATATAAAATAAAGGGAAGATAGACTAGGCTATGCTGACAGAATGATCAATTAAATATATCTTCATTAATTTTCTATATATGGCGTCACTATTCTATGCATGACTAGGTGTGGAAAAGCTCCTTTATCGAGTGTTCTTTCGTATACACTGTTATAATTGTTCCAATTTTGCAGTGTTGGTGATTTCATAGTCTGATGTATCATGGACAACGCCTGCTACATTCTTTGAAATCTCATTGTCGTTGTCTATCCTATATGGATTTTGTTCTTTTTCGGAGGATAATTGAATTATATTATAGCCCTTACAGTTAAGATGAAGCCTCCTGCCCCAAAAAATACGACATGTTCTTTCTCATGTGGTGGTTGATCTGTGGCTATGTTTGCCAATCTTTAACTGGGTAGGTTCATGTTTTAATGATTTTGCACATGTTGCGGTTATTTTAGTGTTTGGTAGGCAGAAACACATTTCAGAGGTTAGAGAGTTGTCTCTGAAAATTGGTTTGCTAACGGAACATGCTACATTGCTGGATAGATGGTGGATCTCGATGGTTGTTTGATGATGTCTGTTTGTTTACCATCTATCTTTTAATTGATAGTGTTTCTGATATCGGTATCTAATCGTGTGCAGGTTGGTAGGTTCTGTTTACCCAGTTGAGATTATCATGGAAAGGGGCTGGCGGTTTGAATCAAGTGAGATCAAGGTTGTCACCGTGGCAGAGCTATTAGACATGAATCCGCACGCCGCCATAGTATGCTTATTGTATGGCTCTGCTTCCTCGAGTTTGCCTGCTATGAATGCTGACATGTTTTTTGCAGGGTAAGATATTCATGTGTAAAATTGTGATCGATGGCTTGCATCCTAACCGGGGATGGTGGTATATGTCTTGTGATACCTGTACTAGCAAGGAATATGAGGAAGGCTCTACGTACAGGTGTGGCGATGAGAAGTACAGTAACCAGAGTGTCGGCCCAAGGTTGGTGTGGACTACTGTGTGTTCTTTTTCTTTGCTTCTTCTGGCATGTATCTTAGGTGATACACGGTTTTCGTTTTCCTGTTTCTTACCAGGATTGGTCTTCTGGTGGTGGCTTCTAGAGATAGGGCCTCTGTGGAGATGGTTTTCTTTGGTGATCTGGCTCGTGATTTAGTAGGAAAGCCTGATGACCTCCTGGTTGCTGAGAACTATGGCCTCATTTCTACTGCTCCTTAGGAGATAGCTGCTTTAACGGGAAGGCGCTATGTTGTCGATGTTTCTGTGTCTCGGTATAGTTTCCATGTTGAGGATATCACCTTCCAGGTTATCAAATTTTACCTTGAAGGTAGTTTAGTTTTTGTTGGGCTGAGCGGTCCGCCTCTGCCTGGCACAGCAGGTGTGGAGGCAGCTGGGACAATGCCTCTCTCTGCTGGGAGCTCTGGTCTCCAGGAGATTGGGTCTGGCATGACTTTATTTTTTCTTATTTACCTACTGTAGATTTAATTTCTTGCCGCTATGATCGTTATCGGTCCTGATTGTCTAAGGTCTCAGAGATACTGGAGGTCAAACGGCGTCTGTCACTTCTACTGTCGGGGGCCTGCACACTCCACCTCCGGTTATTTTGGTTTGTATACGGATGTTTGATGCCCGTGTTGCATTTATGTATTAGGTGTTATTGCTGATTTTACTTATCTGGCTTCAGAAAACTCAAACTGAGAAATCATTAGTTGACGCCAATCAGACTAATGACCTGGCTAACGTTGATTCAGAATATAATATGGGAAATGTAATTGAGAATAGGTACGATCCTGCCTTCTCTTGTGTGTGTTTTCTGATCTACTGGATGGTTACTGTTCCATAGGCGCTCTCCTGTACAGGGAAAGCACCGCTAAGAGGCCACTCTTTATGGACGGTGCTAGAAAGTCGGTAAAAATGTATTGCGGCATATGTTTCTATCGTGTGATTTTGTTTCTCCCAACCGTATGTTACCTAACATTATCGTTGTCGTGTTTTCAGAATGTATGTAAGGGAAAGTAGTTTCCGATTTGCTGGGGCGGTTTGCGGCAGAAGGACATGGCTGCATCTTCTGAATAAAGTGTGTCTCACCGTTTTGTCTATGAGTGTTTGTATGTTGTTTGTGTAGTCGAACCTGATTTGTTGCTCTGGTTGGTGCGCACGTATGTAAATTAGTTTAACCTTCCTGCTACTTTTAGGAATTAGAACCGGTGGCCTTGTGTAGCCAGTTGTGTTATCTGTCGTTGAAAGAATGCTCGAGCTGTACTGCTTTACCTAATTTCTCTCTAAACTATGGTTCTGTCACTCTTACTGATAAGGAGCATGATACGATGGTGTTGTGACAATTTAATGGTCTCTAGAACCGGTCATTGGTTTGCCTATGTATGACTGTCGAGTCGGGCTACAGTTGGTAGATTTGGCGGGTGGTTTTCACGGCTGATATTGCGCTGACCTGCATTTTGTCATCAGTCGTCAGGCCATCGATAGATCGAGGTAGGTGTATTTTTTGGTTTAATCAAAAAACTGAAATATTAAAGCTTAACATTCATAATCTATCAGTGAAATAGGACTGGTATTGTGCCGACTTGCATTATATTTTGTCATCAGTCGTTGAGCCATCGATTGATCGAGGGAAGTGTCTTTTTTGGTTTATTCAAAAAACAGAAATATTAAAGCTTAACACCCATAAGCTATTAGCGAAATAGGTAAACATTCGGCTGATTTCTTTGTTAATAAGAAACTATTCGATTTGTGCAAAAAATCAACAACGGTTGGCTAGCAAAATAGTATTGCTTGCATGGTAGTATAATTCAGCCTACGCGGCACGGGAAGAGGCCTCAAAACCTTCAGCTGTTTATTGCCTAATGGTATTTTATCATCTAGAAAACTAGAAAGTTAAAACGTCATTATTTCCGCGACAAACGAACAAAATACTGATGCTATGGCACTACACACAGCACGGAGCAACACAAGACAGACGGCGCGGCGAAGCGCGAGAACCGTCTAGTAAATAATACTCTCCTCAAGATCCCAGAGTAAGTAGATAGCTCGATTAGATGGCCAGTTTTAGCCCAAAATCAGAGAATCGCTACTAATTTAAGTATAACCAAAGAGAGCAGGTAAGTGCTTTGGTGGAAAATAAAGAGGCATCCATACCCGCACGTGCAGTTTGAGCCGCAGTTGCAGCTCGATCCACAGCTGCAAGACATCCTCCAAATATCTACCTTGAGACTAGCGAGAAGAAGGTGATTTCTGAGGTCGGAGAAGATGATCAGTACAAGCAAGTGAATTGAATGGATAGCTCCCACCCTCTGCAGCACTATTTATAGACAAGTTAGCGTACATGAGGAGGGCACTCTAGCTAAGATATTGTGGCGTGCCACGATGCTACACCTAGGGCCGGCCTCCAGGAATTTCGTCTTTCGATGAGGGCAGAAAAAGTTTTCTATTCCGTGGAGTTAATTGTTGAGATTACCGTGGAGTTAATTTGTGATCCGATCTTTCCGGTTGCTTTTCTGAGTAAAAACCAAGCCGGCCTGTACTCCTTATATGTTCTAAAATTTAAAATATTTATTCTTTTTGTGAAACCCATGTATCTAGGCATCTTTTAATACCTAGGTTTAGAGTGTAATAAGTGAACATACACACTAAAAGTTATCTCCATATGAGAGATCACCGTCCCCCTCGCGTCGTCTCCTCCAGGCGACGGAGGGGGTGAAACCCTAACCACTCCGTGCCGCCATCCCTCCCTCCTTCTCTCCCCTTCCCCGTCGCCCCCGGAGGACCGTCGGCCAAAGGCTCGCGACTCCGATGAAGGGGGCGACGGGGATCTGGCCGCCCGGACCCCTCGCGGTAGCAGGGAGGGGGCTGCTGCTCGGGCCGGGGCCCGCTCGCCGCTGACGGCGCTACCATGGCGCCACCCCCTATGCATCCTCCCTAGGCCAACTTCTCTAGCGTCCGCCCCCTCCCTTGTGGCGGTGGGTGGCTCGGTTGGACCTCGGTCCTGACTGGAGACCTCCGGTAGGGTGGTGCTGGCGTGGATGGCGTCGGTGGGAGCCATGGAAGTTAGGGTGGCGACCCTAGGAGGTGGTCGGCGGCGCTGGTCCTAGTGGCAGGAGGCGCACACCGGTGCTACAGTTTGCCCTCCTCGGCCGCGTGGGTGGCGAGGGGGTGGTGGTCGGTGGTCGTCGCGGCGGTCGCCCCGTCGGCCCTGTCAGCTCTGAAGACGGCGTCCTTGTCCTGCGCTGTTCCCACCCTTCGGACTGGTATCTCGGTTCTCCGGAGCTGGCCTTGTCTGGGTGGCGGTGTTGGGGGATCTGACCGGGAGAAATCCTTGACCGGCGGTGGCGGTCACGACGTTGTAGGACGCCGTCTTCCTTCTTGGAGGCGATGTCGAGGTGCATCCCCCTGCCCACCTTCTCCTATGCCCGGGTGAAAACTTTGAATCTTCGGATTGGGCGGCGGCGGCATGTCGTCGTTTCCTCCTTGGAGGCGCCGTCTTGGGCTCGTGGGAAGTTGTCGTGCTGCGCGTGGTTCTTGGTCTGCTAGTGGTGGCTTTGTCGTGTCTTCGGTTGGTGGCCTCGTCCTCAAAGCTTGCATCTTGCTGGGTGGTCAGTGCTTGTCCGGGGGTGCGCGTTTAGAGATGTTCGCGCTTTGGCTCCTTGGCACTTCGAGCACCCTGTACTTGCCGTTTTGGCTTTGTTAATTCAAAACCGGGCTCATTTCGAGCCTACCGTCTTAAAGTTATCTACATACACGTGTTTCAGAAAAAACTAAAACATCTTATATCTTAGAACGGAGGGAGTAGTAGTTTAGCACGACAACAAATCCAACCTATGGACCTCCTTTACCTACAAATCTCTATCGGTGGGTTTCAGAGAATACTGTATATAGAATAAGGTGTGCCTTCTTTTCTGCCAAAGCAATAACGCATAGTTGACTTCTCTCCCATTGTTATGATTTTTTCGCTATTGAACTCATTTTCTACATACACATGACAACTGCAAGACGGCAAGAAATGTGCCTTCTTTGTTGCTTTTCGATATTTCCCTTGCCTCGAGTAAAGTAGCTTCCTGATATCCCCAGCAAAAAGGGGTAGCTTCTTCATATGAAATAAGGAAACATTTTGTTCAGTATCAATCTACAATGCAAATATTAGTGAACAGGGATCTAAAATGTTTCCTTGTGGTGCCTCAAATATTCCTAGGTGTAAAAACCGCTAATTATTCATGTAAACTTTTGAAACCTCGTTGAACTGGAAGTTTATTTCATTCCAGTTGCAAGGTATTCTTCTTTTAACTGCAGCACGTACTAGTTGGTAATGATCAGCATTATACAATTCACAATACTAAGCATTACCAACTATGATCATTTCAACCTGCAAAAAAAATCTTTGATCATTTCAAGACTATTATATATGAATTTCCTTTTTACAAATTGGTGGTGCAACATGTTTTTTCTTGTTATTTTGATGAGGCAACAATAAAAATCACACCCTATACATCAATAATCGAGAAGGAGATATACCTTATTATGGCACAGACCAATCTAGAAGGAGATATCTTACTTTTCTGCGGAACATAGAAAACTTTATCACAGTGCATTAACAAATCTCATGTCACATCATTAGTTACTAGCAAGTTCTATTCGTCAAAAACTAGAGAGGTTTCAGTTGCAGACAAACTCCATAGCAGAGAATATCTGATGATCTGATCTATGCAGGCCTATTTTCATACTAATCATAGTTCCAGAAGAAATCTGCATACCATCGATTGAAGAATTTGTTCCATGATTTCTCACACCAAATGGATTTGTCAAGATATTTGCAAGCTACTAACTCCAATAATTATGCCCGTGCGTTGAAAAAAGAAGACCCTAAGCAGGTTTCTGAACTATGTCTGCAAACATCAGGTTTCTGAACTATGTCTGCAAACATCAGGTTTCCTCTCATATTTGGCTTCAGTGCGAAAAAAGAAGCGACTTGTTTTGCGTTGACACTATATTGGGTTTCAACTAACACGTTGGAGTTATTGGCAACCTCACTTAAGAATGCCTAATGTTTTAAAATAGTTGGCGTGACCTGTGAGGTGGAAATGCTTGCACTTGCACCCAAAAGGTAGCTCTCATTTTCATGTTGAAAATTGGTTGCTGTCACTTGCCGGTTTCAAATGCTTTGCACTTGGAACGAAAAGATAGCTTTCGTGCCTAAATTTTGATTCCAAAAGATGGTACCCCACTAGTTATTTCGAAATGCTTGCTGTTCAACAATGTCGTGCAAAATGAGGAGCGAGTTTATATGATTGGTTTGGCAGTTGTGCCGTGCTTTTTTAAGGAGTGACAATGTTTCCGACTTAGATGAAATTTTCGTAGTAACTTGGGATATGATCTTGTTAACAATATTTCTGTGTATATTGCACATAAAAAAAAAACTAAAGCTATAAATGTTCGGAGAAATTATCATAAACCAGAGGAAAAGTACTCTCCGCTGATCTGAAAGTTGTACATATGGAGTTGAAAATCAAGATAGTAACTAGAAAAGTGATTTTGGCAAAAAAGATAGACAAACGCCCACCGTGGGACTCGAACCCACGACCACAAGGTTAAGAGCCTTGCGCTCTACCAACTGAGCTAGACGGGCTTGTTGACAGTGCTCTTCTATGTTCGATATAATGTGTACAACCCAAGTAGAGTCCTGCTAGGCAAAGTTAGAGTGCCTTCGGATAAACAACTTAATTCCATGGGATCTGGATCAAATGGCCTTCAGATAAACAAAGCATAGCAGGATCCAATGAGTAAACCACTCTTCCAACTTCCAGGTGCAAACAAAATTAATTTCATTTACAGAAAATGGTCAATTAATAATTCAGACGTTAGTAATAGCACTTGAGTAGTATATATCGTGCTCCTATGAAAGAACAGAACAACCTGGTCACCAATTGGCAATTTATACCGATTTCCTGAAACACCTGAATGATCTAATCTGCAGTCTACATGGCTACACAGCAAACACAAAGAAAAAATTGTAACCAATTTTGCAACATAGATCTTATTGAAACTGTAAGCACATAGCTGTTAGGGGAAATTTTTTTGGAGAACAATTCCACCTGTGTCAGTATCTCAAGGAAAACACGGTGTTTAGTCTACAATAATTTTGCTCAAATCAACGCCCTGCGGGGCTGAGGCGTCCATAAGGTCTCGGAGGCCAATTCTCAGATCTGGCACGCCGTCTTGCAAGATGGCACACACTGGAAATATCGGAACACCCTGGACTCTCCTCTTCAGTTCTTCATACATTGCGTCCGCTCCCTCTTCATCTATTTTATTTGCGACAATCGACGATGGGCGATTCGTCAAGCCTTCTTGGTAATGCTCTAGTTCCACGACCAGATCGTGCAGCTGCTCCCATGGTGGAATACCCTTCCTGCCGTTGAGTGTTGCTGCCAGATCAAGCACATAGGACAGAACTTTGGTGCGCTCTATGTGCCTCAAGAAGGCATGGCCCAGGCCCCGGTTCTCATGGGCACCTTTGATAAGACCAGGTATGTCCGCCACTTTCACTGAGAAGTAGTCGTCATAGGTTAGGCTACCAATATTGGGCCTCAGTGTGGTGAATGCGTAGTCAGCGATCTCTGGGCGAGCCTTAGAGAGAGCACTCAGCAATGTGCTCTTTCCGGCATTAGGCAAACCAACAAGGCCAACATCAGCAATGCTCTTCAGCTCCAAGACAAGAAAGGTCTCTGTTCCTGGCTCTCCAGTACTCAAACGGGCTATCTCCTGTTGCCTATTTCCTCTGGACAGACGCACGTCGTTGCCGATTGAAGCATTCCCTAGACCACCCTCCCCTCCTCGTGCTACAATCAACCGCTGCCCTGCTCTTGTCATTTCAGCAACAGAATACTGTATGTCATCTTCCATAACCTCATCTGCATCTGCATCTTCATCCTCTTCGTCCGTCTCATCTTCATCCTCCCAAAATTCTCCATCGTCCTCATCAGATTGATCCTTTTCATCCATCTCCACCTGATGTTGAGTGTTACTTGCATTACAATCTTCCGTGTTCGAAAACCCAGTCTTGGAGCATGAACTAGTGTATGTTTGCTTCTCCCACTGATTGATAATTCCTCTTTCAGCTTCATTTCCATTAATGATATCCTTGTTTTTCTTCTTGTTGGAACTGTCTGCAGAGTCTTCTTTAGCATCTGGAATGTCCCAGGGATCTAGAGATCTGGTCGGTGCATTTACTGTGGAAGAAGGTGTTTCCCCTCGGCCAAGATGAATCACTGTGCCAATTGGTACTTGTGCAACCTGTCGGACACAAGCAAAGAAGGTTATACATTTCACAAAGGGACCAAGGTAAACATGATATGCAAATGTATATACATATATTTGTGGTAACCTTGTCAGGACCTCTTGTCCCTATCTGTTTCTTAGAAAGTCCATTGCCTCCTCGGGTTCCTTTCTGATAGACAAAATAAATGAGCATAAAACTATGACACAGAAAAGCATAAATTATGTACTCCCTCCGTCTCAAAATAGATATTGTAAATTTGTCTAAATTTGGATGTATCTAGACATCTTCATCTTTGGTAAAAGCTCAATCTGATATTAAGCTAGTGTAATGAGACACTATTAGTCTTAAGTCCCTGACAGAAGTAAGGGTCAGTCTTTAACTCGATAATATACACAAGCTCAGCATTCACACCAGGACAAGATGTGTCCATTTACAAAGAGGGGTCGTGCATCTAGCAAAGCAAACAGCGCATGCTACTCCGTGATGTTCACAAGCATACCGTGTGATGTTGCAAGTTACTGAAATCCCAGACAGACCTTGAGCACTCAAGAATGACATTACCACCTGTTCCTCCATCACCACCTGCAATATTTGTAGAGTAAATTCCAGTTTTTACCCCCCCTTGTTTGATAATTTTGACATTGATTCCCCATTTAGCAAGTTTTCGTCATAATTACCCGATTTGGTAAAACTTGTGCCACTTTTTACCCCCTCTAAATTTTTATTGAGTTAGAGCCTTACAAATAATGCACACCAACACAACTCTGGGGCCATCAGTTCCAGAGTTGCTGCTGGGATCTGTTTAGAAAAAACACGGAAATGGAATTGAAACAGAAGTGGAAAGGACTCAGAAGAGAAGCCGCGCCACAGCAGCCCACATCAGATGAGCATGCACGCCCGCGGGGAATAGAGGAAGAGCGCGGGGATTTAGACGAGCGCAAATGACAAGCTCGACGAGCGACAGCGCGTTGAGCCGCAACGGGTATGTCCGAAGGTCCACCAGGTTGTACCACGGTATGTGAGAACAGACTATGTGACACGCAACCTATACCTAATGGCAGGGACCTACTTATCGAATGGCTAAAAATTTAAAGGAGGTAAAAATTGACACAGCTTTCACTAAATCGGGTAATCAGGATAAAAACTTGCTAAATTGGGTAATTACTGTAAAAAATGTCAAACTAGGGGGTAAAATCTGGAATTTACTGATATTTTTATTGTGAAAAGGACAAATCCTGAGCCCATGAAAACTAGACTAGGTAGCAGAAACTAACTTGGAAACTAGAAATATTTTGACATAGTGCAAATGGCTCACTACATATGTACAATTAAATTTTCACAGCATAGGGAGCTCCATCAAACAGCAACAAAATCCTATGATCAGTTACAAACCATGATGGTGCAAGCAAACAGAAACCGACAATGCGACAGCGATACTTGCATCAAGATTGAGAGCTCTATCAAGTTACAAGGAATTTGATGGTTTGCATACGAACATGATAGCACTAGCACTGGTAAAAATGATGGATGGAAATTGGGAAGTCTCACCGTCAGGCCTGCCTAGGCGGTCGGACCTGGAGCGCCTTTGGCTGATGCAGCCATTTCCGCCGTCGCCACCCTTGGCACGCAGCCGGAACCTATCGACCATCCCACGCGCCTGCAACGGAAGAATTCAATGCCTCAGTTAACGTCGATTCGTCGGAAAACTGTAGACGCCGTAAAGCTGCAAGGGGAAAGAGTGTGACCTGCAAAGGCGACGCCTTTCCCTTCCTCCCCTCCGTCGAGGAGCCATGGTAGCTGGCCCCACCACTGGCCCACGCTGCCGGAGACATGTTCGCCGGCGCGATGCGACGTAGAAGAGCATGCTGCCGCCGCCACATCTTCTCTACTGGAGTCTAAGCAGCACCACAGACTGATGGACTTGGAGTGGATATGAGAGCCGCAGCGGAATGATGTTTCAGATGCTGCCGTGATCCGCCGTCGAGGAGTGGCGGAGGCGGCGGACGATCCTCGTGCTATTATGGGCTGTGGGCTGTGGGCTGTGGGCCGTGGGAATTAAGTGTTGTGGGATTCTTTTTCTTTTTTTCTTGGCTAGGTGCATCCTCGCCGACCACCAGCGTGAGAACTCCGTCTTTGTCAGGAAAAAAGTGAGGTTGCAAAAGCAGAGACACGGTAGCGAGGCGTGGGTGTCACGGGTGGAGCACCGGGTTGGAAAAAATAAGGAAATTTTGCTACAGGTTATTTTGTTATTGCTGAAACACACTGTTCAATTGTGTCTTTTCTATATACCATTATATTTTTGTGACACATTCGTCAAAACACACCGCATGGCTAAAATGGGAAAATTTTGCACATTTTCTTCAAACCCGGCCATAACATGGTCACCCGGGCAAAAGTGCTAAAACTTTCCTTTTTTGGCCGGGTGGTGTGTTTTGGCAAATGTGCCACAAAATTGTAATGGTATCTGGCAAAGACATAATTGAACAGTGTGTTTCAGCAAATGACAGAAAATGAGGGTGTCCCGTAGCAAATTTTCCCAAGAAATAATCTTGTTTGGTGTATCGCGGTGTATCAGAGATTTGGCTCACACGGGGCTTAAAGCAGCCCTTATCCTGACTCCGGAGGAACGTCAAAATTGAGTGTTTCCACCGAGACAGGCCCTATCGAGCGCAAGGGGAGGAACAACGTGCGCGGGGAGGGAGCGGGGAGATGGTGGGAGCCGAAAGAATTATAGCGCCTTATGACGTGAAAAGTAGGCTCACCTTCCTCTTATGCTACCATCTCCCGCTGGGAGACAAATCCCTTCCTATTTTACTCTTTTGTTGCCGTGATCCCGCTGGAATGATGTTTCAGATGCTGTCGTGATCCGGCGTGCCTGGAGGGAGGAGTGTCGAGGAGTGCCGGAGGCGGCGGACGATTCTCGTCTCGTGGCAGCGACGAGCCAAGGGGTGCTATTATGGGCTGTAGGCTGTGGGAATTAAGTGTTGTGGGCTTCTAAAATGTAAAGTATCCTCGCCAACCACCAGCCCAAGAACTCCGTCTTTGGCGGGAAAAAAGTGAGGTTGCAAGAGCATAGAGATGGCAGCGTCGCAGCGATGCGTGGGCGTCAGGGGGAGGAGGGACAGTACCAAGAGGACCGCACTTCTGCCTCTGCGATCTCTGGCCGCAAGGGCAGCTTTGCCAGACGTCATGAGGGCGTTATGTTCAACCTCCACTTCGAAGGCCCTTCTCCGAGCATCACGCAGGTGGCAGTCGTTCGACGCTATTCGCCGTTGGAGAGGACCCGGCAAGGAGCCGATTGTGTTTCCTGTGATTTTCAGAAGGTCCTTTCTGCAGGCCTTAGTTGCTGATAGTTCATTTTGTAAGGGGCCTAAATGTATTTTTTACCCATCGCTTTCGGAATGAATTCATCTCTCAGGGTCCTTGTCCTTGGAGACCCCTAGCCTGTTCAAAAAACCCGGGTTGTAGAGCCGGCCTAGTAGGAAGGTAATTCACATATCATGTTATAATCACAAGTCTTGGCGCGTGAGCTCCGTGAGGCCATTACAGCACCACGTCACCTATAGGAGGCAGTCATGCATAGTTCTACGTTAGTGATCTATCTTGGTGCTCGGCTCTCTTCTCCAATAGGGATAGGTACCACATGAAACTAAGGAAAAATTTCTAACTTATTTTTTTAGAAAGAAATATATTAATATCATGAAGATACTAATTATATCTAGTCTCTTCACCAGTCTAAAGACATTCAGGGATGTACATAGCTAAGAAAAAAAAGAAAAAAAAAGACCCTGTCGCCGAGATGAACCACTCGAAATAGTAGCACTCTATAGGGGCTCCGCGTATGAAAACAATAATTTTTACCCTACGCCCCTGAACCCCTGATGCTGCCAGGACCTATCTATTAGTAATACAGTAACGGGAGGGGCTTTTCGCGAACTTACCCTTGAAGACCAAAAAGCGTTGTCAAAGCTCAGGAGAGCGTGCTTGATGTAGACGAGCCGAAGCCGACCTCAAGGTCGTGATGAAGTCTTTGCGCTCATGTGGCTCCAACAACTTGAGTGCCTCAAGTGTGACACCTCGCGAGGAGTTACACACGTCCGGTGCCTGATGATGACTCCCGCTTCCCCGATCCAGTAGCAGTTGCGGAAGTAGAGCTCCTGGATCCGAATCCTGTAGCGTGACGGCGCTCCGTGGTGAAGATGGCTCCCGTTCGCACAGTCCGAACTTGGGACCATGGTCACGAGAGAGAGAGAATATCAATTGGAGGTCTTCCCAAAAGTGAGAAGACATTTATTGAATATTGTCTGTATTTATCTGGCCAAATACCCCCACTTTATATAGGGGAAGGGGAGGTACTACCTCCCTCAAAGTCCCGGGGTGGAACTAAAGGAGAGGGAGAGGTGGGGAGGCGCGCCGACCAGCCCCCACCCATGGGCCCCACGTGGGGCTGGCCCACTAGGGCCACAGGCCACCCCCTAGGCCTCTCCTAGGGGTGTGGTCCCCTCTTGGGCCCTTTCCCCTCCGGGAATTGACCCATTGAGCATTTTGACCTTTAATTGATTTTCTTTTTTATTAAATAATTATGAATAAATGATTAAATCAATATTTAACATTCATTCACATATTATTCAATCTCCGTGGCCATGGAGCACATTCCACCTCCACTCTGGACATCCGCCGGACTTATCGAAACCCTTCTGGTTTTCTCTCTACTATTCTTCAGCGATTCTTCCGATCCTATAAACACTCTCTAAACATCATCAAACCCTTAAGTGTGATACCCTACGGTTCAGGAACACTCCAGACATGGTCGGGACACTCCCGGACCAATGATCGATAGAGGGACCTAGATGGCCATGTGACCCCTGTGCGTTCCACGAAGATCTTTCGTTGTTTGAACTAGGACGGTCGTGTCTTATTCCCTTTGTCTCTCGATACTTGCATTGCCCGAGATCTGATTAATGACATCACCATGTCGTGTTCAATCTTGTTACCGAACAATGCTACTTGACTCGTTCCAACAAGTGATATCCCTGTGATCAAATCACACGCTGCGTAGCTATTGGATATAACTTCTCCGAGTGGGCCCTTGAGTATGTTTCCATCACGTGGACGGAAAATCCCGTTCTTGACATATATTGCCTCTACGGTTTACTCCGAGTACCTGAACACACCTTTATAACCACTGTATTACCAAGTGAAGCTTGATGCTATCTAAGCACTCTCGGGAGACAGTGATTGATATGGCCTCACGGTCTAAGGAATAGTCTACGAGGATCCATTTCTAATCATCGTAACTTGAACTTCGTGACATGATCGGGTCACGATGTTTAGGTTGGGTATTGGTTCATCATCTCATTCTCAGAATGAGTTGACTCCATTTCCAACTGGCATAAATGCCACATGATCAGGAAACTTGATCATCTGTTGACCAATGAACCATTGACTAGAGTTTCACTGGGAACCCCTGGTTGTTTTTATATCAGACGTGTATTGATATTTCCACTCAATATAGTTATAGCATGATATAAAACTTAATCATAAACTTTATGAAATATGATAATAGTCCTTATTACTATTTGTCTCTAGGACATATTTCCAACAGTCTCCCACTTGCACTAGAGTACAAATAAACTAGCTGCATTTGTTCTTAATCATTGGCACCATATCCGGTACCCTGAATATGCTCGCTCATGGAAGAGGTTAAGTCTTGGGTTTGTACTTTATAGTCCCAAATCCTTTGCAACTTACTAATGTCACCTTGATTGACATTAATACTTTATCATCACATGATAACATCTGTGTGTATGCATCGTCGCTATGGCAGCAGAACGAGGCCTGATTCCAGGAGCCTACAGTGTCTTTAGATCAACCTCGAGGGATTTCTCATGGGCACTGTGCCCTGGGACACATCATTCTACGTTAAAAGCGCACTAGCCACGCCATAACATTATACAACACTTTAGATGGTACCCTTATCTATTATTATAAATGTATTCATCGAAACACTAGTACACTTTGTGCAACTTTCGAAGTTTTTGTTCACCTCGCTTCCTACTTGACTTTAATTGGTATTTACAGGAGTTTCCAATATATTCCCTTATAACATAACCCTTTATGTTTTAAGATATGCCATCCTTTATGGATTTGGAAAATATGTCTACCGTTCTCTATTACACAGTGTGGACAAACTTAGCTCAATGTTCTGTTATTCAAACTTAATCACCTTTTTAAATGTTTCTTCTTGGATCATATATTATTATAAGTTACTATCATGGTTTTCTAAGATAGAACCTATGTCTAAACATAGTGGATGATGATCATCCTTTTCTTTCTTTCAACCATTGATGTTCAACTTAATACTATTCCTAACTTGAGTTATTAAGGACCAGTTCCTTAATTAACTTCTATTCTGAAACCCTTTTCAGAATCCCTTAAGGAATACTACATAATATCATAATACACTTATTATTAACTTCTACACCTTATAAATCATTATTTATCGGTACTTGCGCTTTTATTCTTAGCACACTTAAGAATCACTCCTATAAGATCCCACTCAAAATATGTTCCTAACATATTTGGGTATGAGTCACTACTCTTACTCAAACTATGTTCCTACATATTTGAATTTGAGGCTTATATTGCTCCCACTCAAAAATATGTCAATCACATATTGTTTTAGGAAGAATTTCATAGCTCCCACTCAATTTCATGCAAATTGCATATCCACTCACTATTTTGAACAAATTTCAAAATTCTTTGATCAAATATCAAATTTGGAGTTTTACTATGAGATACTAGTACTTTACTAGTTTTAAATCCACTAGACATTTAGCACACTTGAATCAAAATCATTTGAATTCGTTCAATACTTGACAAATTGTGCTTTTGTCATTCACCCCATTTTCCACTATGGCTTTGCAGTCATTTGGCAATATTCCAAGTAACCCCTTTTACTTGTGAGATTCAACAACGAATTGCTTTTTAATCTCAAGGGAATTCCGCTTCTAGGATTTCTCATAATTCTAGTTTACCATTATTTCCTTAGTAGTTCGTAGGTATGTCATATTCCTGTAATCAAGACATATGATTCAAAAATGTCTCCATACAAAATATGGGTTATATTTTGAATCATACTACATGTAGTGAAAACACCAGTGGGAAAACAAAATGATCATTATCATTGATTCTTTCCTTTGTGAAGAGAATCGTTCAGGAGTGTTGTCCGTTGCGCTTCTCAACACCCTGATGCAGGGTTTTGAATCCTCGTCGTGTTTCATACTATCTTCCATTTGCTCCATAATCAAGAAATATCACTGAATGCGAACTTTCTCGAAAATGTACCAAAATCCAAGCAATACAAGTTTTGCTTCTTTTGGGTTTAGCTATGTATTTATTCAAAGTTTCCAATGAATACTCTACAAGGACTTAGTCGCTATTGTTTTGGTTATTTCAAATAACCCCAAAACTTCCATGACTATCCATACTAGATGTGGAGCCGCTTTCGCGAATTCAAATGGTTCACTATATATTCTAATTGAGTGCTAACTATTTCTAACTAATGGTCTCTACATCTACACTACAACGATTTTTTTTGGCGCCATCTATTCACCCATTTTGATAGTTAATATCACATTGTGATGCTTTGCATTTTGACGTTTCAAAACGCTCTGCATTCCACAATTTCTTTTATGCCGTTCTTATAAAGTCGATTTTCATTACTATTGATCAAATCGTAGTAATTAGATTCTCTTTTATATTCTTACCCTTTGTTGGATGAAACACTTTGGTCATATCAAATAAATTCATACTCATGTTTCCTTTGGTAAACTACTTTACACATTTAAACATTCATATAATGATAATTACCATTTTGTCAAAACACAATACATCGAATATGTATTTACTTTTAACAATTGATTAAAACACTTTGTATTCAAGTAATACACGGTGTTCAAGTTATTTTGCCAAACTTAGGCATGATTTATATGTGACAAGAAATCGAATGTCTTTCACATATTATCAACATAACTTTTGAATTCAAACAATGGTTTCATTCAGTAATGAACTTATCATTAAGTTGGGTATTTTAACAAGGCATTTCAATATTTCACAAATGTTCATGTATTGTCAATTAGTTTCATAACCAGGATAATTCACACGTAATCGAACAATATATGAACACAAATAGAAATCATTCATAAAAGTGGAACAACTGTTTGTTACAAACTCATATGAATAACCGTCTCACAAAGTGTGAGACACACTAAAGGAGTTCACAATCTATTGGTTTACAATAATCATCCTAAACATAAACTAAGTGATAAATGTCGAGGGAGAGTATCGTTGGGCATCATCATCATGCTCGCCATCAACACGCAACGTCACCTCCTCTCTAGCAAGCACCTCTCATGCGGAAGGACCTGTTTTCAGTAAAACAGAACAAGTATCAAATATACTTAACACTACAAATGTGTTTGCAAGATTATAACATTTATAAAATTGTATATCAAATATACACCTTTGTTATCGATGACCTCACTGGTGATTGGTTCAACCTTTACGTTCCTGAAACATCATATGAACTCTTGGAAATCCAATGTTTTCGTATCACCACTCATGATGCCACTCTGGACATGTCCTTCGTAGCTGGGAGGCAACAATCAAAGCAGCACGCCTATCGCAAACGGATCATCCATCCAGTAGTCCACGAAGTGAATTAGTCTCATGTGTGCATCAAGCATGCGCTCCAAGTGGCCCTTCATACATGTGTGCTCCTCCATCTGTATGGAAAGGAACTCTCCAAGCAGCTCGTGCTTCCACATGCGCACATGGCTTATGAACTCTGTTCTCAGCTGATCCACCATCGAATATGGATAAATATCACCCATGAGCGGATGGAGTTCATCCACCATCCCGTAACGCATTATAATCTGAATGTAGGTGGACATCTCTTGACGATAGTAGGGGTCTGCCAACTCTTGTGGGGTCTCATAGTGGTATGGCTCAGTCAAATCTATCGTGCGGCGTATGTAGTCTACCACATGATTCCTAGTAAGGAGATCATTCGGGCGCACAAGCCAACTAGGGAAGTTGGATCCATCAAGTCTAAGTTTCTCACCTTCTAACCAATCAATCATCAACAGGAAAGGTGGCATCGGGGAGAACCTTTTCTACATTTATAATTGCAAAAGGAATTTAGGCTAAGTTTATAATTAAATGAGTTAATAACAACTCCACTCAGAAACACCTATCCCATGAAGGGTTCCTAGTGATAACATGACCCATTTCCCCACATCTCTCCCAATCATCACGGCCATCAATGTGGGTTCAAGGGTGGACGCTAAACGTCAGTCACATCATTCATGTGACTTGTGCTCAATCTTTCGACCATCCGCGTTCCAAGGCCACATATATGTAATGCGCTATGCTCGCCAACTCAACCTTAGTGTATTCGTTGTGCAACATGGCTTACACCCACTGTATGCGAACGTAGATATGTCTGACACCCACTCACCATGGGTCGCCTCATACCGAAGAACTTTCTTGGTGGTGCACACTAAGGGGGAACACAATCATTGGTAATTTTAATAGGGATCATCTTATTAGGATACCGTCGAGTATCTAATACTAGCACACAATAAGATATACAAACAATAACATTGAATGTAAATGTGATGCGATATGGTCCTTCACGTCGTGATATCCATCCTTCGTCACCGGATTCCGGCGCTAGAGTTCCGGCATCGTAGACACTAGGGTACCGGTGTCATTCCGGCGTGGTAGTCCGTCACCTCTGTGACTATCTACTACTATCTAACATAAGGTAATCACTTTACCTTTGCCACAACCATATCACAAAGCAACGCCCCCTGCAAAACAAAGTTAGACGATTCTACTTTATCTTTGCATGTTTTACGTGGCTGAATGGGCTTTCGCACAAGAACCTTTCTTACCTACGAACTTTCAGCACAACGCTGATCAAGTAGTTGTTTCTGACTCGTGTAATAACGAGCTCGTTGGGGAACCCCAAGAGGAATGTATGATGAGCACAGCAGTAAGTTTCCCTCAGTTATGAAACCAAGGTTATCGAACCAGTAGGAGCAAGGAAACACCTCCAAGGTGTTGTTGCCAACTTGGAATCCTGCACAACACAACCATAGAACTTTGCCTCCAACTTACAGTGAGGTTGTCAATCTCACCGGTTTTGCTGAAAACAAAGGATTAAACGTATTGTGTGGAAGAAAGTAAAAGCTTGCAGAAAGTAAACAGAAAGCAGTAAACAATTGTATATTGATGGTAAAAGAAAGGACCGGGGTCCATAGTTCACTAGTGGTGGTTCTCCTTAAGATAGATAACATGTTGGGTGAACAAATTATAGCGGGGCAATTGATAAACATCAAGAAAGCATACATGCATATACTAATCATCTTGAATGCTTTGAGATTCTATTGGGCATTACAACATTATACATAAACCGTAATCCAACTGCATCTATGACTAATAATCCACCTTCAGGTTATCATCCGAACCCCCTCCAGTATTAAGTTGCAAGCAACAGATAATTGCATTACGCATTGCGTGTAAAGTAAACAATACGATTTTTCTATGAACAAAGGATTGCGGTTTTCTCCCTAGTAGCAACAACACATCTAGTACCTTAGAGATTTCTGTCACTTCCCCAGATTACTAGAGGCATGAACCCACTATCGAGCATAAATACTAACTCTTGGAGTTGCTACATCTACTTGGCCAAGATAGCTAGTAACAACGGAAAGCATGCAAGATCACAAATGACGAAGACATGATAGAATCAATAATCAATCTCAAATAGCATCTCAATATCCATCGGATCCCCGCAAACACAACATGTAGGATTACAAATAGATGATCTTGATCATGAACGGAGCTCACAAGATCTAAACATGATATCACAAAGGAGAAGAACCAACCATCTAGCTACTACATGGACCCGTAGTCCAAGGATGAACTACTCATGCATCACACCGGAGGCTTGCCTGGTGATGAAGAAGGCCTCCAGGGTGAATTCTCCCCTCCGGCAGGGTGCCAGGAGAGCTTTAGATCCCTCCCGATCTAGGGATGGAGATGACGGCGGCTACAGACTCTTTCATGGAATTTTGATCGGGTACTTAGGGTTTCTGTATCGGAGGCATCTTATATTCGGAAGGGGAGGTCGAGGGGGTGCCCTAGGCGGCCACACCACCCCCTGGCACGGCTAGGCCTGGCCCACGCGGCCAGGTGGTGTGGCGGCCCTCTGGCCCCTCTCCGTCTCGTATTCTGGCTCCGTGTCCCCCTCGGTGAAAAACTGACTTTGGCTTTTGTCCTGTCCAATTCCAAGAATATTCATTTGCTGACTTTCCTGGAACCAAAAATAGCAGAAAATAGGCAGCTGGCACTGTGGCATCTTGTTAATAGGTTAGTCCAAGAAAGTGTATAAAAAGTACTCCAAAGTTGGAACAAAACATAAGAAAGTAGATAAAAACCAAGCACGGAACATCAAAAATTATGGATACGTTAGCAATGTATCAACATCCCCAAGCTTAACTCCTGCTGATCCTCGAGTAGGTAAGTGATAAAAAGAAAGAATAATTTTTGAGGTGACATGCACCATCATAAACTTGATCAAAGTATTTGTAAAACATTGAAAGCTGGGATCATAGTACTTCAACATAGCATGAAAGATAAAGTCTAACAATAAGACATAGCAACTATGTTGCAACATGAAAAGGCACAAACAAAAGATTAATGCATAACAATGCTTTGAAAAATGTTTGTTTGTTTCACATAAAGAAAACATAGCATAGTGGCATTCAGCTTGTCCCTCATAGAGTAGCAAATATAAATGCTTAGGACACCTTCAAAGTTTATAAGGGTGACTAGATACAAATAGTTTAAGAACAAGCAATATCAAAGTTATCATCAATAAACAAGTCTTGGGACAATGCACATTAAACTAAGAATTGCCACTATGCTCTCAAAATAGGCGCATAAATATAGAAGGTGGAGACTCAACATAAAAGTAAAAGAAAGGCCTTCATAGAAGGAAGCAAGGATTCAAGTCTCATAAAGAGCTTCCAACTCTCATTAGCCCCTATCATAAGCATCTTGAAGTGATTAAGGTTAAAGTGAACAAACTATGGAGTATATGCTTGACAAAGTATAAGTTGGAAATCTCATGTCCCTTGAATACGAGGGCCGCTCCTCATGCTGCTCAAGTTTAGTCACCGGTAAGTTCTTGTTATAGTAAGTACATGTGTATCATAGAGAACCTCCAACGGGGTACCCCTTGCCCGATGATACAGAAGAACCCCCATATCAAAATGACAAGGCAATCAGACAACGCGCATCTCAGCAATCTTCTTATTTACCTTGGGAAAATGGTGCTTTTTCTCTCTTTCCTCTTTTCTCATATCTTTTTTTCTTTTTCTCTTTTTCTCAATCTCTGTCTCTTTTTTTATAAGAAGAATTATTCATTATGGTTATGCTGCAGGTTTCCACCATGACAACATGGATTAGACCGACGGCCCATGCGTTTCTCTAACACACATACATGACTCCATGGACTTACAAGCTCCCCTTTCATTTAACACCGACGACATCCATAGACAAAAGAGCATGATATCAACTAGGTGCAAAGTACAAGTGCAATGTTGAAAGCGTTCCCCATGACATCATGGTTCTGCTAATCCCCAACATATAAGTGCAAGCATATACAACATAGATGACACAATGGTTCAAGTTTATTAAGGGCAAGAAAAGTAAGGTGTGCCATCAAGTTTGTGAGAGCTTTAATCACTAATTTTCAGATAACAAATTTAATTCGGAAGGTAGATAAAAACATGAATATACTTGGAATAGCAAATGCTAATAGGTAGGTATGGTGGACTCATTGGAATAACTTGGTTTTAGGAGTTGGATGCACGAGTGGAACTCATACTTGATTACGGAGGCTAGCAAAAGACTGGGAGCGACCAACTAAGAGAGCAATAATGGCCATAATCATGCAGAGCGACAAAACATCATTGATTAAAGCATAAAGTGATATTACAATTCGAAAAATAAAGGATCATCAAGGCTATGGTGACTTGGGATAGTCATAACATGGTGTGAGCATGCACCAAGTCAACCCAAATAAAAAATCAAAGGAGAATACCAGAATACTATGCTTTAATATGGTAAAACAACGCATGATTCTTCCAAGGCACATTAAGCAATCTCAATTGTTTATAACAATTCATGCTACAACAAATATCACTAAGCATAAAGCCAAAACAATATCAAGCATGACATGACAAAGCATAGGCCACAGTCAAAAACAAACTCCTTTTACCACTTAAGCATGAACTTTTCCTACTCTTTTCCAATCCAAACCAAACTATTTGAAAACTAATGTATGAAAGAGGGGGTCCAGCCAATTTATTCAAGCAAACTTAAGAAAACCAAGCAAACGAAAAACCAAAACCAAAACGAAAACGAAAAAGAATACGCCCCAAGAGCAACACAACTGTGCATGAAACAATAAAAATGAAGTGTTTGGAAGAAACCTGAGATTTTTATTGATGAAGAAGGGGATGCCTTGGGCATCCCCAAGCTTTGACGCTTGTACTTCTTGGATATTTCTTGGGGTGACACGCGTGGCATCCCCAAGCTTGAGCTTTAGTCCATTCTTCATCTCATTACTCATTCCTTCCATACACCTGAAATTTTTTCCTTCATACAAAACTTCACATAATCTTTATTAGCAACATTAGTGCACTCAAGATAATAAGTATTTGGGTTCAGTTTCAACACCAATAAAACTTCCATTAAAACACAAGCTACTTTAGAACTTCCCTCAAAAATTTCAATTCCCCAAAAGAACTAAAAAAGGAACCAACAGGAAGCAAATGCAAATAATGGCAGAAATCTGTCAAAACAGACCAGCAGGTAAAAATGAATTTTTTTGAAGACCTTGTGTTGCTCAAATCAAAAAGTATTGAACTAATTAAAGTTAGATAACAACCTGGGGAAGAAGCTCAAAAATTCACGCCTCAAACCGACGTATAGTGATTTTACACGAATGTTTACGGTGAAGAACAAAAATCTGTTTCGAGACAGCAACTTTCCCAAGCATTACTTCTCTCTCATAAGAGGTTACTCTTGGCACAAAAAGCAAATAAAAAGGATAATGAGAGGTTATTACTGAAGTAATAACTTCCAAGACTCATCTAAAACTTTTGGGTTATCTCCCAATAAGTACTTTTCTTTAACACCTTTAAGTTAGGCATAAGAAGCAAGAAAAAGAATCACGTGTTCTCAAATGAAGAAGCATTAAGAGTGATTCCATAAATATCTTCAACAAGGCAAGGTATCTCATCTAAATAAGTTCTAGAGGATCCTCTCTCAATGCTCTTAGGTTCACTATTTTCATCAAACGGGTTTTCAGGAACAATCCAATCAAGATTCTTTTCTATGGCTTCATGCATTGCTGCAAGTTTAAAATGTATTGGTATCTTAGTTTCCTCCCCATTAGGTTCGGTTTTTTCCATCTTTTCTCATGTACCAATAACATCTACACATGAGCCTACCATATTAAAACGTTCAAAGACTTTCCAAGCTTCCTTGGCAACATCATAGAATTCCTTAAGCAAAGTTTCCAGAATAAAATCTCTCTTTTCAGGGCCCTCAATTTCTTTAAGTTTAAGAAACATTACTTGCATTAAGGGGTTAAGGTTAACAAACCTAGCTTCCAACATGTGAACTAAAGAAGCTGCAGCAATTTCATAATTTGGAGGAAGTTCTGCAAGGGGTCTATCCTCAATATCCTCATGCTTACTAACATGATTAAAGAATTCTTCAATATTATCTTTTCCAACTATAGAGCCACTACCTATTGAAAGGTATTTCAGGGTGAACTTAGGGATCAACATGGTGAGCTAAGAAAGAGGTAACAACTATAGAAAGACTTATTTTTGTGTGTTTTTGATTAAGAAAGTAAAACTAGGAAAACTGTTTTTTGTGTGTTTTTAATAAAGAAACAAGCAAACAAAGCAAGAAAATAAACTAAGCAAAACAAAAACAACAAAGTAAAGAGATTGGTTATGAGGGACTCCCCTTATGAAGATGTCCTTGTCTCCCCGGCAACGGTGCCAAAAAATACTTGCTGACTCGTGTAATAATGAGCTCGTTGGGGAACCCCAAGAGGAAGGTATGATGAGCATAGAAGTAAGTTTCCCTCAGTTATGAAACCAAGGTTATAGAACCAGTAGAAGCAAGGAAACACCTCCAAGGTGTTGTTGCCAACTTGGAATCCTGCACAACACAACCACATAACTTTTCCCCCAATTTACAGTGAGGTTGTCAATGTCACCGGTTTTGCTGAAAACAAAGGATTAAACATATTGTGTGGAAGAAAGTAAAAGCTTACAGAAAGTAAACAGAAAGCAGTAAACAATTGTAGATTGATGGTAAAAGAAAGGACCGGGGTCCATAGTTCACTAGTGGTGGTTCTCCTTAAGATAGATAACATGTTGGGTGAACAAATTACAACGGGGCAATTGACAAACATCGAGAAAGCATACATGCATATACTAATCATCTTGACTCCTTTGAGATTCGATTGGGCATTACAACATTATACATAGACTGTAATCCAACTGCATCTATGACTAATAATCCACCTTCAAGTTATCATCCGAACCCCTCCAGTATTAAGTTGCAAGCAACAAATAATTGCATTATGCATTGCATGTAAAGTAAACAATACGATTGTTCTATGAACAAGGGATTGCTGTTTTCTCCCTAATAGAAACATCACATCTAGTACCTTAGAGATTTCTGTCACTTCCCCAGATTACTAGAGGCATGAACCCACTATCGAGGATAAATACTAACTCTTGGAGTTGCTAGCATATACTTGGCCAAGATAGCTACTAACAACGGAAAGCATGCAAGATCACAAATAACAAAGACATGATAGAATCAATAATCAATCTGAAATAGCATCTCAATATCCATCGGATCCCTGTAAACACAACATGTAGGATTACAAATAGATGATCTTGATCATGAACGAAGCTCACAAGATCTAAACATGATAGCACAAAGGAGAAGAACCAACCATCTAGCTACTACATGGACCCGTAGTCCAAGGATGAACTACTCACGCATCACACCGGAGGCTTGCATGGTGATGAGGAAGGCCTCTAGGGTGAATTCTCCCCTCCGACAGGGTGCCGGGAAGAGCTTTAGACCCCTCCCGATCAAGGGATGGAGATGACGGCGACTACATACTCTTTCGTGGAATTTTGATCGGGTACTTAGGGTTTCTGTATCAGAGCCATCTTATAGTCGGAAGGGGAGGCTGAGGGGGTGCCCTAGGCGGCCACACCACCCCCTGGCGCAGCCAGTCCTGGCCCGCACGGCCAGGTGGTGTGGCGGCACTCTGGCCCCTCTCCGCCTCGTATTCTGGCTCCGTGTGCCCCTCGGTGAAAAACTGACTTTGACTTTTGTCTCGTCTAATTTCGAGAATATTCATTTTGTGACTTTCCTGGAACCAAAAGCAGCAAAAAACAGGCAGTTGGCACTGTGGCATCTTATTAATAGGTTAGTCTAAGAAAGTGTATAAAAAGTACTCCAAAGTTGGAACAAAACATAAGAAAGTAGATAAAAACCAAGCGTGGAACATCAAAAATTATGGATACGTTAGCAACGTATCAGTTGTCTCTACTACACCCCTTTCGGGGCCCTCCATTGCAAATGGCATACCAAGTAATGCGAGAGAGACAGACACCCTTCTAAGCCACTTTATACGGTACAAGCCGTATGTCAAGCGTGGACCAGTCTAGCGAATGAACGCGTAAAGTCGGTTGGGGGCCGCTTCATCAATCATTTCTGTGGTATACACAAGTGCACGTGGGAGGGTAACAACTAAAACATCAACACCCGCATGCTACATCTCGTGTGTTCTACCCGTACTAGCATTACTTCGCATAGATCTAGCTCTGATACCACTGTAGGGGTTCCGCGTATGAAAATTATAATTTTTACCCTACGCCCCTGAACCCCTGAAGCTACTAGGACCTATCTATTACTAATACAGTAACGGGAGGGGCTTTTCGCAAACTTACCCTTGAAGACCGAAAAGCGTTGTCAACGCACAGGAGAGCGTGGTTGATGTAGACGAGCCGAAGCCAACCTCAAGGTCGTGATGAAGTCCTTGCGCTCATGTGGCTCCAACGACTTGAGTGCCTCAAGTGTGACACCTCGCAGGGAGTTACACACGTCTGGTGCCTGATGATGACTCCCGCTTCCCTGATCCAGCAACAGTTGCGGAAGTAGAGCTCCTGGATCCGAATCCCGCAGCGCGACAACACTTCGCGGTGAAGATGTCTCTCGTTCGCACAGTCCAAACTTGGGACCATGGTCACGAGAGAGAGACAGAGAGAGAGAGAGAATATCAATTGGAGGTCTTCCCAAAAGTGAGAAGACCTTTATTGAATATTGTGTGTATTTATCAGGCCAAATACCCCCACTTTATATAGGGGGAGGGGAGGTACTACCTCCCTCAAAGTCCCGGGGTGGGACTAAAGGAGAGGGAGAGGTGGGGAGGCATGCCGGCCACCCCCCACCCATGGGCCCCACGTGGGGCTGGCCCACTAGGGCCACCAGCCACCCCCTAGGCCTCTCCTAGGGGTGTGGTCCCCTCTTGGGCCCTTTCCCCTCTAGGAATTAGCCCATTAAGCCTTTTGACCATTAATTGATTTTCTATTTTATTAAATAATTATGAATAAATGATTAAATCAATATTTAACATTCATTCACATATTATTCAATCTCCGTGGCCATAGAACACCTTCCACCTCCACTTCGGACATCCTCCAGACTTACCAAAACCCTTCCAGTTTTCTCTCTAATATTCTTGGGCGATTCTTCCGATCCTATAAACACTCTCTAAGCATCATCAAACCCTTGAGCGTGATATCCTACTGTTCGGGAACACTCCAGACATGGCCGGGACACTCCCGGACCAATGATCGACAGAGGGACCTAGATGGCCATGTGACCCCTATGCGTTCCACGAAGATCTTTCGTTGTTTGATCCGGGACGGTCGTGTCTTATTCCCTTTGTCTCTCGATACTTGCATTGCCCGAGATCTGATCAATGACATCACCATGTTGTGTTCAATCTCGTTACAGAACAATGCTACTTGACTCATTCCCACAAGTGATATCCTTGTGATCAAATCATTCTCATAATGAGTTGACTCCATTTCCAACTGGCATAAATGCCACATGATCAGGAAACTTGATCATCTGTTGACCAATGAACCAGTGACTAGAGTTTCACTGGGAACCCCTGGTTGTTTATATATCAAACTTGTATTGATGTTTCCACTCAATACAGTTATAGCATGATATAAAACTTAATCATAAATTTATGAAATATGATAATAGTCCTTATTACTATTTGTCTCTAGGGCATATTTCCAACACACTCTAACCACCACCAAAGACAACACCCGTACTACAAACGAGATTCTCCAAAAACAACGCCTTCAAGAAGGAAACAATGCACACACATTTTCTACACTCGATCGAAGATCTAGGGTCTTCACCCTAGAGAATGTCCGAGTTTCTAAACAATGTCTTCAACAAGGTTATTGCTAGGGATAACCAATGAATGTCAGACCTCGGTGTTCACCCTGAAAATCGTGGCTCGGTACTCGAGGAGCACCATTAAGAATGCAGTCCACTTGTGTTGGCACCTCCACTTGCCAAGACTGCTGCTACAAGTTGCTAAACACCCGACACAGGGAGAACCTATGTCGCATTTTCTTCATCAAAACCAACATCCTCTCTCACTACAAAAATAACCCCATACTCGGCACTATTTTGTGGAGGCATAAGAAAAAAGAATCGGTAAAAGTTCGATACGCGACGGGTGTGCTATTTGCGGCAACAAGCAGCACAACGGTGGATTTTTTGCTGTAGAAAATTTACATATGGCGTTAAATTGCGCCACGCTAGCTGTCCATCGCTACTGGAGTTCCGAGATGCCTCAGTAACGTGAACCGGGATAGTAATGATTCCACCACGAAAAAGATGTGACGTGAATTGTGGGTCCCTCATGTGTGACTGCTCATGTTTGTCTCATTGACGGGTGAGCCCCACCGAAGTCCAGTCATTGCCATCTAAATATTATAAGGAAAGAACCGTCCTCTTCATGACCGCAATTTCTCTCCCATGTCACGCACTTCGTGTTTTTTCAACCTCTATCTTTCTCTCTCCACGAAGCTTCGAGCGGTGGCGGCATCGAGAGTCGGCGGCGAGAATCGGTGGCGGCGTCAGACGTACTGCTACCAATCCATTAAACAAGCGCGATGCCAGTACGTGCAATTGTTATTTTTTAATTTCATTGTCATTGAATTTCGTATTTGGGGTTTTTTATTCCTGTGTTCATCTCCAAAATTTCTCGATTTCTCGACCTCACCAATGCACATTACTGTTTTTCTTTCAAGCTCAATGTTCCTGGAGTACCGGAGCACATCCATGACATGCAATGCCATGGGGAACACGATGAGAACATGCTCTGTCAGTGCCCTGACCATGTAATCTCGCCTGGAGATACGTGTGTTGGAGATATGCCCAAGAGGCAATAAAAAAGTGGTTATTATTATATCTTTGTGTTTATGATGAATGTTTACATCCCATGCTATAATTGTATTATTAGGAAACACTAATACATGTGTGTTTTGTAAACATAAAAGAGTCCCTAGTAAGCCTCTTGTTGAACTAGCTTGTTGATTAATTGATGATCATGGTTTCCTGATCATGGACATTAGGATGTGATTAATAACAAGGTTATATCATTAGGAGAATGATGTAATGGACACACACCCGTAGTAAGCGTAGCATAAGATCAAGTCATTAAGTTCGTATTGCTATAAGCTTTTAAATGCATAGTAACCTAATCCTTCGACCATGAGGTTGTGTTAATCACCATCACCGGATGGGTACTTTGATGACATCAAACGCCGCTTCGTAACTAGGTGGTTATAAAGGTGTCATTGGGTATTCTGAAAGTATGTTTTGAAGCGCATGGACCAAGATTGGGATTTGTCCATCCATATGACGGATAGATATGCTCTGGGCCCTCTCGGTGGAATGTCATCTAGTTAGCTTGCAAGCATGTGACTGGGTCACAAGGGATGACATAACATGGAACGAGTAAAGAGTACTTATCAGTAACGAGGTAGAACTAGGTATGGAGATACCGACGATCAAACCTCGGTTAAGTATAGTATCGCGTGACAAAGGGAATTGGTTTCGTATGTTAATGGTTCTATCGATCATGAAGTCATCGTTGAGTATGTGGGAGCCATTATGGATCTCTAGGTCCCACTGATGGTTATTGTTAGGAGATGTGTCTCTGTCATGTCTACATATTCACGAACCGTAGGGTGACACACTTAAGGTTCGAAGTTGTTTTAAGTAGATATGGAATGCGTTGGAGACTGAATGTTGTTCGGAGTCTCGGATTGGATCCGGGACATCACGAGGAGATCCAGAATTGTCCGAAGAATAAGATTGATATACTGGGGATCATTTTCTAAGTTAGGAAATGTTCCGGAGTATTTGTATGAGGATTCTAGAAGGTTTCGGAATGTTCTGGAAGATTTCTTGGAGTTTGCTTGAAAACCAAGAAAGGGATCAAGGAGTCCTCGTGGAGCAAGACAAGGAGTCGTGGGGGAGGAGGACTCCTCCCCCCTTCCCAATCCGCCGGCCAAGGAGGGTGGGGAGTCCTACTAGGACTCCCCCTCCCATGGCGCCCTCCCCTCTTTAAATAGAGGGGTGGAGGCGCCACCTCCAAGCCCTCCTCCACCACTCCAAACCCTAGCCGCCTCTCTCCTCTTTCTCTCTTCTGCTCAGGCTTAGGCGAAGCCCTGCAGAATTCTCTACTCCACCACCATCACCACGGCGTCGTGCTGCTGGGATTCCGTGGAGAAGATCTACTGCCTCCGATGCTCGCTGGAACGAGGAGAGGAAGGTCTGCTTCGACTCCGCACGTGTGACCGACTGCGGAAGCGCTGCCGGAACGCGGCGCCGGAAGGATCGTCCACTCGATCTTGAGATCGGCAAGTGATCGACTACATCAACCACGAGATCTAATCTCGTAACGCTTTCGGATCTACGAGGGTTAGTACATATCTATCTCGTTGCACATGTCTAATAGATTAGATCTTGGCTTTTATCTAGATTAGATCTGGGTTTTGTTCGTTCTTGCGGTAGAATTTTTTTGTTTTCCATGCTACGAACCCATTAGTGGTATCAGAGCCGTATCTATGCGTAGATCTGATGCACGAGTAGAACACAATGGTGTTGTGGGCGTTGGTGCTCGTGCCGTCTTTTGCTTTGTGTACTTTGTATCTTACATGTCATCGCACATGAGACTTTCTCCACGCTTGACGTGTAACTTGCTTTGCACAAGTGGCTTTGCGGGTGTATGTCTCTCCCACCATAGTATAGATCTAATTTACACTTTGCACTTGATAGCACTTGTATCAACGTTGTGGTTCAGTTTCGTAGGTAAGATCCGTTCTTGTTCGAAAGCCCCAAACCACGTAAAACATGCAAAGAAAATTAGAGGCGTCTAACTTGGTTTTGCAGGGGTTTTGTGATGTGATATGGCCATCATGTGATTGTGATTATATTTGATGTATGCAATGATCCTTGTTGTAATATGGCAACCGGCAGGAGCCTAATGGTTGTCTTTAATTCTGTTAAGACCTGCGTGTCTATTCATCTTGTAATAACTTTATTCCAAGTAGTTGTAATAGTTGCTAGTGATGATGGACAACCATGAAGCGGCGCCACTGACCTTGACGCAATGCTGGTGATGATGGAGATCATGTTCGTGCTTTGGAGATGGAGATCGAAGGCGCAAGAAGAAAGGGCCATATCATATCACACTAATTATGAATTGCCTGTGATGTTAATCCTTTATGCATCTTGTATTGCTTAGATCATGACGGTAGCATTATAAGATGATCCCTCTTACTAAATATCAAGTAATAAAGTGTTCACCCTTAGTTGGCACCGTTGCTAAGACTCGTCGTTTCGAAGCATCTCGTGACGATCGGATGTGATAGATTCTACGTGTGCATACAACTGGTGCAAGCCAGATTTGCACATGCGGAAACTAAGGTTATCTTGACGAGCCTAGCATGTACAGACATGGTCTCGGAACACGGAATACCGAAAGGTAGAGCATGAATCATATAAGTGATATGATGAACATGAAGATTGTTCGCCGATGAAACTACATCTTCTCTCGTGAAGATCGGACTTGGTGTAGTGGACTTGGTTCGTGTAATCACTAAGACAATGTGAGGGATGTTGTTTTGAGTGGGAGTTCACCTTGTTAACTTAAGAATTAAAATTGAACTCAATTTATCATAAACTTAGTCTAAACTACTTGCAAATTTGTTGTAGATTATGGCGACCCCCTCCATCAATTTCAATGCGTTCCTAGAGAAAGAAAAGCTTAAGAACAATGGAAGCAATTTCACGGACTGGTTCTGTGGACTGAAGATCGTCCTCAGGGCTGGTCAGTTGACCTATGTGCTCGAAGCACCGCTAGGTGACCCACCTGCAGAAGATGCCACCGATGACGTAAAGAATGTTTACGCCACTCGGAAAAATCATTACTCCACAGTTCAGCCCTCCTGTACGGTTTAGAAGCAGAGCTCCAGAAGCGTTTTGAGCACCACGACCCGTTCGAGATCATTAAGAAGCTCAGGCTAATTTTTGAGACTCGCGTGGCCATGGAGAGCTATGAGGCCTCCAAAAAGTTCTTTAACTGTAAGATGGAAGAGGGAAGCTCCGTTAGCGAGCATGTGCTCACCATGTCTGGGTACGCAAACAAGCTCCAAGAGTTGGGGATATCGATTCCTAATGAGTTAGGGATTCACCGTCTCCTCCAATCACTGCCACCAAGTTACAAGAACTTTGTGATGAACTACAATATGCACTGCATGAACAAAATGTTGCCTGAACTATCGTCCATGCTGAAAACTGCTGAAGTGGAGATCAAGAAGGAGCACCAAGTATTGATGGTCAACAAGACCACAAATTTCAAGAGACAGGGCAAGCCTAAGAACAAGGGCAACTTCAAGAAGGACGGCAAGAAAGCTGCTGCACCTGCAAAGAAGCCCAAGGCTGGTCCCAAGCCTGAAACTGAGTGCTTCTACTGCAAGGGTGCTGGTCACTGGAAGCGTAACTTCCCCAAGTACCTGGCGGATCTGAAGAACGGCAACATCAAGAAGAAAGGTATATTTGATATATATGTTATTGATGTGTATCTTACTAGTAATCGTAGTAGTGCCTAGGTATTTGATACTGGTTTGGTTGCTCATATTTGTAACTCGAAACAGGAGCTGTGGAATAAACGAAGACTGGCGAGAGACGAGGTGACGATGCGCGTTGGAAATGGCTGCAAGGTTGATGTGATTGCCGTCGGCACGCTCCCTCTACATCTACCTTCGGGATTAGTTTTAAATTTAAATAATTGTTATTTGGTGCCTGCGTTAAGCATGAACATTATATCTAGATCTTGTTTACTACGAGACGGTTACTCTTTTAAGTCTGAGAATAAAGGTTGTTCGATTTATATGAGTAATATCTTTTATGGTAATGCACCTGAGATGAATGGTTTATTCTTATTGAATCTCGATAGTAGTAATACACATGTTCACAACATAGATGCTAAACGAATAAAATTGAATGATAATTCTACATACATGTGGCACTGTCGTCTTGGTCACATTGGAGTGAAGCGTATGTAGAAACTCCATTCTGATGGACTTCTTGAATCACTTGATTTTGAATCACTTGAAAGATGCGAAGCATGTCTAATGGGAAAAATGACTAAGACTCCATTCTCTGGTACAATGGAGTGAGCTACAGACTTATTGGAAATAATACATACCGATGTGTGCAGTCCAATGAGTGTAGCATCGCGTGGTGGATATCGTTATGTTCTCACTTTCACGGATGACTTGAGTAGATATGGGTATGTCTACTTTATGAAACATAAGTCCGAAACTTTCGAGAAGTTTAAGGAATTTCAAAGTGAAGTGGAAAATCATCGTAACAAGAAGATTAAGTTTCTGCGTTCTGACCGCGGAGGTGAATATCTAAGTTATGAGTTTGGCATGCATTTAAAGAAATGTGGAATACTTTCGCAGTTGACACCGCCGGGAACACCACAGTGAAATGGTGTGTCCGAACGTCGTAATCGAACTCTCTTAGATATGGTTCAGTCTATGATGTCTCTTACAGATTTACCGCTATCGTTTTTGGGCTATGCATTAGAGACAGCCGCATTCACTTTAAATATAGCGCCATCTAAATCCGTTGAAACGACACCGTACGAATTGTGGTTTGGTAAGAAACCTAAGTTGTCGTTCCTTAAAGTTTGGGGTTGCGAAGCATATGTAAAGAAGTTACAACCTGATAAGCTTGAACCCAAAGCGGAGAAGTGCGTCTTCATAGGATACCCTAAAGAAAAAAATTGGGTATACCTTCTATCATAGATCCGAAGGCAAAGTTTTCGGTGCCAAGAATGGATCCTTTCTTGAGAAGGAGTTTCTCTCGAAGGAAGTGACTGGAAGGAAAGTAGAACTCGATGAGGTTATTGAACCTTCTCTCGGATATTAGAGTAGCGCAACACCGGAAGATGTTTTTGTGCCGCCTGCACCAATTGGAGAGGAAGCTAATGATGATGATCATGAAACTTCAAACGAAGCTACTGCTAAACCTCGCAGGTCAACGAGGGTTCGTACCACTCCTGATTGGTATGACTCTGCCTTGAACGTCATGTTGGTGGACAACGCTGATGACCCTGCGACGTATGAAGAAGCTATGGTGAGCCCAGATTCCGACAAATGGCTAGAAGCCATGAAATCCGAAATGGGATCCATGTACAAAAACCAAGTGTGGACTTTGGTGGACTTATCGGATGGCCGTAAGGCTGTCGAGAACAAATGGATTTTCAAGAGAAAAACAGATGCTGATGGTAATATTACCGTCTATAAAGCTCGACTTGTCGCGAAAGGGTTCCGACAAATTCAAGGAGTTGACTATGATGAGACTTTCTCACCAGTAGCGAAGCTAAAGTCTGTGAGGATTTTGTTAGCAATTGCTGCACACTTCGATTATGAGATTTGGCAGATGGATGTCAAAACGGTGTTCCTTAATGGTGACATTGAGGAAGAGTTGTATATGGTACAACCCAAGGGTTTTGTCGATCCTAAAGATGCTGACAAGGTATGCAAACTTCAGCGCTCCATTTATGGACTGAAGTAAGCATCCCGGAGTTGGAATCAACGTTTTGATAAAGTAATCAAAAACTTTGGATTTATACAAACTTATGGAGAAGCTTGTATTTACAAGAAAGTGAGTGGGAGCTCTGTAGCATTCCTAGTACTATATGTAGATGACATATTGTTGATTGGGAATGATATAGAACTTCTTAGTAGTGTCAAAACCTATTCGAATAATAGTTTTTCAATGAAGGATCTTGGCGAAGCGGCATATATTCTAGGCATCAAGATTTATAGAGATAGATCAAGACGCCTAATAGCGCTTTCACAAAGTACATACTTAGACAAAGTTCTAAAGAAGTTTAGAATGGAAGAGAGCAAGAAAGGGTTTGTGCCCATGTTGTCAGGTAAGACCTTGAGTAAGACTCAAAGTCCAGCTACGACAGAAGATAGAGAGAAAATGAATAAAATTCCCTATGCCTCGGCCATAGGTTCTATCATGCATGCCATGCTGTGTACAAGACCGGATATAGCACATGCTGTTAGTTTGACTAGCAGATATCAAAGTGATCCTGGAATGGAGCACTGGACAGCGGTCAAGAATATCCTAAAGTACCTAAATAGGACTAAGGATATGGTTCTTTCTTATGGAGGTGATGAACAGCTTGTTGTAAACGGTTACACCGATGCTAGTTGGAACACCGATCCGGATGACTCGAAGTCACAGTCGGGATACGTATTTATTTTGAATGGTGCTGCAGTGAGCTGGAGGAGTGCAAAGCAAAGCGTTGTGGCGAAATCTTCAACTGAATCGGAATACATAGCTGCTTCGGAGGCTGCGCAAGAAGCCATATGGATGAAGGAATTCATTACTGAACTTGGCGTGGTTCCTAGTGCATTGGAACCGATGGCCATCTACTGTGACAACACAGGTGCCATAGCTAATGCACAGGAGCCAAGGTCACATAGCAAGCTGAAGCACATCAAGCTATGTTTCCACGTTATTCGCGAGTATGTCCGAGATGGTGACATAAAGATTTGCAAAGTACACACTGATCTGAATGTGGCAGATCCGTTGACTAAACCTCTCCCTTGGGCAAAGCATGACTAACACCAGAACGCCATGGGTGTTAGGTATATTACCATGTAATCTAGATTATTGACTCTAGTGCAAGTGGGAGACTGTTGGAGATATGCCCAAGAGGAAATAATAAAAGTGGTTATTATTATATATTTGTGTTTATGATGAATGTTTACATCCCATGCTATAATTGTATTATTAGGAAACACTAATACATGTGTGTTTTGTAAACATAAAAGAGTCCCTAGTAAGCCTCTTGTTGAACTAGCTTGTTGATTAATAGATGATCATGGTTTCCTGATCATGGACATTAGGATGTGATTAATAACAAGGTTATATCATTAAGAGAATGATGTAATGGACACACACCCGTAGTAAGCATAGCATAAGATCAAGTCATTAAGTTCGTATTGCTATAAGCTTTTAAATGCATAGTAACCTAATCCTTCGACCATGAGGTTGTGTTAATCACCATCACCGGATGGGTACTTTGATGACATCAAACGCCGCTTCGTAACTGGGTGGTTATAAAGGTGTCATTGGGTATTCTGAAAGTATGTTTTGAAGCGCATGGACCAAGATTGGGATTTGTCCATCCATATGACGGATAGATATGCTCTGGGCCCTCTCGGTTGAATGTCATCTAGTTAGCTTGCAAGCATGTGACTGGGTCACAAGGGATGACATAACATGGAACGAGTAAAGAGTACTTATCAGTAACGAGGTAGAACTAGGTATGGAGATACCGACGATCAAACCTCGGATAAGTATAGTATCGCGTGACAAAGGGAATTGGTTTCGTATGTTAATGGTTCTATCGATCACGAAGTCATCGTTGAGTATGTGGGAGCCATTATGGATCTCCAGGTCCCGCTGATGGTTATTGATAGGAGATGTGTCTCTATCATGTCTACATATTCACGAACCGTAGGGTGACACACTTAAGGTTCGAAGTTGTTTTAAGTAGATATGGAATGTGCGTTGGAGACCGAATGTTGTTCGGAGTCTCGGATTGGATCCGGGACATCACGAGGAGATCCAGAATTGTCCGTAGAATAAGATTGATATATTGGGGATCATTTTCTGAGTTAGCAAATGTTCCGGAGTATTTGTATGAGGATTCTAGAAGGTTTCGGAATGTTCCGGAAGGTTCTGGAAGATTTCTTGGAGTTTGCTTGAAAACCAAGAAAGGGATCAAGGAGTCCTTGTGGAGCAAGACAAGGAGTCGTGGGGGAGGAGGACTCCTCCCCCCTCCCCAATCCGCCGGCCAAGGAGGGTGGGGAGTCCTACTAGGACTCCCCCTCCCATGGCGCCCTCCCCTCTTTAAATAGAGGGGTGGAGGCGCCACCTCCAAGCCCTCCTCCACCACTCCAAACCCTAGTCGCCTCTCTCCTCTTTCTCTCTTCTGCTCAGGCTTAGGCGAAGCCCTATAGAATTCTCTACTCCACCACCATCACCATGCCGTCGTGCTGCTGGGATTCTGTGGAGAAGATCTACTACCTCCGCTGCTCGCTGGAACGAGGAGAGGAAGGTCTTCTTCGACTCCGCACGTGTGACCGACTACGGAAGCGCTGCCGGAACGCGGCGCCGGAAGGATCGTCCACTCGATCTTGAGATCGGCAAGTGATTGACTACATCAACCACGAGATCTAATCTCGTAACGCTTTCGGATCTACGAGGGTTAGTACATATCTATCTCGTTGCACATGTCTAATAGATTAGATCTTGGCTTTTATCTAGATTAGATCTAGGTTTTGTTCGTTCTTGCGGTAGAATTTTTTTGTTTTCCATGCTACGAACCCATCAACGTGGCTAATGACAAGAACTTCACAGATGATACCGGCCACAAGTTTCTCTCATTCCGTCATCAGGGTGTAGCTTCATGCCATTGGATGAAATGGGTTAATCCAGAGCACCCAATCCACCTCCAATAATTGTTGCGCGAGCTCTGGTGGGGCGAGATGGAGGATAACGAATGGAGAAGGCATGTCGCATATGACAAACACATGGAACCTGCAATCAGGGAATTGCAGAATCATGCAAATGATCGCGTTGCAACATTGAGGGAGTGGTGCACTAGATTAGCTAGCAGGGTGAAAGCCATTATAAATAGGTTGGACAAGCTTGTTGATAGATGTAGTTAGAGTTAGAGTTAATTATGTTGCTAGTATTAGTTCTTAGTACTAACTAATCTGTAGTATTCCTTTGGTGGCGTCTTCATTTTGGACAGTGCAATGCGACGACTCGTGCACAAGTACATGTGTACTGATATCTCCCCATATATGCAAATTACTATTTTTCCCCTTTTGGTGTGTACTTTTGTTGGTTTGCTAATCAATACGAATGTTAATCAAACAGAATGTTGGGGAACATGCGACACGTTTGACTTGCCAAAAAATCGATAAGGCAAAGGTTGGCGTAGTTAAGAATCATACTAGTTCTTTCCCCTTTGGCTCACATAGGTCGTTGTCATCCTTCAAAAAATCCCCCACTCTACCAACCCTAACCCTAGCCCAGCTCCGTGGCGACGCTGACCCCGGCCACGCTGACCTCTGCTGCACGCCGGACCACATCGTCCTTCGCGGAGGCACTAACCCGAATCGTGCCGACCTCGGCGCCGCACCATCCTCCGCAACGGCACTGACCCCAGCCACGTTGTCCTCTGTGGCGTGCCAGACCGCACCTTCCTTCGCTGTGGCGCTGACCCCGGTTGCGCTCACCTCCTGCGCCATACCGGACCACACTGTCCTCCGCGGTGGCGCTGACCTCGACCGCTCTCACCTCCCGTGCCATGCTGGACTGCACCGTCCTCCACGGCGGAGATGTCCTCGGTCGCATATTCGTATGTCCCCAATCCCTCGAACTGACATTGTTTATATCTAGGCATTGAGATTTGTTAGTATATCATTGTTTTATGGTTCACTATGGCTTGGGATCTAAAAACTAACATTGGTAGGTAGTAAGCAGTGATGTCAATCTTTCTTAATTTCCATGGTGAAAAACAACAATGTTGAACAACAATAGTAACAAAGTTCCAAGGTCTCAACAGCCGGTTGCCTCTACCATGCGAGGTAAACTTGCTCTTAGTATACAGCTCTATCAATACAAGACACATATAACTGAAAATGTACACTCCTCGATATAGGTTTGGCAATAAAGTTAACATGACCAATATTCTTTCAGTTGGTGTTCTAGGTCCCAATATTCTATCACTAGAGAAGTACTCCCTTCTATATAGGTTTGGAAATGAAATGGACATAACCAGCTCAAGAAGAAAGAATCTGAAGCGAATTGTTAGAAGTTATAGGCCAGAAATTTCTTAAAATGTTTGCAACCTCAGGAAAACCACAGACTGCAAAAGAAATATCCCTATGTAGTACTGTAATACTCTTGAACATCAACCATGCCTAGAACTGTAACAATCTAAATTGTTGCTGTCTTACCTGCGTAGTGCTTCTCATCCAGTTTCGCTAGGAAGTATATCATGCCTTACATATCTGGAGAAACTGTTCAAGCGAATTGGTGTGATAATAAAACTACCGTCAGTTTTAGATCAAACTGGGTAGAATATGTTCGCCAACACAATCTCTAGGAAGGTGATGTTTGTGCCTTCTAGTTTGCAGTCAAAGCGGGTTCTCTGATCGTGACGGTGCATCTTTTGTACTGGTTTGAACTTGGAATTAGTTGCATACTTTGTGAGCTATGAACTTGTTAGGTTGAGATGTAATGTGTGTATATAATGAATGCTCATGTTAATTCAGCTGAAGTTGCATTATGTGTGTTATGAGTTCTTGTTATGTTGTTGTTGGGTTGAGATGTAATATAGATATTAGATATTTAATGGGGGATGAATTGGAAAATTGCCATATATCATGCGCCGATAGAGACATTACGAGGCATTATTGTTATGCCGTAGTCTCACAGCTACCATGGCACCTAGGCAGTGTCTCCCTACATGGGCCGCGACGTAACTCTTTGCTGCCACGGAAGTGCTAGCTCAGCGGCTCACGTTGTGCCACGCCAAAGAATCCACCATCGTTGCACAATCCCCGACACAGTTATCCCTGGCGCCTTTTTTTGCTGCGTCAGCACAAGCGCGATGACTAAAGTTGTGCATTGACGTCTATAAGGACTAGTGCCCGAGCTCCGTTTTGTAGTGTCAGCCAATACCATCCTCCGATCAGAGACACCATGACTTTCTCCACCTCTCCCAGTTTCATGGAAACCTATATTAAGACATGTCACATGGTACTGATAAGAAGGGGTAGCTTCACGCCTTGCCCAAATGAAGCGACTCTAGCTGAAGATAAGGGTATGCACGACCACATTGATTTCACTCTAGATATCCATTAGCGTCTTGCGCAAAACTGCGGAAATCTCCTAGAGGAAGACTGAAACTCGATGGTAGCCAAATCGATGAGGCCAACATGAAGCAGATTGATGCCTTGATGCTCGAAGAACAGCAAGGCTAGACCACCTTTATTCTTCGATGTAGACCAGCAGTCCCCCATGCCGCCATCTACCGCCAATGGTCCCAACCACCCCCAACGAAGGAGGAGGTGAAAACCACTATACGTGGCACCGTTGCCCCGCACAGTTCTCATGTCGCGAGACAAGCCCAGGAGTTCCACCTCGTGTACTTAAGGTGTATCTATGTAGAGAGTGCTCAATTTTTAGTGTAGCTTGGATATGGGTGTCAAGGGGAGTTGTAACCCATGCCCACATGGATAGAGATATATGGATAATAGGAGCATGCTACACATGTCTAAGATATCATTATCGATCACAATATTTGCATTTTTGACAGACCGGTACTAGTGTTTATGCTTTATATTCTGTGCCACTATTTATTCAAGGGAGAAGTCAAGTTAACTCATGAACCCCATTCTTTTTATTCTTACTTGCAAACCTGGTTCACCCTTCTTTGTTTAGGGCATCTCCATCGGGTCGACCCAAACGGGCGACCAAAACGGTCCGTTCTTGTCCGTTTTGGTCGGGTCGTGGTCACTATGGGGTCACGGTCTAGCCTATCCGGACAGCCACACCCAGCGTTCCGACCCATCTGTCCGTCTCCCTAGCTGTCACCGCTTGACACCCTCGGCGATGGGACGTTAATGGCAACACGACGTTGGTTATCAGCGCCGGTGGCTTCCCGCGCGACCGGTGTTTCCCGCCATTGTAGCTTTCCGTTTCCCACGTGATGCCTTCCCTCCCACACGCGCCTCCTTGATTGTTTCTCGCACGGCGCCTACCCTCCCGTGTGTGCCTCCCCAACCATTTATCGCCTTCGCCGCGGTCTATAAAAGAAGGCCACAATACACGGGTGATACAACAAGCCCAAGAAAGAGCAAACACAGCCGGAAGAATCGCCTACCACAACCATGCCTCACTGCAAGATCGCCCACTGGACCAAGATCAGGGAGCTATGCCGCACCCGCTTCCAGGAAGCTGACATCGATGCCGTCAACCTCCAAGCCACGTTGATGTCCCAGTGCATGGCTGGTGGCTCCAATATTTTCCATCTTCCACTATGTTTAAACATTGTTTTTGGGCAAGCAATTGCCAAAGAAACTCTCAATCCTTGCTGAAAGATCACGGATGTCGCATAGAGGGGGGGGGGGGTGAATAGGCGATTTAAAACTTTTACGAGAGGGGCTTAACAATGGTGGAATAAAACTAGCGTTTTCTTTTGTTAAGCACAAAGCCTAGATATACTAAGGTTCACCTATGTGCACCAACAACTTATGCTAAGCAAGACAAGCGACAATGTGATAACAAAGATAGATTACTTCAAGCACGATGGCTATCACAATGTAAAGTGCACAAGTAAAGAGCTCCGGTCTAGAGATAACCAAGGCATGCGGGGACGCCGATGTTTTACCGAGTTCCTCCCAATAAGGGAGTACGTCTCATTGGAGGGGTGGGTGGTACTAAGACCAACAATGCCACAATAGGCCTCACCCTATTCTCTCGAGCACCCACCACGCGGTCAAGCACCCGTTACACTATGGGACACTTGAGGGTGGTCACCAAACCCGTAGAAGATTGGGGCTATCTCCAAAACTTAATTGGAGGCTCCCAATAATTGCCACCAAGGACTCAATCTCGGGGAGAGCTTCACAACTTAATTGAAGGCCCCAAGAACACGCCACAAAGGCCACACAACCGTCTAGGGTTCCAAGAACCCAAGAGGTACAAACTTCTTAATTTCACCAATCAAATCCTCCGGAGAGAACACAAACCAATGCACCTAATGAAAATGGCAAGAACACCACAAAGATGCCCCAAATCTTCACTCTCAAGTTCCAACAAGGCTACTAAAGCAATTGGGGGAACAAGAGAGGAAGAACACAAAGGGTAACACAAAATCCCCCAAAGATCCAGATCCCAAAGATTCAGTCATAGAGAGGAGATTTGGTTGCTACGTTGACAAAATCTCCTCTATTTTCCCCTAACATATTGGCAAGAATCATTGCAGGGGTGTGAAGAAATCAAGCACAAAAGGTTAGAGTCAAATAGGCAAAAGAGCTTGAGAAAAATAGAGGAAGAACCACTAAAAAAAGGGGAGAGAAAAGCCTTTTGTAGGGGAGGGCCGGATCTGCCTGTTGGGGCCAAATCCCTGTCGTAGGCCGGTAGTACCGGACTGGGCCGGTACTACCACACCTAGCCTAGGCAGAGGAAGCCAACCGGGCGATCAAAGGTCAACGTGGAAACCAGCATACTGAGCGAGCGAAAAGGGATCAGGGGGAAGGGCGCGCTAGCAAGGCAAGCAAGAAACGCGTGGCAAGGGATCAGGGCACACGGGCGAGAGCGAGCTGGTGCGAGGCAGCTGCGTGCTCGCAAGGCAGGAGCGAGGCGCAGTGCACGAGTGAGCAAGCGCGGTAGCGGAGCAGCTGCGAAGCTGGGCAAGGTTGGGCTGACCCGGTACTACCGTCCCGCCTGGGCGGTAGTACCGATTTAAGCTGGTAGCATCGGATGGCCCAATCGAGCGGGGCAGAGAGTTGGGCTGCGCGGCTCTGGTGCGTGCGGTAGCTGCAGGCGGTAATACCGCGGCCCAAAAACAAAGCCTTTTATTTTTCTATTTAAAATCAAATACGAGGCAGATACAAAATGCAATATCTTGAGCTAGGAGACTCCGATTGACCCAAAACCAATTTTGTTGGAAAGAGGACAACAAGACCCAAAGCCAGTTTTGTTGGAAATATTGGATATCACCAAGTGAGAATGTATCAAGTATTATAATGTGAGATACCTCACTCAGTGAGCATCCGGAAAACCTCCAAGAACAAAATGGCAACAAGATATAAAAGGGGGATCCGATTTTGATGAACAAGATCTTACTATGAAGATTACCAGAAGCTCTATATCCTCACATGGATAGGACAAACAAACAACCAAGAAAGATGATGCTAAGAATGCAAAGGTTTGAGCTCTCTCCGAACAATATGATCGAGCTACTCACTCGAGAGACCCTCTTGATAGTACGACTATTTATCCTAAACCCGGTCTCTCAACTACCAACACGAGACCGACAGAAGGGAAAACCTATCAAGAATACCTTTGCCTTGAGCATACTTTGACCTTGACTTCATTGATCCATGATCACAGAGGATGGCAAGCAACAAACATGAGATCTTCTCGAGATGGCATATATTGAGCTTGCACAACGCATCTTCTTCTACATTTCATCTACCTTGAAGCCAACACATGCTCCAAGTGATGCCAATACACAATTCCTACAAGTGCAACTTAATACAAACATTAGTCCATAAAGATTGTTATTAATTACCAACACCACACATGGGGGCCCACATGTTCTTTCACTTGCCACTAATGACTAACAATTGCAAAGATATGCAAAACATCTCTTTGAATTATGTTGTGCAGAAAATCATGGCTTTTAATGCGAAATAAGGAGTCATAATGAAGGATTTTGAGAAAGTACACACGGCCAAGTAATTGGGAAGCTATGCCAGGGCATCAACACGCTTAACGACCACCGGTACAGGAAGGGCTCACTCGTACCGCCCGCCCGTACCATGTCACGACGGCTTCGTCTCGTCAAACCCTACAACTTTTATGAAGACGCCTATATATTTTGAGGCTCTAGCTACCGGCCAGAGAGCTATCATTCTCAGATTACATCACAACACCACCAAAGGAGATCCCAACCATTGTTCATCCATTGTTCATCACTTCCACCATCCATCCATCCACTAGCCATTGCTTTGTACTTTAGATCTCCTTGTGATTTGGCGACCATTGTAAGAATATTTGATTTCAATCTAAGTATTTGTATGATGTTTCATATCTCCGATCTATTTGTTATGAGTGAGTACTCCTCACGGGCTACGGGTTGGGGAGAAACCTTGAAGCGATTTTGTGCATCTAGATCATGGGAGTATTGTATTTTGTTTGCAATTGAGATTTGTATCTTTTGTTTCTTCGTCTCTTGTCTTGATCTGTGGACTTGTAGGTACCCAAGATCTCATAGATTGATAAAGGCTTGAGGTGAGATACTTGGCTAGCGGCGATCTCATAGGAACCTCAGTGATAGAAAGGGTAGTACGGTCTTCGCTTAGCGCCCCATTTGGGATCAACAACAACATCACCACTTAAAGCTTTGATCTGTGTTTTACACTTAATAATTGTTTATAACCCGTGGCTTCGGTGTGCACTCAGTTGGATTAAAAGTCTATTGCTATGCCCACTACATCATGGGGGCTCTAGAATATTAGGATGTGTTGCCCACAAGAGATTATCTCCATTCAAACATTATACATGACTATGCTTATTATTATATTTTATCCCATTTGATGTGAAGCTACAGGTGGATCTTCAACCTTGGCCTATCTCCATCCATTGCTTCAAACCCATTATAAAGTAAACTAGATTGGTCCGGTAAACTAAGGTAAAGCAAACAAACAAAGTCTTGTAGACGTGTCATTTTTATTTCCTTTTAGCATTGCTTTGCGAGGTTTGATTAAACCTAGGTCTTCAAGGGAAAAGCTATTATACTACATCCATGAATCCGGATCGAATGTATCAACCCTTTTTCTGGCGCCGTTGCCGGGGAAGCAATTTCGCTATCCTGGTGAGGTCACTAGAGACCTTGTTTTTAGTTTTATTATTAGTTGTAGTTTAATTCTTATTATTAGTTTACTTTCTTGTTATCTATTTGAAAAACTCAAAAAATTAGTTACTTGTTATTCTTTTGCATTATAATATATATACCAAAAAGATGAAAGCTATGGCTTAAAAGAGATTAGGGGAGTATGCTACTCCCACTGATGATTTTATTTGTGCACCCATCACTCAGCCCACAGTTGATGCCAAAACATATGAAATAAAGTCTAACCTTTTAAGTTTGGTTCAACAAAACCAATTTGGGGGATCATCCGCTGAAGATTCAGGTTTGAACTTAAATACTTTTAGTGAAATTGGCGACATGATGCGTATTAAGGATGTACATCCAAATGCTCTTGAACTAAGATTGTTTCCTTTCTCTCTTAGAGGAAAGGCTAAGGATTGGTTGCTAGATCTACCAAAGGGCACTATTAAATCTTGGGAGGAATGTACTAATTTGTTTATGACTAAATTTCCCCCCTCTAGCTAAGACTATGCAGCTAAGATCCAACATTACAAGCTTTAGACAAGAATACCATGAGCTACTAGCGCTTGCGTGGGAAAGGATGAAAGAAGCCATAATGAACTGTCCTAGTCATGTGATGGAATAATGGCTTATAGTACATTTGTTTTATAATGGTCTTAACCCAATGTCTAAGTCTATGCTAGATACTACAGCAGGAGGAACAACATGGGAAAGCAAGTGACTGTTGCAAAGAAGTTACTTGATGATATGCAAAACAACCATGCCCAATGTCATGTTGAAAGAACCTCGAGGAGAGTAAGTTCACTTACCAAGGTAAATAATGAAGAGCGTACATCTAAGGTAGATGAGTTGCTTAGCTTAGTAAAGGGTAAAGAAGATACCCAAGTTAATGCTATCACTACCGATGTTAATGATGCCAATTTATAGCTCACACTCCTTTTAATCCTACATGGAAAAATAATTATGCTTCTAATGTTCAAAAATATCATGTTAATCCTATAGGGGTTCCTTATAATAATTATGATAATACTAGAGAAAATCATGGCAATCTCCTATTTGAGTAAACTGTTAGAACATTTATACAAGCTCAAACCAAGCAAAATAATATGCTTATTAAAATCATAGAGAACCATGAAAGTAGTATAGGAAAATTATCTAACCAGGTCGTTGCAATTAGAAATGATGTGCAGGCTGTACTGAAAGAACATTTCATGATCTCTAGTGTTTTGTGTGTTAGATAACAATACCATAGAGTACCTCCTGTGTGCTAAGTGCTGTAGGAAAGAAATCTTGTTATTGTGGGGCCGGATAATCTGCCCCCATCAAGGGCCGGATAATCCAGCCTGACCCTTTTTGGCCAGAGTGGGTCGCGGTGTGAGCTTCTGTCTAGGGGCGGATTATCCCCCGAACAATCCGTGGATGGGGGCGGAGTTTTCCCCGACCGGATAATCCAGCCATTCGGGCCGGATAATCCGCCCCCAGGAGAAGTTGACAAGGATGGCTCGGCGCGACCTTCTGTCTGGGGGCGGATTATCCCCCGGACAATCCGTGGCTGGGGCGGAGTTTTCCCCCGGCCGGATAATCCGGCCTTTCTCTTGGGCCGGATAATCCACCCCAGGAGAAGTTGCCAAGGCTGGCTCGGATTGACTTTCTATCTAGGGGCGGATTATTCCCCGGATAATCCGAGACTGGGGCGGAGTTTTCCCCAGGCCGGATAATCCAGTCCCCACTTAGGCCGGATAATCTGGCCCCAGACCTCTCCAATGGCTCTGCTTGGACAGGGGGTATAAAAGTCCCAACCACCCCTCTTGTCAGACCTCTTGATTCATTCGAAAAATTTCTAGCCTGTTGCAAAATCTCTCATTCAAGATCTCCACTTCAACCACCTGAAGGCTTCGATCTTTGGGGAATTGAAGGAGGAGACTTCATTCATCGACATCATGAATCAAGCGCTTCATTTCCACTCCATTCACTTGGGGATCTCTCCATCTAGTATTCTTGTTAATATCTAGATCTAGTTGTTCCGATATTGATAACATTTGTTCTTGTGGCAGCTTGTTGTCATTACGGTAGCCTCCAATTCGGTTGTGGAGTTGTGCCCTGCTAGTTGTGTAAAGGCATTGGTTCCCGCCTCGAAGGTTCCAATAGTGGAATGGTGGATCAGGCCTTTGGTGGCGAGATCCATCGGAGAATAGGGTGAGGCCTATTGTGGTGTGGTGGTCTTAATACCCCCCACCCCTCCGACATAGATGTATTTCCCTTAACGAGGAAGGAACAATGGTAAAACAGATCCTGTGTCTCCACGTGCTCCACTACGGTTTCCTCGTGCCTCACTCATACTCGCCTTTACTCGCTAGTAGTTAGGTTTGCATATAGGGAAATTCTACGTAGTTGCATATCTAGATAATTTACCTTTTGTGTCAAGCCTAAAATTGAAAAAGTATTAAAATTTGAAGTAGCACCTATTCACGCCCCCTCTAGGTGCCCATACGATCTATTTCAATTGGTATCAGAGCCTCTACTCTTTATTCGGGCTTAACAACCTAAGAGAAGTATGGGTACTAAGGAAAATGGTAGTGAGGTTATGGACAAGGTCACAATGGATGACCTCAAGACGTTGGAAACAACCTTGTTGAAATCCTTTGAGACTAAAATGGAAGAGATGCAGCAAATGATTGCTTGTCTCACCTCATCTACATCCCCACCTCCATCTTCCTCTGAGGCCACCACTCCTCTATCTAAGGAAAAGGCTCATGCCAACCCGAAGGAAGATGATGTGGTGGGGGAGAAAAATAATGGCTCCTCTTCTAAGAAGGGAAGTGGTAAGGAGGATTATAGTGAGGTCTGTCACTTATATTCTCCTGACCCACCTATCCCTCATCCTCATATAAACAATAGGGGTGATCCACCCAAGCTTACTACATCTTCATTTAATCAATGGCAATTCTTAATGAAATCTCATGTGTGCAGTTCGTCGATTGAGCTTTGGAGGATCATTGAAGATGGCCTTCATATTGGAGACCCCACCAACTTGACTAGAAGAGAAGTTGTGGACAGTCAACTAAATGCAATGGCTCTTCACATGATTCATCTCAGAGTGGGTCCTAAGGACATGCCACATATTGAGCACTTTAACACTGCCAAAGAAGCTTGGGATGCTCTCACCGACCTGTTCATTAGAAATGAAAGCATGGGAAGAAATAGGTTTGATGCTCTTAGCAATGAAGCCGAAGGATTCTACGTGTTGGATGGTGAGGACCATGAAGACATGTATATAAGTTTCAAAAGCATTGCAACAACCTTTAGAAAGCATGGAGCCACCCACATTGATGATGCATGGATCAAAAGAAAATATGTGAGTGCCCTCATGCCCTTTGAGCCCACGAACATGAAGAGTTTACAAGGGAGACACAACTATCATCAAATGACTTCCAATGAAGTCATGCAAGAAATGGAAGCATTCAAAGTTGCAGCTAAAAATGCCAAAGATGCTCGTGCTTGAGCAATTGGGATGCAAAAGGAAGTTAATGATGCTCTAAAGGCCAATGTTGTTGAACAAGATGAGGATGATAGAGGGTACGATATTGTCTCCATAGGCTGTCCCGAGGAGGTCAAGCATGCTCATGGTGAGTACATGGCCTTCTACGCAAGAAACTTTTGGAAGGAACCAGCTAAGGCCAAATCTGAACTTGAGCGCAAGAATGGGTCAAGTGGGCGAAAGGAGAATGGCCCAAAACTAAGAACTTGTTACAATTGTGGAGACCGGCTACACTTTGTGGCTGAGTGTCCCTATCAAAGTAGAGAAGACAATGGGGGCAGACTCATCCTAAAATAAAAGTCTAAGGCACCTCGAAAGAAGCCATTTTTTAAGAAAATTGGTCCTTACAAGAAGCAACCTAAGATTGTCTTGGTGGCACAAGAGGAATATTTATCCGGAAGTGAAGATGAAGAGGATGAAGGTAGCTCTCGAGAGGTGGCTTCTATAGCCACCACATCTAGCCCCACATCACTCTTCGACTCTCCGAACGAAAATTTTATCAACAACAACGTCACTTGCCTTATGGCAAGGGAGTCTGAGGGCTATGCTTCCGGTGGGTCCAAATGGGTGCTCGATAGCACGTGCACTAGTCATATGATGGAAGCAAGGATATCATCTCGGAGATGCGGCCAAATCATGATCACATAACCGTCTCCTATGGTGACAATTCAAAATCTAAGGTATTGAGTCTTAGCAAGGTTGTGGTTGCTCACGATATCTCTCTCGTGGACATCATGCTTGTTGAGACCCTCGGTTACAATTTACTTTTTGTTCATGCGCTTGGTAAGATGGGCTTTGCTGTTTTTATTGATCGTGATTTGGTGGTACTCTTGTGGAGCAAGTCTCTAATGGTTGCTTTCGTGGATATGTCGAAAATGACCTGTATGTGGTGGACTTTTCGGGGAAAACCACTACAGGCCCGATGTGTCTTTTCGGAAAGGCCGACGCGGGCTGGCTATGGCATCGCCGACTAGCCCACGTCAATATGAGAAATTTGCAAAGTCTTCACAAGGGTGGCCACATTCTTGGACTAAGAGAAAATGTTTCCTTTGCCAAAGATCGTGTTTGCAGGGCTTGTGTTGAAGGGAAAATGCATGTCTCGCCCCATCGACGGAAGACTATTATTTCATCAAAGAGGATTTTGGAGCTCCTTCATGTGGATCTCTTTGGCCCTCCATCTCATGCAAGCCTCGGTGGGAAGAAATATTGCCTCGTAATTGTTGATGATTATTCAAGATATACATGGGTCTATTTCTTCAAGTTGAAGAGCAAGACTCAACAAACGGTCATCGATTTTGCCAATGAAGTTCAACATCAACACTATGTCCCTATTTTTGCAATTAGAAGCAATAACGGCTCCGAGTTCAAGAACTACACTCTGAATGAATTCCTAAGTGAACATGGGATAAGACACCAATATTCCGCTGCGTACACCCCTCAACAAAATGGTGTAGCCGAGAGGAAGAACCATACCTTAATGGATATGGCAAGATCTATGTTGGCTGAATTCAAGTCAGCATATAACTTCTGGGCTGAAGCAATTTCTACCGCATGCCACTCATCCAACCGGCTCTACCTCCGCAAAATCTTGGACAAGACACCTTATGAAATACTTACCGGAAACAAGCCAAACATCTCCTACTTCCAGGTATTTGGTTGTAAGTGTTTCTTTCTTATCAAAGGAGTTCGTCTATCTAAATTAGTGTCTAAGGCTTTAGAAGGTATTTTTGTTGGTTATGGTGCCGAATTACACACTTATAAAGTCTACAATAAGCTCTCTGGAACTGTTGTAGAATCTTATAGTGTGGTGTTTGAGGAAAATGATGGCTCCCGTGCGAGGCAAGTTGATGTTTGTGATGCAGATGTTGAAATACGCCAAGATGCCATAAGAAGAATGGGCGTGGGATTTTTCCGCCCCATTAAGGAACCCCTTGTGGCCGGTCGGGAAGGACAATGCTCTACTCAAGTAGAGCCCTTATCGACACAAGCTCAACATGTTCTAGCTGTTGGAGAAACCTCTACACCAACACCTCAACTGCTGAAGATCATCGATCAACTGCTCTAGAAAGCTCCAGGATGGATTATCCGGTGGACACCAGATTATCCGACCAACCTACCTCGACTGGCAGAACTGAAAACATTGTCGAAGAAACTACTGCAACTTCCAGGCCAGATTTTCCGGCTGACCCCGGACTATCCGGCCCTCTCCAGTTCGGGACAGAAACCTACAAGACATTGAAGATGGACCAAGTTCTCCCTGGCCGGATTATCCGGCCACTCCCTCAGACAGATTATCCAGCCCTGAAACTTCAGAATAGCAGCCACCTCCTGTTATGGCTACTGATCAACATCAAGGGTAAGATTCATCAGCTCTAGTTCCTGCTGATCAAGCCGGAGATCAAGGCCAAGCCAGTAATTCCAACGAATACTCAAATGATGAAGATATTCCTCCAAGGAACAACAAGTTGATTGAAGTTCGTCGCAAAGCTCGTGCAGATAGGAAACTTGAATTAAGCAGTCACACTCTTGACAAAGTTCTAGGTGATCTTAGACGGAGGGTGTCCACAAGAAGGGAGCTAGCAAGCTTCGGTGAGCATCAAGCTCACATATCCATGGTGGAACCCAAGGAAGTGTTTGAAGCCCTTGAAGATCCGAACTGGGTTGTTGCTATGCATGAAGAGTTAAACAATTTTGAGCGCAACAAGGTCTGGAAATTAGTAGAGAATCCCAAGGATTTCCGCAATGTTATCGGCACAAAGTGGATTTTCAAGAATAAGCAAGATGAGAATGGCATTGTTGTAAGTAACAAGGCAAGACTCGTGTCACAAGGCTATTACCAAGTTGAAGGCATCGACTTCGGTGAGACTTATGCTCCAGTGGCTCGTCTTGAGTCCATACGTATCCTTCTTGCTTATGCTGCTCATAATAATTTTAAATTACATCAAATGGACGTTAAGAGTGCTTTTCTTAATGGTCCTCTACATGAGTTGGTATATGTAAAGCAACCCCCGGTATTTGAGGATCCTAACTTTTAGAACCATGTCTACAAACTCGATAAGGCACTCTATGGCCTTAAACAAGCCCCACATGCGTGGTATGAGCACCTTAAAGAGCTTTTGCTAGATCGTGGATTCGAAGTTGGGCAAACCGATCTCACTCTTTTTACTAAGAAGGTTAAGGGGGATCTCTTCGTATGGCGACTATATGTAGACGATATCATCTTTGGCTATACTAATAAAGCTTTTAATGATGAATTTTCAAAGCTTATGACTGACAAGTTTGAGATGTCTATGATGGGGGAGTTACGGTTCTTTCTTGGATTTGAGATCAAGCAACTTAGAGAAGGAACCTTCATAAATCAAGAAAAATACATCCAAGACATGCTCAAGAGATTCAAGATGGCGGATCTTAATGGCGTCGCCACTCCGATGCAAACTAAATGCCATCTTGAACTCAATCCAAATGGTAAAGATGTGGAACAAAAGGTATATCGGTCCATGATAGGCTCTCTCCTTTACCTTTGCGCATCTAGACCTGATATTGTGTTGAGTGTAGGTGTGTGTGTAAGGTATCAAGCAGCCCCTAAGAAAGCAACTTAGTGGCGGTCAAGAGAATCTTCCGATATTTAGTTCATTCCCATAATTTTGGTCTATGGCATCCCAAGGGCTCCAATTTCTCTCTATGTGGCTATACTGATTCAGATTGGGCTGGTGATAAGGATGATAGGAAATCAACTTCTAGAGATTGTCAATTCTCGGGAAGGTCTTTGGTATGTTGGTCTTCTAAAAAGCAGAATTGTATATCTCTCTCCACCACCGAGGCTGAATATGTGGCTGCTGCTAGTGCATGTACTCAATTATTATGGATGAGGAAAACTTTAAAGGAATACGATGGCAATTGTGACAAAGTGCCTCTTCTATGTAATAATGAAAGTGCAATCAAAATTGTGTACAACCCGGTGCAGCACACAAGGACAAATCATATTGAAATTCGGAATCATTTTAGTCGGGACCATGTAACTCGAGGTGATATTGATCTATCTTTTGTGAGCACAAAGAATCAACTTGCGGATATTTTCAAAAAGCCACTTGATGAAGCAAGGTTTTGTTATTTGAGGAATGAGCTAAATATCGTTGATTCAAGGAGCTTGTCTTGATTACCCATGCACTCACTCTTACATCTCCTCCTTATTTGGTTTAGGTGTGGGCATGGATATATGGGGAGTGTGGTCCTAATTAATTGGGCTAACCCTCCCCCCATAATGCCGAAAGCAAGTAAAATCATTTCTCTTAATATGATTTTGTGATATGTGAGTTTATTGATGAGTATTGGTCATGAACCCAAGGTATATCTTCGCGGTGTCATACCATGCACTCCAACAAGGTGGCCTCGACCACCGCCCTCTTCCTTTAGAAGAGTTGGTTCTATGTGTATCTTGGTGGTTTTTCTTGGTCATCCCTTGTTTTTATGGAAACCACACTCAATTTTGGCTTTTAGTTGATTTGATTCTTGCAATCTTGAGTGTGTAGTACCATCTCAGTTTGGTTGTCTAATCCCAAGCCTTTCTCTATCCCTAAGCCATCTCGTCTTTGATGACTCAAAATACGATGAGCTTGTTGGGAACCCCAAGAGGAAGGTATGATGAGCACAACAGCAAGTTTTCCCTCAGTTATGAAACCAAGGTTATCAAACCAGTAGGATCAAGGAAACAACCCCAAGGTGTTTTCTCCAACTTGGAATCCTACACAACACAACCACAGAACTTTGCCCCAACTTACAGTGAGGTTGTCAATCTCACCGGTTTTGCTGAAACAAAGGATTAAACGTATTGTGTGGAAGATAGTAATTGCTTTGCAAAAAGTAAACAGTAAACAATACATAGTAGATTGTAGATTGATGGTAAAAGAATGGACCAGGGTCCATAGTTCACTAGTGGTGATTCTCCTTAGGATAGATGACATGTTGGGTGAACAAATTACAGTCGGGCAATTGACAGACACCGAGAAAGCATACATGTATATACTAATTACCTTGACTCCTATGAGATTTGATTGGGCATTACAACATTATACATAGACCATAATCCAACTACATCTATGACTAATAATCCACCTTTAGGTTATCATCTAAACCCCCTCCAGTATTAAGTTGCAAGCAACAGATAATTGCATTAACCAAAGTGTGTAAAGTAAACAATACGATTGCCCTATGGACAAATGATTGCTGTTTTCTCCCTACTAGCAACAACACATCTAGTACCTTAGAGATTTCTGTCACTTCCCTAGATTACTAGAGGCATGAACCCACTATTGAGCATAAATACTCCCTCTGGAGTTGCTAGCATCTACTTGGCCAAGATAGCTACTAACAACGAAAAGCATGCAAGATCACAAATAACAAAGACATGATAGAATCAATAATCAATTTGAAATAGCATCTCAATATCCATCGGATCCTCGCAAACACAACCTGTAGGATTACAAATAGATGATCTTGATCATGAACGGAGCTCACAAGATCTAAACATGGTAGTACAAAGGAGGAGAACCAACCATCTAGCTACTACATGGACCCGTAGTCCTGGGATGAACTACTCATGCATCACACCGGAGGCAGTCATGGTGATGAAGAAGGCCTCCAGGGTGAATTCTCCCCTACAGCAGGGTGCCAGGAAGAGCTTCAGATCCGTCCCGATCTAGGGACAGAGATGACGACGGCTATAGACTCTCTCGTGGAATTTTGATCGGGGACTTAGGGTTTTCGCCCCGAGGGGTCTTTATAGGCGGAAGGGCTAGGTTGGTGGAGCACCAGGAGGCCCACACCCCCTAGTGACGTGCCCCCCTAGGCTGCACCGCCACCAGGTGTGGCTGCCCTGGTGCGCCACTTCGTCTCCCCTCCGGACTCCGTGTTGCTTCGGGTAAAATATTGACTTTGGCTTTTGTGTGGTCCAATTCCGAGAATATTTCCTTACTAGCTTTTCAGAAACCAAAAACAACAGAAAATAGGCAACTGGCACCGTGGCATCTTGTTAATAGGTTAGTTCCAGAAAATGCGTAAAAATACTCCAAAGTGTGGACAAAACATAAGAAAGTAGATATAAAACAAGCATGGAACATCAAAAATTATAGATACGTTTGCAACGTATCAACATCCCCAAGCTTAACTCCTACTCATCCTCGAGTAGGTAAGTGATAAAAAGAAGAAGAATTTTTGAGGTGACATGCACCATTTGATCAAGGTATTTATAACATTGATAGCTAGGATCATAGTACTCTAACATAGCATGAAAGATATAGTTCTAACAATAAGACATAGTAACTATGTTGTAACATGAAAGGTACAAACAAAAGATTCATGAATAACAATGCTTTGAAAGATGTTTGTTTGTTTCACATATAGAGAACATAATGAGAATGGCATTCAGCTTGTCCCTCATAGTGTAGCAAAACATAAATGCATATGACACCTTCAAAATTCATAAGGGTGACTAGATACAAATAGTTTAAGAACAAGCAATATCAAAGTTATGAATCAATCAACAAGTTTTGGGACAATGCACATTAAACTAAGAATGACCACTATGCTCTCTTAATAGGTCCTTAAAGATAGAAGATGGAGACTCAACATAAAAGTAAAACAAGGCCCTTCATAGAAGGAAGCAGGGATTTAAGTCTCATAAAGAGCTTCCAAAAATTATGGTACTTATTAGCTTTCATCTCTCATTGCCCCTAGCATAAGCATCTTTAGGTGATAAGGTTAAAGTGAACAAATATGAGGATATGCTTGACAAGTTATAAGCTGAAAATCTCATGCCCCTTACTTACGAGTACCGTTCCTCATGCTACTAATTTAGTCACAAGTAAGTTCTTGTCATTGTAAGTACATGTGTATCATAGAGAACCGCCAACGGGGTACCCCTTGCCCGATGATACGGAAGAATCCCCATATCAAATGACAAGGTAAGCAGACAATGAGCATCTCATCAATCCTTTTATTTCCTATTTGCATAGGCTTCTCTTTTTTCTTTTCTTTTTCTCTTTTTTTCTTTCCTATTTGCATAGGCTTTTTTATAGAGGATGCTTCAGAGATTGCTCACTATGGTTACGCTGCATGTTTCCACCATGATTAGGCATGGCTTAGACCAGCCGCCCAGGTGTTTCTCTAACACATATACGAACTCCATGAGCCTTACAAGCTCCCCTTTCATTTCACAATGTCAGGATCCATAAGCAAAAGAAGATGATATCAACTGAATAATAAGTGCAATGTTGAAAGCGTTCCCCATGATAACATGGTTCTGCTAATTCACAACTTACAAAATGCAAGCATATACGCACCATAGATGGGCACAATGGTTCAAGTTTATTAAGTGCAAGAAAAGTAAATTGTTCCATCAAGTCCGTGAGAGCTTTAATCACTAATTTCACATAACAAGTTTAATTTGGAAGGTAGATAAAAACATGAATATACTTGGAATAGCAAATGATAATAGGTAGGTATGGTGGACTCACTGGAATAACTTGGTTTTATTTGGAGTTGGATGCATGAGTGGAACTCATACTTGGTATGGAGGCTAGCAAAAGACTGGGAGCGACCAACTAAGAGAGCAATAATGGCCATAATCATGCAAAGCGACAAAACATTATTAATTAAAGCATAAAGTGATATTACAAGTCGAAAACCAAATGATGATAGAGGCTATGGTGACTTGGTATAGTCTTAACATGGTGTGCGCATGCGCCAAGTCAACCCAAATAAAGCATCAAAGGAGAATACCACAATATTATGCTAAAACAACGCATGATTCTTTCAAGGAAAATTAAGTAATCTCAATTATTTGTAACAAGTCATTCTACAGCAATAATCACTAAGCATAAAGCCAAAACAATATTAAGCATGACATGACAACGCCTAGGCCATAGTAAAAAAGAAGCTTCTTTTATACCACTTATAAGCATGAACTTTCCTACTCTTTTCCAATCCAAACCAACTTATTTGAAAACTAATGTATGAATACAGGGGTCCAACCAATTTATTCAAGAAAACTAAGCAAATGAAAACCAAAAACAAAAATGAAGACGCTCCAAGAACAACACAACTGTGCATGAAACAATAAAAATGAAGTGTTTGGAAGAAAACCTGAGATTTTTATTGATGAAGAAGGGGATGCCTTGGGCATCCCCAAGCTTGACGCTTGTACTTCTTGAATATTTCTTGGGGTGACACGGGTGGCATCCCCAAGCTTGAGCTTTTGTCCATACTTCATCTTATCACATTACTCTTCCCCACACTTTATAATCTCCTTCATACAAAACTTCACACAATCTTCATTAGCAACATTAGTGTACTCAAGATAATAAGTATTTTGGTTTAGTTTCAACACAAGTAAAACTTTCATTCAAACACAAGATACTGTAGCATTTTCTTTGAAAATTTCTAGAAATTGGCAAGAACTCAAAGAGAAAGGGATTTAAGAAGCAAATGCAAATATTGGCAGAAATCTGTAACAATAGACTAGCAGGTAAAAACCGATTTTTTCGAAGACCTTATGTTGCTCAAATCGAAAAGTTTTGAACTAAAAAAAGTTGTATAACAACCTGGGGCAGAAGCACAAAAAATTACAGCTCAATCCGACGTACAGAGATTTTTCACGAATTTTTACAGCGAAGCACAAAAATCTATTTCGGGATAACAACTTTCCCAAGTCTTATTTCTCTCTAATTAGAGGTTACTCTTGGCACAAAAACCACACGAAAAGGATAAGGAGAGGTTATTAAAAAGGTAATAACTTCCAAGACTCAACAAAAGATTCCTACAGAAATTTGTGTTATCTCCCAATAAGTGCTTTTCTTTAACGCCTTTGAGCTAGGCATAAGAAGCAAGAATCAAGTATTCTCAAATGAAGAAGCATTAAGAGCAAATTTTGTTTTAATAGGAGATGTAGAAGGAATCTTATCTATACCTTTCTTGAGTGGTAATTGATATTTAATGGTGCCTTCTTTCATATCAATAATGGCACCAGCAGTTCTAAGAAAAGGTCTTCCCAAAATAATAGGACAAGAAGCATTCCATTCAACATCCAAAACATAGAAATCAACGGGGACATAGGTATTGTTAACCATAATAAGAACATCATTAATACTCCCCATGAGTTTCTTTTTAGCATTATTATCAAGTTGGACATTTAAATAACAATCTTCCAACGGTGGTAAATCAAGCATTTCATAAATCTTTCTAGGCATAATAGAGACACTACTATCAAGATCACATGAAGCTTTGAGATCAAAATCACTGACTTTCATATTAATGATGGGTTCCCAACCATCTTCTAATTTCACAGGAATAGAAGCTTTATGTTTCATTTTTTCTTCTTTATTTTTATGAGAGCATCAGTAATGTGTTTTGTAAAGGCCATATTCATAGCACTAGCATTAGGACTTTTAGCAAGCTTTTGTAGGAACATAATTACTTCAGAGATATTGCAACCATCAAGATCAAAATCATAATTACCATCTAAAGTAGTAGAGCTATAATTTCCCATATTTCGAAGAATTTCAACATTTTTATTAGAGAAGGTTCCATTGGTTTTAGGCATTGTTGCAAAAGGAATGGGGACTTCATGTGGTTTGCTAGCATCAACATTAGTGGTAGTGATAGTACAAATACTACTATTTTAGGAAATTTCATCCTATCTTTCCCACTTAGCATGCAATTCAGCTAACAGTCTAACATTTTCATCAATTCTAACTTGTCTGCATTAGTAGCAGCAAAGGGATTTTCAATAGTTTCAGGTTTAGCAGCCATTTTGTTAATCAAAGAGGATTGTGCTTTAGACAAGGATGATATATTTCTTTTAGCATTAAAAAGTTTTAATTGCAAACTAGGAATTTCCCTATTAAAACTCTCAAGTTGATGACTAATATTTTTCAAAATAGTAGATTGTTCCTCCATGGTTTTAGTAAATAATTTATTCTGCTCATATTGCATTTGCATGAAGTTTTTAGTGGCTTTATCAACTTCTAAGATTCTTTCCTCACTAGGCATTCCAGATTTACCATGATAACCATAAGTATTATTAGGAGGGTAAGGCCTATAATTATTATTACCATAAGCATTGTTGCCAAAATTGTCATTTATAATAAAGTTCACATCAACTTGCTCTTCTTGAGCAACCAAAGAGGCTAAGGGAACATGTTTTGGATCAATATGAGTTTTCCCATTAACAAGCATAAACATAATAACATCAATTTTATCACTCAAGGAGGAGGTTTCTTCAACAAAATTTACCTTCTTACCTTGTGGAGCTCTCTCAGTGTGCCATGCAGAATAGTTAACCATCATATTATCCAGAAGCTTTGTTGCAGCACCCAAAGTAATGGTCATAAAGGTACATCCAGCAGCAGAATCTAGCAGATTTGTTGAAGAATAATTCAGTCCTACATAAAAGGTTTGGATAATCATCCAAGCAATCAGTCCATGAGTGGGACAATTCTTTACCAAAGATTTCATTCTTCCCTAGGCTTGAGCAACATGTTCATTATCATATTATTTAAATTTCATTATTTCTTCTCATAGATATAATCTTAGCAAGAGGATAGTATTTTCCAATGAAAGCATCTTTGCATTTAGTCCAAGAATCAATACTATTTCTAGTTAGGGATATCAACCATTCTTTAGCTTTTCCTCTCAAAGAGAAAGGAAACAATTTAAGCTTAATAATATCTCCATCTATATCCCTATGTTTTTGCATCTCACAAAGTTCAACAAAGTTGTTAAGGTGAGCAGCAGCATCTTCAGTACCAATACCAGAAAATTGTTCTTTCATAACAAGATTGAGCAAAGCAGGTTTAATTTCAAAGAAAGTAGCTTCAGGAATAGGTGGAGTAATAGGTGTGCACATGAAATCATTGTTATTGGTGCTAGTGAAGTCGCACAACTTAGTGTTTTCAAGAGTAGTTATTTTTGTGTTTGTTCTTAACAAAGAAGCAAACCAGTACAACTATTTTTTTGTGTTTTTGATAAAGGAAACAAGCAAACAAAGTAGAAATAAACTAAGCAAAAAAAAAACAAAGTAAATAGATTGGTTATGAAGGACTCCCCTTGTGAAGATGTCCTTGACTCCCTGGCAACGACGCTAGAAAATAGGCAGGCATGCATGGTAGCACAAAGGAGGAGAACCAACCATCTAGCTACTACATGGACCCGTAGTCCAAGGATGAACTACTCACGCATCACACCAGAGGTAGGCATGGTGATGAAGAAGGCCTCCAGGGTGAATTCTCCCCTCCGACAGGGTGCTGGGAAGAGCTTCAGATACCTCCTGATCTAGGGATGGAGATGACGGCGACTACAGACTCTTTCATGGAATTTTGATCGGGTACTTAGGGTTTTTGTCCTGAGGGGTCTTTATAGGCAGAAGGGCTAGGTCAGTGGAGCAATAGGGGGCCCACACCCCCTGGTGGCGCGCCCCCAGGCCGCGCTGTCACCAGGTGTGGCCGCTTTGGTGCGCCACTTCGTCTCCCCTCCGGACTTCGTGTTGCTTCGGGTAAAACATTGACTTTGGCTTTTGTCTGGTCCAATTCCGAGAATATTTCCTTACTAGCTTTTCTGAAACCAAAAATAGAAGAAAACAGGCAACTGGCATTGTGGCATCTTGTTAATAGGTTAGTTCCATAAAATGTGTAAAAATACTCCAAAGTGTGGATAAAACATAAGAAAGTAGATATAAAACAAGCATGGAACATCAAAAATTATAGATACGTTTGGAACGTATCAGTCTTACACAAGTCCATTGTTTATATTGTGGGGTTTTTGTTTGGGGCTGCGCGAGTAATGGCTCAATGCACGACGCCCAAAAAAATGCTTGATGGCGGTGTTGATGTAGAGCTCGTTGGGAACCCCAAGAGGAAGGTATGATGAGCACAGCAACAAGTTTCCCTCAGTTATGAAACCAAGGTTTAATCGAACCAGTAGGAGCAAGGAAACACCTCAAAGGTGTTACTAGCTGAGCTTTGGCAGGGCGCACTACTGGTGCTAGTAGCAACGTGGAGACCCGCACAACACAACCACAAACTTTGTCCCCAACTTGCGATGAGGTTGTCAATCTCACCGTGTTTTGCGGAAAACAAAGGATTAAACGTATCGAATGGAAAGAAGTAAAAGTTTGCAGAAAGAAAACACAAAGCAGTAAAAGATTGTAGATTGTATGTAAAGTAAAGGACCGGGATCCATAGTTCACTAGAGGTGGCTCTCCTTAGATAGATAACATGCTGGGTGAACAAATTACAGCGGGGCAATTGACAAACACCAAGAAAGCAATACATGCATATACTAATCATCTTGACTCCTTTGAGACTTGATTGGGCATTACAACATAATACATAGACCGCCATCCAACTGCATCTATGACTAATAATCCACCTTCAGGTTATCATCCAAACCCCCTCCAGTATTAAGTTGCAAGCAACAGATTATTGGTTTACGAACTGCGTGTAAAGTAAACAATACAATTGTTCTATGAACAAAGGATCGTTGTTTTCTCCCTAGTAGCAACATCACATCTAGTACCTTAGAGATTTCTGTCACTTCCCTAGATTACCAGAGGCATGAACCCACTATCGAGCATAAATACTAACTCTTGGAGTTGCTAGCATCTACTTGGCCAAGATAGCTACCAACAACGGAAAGCATGCAAGATCTCAAATAACAAAGACATGATAGAATCAATAATCAATCTAAAATAACATCTCAATATCCATCGGATCCCCGCAAACACAACATGTATGAATTACAAATAGATGATCTTGATCATGAACGGAGCTCACAAGATCTAAACATGAAAGCACAAAGGAGGAGAAACCAGCCATCTAGCTACTACATGGATCCGTAGTCCAAGGATGAACTACTCACGCATCACACCGGAGGCTTGCATTGTGATGAAGAAGGCCTCCAGGGTGAATTCCCCTCCCCGGCCGGGTGCCGGGAAGAGCTCCAGATCCCCCGATCTAGGTACAGAGACGACGGCGGCTACAGACTCTTTCGTGGATTTTTGATCGGGTACCTAGGGTTTTTGTCCCGAGGGCAACTTATATGCGGAAGGAGAGGCCGAGGGGGTGCTGGGGTCGGCCAGACCACCCCCTGGCGCGGGCCAGGCCTGGCCACGCGGCCAGGTGGTGTGGCCGCCCCCCAGCCCTTCTCCGTCTCGTATTCTGGCACTTGATCCCTAGAAAAATAGGCACTTTGGCTTTTGTCCCGTCCAATTTCGAGAATATTCATTTTCTGACTTTTCTGGAACCAAAAACAACAGAAAACAGGCAACTGGCACTGTAGCTCTTGTTAATAGGTTAGTCCAAGAAATCATAATAAAAGTACTCCAAAGTTGGAACAAAACACAAGAAAGTGGATAAAACCAAGCATGGAACATCAAAAATTATAGGTACATTTGCAATGTATTAGCGAGCCTGAATCTATGTGTAACAGATATTTAGAAACTAGGCCGGATAATCTGCCCCAAGTGGAGGTCGGATAATCCGGCCCTGGCGGATTCTGTCTTATAAGATCTGGGCATCGGGGAAGGACTCACATAGAGCAGTTCTTCTCCCCTGACCCCTCTCTATCTCCCAAGCCGCCGCCCGCTGCCCCAACCCTCCCTGGAGCCTTTTTGGCCACCTGATTCTCCGGGCCTCCCTCGGATCTTCTTCCCCACGCCTACGGGTACCATCTCCTCCGCGTTCTTCCTTCAATGAATGAGGCTAACTCCCTCTCTCCCATCTTTTGTGTTGATGTGTTACTTGCTGGTGGAACATGGTCTAGAAGTCTCCTTCTGGTTGTTTTTTTGCGTACAAATCGTAGTCTCGCAATTCCTATGCCCAATCTATCACTACAAGAAAACTTGGCTTTTACAATGGACAATTTTTGTGGTTGAAGGCCCATTTTTGTGGCTAAAAAGTCTTCTACGATGGATGTCCATCGTGGTAGAAGCCTCGTCACAAAAGAATCTACCATGGTTTTTTCCCGACCATGGCGGATCGCAGCCTTCAGCCACGAAAACTTGTTCCATCGTGGATCTATTTGCCAGCCACGTTGACTGCTGACTTCATGCGAACTGCCATGTGGCAGCCCCCATTAGCGGCCAGTTACCGCCGTTAACAGCCTTAGAAACCGTGCTAGAAGCCAAGCCCAGCCAAGGCCTACTAAATTCTAACTGGGCCGGCCCATTAGGGGAGCCCAATAAGAAGATGGCCCGTTACTGTTTTGTTCTGCACTGTTTGAAATGGGCCCAAAGTTGCAGCCAGCAGCGGCTCGCGAACTTTCAGGCCCAATACTGTTTCAGCCTAAAGAAGGCCCATGATGGTCTAACACTCTGCGGCCCATTAGCACCCTGCGCCAAGTCGCTTATGTACATTTAAGGCATGCGGGCGGCCCATCACTGTTTATCGCAACCCATCATGGGCGGCCTACTGATGGACCTTGTTTGAGATGGCCCGTTACTGTTCAGGCCTGTTACTGTCCTGACCTTTCACAGTTTCGGGCTTTACCTATTCAGACCCACAAGCGACTCTTTACTGTTCTAGTCTGGTTAATGTGTCGGCTTATTACTGCCTTCACCTAGAAATTTCTCAAGCCGTTACTATTTTGGCTTGTCACTATTCTAGCCTTTCACTGTTGCGGCCCTTTATTGTTGTGGCCGGCTACTGTTTTGTCCTGTTACTGTTCTGAGATTTCACGGTTTCTTGCTTGTTACTGCGATGGGATGTTTCTGTTACGACCTGCTACTGTTAAGGCATGTTACTATTATGGCCTATTACAGTTGTCATGTTACTCTTACGGCATGTTACCATTACGGCTTGTTACGGTTACGTCCAGTTACAACTTGTAGGGTCGGCCCATTACGTTTACGACCTTTTACAGTTTTGGCCTTTTCTAAAGCCCATGCCAATATCATAAAACATTTATATAATCCAGCATTTTTACTGTTCATCGTCGGCTGAATACACGAGGAGCCAATAACAAAGCACGGTACTGTTCCCTAATCGACCTGCCTAGCATAGTTACCGTAACGACTACCGCATATGTGGACGGCGTCAACTAAATGCATACATGGCCTACGCGAGTTATCTAGATATTGCATCAGCTACAAACTTCTTAAAATTATGACATTATCAAATCAAGGGAAAGAAAAATCGGCATTTCAGTTGACAATCAAGTTGATAGCAAAGTCCTCAATTGATCACCTGCATCTTCCTTTGAGTGTAACAGCTACATTGGAGGAGACATGATCTTGCAACCCCCTCTTTGGTGGCGATAGGAATAATTGCACCCTGAAACTAAGTAATAACAAGTTAATACATCAAACAAGACAAACTACTCATTTGACTAATCTAACAGGAGCTATGATCTAGAGTTCACAACTAGTCAATGGTTCAATTATTGACCAACACGTTAAACAAATAGGACAAGCAAGCATGTATTAAACAAGTGTGCCTACCGTGAAACGAGCAATCAAAAAATGTCTGTGCGTGGCTTAGAATTTCAGCAAAAATAAACTAGCCAAGTCATTTCAACAAATATATATGGAAGCAGTTCTATACCCTAAAATGCAAGAGACGTCGGGTGACTCAGAATTTGCAATGAGACACAAAATGGCATGCAGTTACTGTCATAGCGAAGAATGAACCAGATAGAAATTATAACCGCATCATACAAGAACTTGTAGAGCAAGAACGCAAACCACACATGAACTATATATTGTAGAGGATAGTTATGTTGTGACTTAGGACGAACCAGACCCAGAACCAGATGCAAGATATAATGGTGTCGCTCGTGAACCTGTAGAGCAGGACAAACAAGCATTAGACAAGTGTGCCTAGAATGAAATGATCAATCAAACAAAGTGTTTCTTAGAATTTCAGCAAATATAAACAAGCGATGTCATTTCAGCAAATATATATGGAACCAGTGGCATCTCCTAGAATGCATAGTCGTTGGGTGACTCAGAATTTCAGGTGAGCTACACAATAGCATATAGTTACTGTCATAGCTAAGAATCAACCAGATAGAAATTATAATGGCATCATAAGAGAACGTCTAGAGCAGGAATGCAAACCACGAGTGAACTACATAGTAGAGGACAATTATGCCGTTGTCAGGACGAACCAGCACCAGATAAGGAATTAATGGCATCCCTTGTGAACCTGTAGAATAGGCTATGCAAACAAACATGTTCGTTGTTCCATTTTGAGATATATGCAAGAAAAAGGAAATAGTTAGTGATGCAGCTTTTGAAGAAGCAGATGGCAACAACAAAATTATAATCAAATTAGTACGAAGAGTTTAACCGGCTACTACAGGATAGTAGAATGATGCCAAGGAGGAAATAATAGCAGGAACTGATCTCAGGACGAAACATATAGATTCAGCAACTGTAGACCAGGAAATCCACACTAATATTTTTCGCTGACTTCAGATTTTGCAAGAATTACACCGTAGCAGGCAATTACTGTTGTATGGAGTACCTAATAACATGTGTATGACAAAATAACAGACATGTCCATGACTTGAAATTTGTAGAGCAGCGCATGCAAACAAACATATCTAATGACCTTGTATGTACTAGCACGAAGAGCAGGCATGCCCACGGACTTGTATGTACGAGCACCATGACAAAAATGCAGTTCACTGCGACAGGCTTGAACCTACTATACTGCTGACAAACCAAAAATGGGTTGCAGATTTGGTTAACCTTGGTTGGAGAGGCGTCTAAGCATCATCGGTACCATGCGGGTGACGTCCAGATCACTAAGGGTGTTGCGGTTGCGGTGGCTATTAGCGTTGGGGAAACAGATCTTGGGCGGTCGATTACGGCTTGAGCGCGGTGGACGAGAGCATCGCTGAGGCAGATCCAGTGCAGTGAACGGTGACGGCCGGGCAGCTGGTCTAGAGTGGTGGACATGGAACTCCCTGAACTAGATCACGTCCGGTGTACACTGGTGAAGCGGATCCGGTATGGTTGGGTAGCTTTCAGCGGCCAGAAAGTACAGCTTGGGCGGTCGATGACGCCATCGGCGTGGTGAACGTCACCGCAGCTCCGGTGCAGTGGCAGAGAGACCCGGTGGGTGAGCATCGATGAAGCGGCTCTGCGACGGTGCACGAGACCGCCGCTCAAGCGGGTTCAGCCGCTGTGGAATTGCCGCCAGCCAGTACACGTCCTGGTCGTGGAGGTGAGGGCATGGGAGAGAGGGGGATGGGATTTTTGGAAGGACCAGCAAGAAAATCTGGGCGAATCTGGACTAAGGAGGTGAACAGAAATATAAATTACAATTGTGCCCCCCAAGCTACCGACTTTAGCTTGCTCATAGGGCGTCAGAACAATGGGTGGAATCAGAATTTTGAAGTCAAAAGTTTTTGAAACTGAGGGGCAAGAAATGCTTCAAGATCGGTGTGTGATTTTGCTGCTTGATTGAGATATTGAATTTGGCGACTGTCCATCTAATAATAATATAAAAATGGTACTGCCCCGGTGGGATATTTTGCCTCAAAGTTTTGAAACTGAGGGGCGGCAAATGCTTCAAAGTTAGTGTATGGTTTAGCCGCTCGATTGAGATTTTGAATTTGACAAGCGCCCATATGATAGTAATACAAAGTGGTACAACCCTGGTGGGAGATTTTGCCTCAAAGTTTTTGAAACGGAGGGGCGAGAAATGGTTCAAAGTTGTTGTGTGGTTTTGCTGCTCGATTGAGATTTTGAATTTGACAAGCGCCCATCTGATAATAATAATATTAAAATGGTACTCCATAGGTGGGAGATTTTGGCTCAAAGTTTTTGAAACGGTTAGGTGGGAAATGCTTCGAAGTTGATGTGTGTGATTTTGCTGCTCAATTGAAATTTTGAATTTTGCTAGCGTCCATGTACTACTAGTAGTAGTAAAAAAAGATGACAGAACATACGGCTATATGGTCAGGAATTCATGGCCCAGAGTCACATCAACTAATCATCCATATAACCACAGTTGAGGTACTCCCTGTGTTCGGTATTGCTAGGCCAGAGTAGTACTAGTTCGGAGAATTAACTTCACCTACTCGCTTTATAGCTAGTTATTGCATGCAGTAGTAATCCTAAAATCCAGGCAATGCTCGTGGCCACCGCATCTAATTGAAAACATGCAAGCCAATGGATGCACTCCCGTTTTAACAACATGATCGGCCAGGAGCATTACACGACATGGTGGTTCATATTTTATGGTCAACTATAAGAGTAATTGAGCAAAACTAGGAGCATCAATTGGTCCTCCGGCCTAGCAATTGAGGCTGTAAATAATTAAGAGGTATATACCCTTTAGTCCCACATCTTGCACCGCGAGAGAATTTTAGTCCCACATATTGAACAATGAGCAATACTAGTCCCTCAACTTATATCTCGAGAGCATTTTAGTCCAATTTAATGGAATTTCAGTAAATTTGACTTAATTTGTCCACAAATGACGTTGATTTTTTAAATGATGCCTCTATATTTTTTTATGTCATTTGTGTCCCTATTCGGATTGATAAGTGGGCCACCTATTAGTAGACTGATACATTGCAAATGTATCTATAATTTTTGATGCTCCATGCTTGGTTTTATCCACTTTCTTGTGTTTTGTCCACACTTTGGAGTACTTTTCATATGATTTCTTGGACTAACCTATTAACAAGAGCCACAGTGCCAGCTGCCTATTTTCTACTGTTTTTGGTTCCAGGAAAGTCAGAAAATGAATATTCTCGGAATTGGACGGGACAAAAGACAAAGTGCCTATTTTTCCAGAAGACTCCAAGAGCCAGAATATGAGACGGAGGAGGGCCAAGGGCTGGCCACACCCCCCAGGCGCGGGCTGGGCCTGGCCGCGCTAGGGCATGGTGTGGTGGCCCCAGACACCCCCTTGGTCTCCCTCTTCGCCTATAAGAATCCTTCTGACCTAAAAACTTTGGGGGGTTCGACGTTTTTCCAGAAGGAGTTCCACTCCGCCGCCACCACCAGATTCCACAAAACAACACCAGAAACTCCGTTCTGGCACCTTGTTGGGACGGGGAATTGGAGGAGATCATCGCCATCATCATCACCATCGCTTCTCCATCGACCATCCATGTTTCCCCCATCTATGAGTGAGTAATCCCCCGCTGTAGGCTATGGGGATGGTAGGGATTGGATGAGATCGTTCATGTAATGGCGTCAGATTGTTAGGGCATGGTGCCTAGTATCTTTTATTAGTGCTTTATGACTTTGTTGTTGTGCTTAATGCTTGTCACTAGGGCCCGAGTGCCATGATTTCAGATCTGAACATGTTATTGATTCATTATGATAGTATTGTTTTTGGTCTTATCTACAAATTGTATACACACGTTGTTGTCCAGAACCAATGGCCTCGAAGTGACAGAAATCAGGATAGCCGGAGGGAATGGATTTTATGTGAGGATCACATGTGTTCACAGAGTGTTAATGCTTTGCTCCGGTGCTCTATTAAAAGGAGCACCTTAATTGCCAGTAGTTCCCTAGAGGCCCCGCTGCAAACGGGCTGGCAGGACAAAAGATGTTATGCAAGTTCTCATTGCAAGAACGTATGACTATATATGGAACACATGCCTAGGATTGTCTAGTACTTGGATGCTTTATCTTATTTATCAGCAATTGCCCTATGTTCTGATTGCTATGTGAATTGTCTTGTCCATGCAATGCCCATCCATCTATCCCTATGCCTACCGCACTCGAATCCCACTATTTACTGCTTTTGTTACTACTGTCTTTGCTTTACTACTGCTGTTACTTTACTATTCCTACTACAAAACTGTTGCTACTGATAAACTGTTGTGAGCAAGATTGTTTCCAGGTGCAGCTGAATTGACAACTCAGTTGTTAAGGCTTATAAATATTCTTTGGCTCCCCTTATGTCGAATCAATAAATTGGGTTTCACTTCCCTCGAAAATACTGCGATACACCCCCTATACTTGTGGGTCATCAAGACTATTTTCGGGCGCCGTTGCCGGGGAGCATAGCTTTATTTATCAAGTCCACTTGGAATCACTATTGTTCAAGCAAAGTTTATTTCTTCCTTGTTTTCTTGTTTCTTTATCAAAAATACAAAAAATTGGTTCCTACTCTAGTTGTTATTTTCATTGGTCTGTTATTGTCTTGCTTTATCATGCTTGTTGCCAATGGTTGGTTTCTTTGAAACTGAATCTTATTGGCAAGGTGGGTTCACGGAAGATGAAAAATATTATTATAAGGAACACCGCTTGTCACAAAAAGGGAAACACGTATGGGGACAAATTGATAGATTGTATACCATTGCTAGAAACGTGTGCTCTGCTTATAATGTTACTTATTGCCTTGATAAATCTTGTTGCTGCAGGAGGTACAAACACCTCCCTTTTCAATGTGAGTATAATGATAATGTTACCATATCTTCCTATGTTAAGGGAAATTATGACCTTTATGATGTGGAACAAATTGAGGAATTTATTGCTTGCAAGGGTGCTTTTGAACTTGCTAGTTTGCTTACAAATATTGATGATTCACCTTACAAATATGAGGTTTTATGGTATACTTAAATTTTGCTTTGATAATTACAAGGATGAAAATGGCTATATTCTTGAATATTTTAATAGATTCTTTCCACAAATGGAAGAGACTAATGCCTTGCAGGATCCTATGGAAGAAGAAATTGATGAACCTGAAATCTCATTAGATGAAAAAGAGGAGGAGAGTGATGAACAAAAGGAGGAAGAATGGATTAGCTACCCATGCCTACCTTCTAATGAGAGTAACTCTATATCCCTTACATTATTTGATTGTCCCCCATGCTTACTAAAGAAGGATGAATGTTATGTTCCTGAGGATTCTTTTGAAGATGTTTATGATAAAGCTCTAGTGCTTGTAGATCATGAAAAGCATGCTTTATGTGATAGTTATATTGTTGATTTTATTCATGAGGCTACTGAAAATTATTATGAGAGAGGAAAATATGGTGGTAGAAGTTTTCATGGTATTGAAACACCTCTCTATGTGCTGAAAGTTTTGAAGTCACTCTTGTTTTATCTTCCTATGCCAGTCACTTTGTTCTTTGTGAATTTATTTGCATACACGATTTCTATGCATAGGAAGTGGGTTAGACTTAAATGTGTTTTGGATTTGCTTCTTAATGCTCTCTTTTACTTCACTTCATATTTCTTATGAGAGCATCCTCTCAAACTTTTATGCCCGAAGATGATAATATGTCTATTATTCTTGGGAGACCTTTTCTTAATACTACAGGAGCTGATATTAATTGTAATCAAGGAAAGGTGACCTTTAATGTTAATGAAAAGGAACATACTATCTATTTCCCCAAGAAGATTGAAAGGACTTATGGTTTGAATTCAATTGAACATGTTGAGGGCATTCAAGTTGGAGAAATATATTGTCCCATACCAAGAGGAAAAATTGAAACTATTATGATTGGGACCATTGCTATCAAGGTTGAGGTAACATAATCATTAGTGGAATACAAAGTTTTGTCTCATATGGAATTGTTTTGGTAACAAGACCTGATCAACCTTGTTAACAAAAGGATTTCATTAAACAAAACAATGTTTTCACCATGATTATCTCCGCTTACTTCTATTCTATTCATTTTAGTTTTTGCTTATGCCTAACTTAAAGGCGTTAAAGAAAAGTACTTATTGGGAGACAACCCAAAAGTTTTAGATGAGTCTTGGAAGTTATTACCTCGGTAATAACCTATCCTTATCCTTTTTATTTGCTTTTTGTGCCAAGAGTAACCTCTAATGAGAGAGAAGTAATGATTGGGAAGGTTGCTGTCCCGAAACAGATTTCTGTGCTTCACTGTAAAAATTCGTGTAAATTCTCTGAATGTCTTTTTGAGGCGTGAATTTTTGTGCTTCTGACCAAGTTTGTTATCTAACTTTCGTTAGTTCAACACTTGTTTATTTGAGCAACAGAAGGTCTTCGAAAAAATCCGTCTTCACCTGCTGGTCTGTTTTGACAGATTTCTGCCATTTTCTGCATTTGTTTCTTATTGGTTCCTTTTTGAGTTCTTTTGGGGAATTGAGCTTTCTGAGGGAAGTGCTACAGTAACTAGTGTTCTAATGGAAGTTTATTTGGTGTTAGAACTGAACCTTATGACTTATTTATCTTGAGTGCACTAATGTTGCTAATAAAGATTGTGTGAAGTTTTGTATGAAGGAAAAATTTCAGGTGTATGGAAGGAATGAGTAATGAGATAAAGGATGGACTAAAGCTCAATCTTGGGGATGCCACGCGTGTCACCCCAAGAAATATCCAAGAAGTACAAGAGTCAAAGCTTGGCGATGCCCAAGGCATCCCCCTTCTTCATCAATAAAAATCTCAGGTTTCTTTCAACCACTTCATTTTTATTGTTTCATGCACAGTTGTGTTGTTCTTGGAGCGTCTTCTTTTTCGTTTTCGTTTTCGTTTTGGTTTTTATTTTGCGTGGTTTGCTTAGTTTGCTAAATAAATTGGTTGGACCTCCTCTTTCATGCATTGGTGTTCAAATAGTTTAGTTTGGTTTGGCTTGGAAAAGAGTAGGAAAGTTCATGCTTAAGTGGTAAAGAGAGCTTGTTTTTGACTGTGGGCTATGCTTTGTCATGCCATGCTTGATATTGTTTTTGGCTTTATGCTTAGTATTCTTTGCTGTAGCATGACTTGTTATAAACAATTGAGATTGCTTAATGTGCCTTGGATGAATCATGCGTTGTTTTAGCATATTAAAGCATAGTATAGAGGTATTCTCCTTTGATACTTTATTTGGGTTGACTTGGCAAATGCTCACACCATGTTATGACTATCTCAAGTCACCATAGCCTTTATGATCCTTTAGTTTTCAGCTTGTAGTATCACATTATGCTTTGATCAATGATGTTTCTTCACTCTGCATGATTATGACCATTATTGCTCTCTCGGTTGTCGCTCCCTTACTATTGAGTAGCCTTCACTTTCACTGAGTATGTTTTACTCATGTTTCCAACTCCCTAAAACCAAATATTGCCAAAGTGTCCACCATACCTACCTATTAGCATCATTTGCTACTTCCGTGCATATTCAATATGCCTTGTTTTCTTCCGAATAAAATGTTTGCTTGTTATGAGAAAGTTAGTTAGTAAAGCTCTCATGAACTTGATGGACACTTTATTTTCTTGCACTTAATAAACCTGAACCATTGCGTCCTTCTTTGTTGCGCATATGCTTGCGCTTTATGAGTTGAAGTTAGCAGAACCATGTATCATGGGGACCGCTTTCAACGCTTCATAGGTACTTTGTACCTAGTTGATATCATGTTCTTTTGCTTATGGATCCCGGCGATGTGAAATAAAAGTGGAACTTGTAAGATCATGGAGTTTGTATGTATGTTAGAGAAACGCCTGGGCCGCTAGCCTAAACCATGCCTAATCATGGTGGAAACTTGCAGCATAACCATAATGAGCATTCTATGAAGCATCCTCAATAAAAATCTATGCACATAGTAAATAAAAAGATCGCTGAGATGCTCATTGTCTGCTTGCCTTGTCATTTTGAATATGGGATAGCTCCTGTATCATGTGCAAGGGGTACCCCGTTGGCGGTTCTCTATGATACATATATACTTACGATGACAAGAGCTTACTCTTGACTGAAGTTGAGTAGCATGAGGATCGATCTTCGTAATTAAGGGGCATGAGACTTTGATTTATAACTTGTCAAGCATATACTCTTAGTTGTGTCACTTTAACCTTAACCACATTAAAGATGCTCATGATAGGGGCAATGAGAGCTCAAAGCTAATGAGTACCATACTTTCAACATTTGGAAGCCTTTCAAACTTTTCAAAACCTTTTTCATTTCCTTGTTGAGTCTCCACACATTCTATGATCACTTTCTTGAGAGCATAGTGGCCATTCTATGTTCTATGTGCATTGTCCCAAGACTTATTGATTGATGCATACCTTGATATTGCTTGTTTAAACTATTTGTATCTAGTCACTCTTGTAAACATTGAAGGTGTCCTATGCATTTATGTTTGATACTCTATGAGGTACAAGCTGAATACTACTATGCTATGTTTTGTTTATGTGAAACAAACAAACATCTTGCAAAGCATTGTTATTCATGAATCTTTTGTTTGTGCCTTTTTATGTTGCAACATAGTTTCTTTGTCTTATTTCTAGAACTTTGTCTTTCATGTTATGATTGAAGTACTATGATCCCAGCTTTGAATGTTTACAAATAATTTGGTCAAGTCTTTGATGGTGCATGTCACCTCAAAAATTATTCTTTCTTTTTATCACTACCTACTCGAGGACGAGAAGGAGTTAAGCTTGGGGATGTTGATACATTGCAAATGTATCTATAATTTTTGATGCTCCATGCTTGGTTTTATCCACTTTCTTGTGTTTTGTCCACACTTTGGAGTACTTTTCATATGATTTCTTGGACTAACCTATTAACAAGAGCCACAGTGCCAGCTGCCCGTTTTCTGCTGCTTTTGGTTCCAGGAAAGTCAGAAAATGAATATTATCAGAATTGGACGGGACAAAAGCCAAAGTGCCTATTTTTCCAGAAGACTCCAGGAGCTAGAATACGAGACGGAGGAGGGCCAGGGGCTAGCCACACCCCCCAGGCGCGGGCTGGGCCTGGCCGCGCCAGGGCATGGTGTGGTGGCCCTAGGCACCCCCTCGGTCTCCCTCTTCGCCTATAAGAAGCCTTCTGGCCTAAAAACTTCGGGGGGTTCGACGTTTTTCCAGAAGGAGTTCCGCTCCGCCGCCACCACCAGATTCCACGAAACAGCACCAGAAACTCCGTTCTGGCACCCTGCCGGGACGGGGAATTGGAGGAGATCATCGCCATCATCATCACCATCGTTTCTCCATCGGCCATCCATGTTTCCCCATCTATGAGTGAGTAACCCCCCGCTGTAGGCTATGGGGATGGTAGGGATTGGATGAGATCGTTCATGTAATAGCATCAGATTGTTAGGGCATGGTGCCTAGTATCTTTTATTAGTGCTTTATGACTTTGTTGCAACTTGTTGTGCTTAATGCTTGTCACTAGGGCCCAAGTGCCATGATTTCAGATCTGAACATGTTATTGATTCATTATGATAGTATTGTTTTTTGTCTTATCTACAAGTTGTATACACACGTTGTTTTCCGGAACCAATGGCCCCGAAGTGACAGAAATCGGGATAACCGGAGGGAATGGCTTTGATGTGAGGATCACATGTGTTTACGGAGTGTTAGTGCTTTGCTCCGGTGCTCTATTAAAAGGAGCACCTTAATTGCCAGTAGTTCGCTAGAGGCCCCGCTGCAAACGGGCTAGCAGGACAAAAGATGTTGTGCAAGTTCTCATTGCAAGCACATATGACTATATATGGAACACATGCCTAGGATTGTCTAGTACTTGGATGCTTTATCTTATTTATCTGCAATTGCCCTATGTTCCGATTGCTATGTGAATTTTCTTGTCCATGCAACGCCTGTCCATCCATCCCTATGCCTACCGCACTCGAATCCCACTGTTTACTGCTTTTGTTACTACTGTCTTTGCTTTACTATTGCTGTTACTTTACTATTCCTACTACAAAGATAAACTGCTGTGAGCAAGATTGTTTCCAGGTGCAGCTGAATTGACAACTTAGTTGTTAAGGCTTATAAATATTCTTTGGCTCCCCTTGTGTCGAATCAATAAATTGGGTTTCACTTCCCTCAAAAATACTGCAATACACCCCGTATACTTGTGGGTCATCATAGACATACAAATAAAATAGCTAAATCTCTAAAATAGTTGTTAATGTACCCCAGGACACATATTTTTGAATATTCAAAATAAAGAACACATCAGCCAGAGCGCTCTTCAGTTAATCACTTCTGTGTGCAAGTTGTAGTGGTAAGGTTGATTTCTTCAGTAGCACAGGTAATTAGTTCGATACCCTACAATGCATTGGTAGTTTTTCTTATTTGTTTTCCTATTCAAATCTTCCTGTCAAGTCGTACCAAGGTCACAACTGGCAGGCAGAAAGTGCACATGGGTCATTTTGCAAAAATTATGTTGCCACATGTCACTTCTAGAATAAGTTACGACGAATTCGAACAAAATCACAGAAATTTGATTGAATTGGACTAAAATGTTCCTATTGCAAGTTGCGGGGCTAGTGTTGCTCACTTTGCAAGATGTGGGACTAAAACGCTGCCGCGGTGCAAGTTGTGTGACTAAAAACGTATATACCTCAATAATTAACGACCGTGCTATTGAGAGAACATGAAGTTTTTAGCTCCACGGAGCATACACTCCATCCGGCCACATGGTGAGCATCCAAGGGCACAGCCAAAAAGCAAAATTGAAAAATAGAAAATGCCATGCAAAAAATGGAAAATGCCCTGCATTTACGTGTGCCCTGAGGACCAGGGAGCGCATGTTTTCTTCTTTGATTTTGGGATAATTAAATACAATGAGGTTATGATACTACTACTACTAGTATCATCCTGCACCTACACACCTGTGTGCTCCCAAAAGTTGTAAAGCTGGTGTGCGCATGACCGTTGAACCGTAATTAGTGCGCGTGCCCGTGCTAGTTTGATAAAACGCGCTTGTGGTTACTGTGTACATGTCGTCATCTCATTTCCACACGATTCGCTTGGCTTCCTAGGCCTTTGTTTAAATGTGTGTCTCTAGAACCACTTCTTGTGCCAGTCGGTGGGACCGAGACCAGACAAACGCCATCATCCATGGCTGGCAAGAAGCAGGAGGACTCGCCATGGGCTGGTCTCCCCGAGGGACTCGTCCAGAAGATAGGTGGCATCTTCCTTTCGACGGACGACTTCGACTACTACGCTTCCTTTCGGACAGTCTGCAGCGCCTGGCGCGGCTTCACGGAGGAGCGATGTATGCTAGCCAACTGGATTGTTCTAGAGCACCAGTTGTCGGAGGAGTATTGGGTAGAAGACGGCGCCATCACGTTGCTGAACGTGAGAACTGGCTGCCACCTTGAGAAGAAGATTAGCCGGGTTATTCGCATGTGCTTTCTTTATATTTATATGTATATATGTGATCCATTTTTTGCATTCACATCCTATACTATCTGTTTTTCAAGTTCTGTTTCTTCGTCCACTTGTTGCCCGGAGTTTTGCTCTATGGTTTACCTTGATTGAATTTCAGTCTGTTTACCTTGACTAAATCTCTGTTTCCCCTCCCTCTATCTCTGGAAGGTACTTTTATGTCGGTAGCACAACCGGCAGCCTCCTTGTGCTTGGACAGAGGGTGCCACCATACAAGACCCGGTTGTACAACCCCTTCTCAGGCGCTCTTCTCAGGCGCTATCAAGCGCCTGAGGGCGGAGATACCGACCGAGCAGGTGGCTTCTATTGCTGTGACGATGTTCCCATCGTTGATGGTGTTTACATCAAACCATCATAACACCACCATTCGATGGGCGGATGAGAGCATGGAGGAAGGGAGTCGCCCGGTCTTTGGTGAAGGGTGGTACTCGCCGTATGACTTTGCGGAACTCCGGAGCATGACTTCTTACACCGGTGATGTTTTTGTCAAAGACAGATACGGATCTGTCCTCTCGACTATGTGTGATGCTGCTCATGGGAGATGTGCAGCTGTAGCACTCCGCACGAACCCTGGAGATACATCCCACCGTTGCAGGCCCTGTTCTAGGCTGCCAGTTCCTAGAGAATCGTTTTTACCTCGTCGAGTCTGACTGGGAGTTGCTATTCGTTGTGAGTGTACCGGTCTATGGCGGCAGGCCGGTTGTTTACCGGGTTGATACCCAGAACCATGTCCTTCAGCCGGTCAGAGGCATCGAAAGATGTGCTCTCTTCGTTGCTGACAATCGGTGTGTCTGCGTCGACAGCGCTAGGGTACCCACAGTGCAGGCCGGCAACATATACTATGCGGACCTATCCGAGATTAGATATTACAACTTTGAGGCTCTTGCGTGGGAAGCAGAGCCAAGCGTTGTATATGGGTATGGAGTAGGAGGATTATGGATCAATGACCATCCTTTTGAACTCGATCGATTGCTGGTGGAGTATTGCAGAATCGTCGAGAATTCTGAGTTGCAGATGGTGTCGCCATATGGTGAGGATGGTACCACCCACTACGATTACTACGACGGCTATCCATCAGATTGATGGATTGTGTGGGTCTGCTCCTGATGTATTCTCTTCAGGTCAGCTCTTTATGTGTTCGCTTTATTGAGTGAACGTCTATGAATTTTGCAAGTTCTATGGTGCCCGTGTAATACAATGGACGTTCTCCCTGTTCCGATAGATCGTGTGTTGTACCTCTTACAATTTCCCTGTTTTTTCATGTGTGTGTAGTAATTTTGATAGATGCTCAGTTTGTAACAATCCTCAAACAACTTACAACTGCAAATTACAGTAGATTATTACAATCCTCAGTAAACTTGATAGTAATAAAATGAAGCATAAAAGTTGCATCAGAGTCCAGACAACTAAAAAAACACCATAACTGGTTTTACAAAAAAGGTCTCTATGGAGCTTGCATCCTGAGACATGTAACAACTGGCTTCCCATGAGATCTGCAGATGAGATTATTAAGTATGTTCTGCGTTAAAGCTTGCCTATTTTTAAATTCATATAAGTCTTTGCGTGCTATGGTGATTACTGAATCTGTTATGTTGGCTTCTTGCTCAACAATATCATCGGCATCTTGGAGGGAATCCTCAAATAATCTTTCAGCAGAAACACGAGGATCAGTCGAAGTGGTGTGCCATGAGCAATAGGTATTGTCACTGCTGCTGTGTGAAACAAAATCTAAACTTGGAGAAGCGGTTCTTTGTTCGGCATTCAGAGGGTCATTTGTAGCCTGAAACAAACACAAAACAAGTTATAACAATATTACCATGCAATCACACCACCATGAATTTTAAATGTGTCAATGCGGTAATATATAAGGAAGGAAGCAATTAACAGTGGTGGCTCACACATCTATTTCTTCTTGAATAAGTGGACCAGCTGGTGCCATGGAGCGATGTGAGCATGTGTTGCTCTGTGAAATAACTGCTCTACTTGAAGATGTCTAAGACCAAGAAAAAACAAGTTACTTAAACAACAGACTGGGAAACAAACTACAAGTTCATTTTGATAACAATGCGAGCAATCAACCAAAGTACCTGATGTAGACTGCTCAAACTAGAATGTGCAGAACATGAATAAAACAAATATTAAAACTAAGCCATTATGTTTCTCATATATAAACTAGCCAGGAACTACACAACGAAATCTGCCACTGATTTAATCATAGACAAAAAAAAGTAACTCAGCCAACAAAAACACATCAATTGTGAGCCTCGAATATGCTAGCCAGATAATTTTAGACAAACAATGGATCAACAAATCATACATTGAATTATTCATGAATAGCCAGATAATTTCAACGCTTCGGCGACCTGAGAACAACAAACTGAACCATCAAGTGCCTCGTATTAAAATAGCCATTTCATTTAACTATGATACGCAGTAGATACAAGAGTGAGATGAACTACACAGAGTTCCTTATGATACATGTGTAGATCTTATCGCTTGTGTGGCCTTGTTCTTATTATTAGACAACTCAGATGCAATACACCTGGCCTCTCCATATCTAGGAAATTTAACTAAGCACATGGAACAAAAGCAGACCATAGTGGGGCTAAAATGTTTGACGCTAATTTTTGGCAAAAAAAATATGAAAACAAGAAAGACAAATGGTAAATTTAAGAAAACAAAACATGTGGCAAGGACCAAACTTCGGGTGGGGGGCCTTACGGTAGGTGTTACACGAGATCTACAGCGGCATGAAGTGAAACAAAAGTGATGGGGTCTTACGAGATTATAGGAGCCATTCACTCTATGATATTGTGTGCAAACTGAGGCTGCTCCTTGCATAATAACAACAAATAGTTTGAGCCGCAGGTTAAGAGGGATCAAATCGACAGTACATAATGGTCAAATAGTATGACGTGTGTAAACGTGTAGTATAGGATAGCAGGACAATAGCATGATGGAAATACTATAGTTCGTAAATCGGTGAATGAGAGAGATATTATATAATCATATCTCATGTGGACAGGTACAACAGAGAATGTAAACAAATATGTTAAGTGACTAATAATTCACAAAGAAATAGTACAGTACATAAAAACAGTTCAATGCATGGAGTTTAAGCGTAACCACAACGGGTTAATTTAGTACTCCCCTCCGTTTCAAAATATAAGATGTTTTAGCTTTGTGAAAAGAGTGCATCTAGACCTCTTTTAGGGTGTAGGTTCATCTAGGTTTGGAGTGAACCTACACACTAAAATGAGTTTGCATACACTTCTTTCAACAAGCTAAAGCATCTTATATTTTGAAACAGAGGGAGTACATAACAGGTGTATATCAAGTAAAGAACCTATTAGTTAGGAAATTTAGCACGAATACACTACATTGCCAACAAAGAAATCGCGCAGGGAGTTCTGGTTTTACCTCGTTCGGGGCGGTGTCTAGACCTCCTTCGCATCCTCACGAGTCATGTCGAGGTCACTGACGGTGCTACGGTCGTAGTGGGTGTCGACGACGGGGAAGAAGATCTTGGGCGGGCGAGGATACGAGCAGAACGCTGGACCATGGCGTCCGTGGAGCAGATCCTAGGCGGTCGATGATGTGGTCAGTGCACCGGACAAGAGGGTTCGTTGAGCAGATCAGGTGTGCGGGTACGCCAGCTAAAGTGCAGCAGGGATGTTCCGACCGGTGACGTATTCCTAGAGGAGAGAGAGGGCGAGGGGGGTTGGGTTTAGGTACTGCTAGCACTATACTGGGAAAATTACAAGTGAATCCCCCTACCTACCAAATTTAATAGGGGTCGAATGAGATTTCCAAAGGATCTGAAATTTTGGGGCACGAACTATGTCCGGATGCGCGAGATTGTTTTCAAAAGGTGTTCAAAATTTTCATGATGCAAAGTCTTAGCTAGAAGTCGAACCACTCGTCAAAACTCTATGTGGTTTCTGATATATATTAATTAACCGCTCGATGGGTACCTCCAAAAGTGTTTTCATAAAACTTTCAAAGCAACCTACAATTTATTACTTGTAGTTCAAGTTTGGCCTAATTTCATTAAATTCAAGAGCAATCTATCGCACTTAGTTGTAGCTCAAGTTTGACCTAATTTCATTAAACTGTCAAGACGCAAAATCTTAGCAAGAAGATGAACCTATCGTCAGAACTCTCTTTTGGTTTCTGATAGTATATTAATTGACCCCCCACGTGCCCCCTCCGATGGGTACCTCTAAGAGCTTTTCCGTAGAACTTTCAAAGCAACCTACATAGTTTACTTGTAATAGTTCAAATTTTACCTATTATATTTTTTCCGCTTTGCCTATTATAATTTTATATAGTGATGATATGCCAGATGTCTATTATCTGAGTCTCACGTGCAGGGCACGTGCAATTTACTAGCACTTGTAGTTTCAAATTTGACCCAATTTTGATAAATCGACATAAAGTCATTCTAATGGGCAGAGTTAGCTGGGAGGTTTGGAAACTCATAAAATATGGGAATCGTTGGTACAACATATTGTTCCAATATATATGTATGTAAACTTGGCTTGTGGCATTCAGATCCAATATTGTTCGGACTTTTCTTTAGGAAAAAGAACAACCTCGCTCGTATTCTTCACTCGGAAAATGTTGAATTGAATGTTCTTTCTTTATTGTTGGAAACTCACACCGACAACACACTTTACTACAAGAATTTGCACCAATGATCTACCTATGAAAAGACATTTAATTCAAGAGCAATCTATGGCGTTTACTTGTAGCTAGATCAAGTTTGACCTATTTTTGTTAAATTACCAATATGCAAAGTCTTAGTAAGAAGTGGAACCTATCGTCGAAACTCTCGCTGGTTTCTGGTATATTAATTTTGAACCCTCGATGGGTACGTCCAAAAGCTTTTTCATAAATCTATCAAAGCAAAACCTACAATTTACTTGTAGTTTCAAATTTGACCTAATTCCGAGATATCGACATAAAGTTATTCAAATGTGTGGGGTTAGCTATAGGAAGCTTCAAAACCCATATAACATGGGAATCGCAAGTACAACATGTTGTCGATCCACTATATGTATGTCTGTCAACTTGGCTTGTGGCATCCACATCCAATATTCTTTGGACTTTTCTTTACGGAAGAGAAGAACTAACCTCGTTCGTCTTCACTCGGAAAATGTAGAATTCAATGTTCTTTCCTGGTAGTTGGACACTCACATCCACGGCACTACTTACTACTAGAAAATTCACCCATCTACCTCTGAAATGACATTTAATTCAAGAGTTATCTATCGCGCTTACTTGTAGCTCAAGTTTGACCTAATTAATTTCGTTAAATTGTCAAGATGCAAAATCTTAGCAGGAAGTTGAACCTATCGTCAAAACTCTTGTTGTTTTTAGATATATTAATTGTGACCCCTCGATGGGTACCTCCAAATTAAAAGCTTTTTCGTAAAAGTTACAAAGCAAAACCTACAATTTACTTGTAGTTTCAAATTTGACCTAATTTCGATAAATCGACTTAAAGTCATTAAAATCGGCAGAGTTAACTAGGAAATTTGAAAGCTCATAAAACATGGGAAACGCAAGTACAACATGTTGTCGATTGACTATATGTGTCGGTTAACTTGGCTTGTGGCATCCACATCCAATATTCTTTGGAATTCCCTTTACGAAAAACAACAACTAGTAGCCTCGCTCGTCGTCACTCGGAAAATGTAAAATTGAGTGTTCTTTCCTGATAGATGGAAACTCACACTGACGGCATTGTTTACTACAACAAGGTGCATCGATCTACCTCTGAAAATACATTTAATTCAAGCGCAATCTATCGCGCTTACTTGTAGATCAAGTTTGACCTAATTTCATTAAATTGTCAAGATGAAAAATCTTAGAAGGAAGTTGAACATATCGTCAAAACTCTCGGTGTTTTATGATATATTAATTGTGACCCCTCGATGGGTATCTCCAAAAGATTTTTCGTAAAACTTTCCAAGCAACCTACAATTTACTTGTATTTTCAAATTTGACCTAATTTCGATAAATCAACATGAAGCCATCTGGTCAAATGGGTAGAGTTAGCTAGGAAGCTTGAAAACTCATAAATAAAACATGGGAATCGTTGGTACAACATGTTGGTCCACTATATATTTCGGTAAACTTGGCTTCTGGCATTCAGATCCAATATTATTCTTCGGACATTTCTTTATGGAAAAGAACAACCTCGCTCATCATCACTCGAAAAATTGAGAATAAATGAATCTTCTTTCCTGATATAGTTTGAAAATCACACCATACCGACGGCACTGTTTACTACAAGAAAATGCACCCATCTACCTCTCTGAAAATTCATATATTTCAATAGCAATCTATCGCGCTTACTTGTAGCTCAAGTTTGACCCAATTTTGTTAAATAGTGTCATGCGATGCAAAATCTTAGCAAGAAGTCAAACCTGTTGTCCAAACTCTTGGTTTTTTCTCATATATTGATTGTGACACCCCTCCCAATCGGTACGGTACCTCCAAAAGCTTTTTTTGTAAAACTTTTAGAGCAACCTACAATTTGGTTATAGTTCAAGTTTGACCTAATTTCGATAAATCGACATGTACTCATTCAAGTGGGCGGAGTTAATTAGCTAGGGAGTTTGAAAACTAAAAAAACATATGGGAATCATAAGTAAAACACCTTCGTCTACTTAATATGTCTAGAAGCTTAGCTTATGGCATTGAGATCCATATTCTGCTTCGAGCTTTCTTTACAGAAAAGAACCATCTCATCATCACTCGGAAAACTGAGAATTTTATTTCCTGATAGTTGGAAACACACACTGGCAAAATTGTTTACTACAAGAAGATGCACCCATCTACTTCCGAAAATACATTTAATTTAAGAGAAATCTATCGCGCTTACTTGTAGCTCAAGTTTGACCTAATTTCGTTAACCGATAAGAAGTCATTGAAGTGTGCGAAGTTAGCTAGGAAGCTTGAAAAATCCTAGTACTAAAAACTTGGGTATTATGTATAAGAAATTGTGGTCCAGTTTGTTTGATAATTGGGGTGGTTGCATTTTCTTTGAATTGTGGTAGGTCTCGTAGGAGCGAGGTGTTTGAGAGTTAACACGGTCGGTGGAAGTACAAGTTACATCAAGGACCTCATAAAAATGAAAATTGCACTCAAGTCCATGCATTTAGAACAAGGACCCTGAAACTAAGCAATTAAGTGTGTGTTTTGAGCTTTGCGCATACTAGCGTTCATCGTGCTAAAGACTATCAGTAGAATCTTTGTAGATGCTAAGAATGGAAAAGAAGATCCAACGGTTAGCAATGTTTGGATTTGCCGGTCTTGATGCAACGGTCAATGTTCAAAGTTAGCCATACACTATACAGTTGTATGGTATGGTATTGTAAGAGATAATACAAGATAAAGATAAGATAAGAAGTACTGTGAATGGCCGATCTTTTGGGTAACCTTCCCACCCGATGTTTGGGAAGCAAGTGAAATTTCGAAAACCAGAAAAGTTTGATTTTTGTGCCGCCAAGGACCAAAGTGGTTTCCTTCCTATGTACTCCTCGTCCCTACTCCACACCAACGCGGCTACCGCACACGCCAGAGACACAGAGCTGCCGTACCAAGGCACATGTGCGCAACACCACACTATGGATGAGGGAGAGATCAGTCGAGCCGGTGTGCGAGGGGAGAGGGTAGGAGAGAGGGATGATGGATGGTGAGAGGCAACAAAGGAGAGAGAAAACACACAATTTGTTTTGCATGCATAGGTCCTGAAATTTACTAGTACTAGCATAGTGTAGTACACTATAAAGGCCGCAGGAGTACCTCGCGTCAGAAACCCATCATAACTTTGCTCTGACATGGAACCGCCTTCAACTTCTCTTTGCTGCTGCCCTCTTCCCCTGCCAACGTTTTATTCTATCAGCATGTACAGCGTGTGGACATAGGTGACCATATGTCTAGGGGATATTTGGTTTAGAGGATGTCATTTAGGGGATGAGGATATCCCCAACCAGCTGGTTAAGGGGTAGCCTTTTTTCTGTTTGGTAAAGTGGGATAAAAAGTGGTTAGGGATAGCTAGTCAAAATCTATTGGCCCAACTGTTTTTTTCATTTTCCTCTTTCACCTTGTCTTCTTCATCCGCCTCACCACTTCCCTAGCAACGACCACAACCGCTAGTAGCTCGCCACCCTTTTGCCCCTGTCATCCCCGTGTCAACCTGCCTACCTGCACCCCCTCTGCCTGCCCACTCTGCCCGACGGCGTACGCCCGTGTGCGTATTCGAACACCCGTGATAACCCACAAGTATAGGGGATCATGTGTAGCCTTTTCGATAAGTAAGAGTGTCGAATCCAACGAGGAGCTAAAGATAGGATAAATATTCTCTCAAGTTCTATCAACCACTGATACAACTCTACTCACACTAAATGTTTACATTATCTAGGAAATAAAACTAGAGCAACAATACGAGTAATAGAGATAGCTTTGCATGATAATAAATAACAAGAAAGTAAAGCTAGTTGCTGCAGCAATAAAATACACTAAACTAACAGAACCATGAGTGTAGTATATTGGTGGTAATTGTGGTGGCTTTGTCCAAGTTTAAATAGCGAATAGATCCGGTTCATTGTCTTCGATGCAATTTTCTATGTGGGAGAGGCTAAATATACATGCGCTTCACTATTTGGAATTACATGTACTATATGATTGGATTGTTAGCAAACATCCATAAGTACTAATCAATGCATTAAGGTTTCCCCAACCATAGCCTTAAGTTTAATGGTCCTCTTACTCCCATACATGCAACGTTCCGGTTCGCGTCCTCAGGTTTCTGTCACTGCGGCAGGACCCCCCCTTCCTTTTACACATACTACAAACCCTATGATGTTTAATCCATGCGCGCACAAATATAATGAACACCAAAATACTATACCATATCAACATACAACTCTAATGAACCAAAGACGTTCAACCATTCAATCTAAGAACAAAGAAACTACGCAAACATGACATAGATCATAGGATTATAACTTATAGCATCAAACACCATGTTTACATAGGACGGTATAGAGGTGTGTGGGAGGATGAACCACTGCATACTAGGAGGATTAGGTGATGGAGATTGCGGTGAAGATGGTGAAGAGGGTAGCGGCGACGCGGGGGACTCCTTCCCCGCCACCGGTGTCATGGGGCAGCACCGCCCCTTAGCCCCCTTCCTTCATGGATTCTTGGGAGCCCTCCCCATGGAGATGGCACTAGTAGAAAACAGACCTTTGGTCCAGGGGTATAAGCCCCGGTTTTGCTACAAACCGGGACTAATGCCCCGGTCCAACGGCTAGAACTGGCCCCAGGGGGGTGGCAGACACTAGCCCCGGTTCGAACGGGACCTTAGCCCCGGGTCGTGTAACAAACCGGGGCTAAAGGGTTTCAGGCAGGCCTGGTCGGGCGCCAGACCCTTTAGTCCTGGTTTGTTATACGACCCGGGCTAAAGGTGGACCTTTAGCCCCGGTTCTAGACACGAACTGGGGCTAAAGGTCTGGCTATATCTTCTTCCCCTGCTCGAGCCACCATTCAAGCTGGTGGCTCTCCTCTCTCTCTCTCTCTCTCTCTCTTTCCTGCTTCAAGCTCGAGTTCATGCCCTTTTTTTCCTCAAGATTTGTCTATATTTTGTGGTGCCCCATCTGTCCAAAGGTTCTAAAAGGTGAGAAACTTCATCCTTTGAACTCTCATTGCTATATTAGCTCATTTCATGCTCTATTTTATAGATGGATTTGTGGATTTAGTTTGGTAGTAATTTTTGCAATGATAGCATGAGATCGATGTTTAGATTCTATCTATCTTGTATTAATGTAAGGAACTCTAAGGTAAATATCACAATATGTGGATTCTATCCATATATATCTTGTTTTGGCACATAGTCTCGAAATTTGATTTTAGAAGCACACACATGCGTGAGTTCATCATTCTAACTAGCTAGCTGGGCAAAATTTCCTTCTTCGTCTACCTGCGTTCAACAAACTGAAAAAATTCTAACAAAGATAGAGTTAATTCATAAAAGCTTGATAAGAAGACATCACAATTCACATATTAGGGAGTGCCTCTATGGCGAGCTCCTCGAAGATGTCTGAGGACGGGATCCTAAGACATCTTCGAGAAGCCCTGCCGTAGTGGTGTCCCTGCTCTCCCACACCATCTTTCGGTTTATATCTTCTCTAGATAAATCAGTATGATGGTGGAGCTAACTAATTTCACATATTAGAGAGTGCCTCTACGGCGAGCTCCTCGAAGATGTCTGAGGACGAGGTCCTAAGACATCTTCGAGAAGCTCCGCCGCAGTGGTGTCCCTGGTCTCGCACACCATCTTGCAGTTCTTCACAAGAATGCATACCTATTTATAGATTAAGCGGCACAACATAGTGTCGGGTACTGATGACATAATGTCGACACACTCACCCTGGCATAGTGCTGCCACCCACCCAAAATAGTGTTGGCATTTAATTTACTGGCTTAGTGCTGCCCACTGGGGATGAAAAAACGTGGCTTTGGTGGCTAAAAATTCGTAGGCCGAGATGCCCTGGGCGAATAATGTTTCCTCCCTTTATATAGCTTCTCGAATTCCTGTCACGTCATCTTGGGATGCAGTAAATTGGTCCTAGAAGGCCCGTCCGGACTCGTAATCAGCTAAATTTTATGTCCAGAACGTTTTTCGCGAAATTTCCAACAATGTTGTAGTTACAGAGTTTTCCATTTGACGTTGTCTTCAACCCGAAACAAGACCATCTTCAGAAAGAGTTCTGAGACAGATTTCTGGAAAAATCTCAATTTAACTCCAACAAGGTTTCCACTTGTACTCTTGGTAATTCCTACACATCAAAGTGTAAAACAAGAACATTGTGCACTTTTGCAACTATTAGTAGGTTAGTCCAAATAAATCATAAACTTTATACAAAAAGGAGTGTCAAAAACATATTATTAGCATGAATCCATAAAAAATTATAGATACGTTATAGACGTATCAACATTCCCAAGCTTAGTTCCTGCTCGTCCTCGAGTAGGTAAACGATCAAAACAATATAATTTTTGAGGTAACATGCAGACAACACAATCTTGATCATCATTATTGTAAAAGCATTGATAGCTGGGATTAAGGTACTCTAAACATGAATCATGAAAGATAGAGTTCTAATAATAAGACATAGCAACTATGTTGTAACATGAAAAGACACAAACAAAAGATTCATAAGGGTGACTATATACAAATAGTTTAAGAACAAGCAATATCAAAGTTATGCATCAATCAACAAGTCTTGGGACAATGCACATTAAACTAAGAATGGCCACTATGCTCTCTTAATAGGTGCATAAAGATAGAAGATGGAGACTCAACATAAAAGTAAAAGAAAGTCCTTCTTAGAAGGAAGCAAGGATTCAAGTCTCATAAAGAGCTTCCAAAAATTATGGTAATTATTAGCTTTTAGCTCTCATTGCCCCTATCATAAGCATCTTTAGGTGATTAAGGTTAAAGTGACACAACTAAGAGGATATGCTTGACAAGTTATAAGTTGAAATCTCATGCCCCTTACTTACGAGTACCGAACCTCATGCTACTCAACTTCATTCACAAGTAAGCTCTTGTCATTGTAAGTACATATGTATCATAGAGAACCGCCAACGGGGTACCCCTTGCACATGATACAGGACCAATCCCATAATCAAATTGACAAGGCAAGCAGACAATGAGCATCTCAGCGATCTTTTTATTTGTTATTTGCATAGGTTTTTATTGAGGATGCTTCATAGAGTGCTCATTATGGTTATGCTATAAGTTTCCTCCATGATTAGGCATGGCTTAGGCTAGAGGCCCATGCGTTTCTCTAACACACATACAAACTCCATGATCTTACAAGTTCCCCTTTTATTTCACACTGCCGGGATCCATAAGCAAAAGAATCATGATATCAACAGAGTATAAGTGAAATGTTGAAAGTGTTCCCCATGATACATGGTTCTGTTAGCTTCAACTTATAAAGCGCAAGCATATACGCAACATAGATGGACACAGTGGTACAAGTTTATTAAGTGCAAGAAAATAAAGTGTGCCATCAAGTTTGTGACAGCTTTAATCACTAATTTTCACATAACAAGTTTAATTCGGAAGGTAGATAAAAATGTGAATATACTTGGAATAACAAATGCTAATAAGTAGGTATGGTGGACTCTTTGGGATAACTTGGTTTTATTTGGAGTTGGATGCATGAGTGGAACTCATACTTGGCTATGGAGGCTAGCAAAAGACTAGGAGCGACCAACTAAAAGAGCAATAATGGCCATAATCATGCAAAGCGACAAAACATCATTAATTAAAGCATAAAGTGATATTACAAGTCGAAAACTAAAGGATCATAAAGGCTATGGTGACTTGGGATAGGCATAATATGGTGTGAGCATGCGCCAAGTCAACTCATATAATGCATCAAAGGAGAATACCACAATACTATGCTTTAATATGCTAAAACAACGCATGATTCTTTCAAGGCACATTAAGAAATATCAATTGTTTATAACATGTCATGATACAACAAAAATAACTAAGCATATAGCCAAAAAAATATCAAGCATGACATGAGAAAGCAAAGGCCACCGTAAAAAACGAGCTCCTTTTACCACTTAAGCATGAACTTTTCCTACTCTTTTCCAATCCAAACCACACTTATTTGAAAACTAATGTATGAAAGAGGGGGTTCAACCAGTTTATTCAAGAAAACTAAGAAAACCAATCAAACGAAAATGAAAACGAAGACGCTCCAAGAACAACACAACTGTGCATGAAACAATAAAAATGAAGTGTTTGGAAGAAAGCTGAGATTTTTATTGATGAAGAAGGGGATGCCTTGGGCATCCCCAAGCTTTGACGCTTGTACTTTTTGGATATTTCTTGGGGTGACACACGTGGCATCCCCAATCTTGAGCTTTAGTCCTTCTTCATCTCATTACATCACTCTTTCGATACACCTGAAAATTTGCCTTCATACAAAACTTCACACAATCTTTATTAGCAACATTAGTGCACTCAAGATAATAAGTCTTTGGGTTCAGTTCCAACACCAATAAATCTTCCATTAAAACACAAGCTACTGTAGCACTTCCCTCAGAAATCTCAATTCCTCAAAAAGAACCCAAAAAGGAATCAACAAGAAGCAAATGCAAATAATGACAGAAATCTGTCAAAACAGACTAGCAGGTAAAGACCAATTGTTTGGAAGACCTTCTGTTGCTCAAATCGAAAAGTGTTGAACTAATGAACGTTAGATAACAACTTGGGACAAAAGCACAAAAATTCACAGCTCAAACCGACATACATAGATTTTACACGATTTTTACAGCGAAGCACAACAATCTGTTTCGGGACAACAACTTTCACAAGCATTACCGCTCTTTCATTAGAGGTTACTCTTGGCACAAAAAGCAATTAAAAATGATAAAGAGCGGTTATTACAGAGGTAGTAACTTCCAAGACTCATCTAAAACTTTTGGGTTATCTCCTAATAAGTACTTCTCTTTAACGCCTTTAAGTTAGGCATAGGAGCAAGATTCAAGCATTTTCGAATGAATAAGGATTAAGATGAATACCAGAAATATCTTTATTTTCAAGGCTTCATGCATTCCTACAAGTTTTTAACTGAAAAGCTTCCATGGAAAGATTTGTTTTAGTTTCATAGGCATGAACACAAGTGTTCAAGGTAGACCCCCACTTAACCATTACTCATCTTTCCAATCACATTCCTTTTTGAAAACGTTTTTAGGTAACAAGTACAACTATTTTTTTTAATTCGCATTCCCTATCCATACTAAGATAGAGAACAACTTAAAACTGAAATTAAAAACTACTTAGAGATAAAGCAAACAAGTGCATACAAGAATATTCACCCACACGCAATTGCTCCCCGGCAACGGCGCTAGAAAAGGTATTGATAACCCACAAGTATAGGGGATCATGTGTAGCCTTTTCGATAAGTAAGAGTGTCGAACCCAACGAGGAGCTAACGGTAGGATAAATATACTCTCAAGTTCTATCAACCACTGATACAACTATACACACACTAAACGTTTGCATTATCTAGGAAATAAAACTAGAGCAACAATACGAGTAATAGAGATAGCTTTGCATGATAATAAATAACAAGAAAGTAAAGCTAGTTACTGCAGCAATAAAATACACTAAACTAACAGAACCATGATTGTAGAATATGGTGGTAATTGTGGAGGCTTTGTCCAAGTTTAAATAGCGAATAGGTCCGGTTCATTGTCTTTGATGCAATTTTCTATATGGGAGAGGCTAAATATACATGCACTTCACTACTTGGAATTACATGTACTACATAATTGGATTGTTAGCAAACATCCATAAGTACTAATCAATGCATTAAGGTTTCCCCAACCATAGCCTTATGTTTAATGGTCCTCTTACTCCCATATGTGCAACGTTCTTGTTCGCGTCCTCAGGTTTCTGTCACTCCGGCAGAACTCCCCCTTCCTTTTACACATACTGCAAACCCTATGATGTTTAATCCATGCACGCACAAATGTAATGGACACCAAAGGACTGTACCATATCAACATACAACTCTAATGAACCAAAGACGTTCAACCATTCAATCTAAGAACAAAGAAACTACGCAAACATGACATAGATCATAGGATTATAACTTATAGCATCAAACACCATGTTTACATAGGACGGCACAGAGGTGTGTGGGAGGATGAACCACTACATACTAGGAGTATTAGGTGATGGATATGGCAGTGAAGATGGTGAAGAGGGCGGCGGCGGCGCCGGCGGTGGCGCGTGGGACTCCTTCCCCGCCACCGGTGTCATGGGGAAGCACCGCCCCTTAGCCCCCTTCTTTGATGGCTTCTTGGGAGCCCTCCCCATGGATATGGGATCCATGGGGAAGGCAAAACGTGGCTTTGGTGGCTACAAATTCGTTGGTGGAGATGCCCCGGGCGAATAAGGTTTCCTCCCTTTATATAGCTTCTCGAATTCCCGTCACCTCATCTTGGGCTGTAGTAAATTGGTCCTAGAATGCCCGTCTGGACTCGGAATCAGCTAAATTGTATGTCCAGAACGTTTGTCGCAAAATTTCCAACAACATTGTAGCTTAAGAGTTTTCCGTTTGACACCGTATTCAACCCGAAACATGACCATCTTCAGAAAGAGTTCTGAGACAGATTTCTGGAAAAATCTCAATTTGACTCCAACAAGGTTTCCACTTGTATTCTTGGTAATTCCTACACATCAAAGTGTAAAACAGGAACATTGTGCACTTTTGCAACTATTCGTAGGTTAGTCCAAATAAATCATAAACTTTATACAAAAAGGAGTGTCAAAAGCATATTATTAGCATGAATCCATCAAAAAATATTGATATGTTATAGACGTATCAACATCCCCAAGCTTAGTTCCTGCTCGTCCTCGAGTAGGTAAACGATCAAATCAATATAATTTTTGAGGTGACATGCAGACAACACAATCTTGATCATCGTTATTGTAAAAGCATGGATAACTGGGATTAAGGTACTCTAAACATGAATCATGAAAGATAGAGGTCTAATAATAAGACATAGCAACTATGTTGTAACATGAAAAGACACAAACAAAAGATTCATAAATAACAATGCTTTGCAAGATGTTTGTTTCACATAAAGAAAGCATAATGATGGTATTCAAAGTTCATAAGGGTGACTAGATGCAAATAGTTTAAGAACAAGCAATATCAAAGTTATGCATCAATCAACAAGTCTTGGGACAATGCACATTAAACTAAGAATGGCCAATATGCTCTCTTAATATGTGCATAAAGATAGAAGATGGAGACTCAACATAAATGTAAAAGAAAGTCCTTCTTAGAAGGAAACAGGGATTCAAGTCTCATAAAGAGCTTCCAAAAATTATGGTACTTATTAGCTTTTAGCTCTCATTGCCCCTATCATAAGCATCTTTAGGTGATTAAGGTTAAAGTGACACAACTAAGAGGATATGCTTGACAAGTTATAAGTTGAAATCTCATGACCCTTATTTATGAGTACCGAACCTCATGCTACTCAACTTCAGTCACAAGTAAGCTCTTATCATTGTAAGTACATATGTATCATAGAGAACCGCCAACGGGGTACCCCTTGCACATGATACATGATCAATCCCATAATCAAAATGACAAGGCAAGCAGACAATGAGCATCTCAGCGATCTTTTTATTTGTTATTTGCATAGGTTTTTATTGAGGATGCTTCATAGAGTGCTCATTATGGTTATGCTATAAGTTTCCTCCATGATTAGGCATGGCTTAGGCTAGAGGCCCATGCGTTTCTCTAACACACATACAAACTCCATGATCTTACAAGTTCCCCTTTTATTTCACACTGCCGGGATCCATAAGCAAAAGAATCATGATATCAACGGAATATAAGTATAATGTTGAAAGCGTTCCCCATGATACATGGTTCTGCTAACTTCAACTTATAAAGCGCAAACATATACGCAATAAAGATGGACACAATGGTTCAAGTTTATTAAGGCAGGAAAATAATGTGTACCATCAAGTTTGTGACAGCTTTAATCACTAATTTTCACATAACAAGTTTAATTCGGAAGGTAGATAAAAACATGAATACTTAGAATAGCAAATGCAAATAGGTAGGTATGGTGTACTCTTTGGGATAACTTGGTTTTATTTGGAGTTGGATGCATGAGTGGAACTCATACTTGGTTATGGAGGCTAGCAAAAGACTAAGAGCGACGAACTAAAAGAGCAATACTGGCCATAATCATGCAAAGCGAGAAAACATCATTAATTAAATCATAAAGTGATATTACTAGTCGAAACTAAAGGATCATAAAGTCTATGGTGACTTTGGATAGGCATAACATGGTGTGAGCATGCGCCAAGTAAACCCAAATAAAGCATCAAAAGAGAATACCACAATATATGCTTTAATATGCTAAAACAATGCATGATTCTTTCAAGGCACATTAAGCAATCTCAATTGTTTATAACATGTCATGCTACAACAAAAATCACTAAGCATAAAGCCAAAACAATATCAAGCATGACATGACAAAGCAAAGGCCACCGTAAAAAACGAGCTCCTTTTACCACTTAAGCATGAACGTTTCCTACTCTTTTCCAATCCAAACCACACTTATTTTACAACTAATGTATGAAAGAGGGGGTTCAACCAGTTTATACAAGAAAACTAACAAAACCAAGCAAACGAAAATGAAAATGAAGACGCTCCAATAACAACATAATTGTGCATGAAACAATAAAAATGAAGTGTTTGGAAGAAACCTGAGATTTTTATTGATGAAGAAGGGGATGCCTTGAGCATCCCCAAGCTTTGACGCTTGTAATTCTTGGATATTTCTTGGGGTGACACATGTGGCATCCCCAAGCTTGATCTTTAGTCCTTCTTCATCTCATTACATCACTCTTTCCATACACCTGAAATTTTTCCTTCATACAAAACTTCACACTATCTTTATTAGCAACATTAGTGCACTCAAGATAATAAGTCTTTGGGTTCAGTTCCAACACCAATAAAACTTCCATTAAAACACAAGATACTATAGCACTTCCCTTAGAAAGCTCAATTCCCCAAAAAGAACCCAAAAATGAATCAACAAGAAGCAAATGCAAATAATGGCAGAAATCTGTCAAAACAGACCAGCAGGTAAAGGCCAATTTTTTTGAAGACCTTCTGTTACTCAAATCGAAAAGTGTTCAACTAACGAAAGTTAGATAAAAACCTGTGATAGAATCACAAAAATTCATAGCTCAAACTGACGTACATATATTTTACACGAATGTTTATAGCGAAGCACAAAAATCTGTTTCAGGACAGCAACTTTCCCAAGCATTACTGCTCTCTCATTAGAGGTTACTCTTGGCACAAAAAGCAATTAAAAATGATAAGGAGTGGTTATTATAGAGGTAATAACTTCCAAGACTCATCTAAAACTTTTGGGTTATCTCCCAATAAGAAATTTTCTTTAATGCCTTTAAGTTTGGCATAGGAGCAAGATTCAAGTATTTTCGAATGAATAAGCATTAAGATCAATACCAGCAATATCTTTCTTTTTCAAGGCTTCATGCATTCCTACAAGTCTTTAATTGAAAATCTTCCATGGAAATATTTGTTTTAGTTTCATAGGTATGAACACAAGTGTTCAAGGTCGACCCCCACTTAACCATTACTCATCTTTCCAATCACATTCCTTTTTGAAACGTTTTTAGGTAACAAGTACAACTAATTTTTTTGTAATTGACATTCCCTATCCATACTAAGATAGAGAATAAACTAAAACTGAAAGTAAAACCTACTTAGTGATAAAGTAAACAAGTGCATACAAGAATATTCATCCACACTCTATTGCTCCCCAGCAGCGGCGCCAGAAAAGGTCTTGATAACCCACAAGTATAGGGGATCGTGTGTAGCCTTTTCGATAAGTAAGAGTGTCAAACCCAACGAGGAGCTAAAGGTAGGATAAATATTCTCTCAAGTTGTATCAACCACTGATACAACTCTACGCACACTAAACGTTTGCATTATCTAGGAAATAAAACTAGAGCAACAATACGAGTAATAGAGATAGCTTTGCATGATAATAAATAACAAGAAAGTAAAGCTAGTTGCTGCAGCAATAAAATACACTAAACTAATAGAACCATGAGTGTAGAATATTGGTGGTAATTATGGTGGCTTTGTCCAAGTTTAAATAGCGAATAGATCCGGTTCATTGTCTTTGATGCAGTTTTCTATGTGGGAGATGCTAAATATACATGCGCTTCACTACTTGGAATTACATGTACTATATGATTGGATTGTTAGAAAATATCCATAAGTATTAATCAAGGCATTAAGGTTTCCCCAACCATAGCCTTAAGTTTAATGGTCCTCTTACTCCCATACGTGCAATGTTCCGGTTCGTGTCCTCAGGTTTCTGTCACTCTGGCAGAACTCCCCCTTCCTTTTACATATACTACAAACACTATGATGTTTAATCCATGCACGCACAAATATAATGGACACCAAAGGAATGTACCATATCAACATATAACTCTAATAAACCAAAGACGTTCAACCATTCAATCTAAGAACAAAGAAACTACGGAAACATGACATAGATCATAGGATTATAAGTTATAGCATCAAACGCCATGTTTACATAGGACGGTACAGAGGTGTGTGGGAGGATGAACCACTGCATACTAGGAGGATTAGGTGATGGAGATGGCGGTGAAGATGGTGAAGAGGGCGGTGGCGGCAGCGGCGGCGGCGCGGGGGACTCCTTCCCCGCCACCGGTATCATGGGGGAGCACCGCCCCTTAGGCCCCTTCCTTCATGGCTTCTTGGGAGACCTCCCCATAGAGATGGGATCCATGGGGGAGGAAAAAACGTGGCTTTGGTGGCTGCAAATTCGTAGGTGGAGATGCCCTGGGCGAATTAGGTTTCCTCCCTTTATATAGCTTCTCGAATTCCCGACACCTCATCTTGGGCTGCAGTAAATTGGTCCTAGAAGGCCCGTCCGCACTCGGAATCAGCTAAAGTTTATGTCTAGAACATTTGTTGTGAAATTTCCAACAACTTCGTAGTTGAATAGTTTTCCGTTTGACGCCGTCTTCGACCCAAAACGTGACCATCTTCAGAAAGAGTTCTGAGACAGATTTCTGGAAAAATCTCAATTTGACTCAAACAAGGTTTCCACTTGTATTCTTGGTAATTCCTACACATCAAAGTGTAAAACAAGAACATTGTGCACTTTTGCAACTATTAGTAGGTTAGTCCAAATAAATCATAACTTTATATAAAAAGGAGTGTCAAAAGCATATTATTAGCATGATATCATCAAAATTATAGATACATTATGGACGTATCAACCCGCTCTGGATGACGGCCTACGCTATGGCCGCCCTCTTGTCGAGCCCATATGCAAGAAAATATGGTTATTTTATCTCGAGAGGAAGGGTGAATGAACAAGAAAACGCTTCAGAGGAGCTATCCAAAAGTGGTTGAGCTCATCTAGCTCTTTTTATGGGATATGCTCAACCACCATTTTGAGCCAAAAGTGGTTATCCATATCCCCTCCACCCTCTAAACCAAACACTAGATAACCAAAAAAAGTGGATATCCCATGTTATCCATTGGATAGCCACTGAACCAAACATCCCCTAAGCAAAAAAATATACTACTCCCGCATTGTGTAAAAAAGCACACCTTAATATGGCCTACTACCCGTTCAAAAAAAATGCCCTACTATGTGGCATCCGCTAAGGTTCACCTTATGCATAGTGGAAAAAATAAAGTTATCTTTAAGCCTAAGGTTCACCTCAAGCTTGTGGATTGCCCATAGAGAATAGAAATATCATTTCCCCCCTCTCCCTATTTCATGTGATCATTTTCAAAAGGTGTTCAAAATTATCATGATGCAAAATCTTAGCTAGAAGTCGAACCACTCGTCAAAACTCTCAATGGTTTCTGATATATCAATTAACCGCTCGATGGGTACCTCCAAAAGCTTTTTTTCATAAAACTTTCAAAGCAACATACAATTTATTACATGTAGTTCAAGTTTGACCTAACTTCATTAAATTCAAGAGCAATCTATCGCACTTAGTTGTAGCTCAAGTTTGACCTACTTTCATTAAACTGTCAAGATGCAAAATCTTAGCAAGAAGATGAACCTATCGTCAGAACTCTCTTTTGGTTTCTGATAGTATATTAATTGACCCCCCACGCGCCCCTCCGATGGGTACCTCTAAGAGCTTTTCCGTAGAACTTTCAAAGGCACCTACACGGTTTACATGTAGTAGTTCAAATTTTACCTATTATATTTTTTTCTTTGCTTATTATATTTTTATATAGTGATGATATGCCAGATGTCTATTATCCGAGTCTCACGTGCAGGGCACGTGCAATTTACTAGTACTTGTAGTTTCAAATTTGACCTAATTTCGATAAATCAACATAAAGTCATTCCAATGGGCAAAGTTAGCTGGGAAGTTTGAAAACTCATAAAACATGGGAATCGTTGGTACAACATGTTGGTCTAGTATATATGTATGTAAACTTGGCTTGTGGCATTTAGATCCAATATTCTTCGGACTTTTATTTAGGAAAAAGAACAACCTCGCTCGTATTCTTCACTCGGAAAATGTAGAATTGAATGTTCTTTCTTGATAGTTGGAAACTCACACCCACGACACTGTTTACTACAAGAATATGCACCAATGATCTACCTATGAAAAGACATTTAATTCAAGATATATCTATGGCGTTTACTTGCAGCTAGCTCAAGTTTGACCTAATTTCGTTAAATTACCAATATGCAAAGTCTTAGAAAGAAGTTGAACCTATCGTTGAAACTCTCGCTGGTTTCTGGTATATTAATTTTGAACCCTCGATGGGTACGTCCAAAAGCTTTTTCGTAAATCTATCAAAGCAAAATCTACAATTTACTTGTAGTTTCAAATTTGACCTAATTCCGAGATATCGACATAAATTTATTAAAATGTTTGGGGTTAGCTATAGGAAGCTTCAAAACCCATAAAACATGGGAATCACAAGTACAACATGTTGTCGATCCACTATATATAGATGTGTGTGTCGGTCAACTTGGCTTGTGGCATTCACATCCAATATTCTTTGGACTTCTCTTTACGGAAAAGAACAACTAACCTCGTTCGTCTTCACTTGGAAAATGTAGAATTCAATGTTCTTTCCTGGTAGTTGGACACTCACACCCACGTCACTGCTTACTACTAGAAAATGCACCCATCTACCTATGAAATGACATTTAATTCAAGAGCTATCTATCGCACTTACTTGTAGCTCAAGTTTGACGTAATTAATTTTGTTAAATTGTCAAGATGCAAAATCTTAGCAGGAAGTTGAACCTATCGTAAGAACTCTTGTTGTTTTTAGATATATTAATTGTGACCCCTCGATGTGTACCTCCAAATTAAAAGATTTTTCATAAAAGTTACAAAGCAAAACCTACAATTTACTTGTAGTTTCAAATTTGACCTAATTTCGATAAATTGACTTAAAGTCATTAAAATGGGCAGAGTTAGCTAGGAAATTTGAAAGCTCATAAAACATGGGAATCGCAAGTAAAACATGTTGTCGATTGACTATATATGTCTGTCAACTTGGCTTGTGGCATCCACATCCAATATTATTTGGACTTCTCTTTACGTAAAATAACAACTAGTAGCCTCGCTTGTCGTCACTCGGAAAATGTAGAATTGACTGTTCTTTCCTGGTAGTTGAAACTCACACTGACGACATTGTTTACTACAACAAGGTGCATCGATCTACCTCTGAAAATACATTTAATTCAAGAGCAATCTATCGCGCTTACTTGTAGCTCAAGTTTAATCTAATTTCGTTAAATTGTCAAGATGCAGAATCTTAGCAAGAAATTGAACATATCGTCAAAACTCTTGGTGTTTTATGATATATTAATTGTGACCCCTCGATGGGTACCTCCAAAAGATTTTTCGTAAAACTTTCAAAGCAACCTACAATTTACTTGTAGTTTCAAATTTGACCTAATTTCGATAAATCAACATGAAGCCATCTGGTCAAATGGGCAGAGTTAGCTAGGAAGCTTGAAAACTCATAAATAAAACATGGGAATCGTTGGTACAACATGTTGGTCCACTATATATTTTGGTAAACTTGGCTTCTGGCATTCAGATCCAATATTATTCTTCGGACATTTCTTTATGGAAAAGAACAACCTCGCTCATCATCACTCGAAAAATTGAGAATAAATGAATCTTCTTTCCTGATATAGTTCGAAAATCACACCGTACTAACAAGACTGTTTACTACAAGAAAATGCACCCATCTACCTGTCTGAAAAGTCATATATTTCAACAGCAATCTATCATGCTTACTTGTAGCTCAAGTTTGACCCAATTTTGTTAAATAGTGTCATACGATGAAAAATCTTAGCAAGAAGTCAAACCTGTTGTCAAAATTCTCGGTTTTTTCTCATATATTGATTGTGACATCCCTACCAATTGGTACGGTACCTCCAAAATCTTTTTTGTAAAACTTTCAGAGCAACCTACAATTTAGTTATAGTTAAAGTTTGACCTAATTTCGATAAATCGACATGTAGTTATTCAAGTGGGCGGAGTTAATTAGCTAGGGAGTTTGAAAACTCAAAACATATGGGAATCGTATGTAAAACACGTTGGTCCACTTAATATGTCTAGAAGCTTGGCTTATGGCAGTGAGATCCATATTCTGTTTCGGGCTTTCTTTACGGAAAAGAACCATCTCGTCATCACTCGGAAAACTGAGAATTTTATTTCCTGATAGTTGGAAACTCACACTGACGATATTTTTTACTACAAGAAGATGCACCAATCTACCTCCGAAAGTACATTTAATTCAAGATCAATCTATCGCGCTTACTTGTATCTCAAGTTTGACCTAATATCATTAATCGACAAGAAGTCACTGAAGTGTGGGACGTTAGCTAGGAAGCTTGAAAAATCCTAGTACTAAAAACTGGGGTATTACGTCCAGTTTGTTTGATAATTGGGGCGGTTGCATTTTATTTTAACCATGGTAGGTCTCGTATGAGCGAGGTGCTTGAGAATTAACACGGTCGGTGGAAGTACAAGTTACATCAAGGACCTCATAAAAATGAAAATTGCACCCAAGTCCATGCATTTAGCACAAGGACCCTGAAATTGAGCAATGAAGTGTGTGTTTTGAGGTTTGCGCATACTAGTGTTCATCGTGCTAAACACTATCAGTAGAATCTTTGTAGATGCTAAGAATGCAAAAGAAGATCCAACGGTTAGCAATGTTTGGATTTGCCGGTCTTGATCCACCGGTCAGTGTTCGAAGTTAGCCGTACACTATACAGTGGTATGGTATGGTATTGTGAGAGATAAGACAAGATAAAGATAAGATAAGTAGTACTGTGAATGGCCGATCTTTTGAGTAACCTTCCCTCCCGATGTTTAGGAAGCAAGTGAAAATTTCGAAAACTAGAAAAGTTTGAATTTTTTAGCCGCCAAGGCCCAAACTGGTTTCCTTCCTATATGTACTCCTCGTCCCTACTCCACACCAACGCGGCTGCCGAAGACGCCAGAGGCACAGAGCTGCCATACCAAGGCACACGTGCGCAGCACCATGCTATGGACGAGGGAGAGAACAGTCAGGCTGGTGCGCGAGGGGAAAGGGTAGGAGAGAGGGAGGATGGATGGTGAGAGGCAACAAAGGAGAGAGAATACACACAATTTGTTTTGCATGGATAGGTCTTGAAATTTACTAGTACTAGCATAGTGTAGTACACTGTAAGGCTGCAGGAGTACCTCGTGTCAGAAAGCCACCATAACTTTGCTCTGACATGGAACCACCTTCAACTTCTTTTCGCTGCTGCCCTCTTCCCCTGCCAACGTTTTATTATCTCAGCATGTACAACATGTGGACAGAGGTGACCATATGTCTAAGCAAATAAATATACTACTCTTGTATTGTGTAAAAAACACACCTTAATATGGCCTACTACCCGTTCAAAAAAATGGCCTACTATGTGGCATCTGCTAAGGTTCACCTTATACATAGTGGAAAAAATAAAATTATCTTTAAGCCTAAGGTGCACCTCAAGCTTGTGGGTTACCCATAGAGAATAGAAATATCATTTCCCCTCTCTCTCCCTATTTCATGTGATCATTTTCAAAAGGTGTTCAAAATTTTCATGATGCAAACTCTTAGCTAGAAGTCGAACGACTTGTCAAAACTCTCTATGGTTTCTGATATATTAATTAACCGCTCGATGAGTACCTCCAAAAGTTTTTTTCATCGAAGTTTCAAGGCAACATACAATTTATTACATGTAGTTCAAGTTTGACCTAATTTCATTAAATTCAAGAGAAATCTATGACACTTAGTTGTAGCTCAAGTTTGACCTAATTTCATTAAACTGTCAAGATGCAAAATCTTAGCAAGAAGATGAACCTATCGTCAGAACTCTCCCCCCCCCCCCCGCGCCCACTCCGATGGGTACCTCTAAGGGCTTTTCCGTAAAACTTTCAAAGCAACCTCCACGGTTTACCTGTAGCTGTTCAAATTTTACCTATTATATTTTTTCCGCTTTGCCTATTATAATTTTATAAAGTGATGATATGCCAGATGTCTATTATCTCAGTCTCACGTGCAGGGCACGTGCAATTTACTAGTACTTGTAGTTTCAAATTTGACCTAATTTAGATAAATCGACATAGAGTCATTCTAATGGGCAGAGTTAGATGGGAAGTTTGAAAACTCATAAACCATGGGAATCGTTGGTACAACATGTTGGTCCAATATATATGTATCTAAACTTGGCTTGTGGCATTCAGATCCAATATTCGTCAGACTTTTCTTTAGGAAAAATAACAACCTCGCTCGTATTCTTCACTTGGAAAATGTAGAATTGAAGAGCAATCTATGGCGTTTACATGTAGCTAGCTCAAGTTTGACCTAATTTCGTTAAATTACCAATATGCAAAGTCTTAGCACGAAGTTGAACCTATCGTCGAAACTCTCGCTGGTTTCTGGTATATTAATTTTGAACCCTCGATGGGTACGTCCAAAAGCTTTTTCCTAAATCTATCAAAGCAAAACTTACAATTTACTTGTGGTTTCAAATTTGACCTAATTCCGAGATATCGACCTAAGGTTATTCAAATGTGCGGGGTTAGCTATAGGAAGCTGCGAAACCCATAAAACATGGGAATTACAAGTACAACATGTTCTCGATCCACTATATATATGTGTCGGTCAACTTGGCTTGTGGCATCCACATCCAATATTCTTTGGACTTCTCTTTACGGAAAAGAACAACTAACCTCGTTCGTCTTCACTCGGAAAACGTAGAATTCAATGTTCATTCCTGGTAGTTGGACACTCACACCCATGCCACTGCTTACTACTAGAAAATGCACCCATCTACCTATGAAATGACATTTAATTCAAGAGCTATGTATTGCACTTACTTGTAGCTCAAGTTTGACCTAATTAATTTCGTTAAATTGTCAAGATGCAAAATCTTAGCAAGAAGTTTAACCTATCGTCAAAACTCTCGTTGTTTTCAGATATATTAATTGTGACCCTCGATGGGTACCTCCAAAGGATTTTTCTTAAAACTTTCCTAGCAACCTACAATTTACTTTTAGTTTCAAATTTGACCTAATTTCGATAAATCGACATCTAGTCATTCGGTCAAATGGGCAGAGTTAGCTAGGAGGTTTGAAAACTCATAAATAAAACATGGGAATCGTTGGTACAACATGTTGGTCCACTATATATGTCTGTAAACTTGGCATGGCATTCACATCCAATATTCTCCAGACTTCTTACGAAAAAGAACAACCTCGCTCGTCTTCACTTGGAAAATGTAGATATGAATGTTCTTTCCTGATAGTTGGAAACTCACATTGACGGAATTGTTTACTACAACAAGATACACCGGTCTACCTCTAAAAATACATTTAATTTCAAGAGCAATCTATCACGCTTAATTACTTGTAGCTCAGGTTTGACCTAATTTCATTAAATTGTCAAGATGCAAAATCTTAGCAAGAAGTTGAACTTATCGTCAAAACTCTCGGTGTTTTATGATATATTAATTGTGACCCATCGATGGGTACCTCCAAAATGTACTTGAAGTTTCAAATTTGACCTAATTTTGATAAATCAACATAAAGTCATTCGGTCAAATGGGCAGAGTTAGCTAGGAAGTTTGAAAAATCATAAAACATGGGAATCGTTGGTACAACATGTTGGTCCACTATATATGTCAGTAAACTTGGCTTCTGGCATTCAGATCCAATATGCTTCGGACATTTCTTTATGGAAAAGAACAACCTCGCTCGTCATCACTCGAAAAATTGAGAATTGAATGTTCTTTCCTGATAGTTGTAAAATTACACCGATGACATTATTTACTATAGGAAAATACACCCATCTACCTCTGAAAAGTCATATATTTCAAGAGCAATCTATCACGCTTACTTTGTAGCTCAAGTTTGACCCAATTTCGTTTAGTAGTTTCATAATGCAAAATCTTAGCATAAAGTCAAACCAGTTGTCAAAACTCTCGGTTGTTTCTCATATATTGATTGTGACCCCCTGATGGGTACCTCCAAAAGATTTTTCTTAAAACTTTCAAAGCAACCTACAATTTACTTGTAGCTTCAAATTTGACCTAATTTCGATAAATCGACATATAGTCATTCGGTCAAATGGGCAGAGTTAGCTAGGAAGTTTGAAAACTCATAAATAAAACATGGGAATCGTTCGTACATCATGTTGGTCCACTATATATGTCTGTAAACTTGGCGTGACATTCACATCCAATATTCTCCAGACTTCTTACAAAAAATAACAACCTCACTCGTCTTCACTTGGAAAATGTAGAATTGAATGTTCTTTCCTGTTAGTTGGAAACTCACATTGACGGAATTATTTACTACAACAAGATACACCGATCTACCTCTAAAAATACATTTAATTTCAAGAGCAATCTATCGCGCTTAATTACTTGTAGCTCAGGTTTGACCTAATTTTATTAAATTGTCAAGATGCAAAATCTTAGCAAGAAGTTGAACCTATCGTCAAAACTCTCGTTGTTTTATGATATATTAATTGTGACCCGTCGATGGGTACCTCCAAAATGTACTTGAAGTTTCAAATTTGACCTAATTTTGATAAATCGACGTAAAGTCATTCGGTCAAATGGGCAGAGTTAGCTAGGAAGTTTGAAAACTCATAAAACATGGGAATCGTTGGTACAACATGTTGGTCCACTATATATGTCGGTAAACTTGGCTTATGGCATTCAGATCCAATATTCTTCGGACATTTCTTTATGGAAAAGAACAATCATCGCGCTTACTTTGTAGCTCAAGTTTGACCCAATTTCGTTAAATAGTGTCATGATGCAAAATCTTAGCATAAAGTCAAACCAGTTGTCAAAACTCTCGGTTGTTTCTCATATATTGATTGTGACCCCCTGATGGGTACCTCCAAAAGCTTTTTCGTATAACATTCAGGGCAACCTACAAAACATGTAGTATATAGTTCAAATTTGACCTAATTTTGATTAATCGAAATATAAAGTCATTCAAGTGGGCAGAGCCATAAGCTATAGGAAGTTTGAGAACTCATAAAACACGGGAAATCATAAGTATAATCTGTTGGTCCACTATATATGTGTGAAAACTTGGCTTGTGGCATTTAGATCCTTATTCTTTAGACTTCCTTTATAGGAGAGAATAATCTCGATATCACTCGAAAAATTGAGAATGTTTTTCCCGATAGTTGGAAACTCACACTGATAGCATTGTTTACTACAAGAAGATGTACCCATCTATCCTAGAAAAGACATTTAATTCAGGAGAAATCTATCGCGCTTACTTGCTTGTAGCTCAAGTTTGACCTAATTTCGTTAAATAGCCAGGATGCAAAATCTTAGCAAAAAGTTGAAACTATCGTCAAAACTCTCGGTGGTTTCTAACATATTGATTGTGACCCCTCGATGGGTGCCCCCCAAAAGCTTTTTCGTAGAACTTTCAAAGCAACCTACAATTTACCTGTAGTTTCAAATTTGACCTAATTTCAATAAATTGACATAAAGTAATTTAAATCGGCAGATTTAGCTAGGAAGTCATTCAAATATCGACAAACATTTAATTCAAGAGCGATCTTTTGCGCTTTCTTGTTGCTCAAGTTTGACCTAATTTTGTTAAACTGTCAAGATGCAAAATCTTAGCATGAAGTTCAACGTGTCGTCAAAACTCTCGGTGGTTTATGATATATTAATTGTCTCCTGAATAGGTACCTCCAGAAGAGTTTTCATAAAACTTTCAAAGCAACCTACAATTTACTTGTAGTTCAAATTTGACCTAAATTCGATAAATAATTGGCATAAAGTCATTCAAGTTGGCGGAGTTAACTTGAAAGTTTGAAAGCTCATAAAATATGGGTATCGTCAGCACAACATGTTGGTCCACTCTTTATGTCTAAAAACTTGTCTTGTGGTATTCAGATCCATATTCTTCGGAGTTTCTTTACGTAAAAGAACAATCTCGTCATCACACAAAAAATTGAGAATTAAATGTTCTTTCGTGATAGTTGGAAACTAACACCGACGACATTGTTTACTACATCACCCATCTACCTCTAAAAATACATTTAATTCAATAACAATCAATTGCCCTTACTTGTGTAGCAAATGTTTGACCTAATTTCGTTAAATCAGCAAAAAGTCACTAAAGTGTGCAAAGTTAGCTGGGAAGCTTGAAACATCCTATTTCTTAAATCTTTGGAATTATAAGAAACCATGTTCTACTTTATCTAATAATCGGGGAAGTTGAATTATTTTTTAATTGTGGTAGGTCCTGTAGGAGCGAGGTGCTTTATTAGTTAACACGCGGTCGGTGGAAGTACAAGTTACATCAAGGACCTCATAAAAATGAAAATTACATCCAAGTCCATGCATTTAGCACAAAATCCCTGAAACTAAGCAATGAAGTGTCTTTTGAGGTTTGCGCGTATGCTAGATATTGTAGAGCCAAAATTTGTTCTGAAACAATCTACATTCTAGCTTTTACTACTAGTATGTATAGTAAACAAGAATCCATAAAACAGAGTGATCGTACTCTCTATTGGAGTAGTAACTTGGATTGGTTTTTCACATATCTAAGTACTATACTAATTATAATTTCTCAAAAAAAGTACCACTAATAAATGCAGTACTGGTTTGTCTGATTTGTTCTAAGATGTAGTACTACTACTATTACTAGTACTCCCTCTGTCTGGGATTATTAAGGCCATTTAAATTTGATAAGTCCAAAAAATTTAATTACAGGTTGGTGTTGAAGACATGCATACAGTCATCGGTCTCTCCCCTGCAGCACTGTACACCCCGCAGCAGGCCACATGCTTTTCGTCTCTCTCCAGGAGTAGATCTTTTTGCCTCTCTCACCTGGATCTTCTTGCCTCGGTCTCTCTATGTGTATGTACCGTACTGTCTGGTACAGTACAACATGACACCTGCTTTATTACTCACTTGTCAACTTTCTGCAGCCTTTTTGTTTTGACGAAGCATGTACATCGTGTGGACACTATCTAAGAAAAAAGTGGCAAAGTGCAACTGCCGCCGATGCGCCCATGCCTAGCGTATTCCTGTACAATCGTACCGGTACAGTACAAAACTCAATCAGTCTACTCTTCAGTATACCCACCCAACCTGGGTTTTTGGCTAGCGGGCACTATGTCGGCGAGGCGATCTTCCCTCTGTAACCACTCCCACAAGTCCGTGTACCACGTCGGCGGATTCGATCGTGAGCCGGGTGCTATGGACGTCGTCCAGTCTGAGGCGATGATTGAGTGCCCCTACGACGGCTGCTTTAGCTTGGTCGCATTTGACAAGCTCGATGAGAACAAGATCGCGTGCTCGCACAGCCCGTGCTCCTGCATTGATTCCGCCTGTGATTTCATTGCCTCGCCGGCAGGGCTCCTTCCCCACATGAAGGAGCCCCACGGGGTCATTGTAACCAGGGCCATCTACGGCAGGCCTTATTTTTCCTCATCCCGACTCCACCACCAACAAGCACGAGGGGATTCACGCGCTTCCTCTGCGGGAATGACGGTGTCGTGTTTGGCCTGACCATCAGCGCGCTCAGCCCGGCCACCGTCGTATCCTTGGTGTGCATCAGGCAAGACAGGTGCTTGTGACCATGGTACACGGTGAAACTGTGTGCACCTGGCCCGCTGGGGTCGGCGGACTTGTCGATGGTCGAGAGCTTTAATGCGGTAATCGAGCTGACGAGCAACTCGTCGCCGGCCAACCTCCCAGCCAACAAGCTCAGGACGTACCTCGGGGTGCCGCCATGGTTCCTGATGAAGGTTGGACAGTCCACCCATGTATCTTTCTGGATTTGCATCGACGGGAAAAATGATCTTAAATTATGGCTGATGATCAAGACTATAATAGTGTATTAGTAGATAAATAGTACTACTAGTAGTACTATTTTACTACTCAAGTTTACTAGTAGTCACATGTAGGTTCTCTTTTGGTACTAGGAAGGATGCATTTTGGATGTAAAATAAGTTTGCTACTAATATTATTATGAAGTATTTAGGGGTTTAGTATGACTTTTATGTAACTGTGCACTTCTACGACATGTACCAGAGATAAACACACTAACTGTTCTTATGGTGCTTAGATTTTAGTCATCTAACTCAGTGATTACGAAATTTTATGCCCAAACTTGTCAATTCGACTTGATTTTAAGTCTTGAACCAAGATTGCCGTCGAAATTGCGCTGGTGTGGACGACACATCGATGTGGGTCCAGCGTGCAGGATAGGCTGCCCTGGAATTTAGCCTAAATATCTAGAAAATAATATGGACATCTACGACATCAACTCAATGTTATCAGAATCATCACGAACCATGTTTTCATATTTTATGCGTTTGACATTATGTAAGTTAGTATGTTTGTACATATAATTGGTCAAAATTTATAAATATTGACTTTGACAAAACCTAGTATGCTTTCTAATTTGAAAATGAGGGAGCATCTAAGTACTAAAATGCATCGAATTACATGTGTATCTAGACAAAGCCAAGTCATTAACTACTATTTTAGGATGGAGAGAGTAATTATTTAAGAGTAATCTGTTTTTCACAAAAAAATTACTGCTACGGCACGTGCCCACGACTAGAGCATGGACCAATGCATAATTATCACGCGACCATGCAGTGGCGATCTACTCTGTCCTGGATTACCCTACGTGCGGAGGCGCACTAGTGGAGCACATGCTCGTGCCGTTCCTAAGTACGTAGTAGTACTACTAGTATACGCAAATAAGAGTACAAAAATAGATACATCTTGTTGCTCACCGTACTATTTTTTTACTGTAAGGCATCCTGGACGTGAGTATACAGTACTATATTGGCACAACTTCTACTTTTGGCGCTACAAGATGAATGTGGAACTCTCTGTGTCCGTTCAAAAAACTCCCTATGTAACATTAGTGTACTAGTACTTCTTGTACTCCCTAGTTTTTTGGACGCGCAGTAAAATAGTGCAGTAAGTTTGTTTGGTCAAGCTGCATGCAACGAGCATTGGTTTGACAGGACAATTCAAGTTTTTAGATATCCAAATTTATATTCCAAATCGATGGCTCAAGACATGAAGAGCTAGTACTCCTCTATCCTCCGGCTGTCGCCCAGATCAAAATGAACAAACAAAAGATTATGTATCTTGGAAATTCCCATGGCCATTTATTACTTGTAGAGCTTTATTTTGTTTCCTTCAAGGCACCTGCAAAGACTGATACTGTATTGTACTAGCAGTACTACTTGTAAATAACATGCTACGGTTGGGCCCTACATCTAGTACTAGATATAAACTTTAGTAGCTACTCCCGTCATAGTGAATTGTCCAAGAGGTGGAGTTCCTTTTTTTCTCCAAGAGGTGGAGTTCCTTTTTTCTCCAAGAGGTGGAGTTCCTTTTTTCCTGAGAGAGGAAACTTTTTTATTCCTTCTTTGATTCAAAGAAAATTCAAAGTTTTTGTGAAGGATCTTGTCCCTTAGGGAATAATCCTACGTTGTTTTGTTTGATTCATAGGATTCCAATATGTAGGAATTATGTCCCATTTGGAACAAAGGATAGAAAAAATATAGGAATAGGAAAAACACGAGAATTGAGATTCCTTCGAAGTATTCCTTTGTTTTCCCTGTGATTCAAACACAGACTTGATCCAAATTCATGTAGTTTCCTCTTCTAATGTTTTGAGAATCCTGCAAATCAAACGAGCCCTGAGAGATGGTCTTTTTTTTGTATTTGATCATTTTTTTGATTTGAAAATAGATTCATAGAGCTTCCTCGGAACACGAGGAGGGTGGAAATTGAACAAACCTCTAACAATTGGATTCGAAATTGCAGGGAACTCTAGATAGTCAGGATAGTCTAGTTGCAAGAAACTACTGTACTACAATTACTTTTGGGTACAAATGCCGCACATAGCACAAAATTCTCGATTAGCCCTCTTAGCATTATTTATTGCATACCTGGGGCTCAACAGTTGGAGATCTTTGCAACTATGGCTCTAATTGTTGGAGGTTTGTGCAACTAGCCTCAATTGGAGCCCCACCCCCCACTCGCCCACCTTCTGCAGTACTACCAGTAGTAGAGTAATGCACCATTAGCCTTTGTCTTCTCCATCGCACCCTGGCCGCCAGGTCATGCCAATGATCTTTCCTCCCTCCCCCACCCCACCCCACACCGAAGAAAACCCCCAAAACACCATCCGCAGCCTCCTTCCATGGTGAGATCAAGCAAGGTTTGTAAAGATCCTGAGAAGTTTCAGAAGGTGTTCACCGAAGGCCCTCTTCAAGTACTTATCAACCATTGCGATGCCACCACCATCGTGAGCCTCGTCGGTACGTCCAAACATATTCTTCAATCAGCAAAAGAGAGCGGAACTACGCCTTCTTCTCATTCATTTGGCCTCCCATGTGTTCTTCATTCTCACTCGACAGTGAGCCCGTGGGAATCCAAATACTGCTTCGAAGTGGCGAGCAGCCCGTGCAAGCTGACGCTGCTAGACAGGTTCTCCTCCTATTGTCAACCCCCGGATTTTTAATCCCAGATGCCTGTTATGTCATCCATCGCAATCCCAGGATTAACATTTTTGCGAGACATAACAGATTGGATATCACAATACATCATCCATTACAAACCATAATAAGGTCTTACACGAATAAAGGATCTCATGATCCAGTCTTAATACAACAAGCAGCAGAAATAAATAATAAGCGTCGTGGGGTCCATCTTCAGTGGCACAGGCAATGCTGATGATGGAAGATAGTCCTAGTTATCATAGCCGTCCTGTTGTCCTTCATCTTGGTAGTCTCCTTCATATTCTGACCATAGGAATAGCCAGGGACAAACGTCATCAGTACTCTTTAAGTACTCGCAAACTATTACTAACAAGTAAGGTAGTGCTAGTAGGATTGCTATCTCTAAGTTTATTTATAAACTTAAGTTTGAAACCTAAGCTGAGTTCAGAAACAAAGAAAGATAAAATAAAGTTCTAGAATCACTTAAGTTGGGAAGCTAGTGTCATAGTCACAACTCTGTTGTGGTCAAGTCAAGATTCATCATTCATTTCATAAGTCCTTTTGAAAACATTTGACAACGAAACAGTATGGACACTCCAACTGTCCATAACTGTGGACGCGGCTATTCGAATAGTTTGACACTCTGCAGAGGTGGTACACTTTCACCACAAGATTCGATGCATCTGTCAGGGATAACCCTGAATCCTCATACTTAGTAATCAGATAATCAAACATAACCTTTCCCTTACACACCCTAGTATAAGCACCTCTCCTATGAGTATAGCCTCCCAACCATGACCATGTGCCATCTTGGGTACTGCATAGGTGGACAACATTGAGAGGTAGCCTCAGCTCAAACCTCTCCCACGAGGGAACTAATACTAATGCATATAAATTTCCAGCTAAGCCTTACCCAATTCAGGTATTGTGGTTGTACGGTAAAATTGGAATGGTATCGCATCCGAATCCAACCATCAGTTTTGTAAAGGGCTAAGGCTCATGCCTCAACATTTTCATCATCATAAACCATTTGTGTTTCTCAACACATGTCAAAACATCTCAATAGAATGACTCATCATTCCAAGGTTTTCACAATTCATTTTCACCAAGTATTCCCATCTAAAGTGACTCAAGTTTTGATTTAGCTCTAAGCCACAAAGTTAAGAGTGTTCACTAAGGTGGGATGCTAATCTCAATCTCATGCCATAGAATGACATCTAAAGTTATCTAGATAGGTCAAGTTTTATACTTTTTATGCTACCTTCAAACAAGTAAGGGACTTTGGTAAAGTAAAGAAAGTAAAACTTGTAAATAAAACTTGGGGTAGATACTAGTCAAAGTGGTATAACCAAAGCAGGCTTCATGCATCTTGCTTAGGCTATCTAACTTAATTCTAGCTTGCTAACAATAGCTTGCCTTGGGTAGTGCAGTGGTTGAAGTTTTCTTCCTCCTCTTCTTGGTAGAACTCCTCCTCCTCGAAAGCTTGTTCGGTACTATCGTCTATAAATACATACGGGATATACAATCACCAAACCATACTTAACTAGTCTACTTAGCACACTAAGGCACACATTTGATGATATATTATCATCACAAGCCTCACAAGGTTTTATTAACTAGCTTCATTCTTTTTATTTAAGAAAAGTAATTTCTACTCATTAAAGAAAATAACTAAGATTTAATATTGTCCATTGAAAATATGGGATCATGTGGACATATGTCATCACCACATATTCTAACATATGGGAATGTGATTTAAAGGTTGGATCACATTTTAATAAGTTTAAGTTTAATATTTAATGATTTAAAGTGACTAGAAATGCCTATATAGCACTAATGTGGTACTAGTCCAAAGTCACTGCATCCAAACCTTAAAATTATTACATATTGAGGTAGGTATGGTTAAATGTGATTTTTGAGAGTTGGAATCAACTCAAACGCTATTAGGGTTGATTTTATAAAAATGTTTGAATATGCAAAAGCTTCTGTCTTGTTATTTTTACTAGGAGATATCTCTAACTCTAAATGAATTAAATCCAATGGGCTTGGATAGATCTTTCCAGAAGATTTCCAACAAAATTGGAATCACTCAATTTGGATTTGTAATTCTTCCCGAATTGATTTTTGAACTAAGGGACAGAATTGAGTTCAAACCTAAATGGAAAAATTCGTGGGCTAGCGCGGGAAAAGAAATGGGTCGGCCCAGTGACGCTCAGCGGCACAGAGGGCGGCTGACAGGTTGGTCCCGTTTGTCAGCGAGACTTAAAACCGGAAACGGTATCTAGCGATCTGGGCCACATGATTAGAACACAGATCGACGGTCCACAGTCGTCGTCGACGACGGACTCGTTGCCAGCGAGACCGCACCCTAAACGGACGGTGGGGGTCTACTAGGGATGTACCAGGGCTCCAGCTAGTGCGGCGAGGCGGACAAATGAACCGGACGGCGACGGTGGGCTCAGGCGAGGTCACGACAGCTCCAGGGGTGGACGAAATCGACGGGGACTTCTCCTCCTCTATAGCAGGCTCCTCTAGTGTAATTCCGGCGAACTATGGCTCGAGCGGCTCCAGCGAGAGGTGGGGAAGGATTAGTGGTGAGAGAGGAGTTGAGTGGTGTGAAGAAATGGTGCTGGGGAGGGCTCCTTATATAGGCTCGACGAGGGGACCGAGGGGGCGACGGCGAGCTCGTCGGTGACGACGATACATGGAGCTATCGACATGGGCGGCGTAGGCGGACGGTGTCTTACCTCCTGGCAGTGCTCTATGGCTTAATGGCGCGGCTAGGGGCGGTGGTATATGGTCAGGAGCGTCGCACGCTCTGGGAGACAGAGGCGATGCTCGACGCGGCGCTCGGCCACTATGGGTCGCACGGAGGCGCACGGCCATGTCTGGCGGGGTGCTGGGGTTGAGGCGGAGCGGCGTGCGCAGTCTGCGGTCGAGGCGCGGTCTATGGCGTGCTGGCGGCTATCGCGCTCTGGCGAGCTCGCATAAAGAAAGGGTGGCGCTGCTGGGGAGTGGTCCAGGGGCTGTGGGTGATCGAGGGGTGGACAGTGGGCGGTGGTAGGGTTAGGAGGAGCTAGTGGTGGTGCTAGAACGGCGCGGCGCTGTCTGTGGAGGTTTGCCCACGTTCAGCCGACGGTGACCAAAATGTGGCGGCGCTCCACTGCTGATGTGGCTAAGGGGTAGGCCGTTGAGGGTCTGGTTGGACTCATGGGTACATGGATGATCAATGCAACTCAATTGCCTCGACAAGATTTGATCAAAAATAGTAATAGTTAGGCTAATTTGATTCTGCTAACAAGGTGTTTGACACAATGGCTGCTTGAACAAAATATTTGAATTTTGAGCTGAATTTTGGTGGAGTTGGTTATCACATGCTTGAGCATCTCTGGTTGTTGGGATTTGAAAATGGAGTTCAGTTGAGTGGTTTTTGAATAAGTGTGATCTTGACATATGAACTACATTCAATTTTCTATTGTCATTTAAAATTAGAGTTTGAAAGTTTTTGGGATGAAAGAAAGTGGGCCTTGGTACATCACTACTTGTACTAGCAAGGGGTGCAAAGATCCACATTTTTTCTGTTAAGATTTGAGTTCTAGGAATAGCCAAAGTAGGCATGGTGATTAAAATGGCACAAATGACCATTTGCTTATTTTATTCTTTTTGATTTATTTTTCTTTGGGATTTGTTTGGGAATGATCTAGCTGATGTTTAATTCACCCTATAATCATTTTACAATCAATGGATCACTGAAACATGGCAAATCAAAACAACTCCGATTTTAAATGCATACACATATGAATGCTTAATGATTTTAAGTGGAAAAGTTTTTGTTAACTCTAAATTTGATGATTTGGATCTTAATTACCTTAGATTAGAGTTTTGGGATGTTACACCTATGCTGTGATGCCAAATGGTTTTGATGAGCAGCGAGCAGGCGGCAATGGAGATTGGATCGTCATAGTTGGGCCCGATTTCATGTGGGACCTTGTCAATGTGTACACTCGTCACAAGATTGTTATTCCGCAAGTGTCGGGGTTTGAACTGACCGAAGGTTGTGCACTTACATTTCAGGATGATGCTAATGAAGGTCGACGTACTAAACTGCAGAAGATAGTCATTTGCCAAGTTCCGACAGCTGCTGGGGGATACAAAGATTTCTCTCTAGTCGCCATTTTCGAATTCGAGATTGCTGTCATCAATGGGAATGATAGTCATGGACGGTCAGTTTGTGTGAACGAGTTCCATGGCAACTTCAGATAAAGTGATGCTATTATCCAACACGATCGTGTGTTCGTTGTGATCGAGAACGGCTGTGTTTATGCATGGAAGTCTCTGGAACTTGGTAAATTCTCCTCCATACATATTTTATTAGCTTTGTTCCTGAATCGATGCAAGCTATTTTTTCTGAACTTTCATTGGTTAGTAGGAATTCCATTAAAATTTTAGTTTCTTTGATTCGAAGAAATTCCCTAGGAATTTCAGAGGAATGCAATCTTTAGGAGGTTTTCTTACATATAAGTAGTCTGTTTCATATGATTGAGTTCTACTGATAGTATTGCTTTGTCTCCTAGTACATCTCATGGCAAATATGGTATCTACTACTATGTAGTAAGTACTTATGTGAGACCCAGATATTATTCCTGAATCAATGTAAGTTATTTTTTCTGAAGTTTCTTTGGTTAGTAGGAATTTCACAGGAATTTTAGCCTCTTTGATTCGTACGAATTCCCTAGGAGTTTCATAGGAATGCAATCCTTACTAAGTTTTCTTACATATAAGTAATTTGATTCATAGGATTGAGTTCTACTGATAGTATTGCCTTGTCTCCTAGTACTAGTACATCCATGGAAAATATGGTATCTACTAGTAGTATTTACGTGAGACTCAAATACTAGACATATGACATACCATAACTATATAGAATTACAATACTAGGTAAAGCTCAAAAGTTTAGAATTTTGATCCACATCTATAAAGTATGGGTGCATATTTAGTTCTTATATTTTCTATCATGTAGAAGTCGATGTTTATTAGGTACTAGTACTTGTAAATTTTGTTAACATGGTCTTGAGAAATGAAGGTGAAGATTCTAGAATGATGGAGAAGTGTGTTTTTAGGATTGTGCATAGCGTTCATTGTGCTAAAGACTATCAATACAATCTTCAAGTAGATGCTAGAATAGAAAAGAAGATCCAACTGCTGGCAATGTTGGGATTCGCAAGTCCTAATCCAACAGTGAATATTCAAAGTTATTCATACACTACATAGTGGTAATATAAGATAAGATAAGATAAGATATTAAACCTCCTAGAAATAATCCTTGTTGGTTTTCCTTTGGTATATAAGACACCAAAATCTTGTAGGATCCAACCTTGCTTTTTTCCCTATGAACTTTATATTCAAGATCCTATAGGATTATTTCCTATTTCATTTGATCCCATGAATCAAACCGTGTCTCTAGGAGAATTTCCATAGCATATCCCCATTTCGAAAAGAATTAGAATTTCCATAGCATCTCCCTAGGTTGGCATTTTTTACACAATCAAACATCTTAAGTATTATCAAGATTTTTGAAAATAGTACTGTATATCAACTTCTACAATGTTAGATCAATATCAATATTATTTCCATGTTACATTTCCTTTCCCTTTGAAGGTCCTATCCTTATCATGTCGCCACGCGATGTGCTGTACCTGACACATGAGTTTGTTGAGGACGATGAGGACAATGATCCTGGTAGGTGGTGGTTACCAAGATCTGCCGGTGGTTCAATACTTCTTTAGGTCTATACATATGGTGTCTCAGGCAATGCAATTGCTGATGATACTAGTGTTGTTCACTACGGTCGCACCGTTCGCACCTATCCTTCTGGGTTTGAGTGCATGGTGTTCTCGATGGACACGAGCCAGTTAACTGCAGCTAACCGATGGAAAAGGGTTACTGACCTTGGATCATATTCTCTTTTCCTTGGCGTGACCTATTTGATTATCATTGCAGTAGGCGATGCAAATGATCTGCCATGACATCTGACGAGAAGGAACTGTGTTTACACATCACACCAAGAAATTGGCTACGAGTATAGGCCACGTCCTGAAATTTGCTGCTTCAGTCTGAATGGTGATGCAGCGGTTGGTTTCCACACCAACACTCGCTGGACATGGTCGGAGACTCCATTTTGGTTCATCCCAAGCTTCTCAAACGCCTTGGAGTGGAACGAGCCCGTTCAAGGATAGCTCATTTGGTCTCAGCCTTCTGTTGAACTCTTTCTTTTGGCTGGTTTTTAGCTGATGTACAAGTACTCAACATTTAGTTTCGCACCCGGCCCGGCTTGTAAAATACTCCATATGAGTAAAAATCCCTTTTGTACACTTGGTAGTTTCTCCAATATGTATATTTCACCAAGCTTGTAAAAGAACCTTATTAGGAGTATAGTTGTACTCTACTACTACTATTCTGTACATAATTTCTTCCAGAATGTTGTATAATAGTAGTACTGTTAGTATTACTCCTTGCAGGTCCGTAGTTTTGTTTTCACTGCAGTTTGGGTCCTGTAAGCCTAATTTGGACGTGTGGGTAAGTACTTCGCTCAGAAACTACACGCGGTGGAAGGAACACGATGTTTCCAGGTTTACAGGAAAAACATGTCGCTCATCATAAAATCACCAATGATTTGACAAGGCAGTACTGTGCGACGGTTTGCTAGTCTAGTTTTTTCTTCTTCTGAACAAGTACTCCTTGTCTACCTAGTAGTAGTAGTAGTAGTAAAGGTCTACTAGTAGGATTACCATAGAAATTGATGAAGCTAGCTGGAGTACTACTGTCAGTAGCTGCCGCAGAAGAGAGAGGGAGGGAGTTTTGCACATGCCGGTGCACGTGGTAGCGCGTTCCTTCCGAGAAAAGCTGGATTTAACTCCCTCACCGGCCTCCCCCCATGCACACACAACCTCTTTTACTTAGTACCTTCTTCCCATCCACTACCGCCCCTGGCCTCTCGCTCCATATTGTTGCTGACCAGCTCCTCGGCTCCGTCCTCTATAGGTGGCGGCGATATCGGCGCGGTAACCTTCTATAGGGTGGTGGAGCATCCGTCATCTCTGTCCCGCGGTAGCAATTGCGGTTTGTGAAATACGAGAACACTCGTACCTATTCCCCCCGTTTCATAATATAAGATGTTTTAGCTTATGTGAAACGAGTGTATCTAGATTCACTCCGAACTTACATGATAGAGTTGATGATGCGGTTAAATTTTTATTGTTGATTGCGCAGCATTGTCATGTGTAGAGTAGTTCTTATCCTGGGTATGCATCCTTTTTTCTAGACTAGGATTTCATAGAAGCTTGATTTCTGGGCTAGATCCCATAACTAAGAACAGTGGGGATCTGTTCGAAGTTGGTAGTTCGACAACGCAAACTTTTGAACATTTGCATATATTTGTCAATCAACATCATGTAATCAATATTACAACTTGCTGTAGAAGGAGATGGGGAAGGAGCGAAAAAGGGGATTCTCGATGAAATAGGTTCCAATCCTATGACTTCTGCTATCCTAGATGAAAAGGTAAATCAATAGAATGACATATTTTCTTGTCGTTGCACGTAGATGCTTTCGCTGTAATCTCTGTTTATCTTGTAACCGTAGAAGCACAAAGTTGAAGAAGACTCTCAGTTTCCTGATGATGGAGTAGAAAATGGATGTCAGATCGTTACACCTAAGATGCCTCCTTGTTTACCTTCTGTGGAGACTGATGCAGTTGCAGCTGCAGCTGGTACTGATGAGCCTGCACCTGCCATCGTTGTGCCAGATGATGGAGGTGGTGGATTGGTTTTACCATCCATGGAGACTTGTGCGGCTGGAGCTGGCAGTGAAGAGCCTTCAGAGGACATTGTGGTGCTCGATAGTTCACCTATTGTGGAGACTCATGCTACCGATGCTGGCGCTGCTGTTGGTGCTGCTGATCCCGCTCCCGAAATTATCGTGCCACCTGAAGGAGGCAGTGATTTGGGTTTACAATCTATAGAAATTGTTGCACCTGAAGGTGGTGAACTATGATCCGAAGCTTTCTTTCTTATGATTTGTATGCTTTTCTCTAGAACCTGTATTATGGAGCTACCTTACGCATTTCTTACACTTTTGCCTGTTGAACTGTAGTGTGGAACTGGAACTACTCCTAGTATGTAATCATAATATTTGGATGCTTGAGTATTATCGATGATAAACCAATGCTAGCTGAGCTGCATGAGTATTGGCCTCTTCCACTTGTAGGCGTGGTTTCTGGCTCATCTCCTTTTCACAAGCACGGTGAAAAGATGGTTCTGTTCCTTTTCTTGTAATGCTATTATGCTTGTGTTATTGATCTGGCAATTTTATGCTGATTTTGTCACCCAATCCGCATTTATGTCTCTACATACAAACATATTTGTTCACATGACTTGAACATAAAGTTTTGGCAGGCGCGGGGTGTTTGTCCATAATTTTCACAGAAATATCTGTGAATATTTTATCAGATTTGCCAGTTCTCATGAGTCACATCTCTCTCCATTGGACTTACCTTGCGATTGGTGCAACGTGAGGGTTACACATTTGTTGCAACATCTTGTAACTGGGAATTTAATGAGTTACAACTACTAGGTTACAACTGAGTATTAGCACAATTAGTAGGGTGACGTCAGCTCCTTAACATAATAAGTTCTCAAGTGCATGGCATCTAGGCGCTCATATTTTATACCTTTTTTTTCCTTGTTGACGGCTTTGTTTCGAATCCGGCCGAGCCCTAGCATGTACCTTGGGATTTTAACTATCGAGGTCAAGAAATTAGCCCATCCGGCCTCATTATAGCCCAATACCTTCTAACTCAGCCATGTTTTGGGTCCTTCGGCCGCGCAAATAGCCCAGTTAGATTGGGCGAGAGCCTAAAAAAATAGCCCATCAATCCCTGCTTGACCCATTTTTATTCAATTCGGCCTTTTTGGGAACCTTCCACCCACCCCTAAAAAACTCCGCCTATCCATGTTTTTAAGTACTACCTACTACATTATTTATACTTAACATTTTTTAGTTGAGCTGCTAGAAATCATGCGTAGCAGATGGACAAGCAATTTTTGAAGAAGAAAAATGAATAAGTTATATGATATTAGTATACATTTTTTACGTTTTATAAAAGGATAAAAATTTTCTTGTGTAGTGGCAAGGCATGTAGTTTATCTGTAGCAATATTTTTGTACTGAGAGGCTAACATGGCCGACCCACTTGCCTGCAGCTAGCGCCCATCAACCTTACCATACAAGATATCAAGTTTAGCGAGCACATTTAAAAAGTACTTGTACAACATTCTCGACCGGAAAAAAGAAGACCAAGATCGACATGTTTCTTGTCGAGAGAGGCTGACACGTGGGCCCTAGTAGCAAGACCATATACGCCTGCCGCATGGAACAACGTTACCAAGGTCAAACCGGCGGACGCGACCAAAAAAAATGTCCAACATACACAAGTTTCCTCTACATAGGTGGCTGACATGTGGACCCAGCAGGGAGACATTATATGGGTTTTCTATCGAGCAATGTTGCCAAGTTCCAAACGGAGAGGCACGAGAGAAGAAAAAAGTCTAGCATGCACACTTTTCCTGCACAGATGAGGCTGACATGTCAGGCCCACCAGCCTGTATAAACGGCTGAAGCAGCGAGCAACGCTATCAAGTTCGGAACACAAAGGCGCGATAGAGGGTAAAAAATCCATCATACACACGTTTCTTCTAATGAGAGGATGACATGTGAGGCCCAGCATCATGATTAAACAGTAGATGCATCGAACAACGCTATCAAGTTCGGAACTGGGTAGCACGAGCGAAGGAAAAAATCTATCATACACACGTTTCTTCTAATGAGAGGATGACATGTGGGGCTAAGGAGGTTAGTTAAACGGTAGATGCGTCGAGCAACACTATCAACTTCGGAACGGGGTAGCGCCAGCGAAGAAAAAAATTCCATCATACACATGTTTCTTCTAATGAGATGATGACATGTGGGTCCAAGGAGGTTGATTAAACGGTAGATGCATGGATCAGCACTATCAACTTCAGAAGAGGGTAGTGCGAGCGAAGGAAAAAAATCCATCATACACACGATCCTTCTAATGAGACGCTGACATGTGGGACCTAGCAGCCTGACTAAACGGCAGGTGCCAACACCCGGATTTTTAATCCCAGATGCCTATTATGCCATACCTCGCAATCCCAAGATTACCATTTTTGCGAGACATAACAGATTGGATATCACAATACATCATCCATTACAAACCATAATAAGGTCTTACACAAATAAAGGATCTCATGATCCAGTCTTAATACAACAAGCAGTGGAATAAATAATAAGCATAGCGGTGGGTCCATCTTTCGGGTCGCAGGCAATGCTGACGATGGGAGATGATCCTAGTTATCATAGCCATCCTGCTGTCCTTCATCTTGGTACTCCTCTTCATAGTCTGGCAACGGGAATAGCCAAGGACAAAAGCCATGAGTACTCTTTAAGTACTCGCAAACTATCACTAATAAGTAAGGTAGTTCTAGTAGGAATGCTAAACTCTAAGTTTATTTGTAAAGTTAAGTTTGAAACCTAAGCTGAGTTCAGAGACAAAGAAAGATAAAAATAAAGTTCTAGAATCACTTAAGTTGGGAAGCTAGTTTCATAGCCACGACTTTGTTGTGGCCAAGTCAAGATTCATCATTCATTAAGTCATTTTGAAAATATCTGACGACGGAACAGTATGGCCACTCCAACTGTCCATAACAGCGGACGCGGCTATTCGAATAGTTTGACACTCTACAGAGGTGGTACACTTTCACCACAAGATTTGATACATCTGTCAGCGATAACCCTGAATCATCATACTTAGTATGCAGATAATCAAACATAACCTTTCCTTTACACACCCTAGTATAAGCACCTCTCCTATGAGCTTGGCCTCCCAGCCATGACCATCTGTCATCCTGGGCACTGCATAGGTGGACAACATTGAGAGGTAGGCTCAGCTCAAACCTCTCCTGTGAGGGAACTAATACTAATGCATATAAAATTTCGGCTAAGCCTTACCCAATTCAGGTAATGTGGTTGTACGGTAAAAATTGGAATGGTATCGCATCCGAACCCAACCATCAGTTTTTATAAAAGGGCTAAGGCTCATGCCTCAACATTTTCATCATCATAAACCATTGGTGTTTCTCAACACATGTCAAAACATCTCAACAGAATGACTCATCAGTCCAAGGTTTTCATAAGTCATTTTCACCAAGCATTCCCATCTAAAGTGATCAAGTTTTGGTTTAGCTCTAAACTACTAAGTTAAGAGTGTTCACTAAGGTGGGATGCTAATCTTCAATCTCATGCCATGGAATGACATCTAAGTCTAACTAGAAAGGTCAAGTTTTATACTTTTTATGCTACCTATAAACAAGGTAAAGAACTTTGGTAAAGTAAAACAAGGTAAAGCTTGTAAGAAAACTTGGGGTAGGTATAAGTCAAAATATAACCAATGCATGCCTAAAGCATTTGCTCAAGTTAAGGGGGGGGGGAGTGCTAACTTGCTTAGTTCTAGCTTGCTAACAATAGCTTGCTCAGTTTACTTGAAGTGCTAGGCTTGCCTTGGGTAGTGCAGTGGTTCAAATTCTCTTCCTCCTCCTCTTGGTAGAACTCCTCCTCCTCGAGAGCTTGGTCGGCACTACCTTCTATAAATACATACGGGATACACAATCACCAAACAATACTAAACTAGTCTACTTATCATGCTAAGGCACACATTGGATGATCTAGCATCATCACAAACATCACAAGGTTTAATGGACTAGTTTCATTCTTTTTATCTGAGAAAAGTAATTCCTACTTATTGAAAATAACTAAGATCTAATATTCTCCAATTAAAATAGCGGATCATGTGAACACATGTCATCACCACATATTCTAATATATGGGAATGTGATTTAAAGGTTGAATCATATTTTAATAAGTTTAAGCTTAATATTTAATGATTTAAAGTGACTAGAAATGCCTATATAGCATTATTTTGGTACTAGTCCAAAGTCACTGCATGCAAACCTTAATATTATTACATATTTAGATAGGTATGGTTAAATGTGATTTTTGAGAGTTGGAATCAACTAAAAAGCTATTATGGTTGATTTTTGAAAAATGTTTGAATGTGAAAAATCTTCCATCTTGTTATTTTTACTAGGAGAGATCTATAAATCTAAATGATCTAAATCCAACGGGCTTGGATAAATATTTCAATTACCTTTCCAACAAAATTGGAATCATCTAATTTGGATTTGTAAAACTTCCTGAATTGATTTTTAAACTAAGGGACATAATTAAGTCTAAGTCTAAAAAGAAAAAGAGTTATTTGAATTAAACGGGTCACACGGGAAATAAATGGGCCGGCCCAGTTTACTCCACACAGCGCCCGGGATGGTTTTAAGTAAGGGCCCCACCTGTCAGTGGGACAGGGGTTGCCGAAGCGGTATGGGCGAACTGGGGCCGTAGGATTAGAAGTAGATCAACGGCCCACGATCGTCGTCCACGACAGACTTGTCGCCGGCGAGACTGAACCCTAGCGGCTCGGTGGGTGTGCAGTGGGGACGTACCAGGGCTCCAGCTAGTGCGGCGAGGCGGGCAAACGAACAAGTCGACGACGACAGTTCTCCTGGTACTGGCGGCGTCGCGGGAGATGGCCTGGATCGCTGGCCCCTTCTCCTCCTTCTACGGCAGACTCTGCCGAACCGGTGCTACGGGCTGCGGCTTGCTCCGGTGGGGCTCTGGGAGTGCTCTGAGGGGGAGTGGATGAGAGTGGTGTAAGGAAACGGTGCTGGGAGGTGCTCTATTTATAGCGGGGCGAGGGGTGCATAGAGGCATGGGCGGAGCTCGTCGGTGACGACGACACATCGAGCTAGAAGCTTGGGCGGTGGGTTAGGACGGTGGGCGGTGCCCTGGTGAGTGTCACGGAGGTGCGTGTGCAGGGGATTGTGGTCAGGATAAGTGAGCAGCGTGGCGCATACGATGTCTCTGTCGACGGCGAGTTTTGCGGTGGCCGGGGACTACGGGGCACGGTCGGGCAAACGGGCGTGTCTAGTAGCTTCCTAGGGCGGTGGTGATCATGTAGGTGGGCGGCGAGAGCGAGGCGGGGTCTGGTTGAGCGGGGGACCGTGCGTGCTCTCCGGGCGGCGTCGGCATGGCAGACAATTTCCGGGCGTGGCGGTTCCTGGAATCTCCTCGCTCTGTCCACGAGCTGGGGCTGGCCTGGAGGAGGTGGACCACGAGAAACGCGTTGGGCAAGGTTGGCGAGGTTGGCGGCGTTAGGGGCACTGTCGCCGGTGAGGTGCTCGAGTGGGCTCGTCATTGATGTCCATGACCATTTGGTCATGGGAACAATGCTTGGCCGGGCTAGAAAGGGGTAGGGGATGCAGTGGAGAGGGTTTGGTTGCCAAGTGGGAGACAGGTTTGGCCAGAACACTGCTCACACTAGTGTTTTAGGTTTTGTTTGATCTATGCCCACCAAGTGTTTGACAAAATGGCCGAAAGAATTCAAATATGGAATTTTTAAATGAAAATTTGTGGAGTGGTTTGTCACATGCTTAAACATCTGTGGTTACTAGGATTTTCCAAATGGAAGTCATTTGGATGGTTTGTGAAATAGTGTGATCTTGGTACCTACACTTGATTCAATTTTCAATTGTCATTTAAAATTAGAGTTTGAATGTTTTTGGGAGATCACAAAGTGGGCCTTGGCACATCACTACTTGTACTAGCAAGGGGTGCAAAGATCCACAATTGTTTCTGTTGGCATTTGAGTCCTAGGAACACCCAAAGTGGGCTAGGTGATTAAAATGGCAAAAGTGACCATTTCCTTTACATAATTCTTTTTTATTTCTTTTTCTTTGGGATTTGCTTGGGGATGATCTAGATGATGTGTAATTCACCTTAGAGTCATTTTGCAACCAATAGATCACTCAATTATGGCAATTCAAAACAATTCCTAATTAATGCAACACACATATGCAGGCTTAAATATTTTTAATTGAATAGCTTTTTGTTAACCCTAATTTTGATGATTTGGATCTTAATAACCTTGGATTAAAGTTTTGGGATGTTACAAACCTTCCCCCCCTTAAAAAAAATCTCGTCTCGAGATTTAAGAAAGAAAAACTAGGAACTAAAGAGATCTGGGGACTCAGTCCTAATGTAATCTTCTCGCTCCCAAGTGGCTTCTTCTTCGGTATGATTGCTCCATTGGATCTTGAGAAATTTGATACTCCGGGTTCTGGTGGTTCTGTAAGCTTCTTCCAAGATACGGATGGGCACTTCACGATACGTCAGATCCTTGTTGATATCAACGGCTCGGTGATCGGTGTTCTTGAAAACTTCGGTCTTCTCTAGCACTTCTAAGCATTTGCGAAGTAACGAGATATGGAACACATTGTGGATGGCTGACATATCCTCTGGCAGTTCTAGTTGATATGATACTTCTCCTCGACGATTCAGAATCTTGAAGGGTCCAATATATCTAAGGGCTAACTTCCCTTTCAGACTAAAACGTTGGGTTCCCTTCAATGGCGAAACTTTGAGATACACAAAATCTCCGACATTGAAGGTCAGGTCTCTCCTTCTCTTGTCAACATAACTCTTCTGTCTGGATTGGGCTATCTTGAGGTGCTCATGGACTTTGTGAACCTTCTCTTCAGCTTCTCGTAGGATGTCGGGTCCAAAAATCTGACTCTCTCCTACTTGCGACCAATTCAAAGGGGTGTGACACTTTCTTCCGTATAGGAACTCAAATGGGGCCATTTGCAAACTGGCCTGATAACTGTTGTTGTATGAGAATTCTGCGAAAGGCAGACAGTCTTCCCATTTTGATCCATACTCGAGCACACAAGCTCTCAACATATCCTCTAGGATTTGGTTGACTCTTTTAGTCTGTCCATCGGTCTGCGGGTGATAAGCTATGCTGAAATTCAACTTGGTTCCTAATCCTTCTTGGACTTTCTGCCAAAATCTTGAGGTAAATTGGGTTCCTCGATCCGATACTATGGTCTTGGGGGTTCCATGCAAACTAACAATTCGAGCAATGTACAACTCTGCTAGCTTCGAACTCGGGTAGGTTGTCTTAACGGGGATAAAATGAGCTACCTTGGTCAGTCTATCAACGATGACCCAGATTGAGTCATTTCCCCTACTAGAAGTAGGCAAGCCGGTGATAAAGTCCATTCCAACGGAATCCCATTTCCATTCCGGAATCTGTAGTGGTTGCAACAGTCCTACGGGTCTCTGATGTTCCGTTTTGACTCTCTGGCAGATATCACACTTGGCGATGTAGCTTCCAATTTCTCTCTTCATCTTGTGCCACCAAAATTGCTCTTTCAAATCCTGATACATGTTTGTTCCTCCGGGGTTGATAGAATAAAGAATATCATGAGCTTCTTGCATGATGACTACGTCCTTTGTACCACAAAGCTCCTTCTTCGTCTTCGGTGAATCTAGGTACCTTTCCTCTACCAATACGATGTTTGATTCCGTCGATACTTTCATTTCCCTTCTGGGCTTCCTAGATTTGGCTAATCAAAGTGAATTGAACTTCAATGCTAGCTAAAAATCCTTTTCTAACAAGCTCGGTTCTAAACTACTCCAACTCCTCATACAAACTTGGTTGCTTCTCCTTGATCATGGTGTTTAGCCTACACGGCAATCTGCTAAGAGCATCTGCTACCACATTGTCTTTGCCGGTATGATAGTGAATGTCAAGGTCATAATCCTTGATTAACTCTATCCATCTTCTTTGCCTCATATTTAGCTCCTTTTGAGTGAAAATATACTTCAAGCTTTTGTGATCTGAGTAAATCTCACAGCGATTACCCATAAGGTAATGACGCCATGTCTTCAATGCCAAAACTACGGCTGCTAACTCAAGATCATGGGTAGGATAGTTCTGCTCATGCTGCTTCAGTTGTCGAGACAGATATGCTATGAGTTTGCCTTCTTGCATCAATACACATCCAAGACCAATCTTGGATGCATCACAATACACATCAAACGGCTTCTTGATATCTGGCAGGATCAATATTGGGGCTGAAATCAATCTCTTCTTGAGATCTTGGAAACTTGCTTCACATTTGTCAGTCCATTCAAACTTCTTGTCTTTCTTCAATAATTGGGTCATGGGTCTTGCGATGCTTGAGAATCCTTTGACGAACTTGCGGTAGTATCCCGCTGATCCGAGAAATGCACGGACTTGGATTTGAGTGGTTGGGGCTACCCATGCTTCAACATCTCTGATCTTGGCGGGATCAACAGGGACTCCTCCTGCAGACACAATATGTCCGAGGAATCCTACTTCTTTCAGCCAAAACTCACATTTGCTGAACTTGGCATACAACTGATGCTCTGTAAGGGTTTCCAGGATTATTCTCAGATGTTTCTCATGCTCTTCTTCTGACTTGGAGTACATAAGGATATCATTGATAAACACCACGACAAACTTATCTAGGAAATTCATAAAGATCTTATTCATGAGATTCATGAAATAAGCAGGGGCATTGGTTAATCCAAAAGACATGACCGTATACTCATACAATCTGTAGCGAGTAGTAAAGGCAGTCTTTGGAATATCCGTTTCACAAATCTTAAGTTGGTGATAACCAGTCCTAAGATCGATCTTTGAGAACACTTGGGCACCAGTCAACTGATCAAACAGATCCTCGATCTTTGGAAGTGGATACTTGTTTTTAATGGTGACGTCATTCAGCTTTCTGTAATCTGTGCACAAACGGTTGCCTCCATCCTTCTTGTCGACCAATAACACTGGTGATCTCCATGGTGATGCGCTTGGTTGAATCAAGCATGTTGCCAACATAGCATCCAGCTGCTTCTTCAGTTCCACTAACTCTGAGGGGTTCATGATATAGGGTCTCTGGGCTATTGGTCCGGTTCCGGGGATTAGTTCAATAATAAACTCAATATCCCTATCCGGGGCATAACGGGAAATTCATCTGGTAATACGTCGGGCTATTCACAGACTACTCTGACTTGGTCTATGGTGGGTAGGGCAGGACTCTTGTTGCACTTGAATTGACGGGGCAAGGTTTCAGATATATGCTCTACTGATACTCCCGAGCTACTGGTCATGGTGATGGCTTTCTTAGCACAGTCTATCAGTCCTTTATGCTTTGACATCCAATCCATTCCTAGTACTCCTTCCAAACCTTTGGTTCCAAGTACTATTAGATTAGCATAAAAATCTATCCCATGTATTCTGATAGGTACGGCTTTGCAATTTTTTCTAGCTTTTGTAGTCAAACCAGGGATTTGAACTATCATGACATGCTTCAAGTTGGTTGGGTGAATCTTACTAGTGCATGCAAATTCTTCGGTGATAAATGAGTGCGATGCTCCAGAATCAAACAACACTCTTGCTAAAACTGAGTTGACAGAAAACATACCCATCACTACATCTGGCGCTTCTTGGGCTTCTTCGGCGTTCATGTGGAAGAGACGGCCGTTGCGGTTGTGAGGGTTCCCTGGGGCAAATCTTCTTCCGGGTTGAACACGACGCTGCTGTTGAGCTGGGACATTCACATTGGCAGTGGCGGCAATCTTCTTGGGACACTAATTGGAGTAGCGACCCTTTACTCCACACTCAAAACAAGTAATCTGAGACTTGTCTTTGGCTGCAACAGGCACAACATTGCTTCAAGTTCTGGGTGCAGTATTGTTGTTGTTGTGGGACTTGGGGGGTGCACGGTTGAAATTGCTTGAGTTGCCGGGGTGGTTGTGGTTTCCTCCGGACTTCACATTTCCCCCGCTACGGTTGGGGTAGCTTGGGCGAGACATTGGGGGTCGATTGTTTCTTGGTGCATATCCCGCAGACGGATTGGGATGGTACTTCTGGTGACTATTGGATCTAGCCTGGTGCATCATCCGACGTTTGCGGTTGTCGTTGGCTTGATTAATCTTCCCTTCCATCTGAATGGCAGAGTCGACTAGTTCTTCGAGATCCTCGAAACATATGGTGACGAGAACAGTCTGCATCTCATCGTGTAGTCTATTCAGGAATCTCTCCTTCTTTTGGCCTCCGTGTTGATCTCATAAGGTGCATACCTGGCGAGGGACAAGAATCTGTCACGGTAGTCCACTACAGTCATTCTGCCTTGCTTTAATTCTCTGAATTCATCTCTCATTCTGGTGACTAGACCCTGCGGCACGTGGGTGCGGTGAACTTGATCTTGAAGGCTTCCCATGTCATCACTTCACCATGGTTCATCATGCGGATGCTGTTCCACCATGCTCTTGCATCTCCTGCCAAATAGTGGGTGGCAAAAAGAAGTTTCTCGTTTTCATCCACTCTGGCTACTTCTAAGTTGTTCTCCATTGTCTACAACCAGTCATCAGCATCCAATGGGTCTTCAGACTTGCTAAAGATTGGGGGATTGGTATTCTGGAAGTTTTTGAGTTTGGATCCTTGATGATCCTGATTTCCATGGTTCTGATTGTTGTGAGCCATCTGGGCGATCTATTGCAGTGTTGCTAGATTGGCTTGGCACTCTGCCCTACTAGCTTCACGGTCTGCAATGAGCGTCTGCAGAATCTGTAGCATTGGGTCATGTGATGAGCTGCTCCCTCCTTGGTTTCTACGAGCCATCTGAAGATTGAGATAGATAAAGGGGTAAGAGGGAAAGTTCTATGGTTCATGGTTTTGGTTTCAAAGCTAAAACTTTGAGTTTGACTCAGGTTTTGCGACTAACTTATTTTCATTCATTCAAGCAAAGCACACGATACAACTCACACACACCACAACATATGGAAAACAAATGGTTTTAAGAACCATTCTGTAAGCTAAGATACAATGGGACCGATAATCCTCACTCCTACGATAGTGCTCTAGTGCATCTACTCATCATCGATGAAGTCGGAGTCATCATCGTCGGTGTAGAAGTCCATGGCATCATCCTCCAAGTAGTCATCATCATTTCTAAGGTAGGAGTCAATATCTCCCTAGATGTCTTCACCTTCCTCTTCTTCTTCCTTTGCTGCAAGCTGACCTTCTTGTTCCTTGATGGTCTTCTCGAGGTCGGCGACCTTCTTGCGAAGACGGTCGATGGTGCGATCCTTCTTTGCACGCTGGCGGCGACGTGATTGACGATCCTTGACGAGCAAGGCGAAAGTCTAGGCCTTCTGGGAGGCAATGACGAGGTTGTGGTTGGCAAACTCTCTAGCATTGTCCAATTCCTTCTGTCGGTCGTACAGCAGGAAGTCAAGGTTCTCCACTTGACGCTTCAACTCCGGGTGAGTTGGCATCTCCATAGGCATACCCATAAAATCACACCTTGCATAGTGAGCAAAGCGGGTTCCTTGGATCAAGTTGACATTATGTGCGCAAAGGCGAGCGAGAGCTTCATGCATTGCCCTGGCTAATCCATCTCGCCAGTTGTTCTCTCTCAGGGAGAACTGAATCCTCCCAGATGTTGGTGCTTCTATCTTGCCTCGAAGATCAGCAGTGACTAGCCATTGTAAATCTCCTCCTGGGGGTCCAGGAAGTTGAGCTCCAAGGAATTCCGTATGCGGTCGCTCCAAGTACTCCGATAGTGCATCAAGATCCCTCTTGAAGATCAGCTGGCCTTCGTTGCCCAACTGGTAGAACTTGCTGAACTAAGTTTCCATCTATAAGAATTGAGGATGAGAAAGTGGGTGAAGTGATCAAATGTGTCAAATTTTATGTAGTAATGTAAGAATTTGGAGGAACATGTATTTTTTTGAGTGAAAGAATCCCAAGGGTAAGAGATGAAATAGTTTTCATAAGTACTCACTTTGGTTTTGAAACTAAGTTTTTGTTCGGATGTCCATTCTAACTAGGGTCTCCTATGGTCAGGATGGCTCTGATACCAACTTGTCAACACCCGGATTTTTAATCCCAGATGCCTGTTATGCCATACCTCGCAATCCCAGGATTACCATTTTTGCGAGACATAACAGATTGGATATCACAATACATTATCCATTACAAACCATAATAAGGTCTTACACAAATAAATGATCTCATGATCCAGTCTTAATACAACAAGCAGCGGAATAAATAATAAGCGTAGCGGTGGGTCCATCTCAGGGTCACAGCCAATGCTGACGATGGGAGATGATCCTAGTTATCATAGCTGTCCTGCTATCCTTCATCTTGGTACTCCTCTTCATAGTCTGGCCATAGGAATAGCCAGGGACAAAAGCCATGAATACTCTTTAAGTACTCGCAAACTATCACTAACAAGTAAGGTAGTTCTAGTAGGAATGCTAAACTCTAAGTTTATTTGTAAAGTTAAGCTTGAAACCTAAGCTGAGTTCAGAGACAAAGAAAGATAAAAATAAAGTTCTAGAATCACTTAAGTTGGGAAGCTAGTTTCATAGTCACGACTCTGTTTTGGTCAAGTCAAGATTCATCATTCATTTCATAACTCATTTTGAAAACATCTGACGACGGAACAGTATGGCCACTCCAACTATCCATAAGCCCGGACGCGGCTATTCGAATAGTTTGACACTCTGCAGAGGTGGTACACTTTCACCACAAGATTCGATACATCTGTCAGGGATAACCCTGAATCATCATACTTAGTATGCAGATAATCAAACATAACCTTTCCTTTACACACCCTAGTATAAGCACCTCTCCTATGAGCTTGTCCTCCTAGCCATGACCATCTGTCATCCTGGGCACTGCATAGGTGGACAACATTGAGAGGTAGCCTCAGCTCAAACATCTCCCGCAAGGGAACTAATACTAATGCATATAAACCTCTGGATAAGCCTTACCCAATTTAGATAATGTGGTTGTACAGTAAAAATTGGAATGGTATCGCATCCGAACCCAACCATCAGTTTTTTATAAAAGGGCTAAGGCTCATGCCTCAACATTTTCATCATCATAAACCATTGGTGTTTCTCAACACATGTCAAAACATCTCAATAGAATGACTCATCATTCCAAGGTTTTCATAAGTCATTTTCACCAAGTATTCCCATCTAAAGTGATCAAGTTTTGTTTTAGCTCTAAAATACCAAGTTAAGAGTGTTCACTAAGGTGGGATGCTAATCTTCAATCTCATGCCATGGAATGACATCTAAGTCTAACTAGATAGGTCAAGTTTTATACTTTTTATGCTACCTATAAACAAGGTAAAGAACTTTGGTAAAGTAAAACAAGGTAAAGCTTGTAAGAAAACTTGGGGTAGGTATAAGTCAAAATATAACCAATGCATGCCTAAAGCATTTGCTCAAGTTAAGGGGGGGGGGAGTGCTAACTTGCTTAGTTCTAGCTTGCTAACAATAGCTTGCTCAGTTTACTTGAAGTGCTAGGCTTGCCTTGGGTAGTGCAGTGGTTCAAATTCTCTTCCTCCTCCTCTTGGTAGAACTCCTCCTCCTCGAGAGCTTGGTCGGCACTACCTTCTATAAATACATACGGGATACACAATCACCAAACAATACTAAACTAGTCTACTTATCATGCTAAGGCACACATTGGATGATCTAGCATCATCACAAACATCACAAGGTTTAATGGACTAGTTTCATTCTTTTTATCTGAGAAAAGTAATTCCTACTTATTGAAAATAACTAAGATCTAATATTCTCCAATTAAAATAGCGGATCATGTGAACACATGTCATCACCACATATTCTAATATATGGGAATGTGATTTAAAGGTTGGATCATATTTTAATAAGTTTAAGTTTAATATTTAATGATTTAAAGTGACTAGAAATGCCTATATAGCATTATTTTGGTACTAGTCCAAAGTCACTGCACGCAAACCTTAATATTATTACATATTTATATAGGTATGGTTAAATGTGATTTTTGAGAGTTGGAATCAACTAAAAAGCTATTATGGTTGATTTTTGAAAAATATTTGAATGTGAAAAAGCTTCTGTCTTGTTATTTTTACTAGGAGATATCTATAACTATAAATGATTTAAATCCAACAGGCTTGGATAAAGATTTCAATTACCTTTCCAAAAAAAGGTGAACCATATTATCTGGATTTGTAAAACTCCCTGAATTGATTTTTAAACTAAGGGACAAAATTAAGTCTAAGTCTAAAAATAAAAAGAGTTATTTGAATTAAACGGGTCGCGCGGGAAATAAATGGGCCGACCCAGTTTACTCCACACAGTGCCCGGGATGGTTTTAAGTGAGGGCCCCACCTATCAGTGGGACAGGGGTTGCCGAAGCGGTATGGGTGAACTGTGGTCGTAGGATTAGAACTAGATCAATGGCCCACGATCGTCGTCGACGACGGACTCGTCGCTGGTGAGACTGAACCCTAGCGGCTCGGTGGGGTGCAGTGGGGACGTACCAGGGCTCCAGCTAGTGCGGCGAAGCGGGCAAACGAACAAGTCGACAACGGCGGTTCTCCTGGTACTAGCGGCGTCCTAGGAGATGGCCTGGATTGCTGGCCCCTTCTCCTCCTTTCGTGGCAGACTCCGGCGAAATTCCGGCGCTACGTGCTGCGGCTTGCTTCGGTGGGGTTCTAGGAGTGCTCTGAGGGGGAGTGGATGAGAGTGGTGTGAGGAAACGGTGCTGGGAGGCGCTCTATTTATAGCGGGGCGAGGGGTGCAGAGAGGCATGGGCGGAGCTCGTCGGTGACGATGACACGGCGAGCTAGAAGCTTGGGCGGTGGGTTAGGACGGTGGGCAGTGCCCTGGCGAGTGTCACGAAGGTGCGTGTGCCATGGATTGTGGTCGGGATAAGTGAGCGGCGCGGCGTGCACGATGTCTCCGTCGACAGCGAGTTTTGCGGTGGCCGGTGACTACGGGGCACGGTCGGGGAAATGGGCGTGTCTAGTAGCTTCCTAGGGCGGTGGTGATCATGTAGGTGGGCGGCGAGAGCGAGGCAGGGTCTGGTTGAGCGGGGGACCGTGCGTGCTCTCCGGGCGGCGTCGGCATGGCAGACAAGTTCCGGGCGCGGCGGTTCCTGGCCTCTACTCGCTCTGTCCTCCAGCTGGCGCTGGCCTGAGGGGGAGGTGGACCACGAGCGACGCGTTGGGCAAGGTTGGCGAGGCTGGCGGCGTTAGGGGAGCGCTATCACCGGTGAGTTGCTCGAGTGGGCTCAGCATTGATGTCCATGACCATTTGGTCGTGGGCACAGTGCTTGGCCGCGCTAGAAAGGGGTAGGGGATGCAGTGGAGAGGGTTTGGTGGCAATGTGGGAGACAGGTTTGGCTAGAACACTGCTCACACTAGTGTTTTTTGTTTTGTTTGATCTATGCCCACCAAGTGTTTGACAAAATGGCCGAAAGAATTCAAATATGGAATTTTTAAATGAAAATTTGTGGAGTGGTTTGTCACATGCTTAAACATCTGTGGTTACTAGGATTTTCCAAATGGAAGTCATTTGGATGGTTTGTGAAATAGTGTGATCTTGGTACCTACACTTGATTCAATTTTCAATTGTCATTTAAAATTAGAGTTTGAATGTTTTTGGGAGATCACAAAGTGGGCCTTGGCACATCACTACTTGTACTAGCAAGGGGTGCAAAGATCCACAATTGTTTCTGTTGGCATTTGAGTCCTAGGAACACCCAAAGTGGGCTAGGTGATTAAAATGGCAAAAGTGACCATTTCCTTTACGTAATTCTTTTTTATTTCTTTTTCTTTGGGATTTGCTTGGGGATGATCTAGATGATGTGTAATTCACCTTAGAGTCATTTTACAACCAATAGATCACTCAATGATGGCAATTCAAAACAATTCCTAATAAATGCAACACACATATGCAGGCTTAAATATTTTAAATGGAAAAAGTTTTTTGTTAACCCTAATTTTGATGATTTGGATCTTAATAACCTTGGATTAAATTTTGGGATGTTATAGCAGGTGCATCCAGCAACGTTATCAAGTTCAAATCAGGGAGGCATGATCGTAAAGTATGGTCCGCTAGAGACACTGACGTCCGGGACCCACACGCCGCAAAAGACTTCGGCGAGTCAACATCGCACGAGGAAACGAAAATCTTGCTTCTGCCATGTGCCAGCCGAGCTTCCTCCATGTTTTTAGCAGATCCGTCATAGTAGAGGGCTGTGAAACCGGAAAAAAGTTTTCCTTCGGCCACTGCCGATCCGAGAATTTCATCACGGAAGATGCGCCGTCTATGACGACCGTCGGGACAATTCGTCGCGGAAGGAAACTTTTCTTGTAGTGTATATTGTTTCACTCAATCTAGGCGGAATCTGAGAATTTTTGCCAGGGCCGGATTATCCACCCCTGGCCAGGCCGGATTATCCGGCCTGACAGATTCATCCCTGATTTAGATTTCTATAGATTTTTGCATGATGTAGGTTTGGGCTATGGATTGTTTGCCTACTATTTCTACCTTTTCTCCTAGACTTGTGTGTGTGCTTATCCCCATGCTATCCATCTTATTTTCTTCATAGGTGGTTCTAGTGCTCCCAAAACCTACAAGCACCGTCCCCGTGGCCTCTACTTCCGGGACGATGGTGAAGGTGGTCTCGCGGACGAGGTTGAACTGCGAAGGAGGAACAAATAGGCTAAGCGTAAGCCTGAACAGGCAAAGAGAGATAAGAGCAAGAAGGGTGTGTCCAAAGAAAAGGGAAAGGCACCAAAGGTCAACTATAGGAAAATGGATGCCGTCACTTACTCTTCCATTCGCCATCATGATCTGTTTGCGGAATCTGAGCAAGATACTGAGCTTGGTGACTCCCGATTTTGGTGTGCTGACCAAAAGTCTATTTATGAAGATGTCTATGCTTTGTTGAAGATTCTCCCTATGCATCCCATGATTATTGCTAAGGCTATGGACAAGCCTAAACTTGATGATGCCATGGAGGTGACTGAATGGATGGGGCTGCACCATCTTATGGCCCTTGAGTGTTCCTATGACCCCGAGGTGGTGAAGCAATTCTTCTCCACTTTGGGCATTTGTGGCGATGAGTACCTGATACGTTGCTAACGTATCCATAATTTTTGATGTTCCATGCTTGGTTTTATCTACTTTCTTATGTTTTGTTCCAACTTTGGAGTACTTTTCATATGATTTCTTGAACTAACCTATTAACAAAGAGCCACAATGCCAGCTACCTGTTTTCTGCTGTTTTTGGTTCCAAGAAGTCAGAAAATGAATATTCTCGGAATTGGACAGGACAAAAGCCAACGTCAGTTTTTCACCGAGGGACACACGAAACCAGAATACGAACCAGAGAGGGGCCAGGGGGGCACCTAGCTGTGCGGCCCAGCCTAGCCCGCGCTAGGGGGTGGTGTGGCCGCCTCAGGCACCCCCTCGTCCTCCCCTTCCGACTATAAGATGCCTCTGATACAAAAACACTAAGTACCCGATCAAAATTCCACGAAAGAGTCTGTAGCTGCCGTCATCTCCATCCCTAGATCGGGAGGGATCTGAAGCTCTTCCCGGCACCCTGTCGGAGAGGGGAATTCACCCTGGAGGCCTTCTTCATCATCATCCAAGCCTCCGGTGTGATACGTGAGTAGTTCATCTCTAGACTACGGGTCCATGTAGAAGCTACATGGCTTGTTCTCCTCCTTTGTGCTATCATGTTTAGATCTTGTGAGCTCCGTTCATGATCAAGATCATCTATTTGTAATTCTGCATGTTGTGTTTGCGGGGATCCGATGGATATTGAGATGCTATTTAAGATTGATTATTGATTCTATCATGTCTTTGTTATTTGTGATCTTGCATGCTTTCCATTGTTAGTAGCTATCTTGGCCAAGTAGATGTTAGCAACTCCAAGAGTTAGTATTTATGCTCGGTAGTGGGTTCATGCCTCTAGTAATCTAGGGAAGTGATAGAAATCTCTAAGGTACTAGATGTGTTGTTGCTACTAGGGAGAAAACAACAATCCTTTGTTCATAGAAAAATCGTATTGTTTACTTTACACGCAATTCATAATGCAATTATCTGTTGCTTGCAACTTAATACTGGAGGGGGTTCGGATGATAACTGAAGGTGGATTATTAGTCATAGATGCAGTTGGATGGCGGTCTATGTATAATGTTGTAATGCCCAATCAAGTCTCAAAGGAGTCAAGATGAGTAGTATATGCTTGTATGCTTTCTTGATGTTTGTCAATTGCCCCGCTGTAATTTGTTCACCCAACACGTTATCTATCTTAAGGAGAGCCACCACTAGTGAACTATGGACCCTGGTCCTTTCTTTTACTATCAATCTACAATCAACTGTTTACTGCTTTGTGTTTACTTTCTGCAAACTATTACTTCCTTCCACTCGATACGTTTAATCCTTTGTTTTCAGCAAAACCGGTGAGATTGACAACCTCATCGCAAGTTGGGGATAGAGTTCTGTGGTTCTGTTGTGCAGGTCTCCACATTGCTGCTGGCACTGGTAGTGCGCCCTGCCAAAGTTTAGCTAGCTACACTTTTGGGGTGTTTCCTTGCTCCTACTAGATTGATAACCTTGGTTTCATGACTGAGGGAAAACTTACTGTTGTTCTCATCATACCTTCCTCTTGGGGTTCCTCAACGAGCTCGTTAATACACGAGTCAGCAAGTACTTTTTCTGGCGCCGTTGCCGGGGAGTCAAGGACATCTTCACAAGGGGAGTCCCTCATAACCAATCTCTTTACTTTGTTATTTTTGTTTTGCTTAGTTTACTTTTGTTTTGTTTGCTTGTTTCTTTATCAAAAACACACAAAAATTAGTTTTGCAAGTTTGCTTTATTTATTAAAAACACAAAAAAATGACTTCTCTTGAAAATACTAAGTTGTGTGACTTCACTAGAACCAACAATAATGATTTCATGAGCACACCTATTGCTCCACCTGTTCCTGAAGCTACTTTCTTTGAAATAAAACCTGCTTTACTCAATCTTGCTATCAGTGAACAATTTTTTGGTATTGGTAATGAAGATGTTGCTGCTCATCTAAATAACTTTGTTGAACTTTGTGAGATGCAAAAGCATAGGGATATAGATGGAGATATTATTAAGCTTAAATGGTTTCCTTTCTCTTTGAGAGGAAAAGCTAAAGAATGGTTGAATTCCTTGACTAGGAATAGTATTGATTCTTGGACTAAATGCAAGGATGCTTTCATTGTAAAATACTATCCACCTGCTAAGATTATATCTATGAGAAGTGAAATAATGAAGTTTAAACAATCTGATAATGAACATGTTGCTCAAGCTTGGGAAAGAATGAAATCTTTGGTAAAGAATTGTCCCACTCATAGACTGACTGCTTGGATGATTATCCAAACCTTTTATGCACGATTAAACTATTCTTCAAGAAACCTATTGGATTCTGCTGCTAGAGGTACCTTTATGACCATTACTTTGGGTGCTGCAACAAAGCTTCTGGATAATATGATGGTTAACTATTCTGAATGGCATACTGAAAGAGCTCCACAAGGTAAGAAGGTAAATTCTGTTGAGGAAACCTCCTCCTTGAGTGATAAAATTGATGTTATTATGTCTATGCTTGTTAATGGGAAAGCTCATATTGATCCAAATCATGCTCCTTTAGGTTCTTTGGTTGCTCAAGAAGAGCATGTTGATGTGAACTTCATAAGAAATAATAATTTTGGCAACCATGCGTATGGTAATAACAATTATAGGCCTTACCCTCCTAATAATACTTATGGTTATAATGGCAAACCTGGAATACCTAGTGAAGGAAGAATTTTAGAAGTTGAAAGAGCCACTAAAAGCTTCATGCAAATGCAATATGAACAAAACAAATTATTTACTAAAACTATGGAGGATCAATCTACCATTCTGAACAATATTAGTCATCAACTTGAGAGTTTGAATAGGGAAATTCCTAGTTTGCAATTGAAACTTTCTAATGCTGAAAGAAATATATAATCTTTGTCTGAAGCACAATCCTCTTTGATTAATAAAATGGCTACTAAACCTGAGACTATTGAGAATCCCTTTGCTGCTACTAATGCCATACAAGTTAGAATTGATGAAAATGTTAGACTACTAGCTGAATTGCATGCTTAGTGGGAGAGAGAAGATGAAATTGCTAGAAACATTTGTGTTTCTACTATCACTACCACTAGTGTTGAGGCTAGTAATAGCTCTACTACTTTAGATGATAATTATGATTTTGATCTTAATGGTTGCAATATCTCTGAAGTTATTAAGTTCCTACAAAAGCTTGTTAAAAGTCCTAATGCTAGTGCTATGAATATGGCCTTTACAAAACACATAACTGATGCTCTCATAAAGATCAAAGAAGAAAAGATGAAACATAAAGCTTCTATTCCTATAAAACAAGAAGATGGTTGGGAACCCATCATTAATATGAAAGTGAATGATTTTGATTTTAAAGCTTTATGTGATCTTGATAGTAGTGTTTCTATTATGCCTAGAAAGATTTATGATATGCTTGATTTGCCACCACTTGAAGATTGTTATTTGAATGTCCCACTTGATAATAATGCTAAAAAGAAACTCATGGGGAGTATTAATGATGTTCTTATTATGGTTAACAATGCCTATGTCCCCGTTGATTTCTATGTTTTGGATGTTCAATGCAATGCTTCTTGTCCTATTACTTTGGGAAGACCTTTTCTTATAACTGTTGGTGCCATTATTGATATGAAAGAAGGCACCATTAAATTTCAAATCCCACTCAAGAAAGGTATATAACACTTCCCTAAGAAGAGAGATAATATTTCATTTGCCTCTCCTTTGAAAACAAAATTTGCTCTTAATGCTTCTTCATTTGAGAACACTTGATTCATTTTCTTGCTTCTTGTGCCTAACTTAAAGGCGTTAAAGAAAAGTACTTATTGGGAAATAACCCAAAAGTTTTAGATGAGTCTTGGAAGTTATTACCTCTGTAATAACCGCTCCTTATCCTTTTTATTTGCTTTTTGTGCTAAGAGTAACCTCGAATGACAGAGAAGTAATGATTGGGAAGGTTGCTGTCCCGATACAGATTGCTATGCTTCACCGTAAAACTTCTTCTAAAATCTCTGTAAGTCCTTTTGAGGCATGAATTTTTGTGCTTCCGCCCCAGGTTGGTAACTAACTTTCTTTAGTTCAAAACTTTTTGATTTAAGCAACAGAAGGTCTTCGAAAAAATTTGTCTTTACCTGCTGGTCTGTTTTGACAGATTTCTGTCATTGTTTGCATTTGCTTCTTGTTGGTTCCTTTTTGAGTTCTTTTGGGGAATTGAGCTTTTTGAGGGAAGTGCTACAGTAGCTTGTGTTTTATTGGAAGTTTTATTGGTGTTGAAACTGAACTCAAAGACTTATTATCTTGAGTGCACTAATGTTGCTAATAAGATTGTGTGAAGTTTTGTATGAAGAAAAAAATTTAGGTGTATGGAAGGAATGAGTAATGAGATGAAGGATGGACTAAAGCTCAAGCTTGGGGATGCCACACGTGTCACCCCAAGAAATATCCAAGAAGTACAAGCTTCAAATCTTGGGGATGCCCAAGGCATCCCCTTCTTCATCAATAAAAATCCCAGGTTTCTTCCAAACGCTTCATTTTATTGTATCATGCACAGTTGTGTTGTTCTTGGAGCGTCTTCTTTTTCTTTTCATTTCGATTTTTTGTTTGCTTGGTTTGCTTAGTTTTCTGAATAAACTGGTTGGACCCCATATTTGATGCATTGGTTTTCAAATAGTTTGATTTGGATTGGAAAAGAGTAGGAAAAGTTCATGCTTAAGTGGTGAAGAGAGCTTGTTTTTGACTGTGGCCTATGCTTTGTCATGCCATGCTTGATATTGTGTTGGATTTATTCTTAGTATTCTTTGCTGTAGCATGACATGTTATGAACAATTGATATTGCTTAATGTGCCTTGGAAGAATCATGCGTTCTTTTAGCATATTAAAGCATAGTATTGTGGTATTCTTCTTTGATGCTTTATTTGGGTTGACTTGGCGCATGCTCACACCATGTTATGACTATCCCAAGTCACCATAGCCTTGATGATCCTTTAGTTTTCAAATTGTAGTATCACTTTATGCTTTGATCAATGATGTTTTGTCGCTCTGCATGATTATGGCCATTATTGCTCTCTTAGTTTGTCGCTCCCAGTCTTTTGCTAGCCTCCGTAACCAAGTGTGAGTTCCACTCATGCATCCAACTCCTTAAACCAAGTTATTACAAAGGGTCCACCATACCTACCTACTAGCTTATGATATTCCAAGTATATTCATGTTTTTGTCTACCTTCCAAGTTAAATTTGTTATGTGAAAATTAGTGATTAAAGCTCTCACGAAATTGATGGCACACTTTACTTTCTTGCATTTAATAAACTTGAACCATTGGGTCCTTCTTTGTTGCGTATATGCTTACGCTTTATAAGTTGAAATTAGCAGAACCATGTATCATGGGGAATGCTTTCAACATTGCACTTGTACTTCGTACCCCGTTGATATCATGTTCTTTTGCTTATGGATCCCGGTGGTGTGAAATAAAATTGGAACTTGTAAGATCATGGAGTTTGTATGTGTGTTAGAGAAACGCCTGGACCGCTAGCCAAAGCCATGCCTAATCATGGTGGAAACTTGCAGCATAACCATAATGAGCACTCTATGAAGCATCCTCAATAAAAACCTAGGCAAATAGAAAATAAAAAGATCGCTGAGATGCTCATTGTCTGCTTGCCTTGTCATTTTGATTATGGGTTAGCTCCTGTATCATGTGCAAGGGGTACCCCATTGGCGGTTCTCTATGATACATATGTACTGACAATGATAAGAGCTTACTCGTGACTAAATTTGAGTAGGATGAGGTTCGGTCTTCGTAAGTAAGGGTGCTGGCTCGTGGTTGAGCTTGTTGGGGAACCCCAAGAGGAAGGTATAATGAGCACAGTAGTAAGTTTCCCTCAGTTATGAAACCAAGGTTATCAATCTAGTAGGAGCAAGGAAACACCCCAAAGGTGTAGCTAGCTGAGCCTTGGCAGGGCGCACTACCGGTGCCAGCAACAACATGGAGACCTGCACAACACAACCACAGAACTCTGTCCCCAACTTGCGATGAGGTTGTCAATCTCACCAGTTTTGCTAAAAACAAAGGATTAAACGTACCAAGTGGAAGAAAGTAATAGTTTGGAGAAATTAAACACAAAGCAGTAAACAGTTGATTGTAGATTGATGGTAAAAGAAAGGACAGGGGCCCAAAGTTCACTAGAGGTGGCTCTCCTTAAGATAGATAACATGTTGAGTGAACAAATTACAGCGGGGCAATGGGCAAACATCGAGAAAGCATACAAGCATATACTACTCATCTTGACTCCTTTGAGATTTGATTGGGCATTACAACATTATACATAGACCGTCACCCAACTGCATATATGACTAATAATCCACCTTCAAGTTATCATCCAAAACCCCTCCAGTATTAAGTTGCAAGCAACAGATTATTGCATTAGGAATTGCGTGTAAAGTAAACAATATGATTGTTCTATGAACAAAGGATTGTTGTTTTCTCCCTAGTAGCAACAGCACATCTAGTACCTTAGAGATTTCTGTCACTTCCCCAGATTACTAGAGGCATGAACCCACTATCGAGCATAAATACTAAATCTTGAAGTTGCTAGCATCTACTTGGCCAAGATAGCTACTAACAACGGAAAGAATGCAAGATCACAGATAACAAAGACATGATAGAATCAATAATCAATCTGAATAGCATCTCAATATCCATCGGATCCCCGCAAACACAACATGTAGGAATTAAAAATAGATGATCTTGACCATGAACGGAGCTCACAAGATCTAAACATGAAAGCACAAAGGAGGAGAACCAGCCATCTAGCTACCACATGGACCCGTAGTCCGGAGATGAACTACTCACGCATCACACCGGAGGCTTGCATGATGATGAAGAAGGCCTCCAGGGTGAATTCCCCTCTCCGGCAGGGTGTTGGGAAGAGCTTCAGATCCCTCCCGATCTAGGGATGGAGACGACGGCGGCTACAGACTCTTTCGTGGAATTTTGATCGGGTACTTAGGGTTTCAGTATCGGAGGCAATATATAGTCGGAAGGGGAGGCCGAGGGGGTGCCGAAGGTGGCCACACCACCCCCTGGCGTGGGCCAGGCTGGGCCACGCGGCCAGGTGGTGTGGTGGCCCCCTAGCCCCTCTCCGTCTCGTATTCTGGCTCCGTGTGTCCCTCGGTGAAAAACTGACTTTGGCTTTTGTGCCGTCCAATTCCGAGAATATTCATTTTCTGACTTTCCTGGAACCAAAAACAGCAGAAAACAGGCAGCTGACACATATGAAAAGTACTCCAAAGTGTGGACAAAACATAAGAAAGTAGATAAAACCAAGCATGGAACATCGAAAATTATAGATACATTTGCAATGTATCAACATCCCCAAGCTTAACTCCTGCTCGTCCTTGAGTAGGTAAGTGATAAAAACAAAAGAATAATATTTGAGGTGACATGCACCATCATAAACTTGATCAAAGTATTTGCAAAACATTGAAAGCTGGGATCATAGTACTTCAATCATAACATGAAAGACAAAGTTCTAGCAATTAGATAAAGCAACTATGTTGCAACATGAAAAGGTACAAACAAAATATTCATGAATAAAAATACTTTGCAAGACGTTTGTATGTTTCACCTAAAGAAAACATAGCATAATGGCATTCAGCTTGTCCCTCATAGAGTTGCAAAACATAAATGCATCGGACACCTTCAAAGTTCATAAAAGTGACTAGATACAAATAGTTAAAAACAAGCAATATCAAGTTATGCATCAATCAACTAGTCTTGGGACAATGCACATAGAACTAAGAATGGCCACTATGCTCTCAAAGTAGGTGCATAAAGATAGAAGGTGGAGACTCAACATAAAAGTAAAAGAATGGGCCTTCATAGAAGGAAGTAGGGATTCAAGTCTCATAAAGAGCTTCCAAAAATTATGGTACTTGTTAGCTTTCATCTCTCATGATACATGAGTTATCCCATAATCAAAATGACAAGGCAAGCAAACAATGAGCATCTCAGCGATCTTTTTATTTGCTATTTGCATAGGTTTTTATTGAGGATGCTTCATAGAGTGCTCATTATGGTGATGCTGCAAGTTTCCACCATGATTAGGCATGGCTTAGGCTAGCGGCCCCACTACTAGGAAACAGCTCTTTTGTGGCGCATGAAAATACATCTTTTGTGGTGCATATCATAGTCGCCACTGTTATCTCGCCACTGATATCTTCTTCCTATGGAGCATATGGGTATGCGCCACAGAAGTTCCAGACTTCTGTGGCGCATTTCTTCATATGCGCCACAGGAAGAACTTCTGTGGCACATTTACGTGTATGCGCCACAGAAATGCCATGCGCCACTGACTATATAATTATATGCGTCACTGATTGCGTAACACATATTCAAAGTAAAATACTTTCCTGGTGTATAATCAGGTATTTATACAGGATTTATACAGATAAGTATAAAATACATTGCACAAGTAGTAGATGCATGAAAACCGACATATATATAATACAAACACTTTGAGCCCGATCGAGATACATATATAGTGTCAAGTGCCAAATTTTTACACAAGCGCCGAATACAAAGTTCATATCATCTCACATTACAAATATGAAGTGGCCACCGCCGCCTACACTAGGATCAAATAGAATACAGCTGTGATAATGGTGAGCAAGAGCATTAGCCCGACCAATATCTTCATCCGGTTCTTCTTCCACAAGTGGTTCCTCCACTTGGCTATCGCCTCCTCTCTAGTCGTGTATCCTTTGTAGATGTTGCCACTGAACTTGTTCACTTGTTTGTGGCAATCCTCCCACTCCTCATAGACTCCTGGAAGCCTACCCATGTACACCACATACCACCTCGTCGCCATCTCTATAAACGACAAGGCATATTAGTAAAATACAACAAAAAGAATGAATAAAGGGTTCACATCCATATATATATATGTTCATAGAATATAAAACAAAGGATCCATAAACCTAAAAGTTAGATCATCATAGAAGCAATAAGTTCAACGACAACACGACCACAAGGTAGTTTAAGTCTAACAACAATGACCATTTCGACCACGAGATAGTAAAGTTTATGACACACACACTAATACAACAGGCGTCCATCAAGAATATACACACACTAGATCATGCTAGAGGCACACATCGATCATGATGAAGACTTCCTCTTCTCACTCGGCTTTGGGAATGGTAGATAGCCCTCTTTCACCATCCACGTCCTTATGTCACCCTGCTTACGGAGGCGTTCTTCGATCTTCCTCTTACTCAACCCTCTGGCTTGTTGTAGGGCACCGCCCCTTGTGTTGACATCTTCAATGATGATTTGTGACAACTTCATCTGAATGCGACGGAAGTCTTCTCTAAGATCAGCATTGTCGATTTTCGCCAAAGTTTCGGCCCATCCTCAGAGACTAGATGGCAGCGTTAGGTTATGGCAATCCCGAACATAGCCTTTAAGGTGATGGCGGACGTAGAAGGCCTCCTTGGCACAAATAGTCGACTGCTTGACGCAGGGGAAGTCGAGCACGTGCTTGAACATGTGTTTGCCATCCTTGATACATTCCCCCTTATCTACGAAGGTGCATCCCTTCTTGGTGTAGCCCTCGAGAGCTTCATTGAGAACACCCCTTATTCTGGTGTAGTCTTTCTTCTTCGTCAAACTCCCCAAGTCGAAATACATGGCTAGCGAATACCTCGGGGCAAGGACGATGAGTGTGCAGTATTTGTCTCTACGTAACACAATTGGAATGAAATGTTGGAAAAAGAGCAAAAGAAACAAATGTATAAGAAATGCATAAGTTACGGTGGCGATGGGTGAGTGTGTGTACTTACTCGGGAAAGAAAGGAAAAAGAAGTGTGCCCTTCCTCTTGTTGTCCACCCTGAACTTCTCGAGCTACGCCGTCGCCTTGGTCCGTGTCTCTGATCCTTCGACCAACAGGCTGTCCCGCATGTAGTAGGGATCCAGTATCGCGATTTACGAGGTACTTTCTCTCTTGATCGTGAGCGCCAGATTGAGCATGTATAGGCGGACCAAGTTATAGTCCAGCCGTTTCGTGAGAAACAGCTTGAATATGTCCTCGAACGCTATGAACAATATATCCGCGGGGGGGTTCATCGACGAAGCCCACGTCCAATGGCACCTTGGCCGTGAAAACCGGGTAATTTGGATCTTCGTCTTTAAGAAGGAGGGACTCTAGTGTCTTGACACCCTCGTGCAAAGTTAACATGGCTCCAATCGCAATGTGGATCATATCCGGAGTCAATATCGGATCACCAGCTACATGCACTCGAGGCAAGCCAAATTGTGTGGATGGTACGACGACGACGTCCTGACCTCGGATCCTCTTCGGAAGAGGCTGGCTCGCACCCTTCTTATTATTATTACCTCTCTTCCCGTAGTGCTTCTTCTTCACAACAGTGTCAGCCACTGCCATCTACTCATCAGTCGCCTTTCGGAGTGTGTTGGGGCTGAAAACCAATCCCGGTTTCTCTTGTGGTGGATCGGCGGCCGGAGGCATCTCTTGAGAAAGACCATGGAAGACCAGACGATGCGAGCTGCGAAGGGTTCTTCATCCACAGAAGGCATATATAATCCTTTGGCGGCGCCGGAGTTGATGAAGTCGTCAACGTTGACCAATTCATCATCATCTTCATGGGTGCCATCATGTGGTGGTGGTAGCGGGGGCGACGGTGGTTGCGGCACAACGTCTTTGCCATGTGGCGGTGCACACGCTACCAAGAGTTGATGGTGATGGCTGGTGGTGGCGACAATGGCGGCTACTGGCTTCCGAGGTGGTGGCCGGCCGATGATCGGTCGAGAGGTGGCGCCGGTGCTCCCCCCCCCCGCAAGACGAATCTGGGTCTTCAGCCATGTCAAGGGCCAGTTGTAGCATTCCCCAAGGGTCTTGTGTTCGTCGGCTCCCTGAGGTTGAAAGGGGGGTCCATGTCGTCGCACCCTGGCAACACCCGAGCCAACCTGACCCTCATCACGTCATCCTCCATTGGATTGTTGTGCATCGTGCGGCTCGCCAGTTGTATAAGAGTACCCTTGGCAACATCCTTCAACTCACCGCCGACATCTTTAAGCAGGAGTACGCAAGAAGTGTCCTGAGGCAAAAACATGTTGTTGGGCGTCATGAGATGGCAACAGTCATGCATCAAAGGCATAAAGGAGATGACGTGCACTAACTAATTAGTTACCTTGGTGATGGCGTGGATCTCGGCTAATGTAGAGACACGGACGATGCCGGCGGCCGGCCTATCATCATCTGCAATCTCCCGCTCGGGTGCCTCACAAAGCACCACCACCGTCGGCTGCGCCTTATTGGTATATTTGGCGGGAGGGGGTGTCGGTGTGACCAAAACAAGGGGCTGCCTCCCGACGTTGACGGCCGGCAGGGTCACCAGGTCCGGCGACACGGTAACATTGATGCCCGAGTTGCTGCCGCTTAAGCTGGGCAGATGTATCGGCCCCTGTCGACCTCCCGCATTCCAAGCAGTAAGCCCCTCGAAAAACTCAGGGGGGGTCATCGAGCGGAGCTTCTCTTCCACTAACTTTTCCACCGTTTTCTAGTCCACCGCCTTCTCCTCCAGTGTCTGCACCTTCATCTTCAGCTCTGCAACAGCGGCTTTATCCTGGTTCTTCCTCTCCCTTCTTTTCTTGGCGTCCTCTTTGTAGTACTCCTTGAACTTCATGCTCGTACCGAAGCCGGACACACGGCCAGTTGAGGACGGCGGCAACCCCTTGTCCCTCTTCTTGTAAGCATTGGTCACCCTGTTGAAAACCGTGTCCCACGGCTCCATCGAATCCTGGGATGACTCTGTGGCACTAGCGTTCAGTTCATCCTCCTACAGAGACAAGGAAAGGTGAACCCATTTAGATTCTTGACTTCATTATCTTAATTAGAACGCAATAGACTTGAGATCGGTGATAAATTCCTTACCAGCTTCTTCTCAAATGCCTTCACCTCCGGATCATCGGTGATGAACTCCCATGTTTCCTTGTCCAGGTAGTAGCGGGCCCGAACAAATTGCCTAAGCTGCAAGTCCGTGATTTTAAGCCAAGGGTTGTCTTTACCAAGGCGTTCAAGCTCGGCGTCCTCCTTGTCCCAAATGGCCTGTTTCCCCTGTAACCGCCGCTTCCATGGCGGTGGTTACCTATGTTCTGTTCCCGCATACTCCTTCCCCATTGAGTCCATTTTATAGCGTCAGCGGTAGCTATATCCTCCTTGAATATCCTAAACTCCTCTTCGTCGAGCATCGTATTTTTCTTACTAATAACCTCCCAGCTTTCACCTTTGTCAATGCTATTCTTCACCCGGGTTTTCCAGCTGCTCAAGGCGTTGCTCATCTTCGTGAGGGCTAGTTTGTTCACCGGGTTCTTATTTCTCTCGAGGTTTCTAAACTGCTCTGGGAATATGTATCGCTTGTGCAGCTTCTTAAGGAGGTTATCGACCAAAGCTGCATGGTCAGCATGTCTGATGTACTTCGTGTTGATCGACATGCTTTCCTGGACAATGCACCCGAGTTGCAGGCCATACCCTTTATCAATCGCCTCTGGCGCAATGGGTTAGCCACTTTCTGTGACCTCAGTGAACTCATCACAGACGGTGGCGAGCACTGGCACCTTCCGCTCCTTCTGTTCCTTCTTCTTCTTCTTCTTCTTCTTCTTCTTCTGAGAAGCGGCCAGGTTGCCGCTACCGCCATCCGTGCGCTCACCACCATCGGTGCGGGCGCCGCCATCGGTGGTGTCATCCTCTTCGCCGCCGCCTTCACTAGTTCCATCGTAGTCGTCTTCGTCCCCCTCATAATCAGGATCCCTGCCCTCATTGGCCCCATCAGCTCTGGCGACGGTCGTCTCCTCCTCCGGTTGTGGTGTCATCCTCATCGCCTCCTCCTCCTCCTGTTGGGACCCCTGCCGGAATGACTGGTTGGCCTGTCTAGCTTGTTCTTCGACGCTGATCATGTGCTTAGAAGGGCCAGACTCCTTGTTGCCCGACATGTTTGCACTACTCTATTTAAAAGAGGCAAAACGTTAGCACAAATCTTGGCCGAAAAATTCGGCATGACCTTTGCTAATTTTTTGACCTAGGAGTGCCCATTTCTCAACCGAACGGAAGTGAATCGACACTTCGGGAGAAATGGGCAACTCAAATGAAATCCCTGCAAGACAAAACACCCCATCCCCATATTGACAGCCCCATGCATTGACCCCAGCATCCATCATATCCATCATCCACATGCACAGTATATATATAACAGATATAGTACCAGTCCATCATGTATCTATTATACTGGATGGGCTGCTGGATGGCCATCAAATGCAAGTATACTTGGTTTGAATAACAGATATAGTATACTTGTGCTTCTATTGAATGAAAATTGAGTAGCAGTTATAGTACACACATAGGCTCTCTTCTTCTCGCGCACAAACACAGGATATCAAGTTATAGTACACACACATCACCTTGGATAGTTCAGTACATGGGAGAAAATTTGTTATACACATTGCACAGTTATATAAAATTTGTGGAATATCTACTGGCCCAAAACTTCATCAAGGTTGATGACATCACCTTGCACACAGACATCATCAAGCAATAGAATTTATAGAAAATCCCACTGCCAGTAGAAACATAGTGTGTACTGGGCAGATTATGGACACATACAAAATAGCCTACACATCTCACTACCAGTAGAAACATAGTGTGTACTGTCAAGTTAACAACATCGACACTATCAAGTATTCCCCTAGAACTAAACTAGAGTATATGTAGAAACATTCCAGAATATCCCACAGTACAAATTATTGTGCCAAAATTGACAGGATAGTAGCACATAATCAACTATGTAGTGCAATACACAACAGATGAATTCAAACCAATGGTTTGCATCCAAACATGTCTCACAACACATGTACAAGCTATAAAGTCAAAATAGATGAGCACGATTGAACTACTGATACTTAATAACTAGAAATACCTCAATTTGGATGACCTAAATTTAACAGATTCCAAAATAAAGAACCTTAGACTGCACTTGTGGTACCTCAATTGAAGTCTGAACAAAATGCTCAACAGAATGCTCAACATTTCTCAAAATTATTCATTTTAACTGAAGCTTTTATGAATTCCTAAATTTCTTACCTGAAGGTTTTATGAATTTCTTGGGCATGATATTTGGATTTTAGATTATTTCTTAAGTCACTACTGTGCATACCCTAGTACTGAGGGCACCATAGGAACATCATTCCAGAATGTTGTTCAAAAAACCTAAACATGTGTTAGTTTGACCAATATCACATAGATACTGGTAGCATATGATTTATATGCGATCCAGAAAGCATCAATGCAAGTATTCAAACCAATAACGAGCAAAGAGGAACAATGTTGGGCTGCTGGATGGCCATCAAATGCAAGTGCAGAAAGCCATGGTTAACCGCCACCAGCTTCAGCATAGGGATGTAGCAGGGGCAGAGTCACAGGGGAGCATCAGAGGGGGGTGGGGGTGGGAGGGACGAACCGTGCTCCGGTGCTGCGGCTGCGATGGTTGACGATGACGAGGGTGGCGGGATCCGGCGCGGCGACTCCTCCTCCGGCGGCTCCTCCTCCACGGGCTGCTAGGGCTCCGGCACAGCGGTGGCTAGGGCTCCGGCAACGAGGGTGGTGGGCTCCAGCGCGGTGACTCCTCCTCCGGTGGCTCCTCCTCTGCTAGGGTTTGCAACGACAGAGAGGCGATGGTGGCGGGCTCCGGTGGAGGCGGGCGAGATAGATTGGGGAAAAGAAAGTGGAAGGCGAAAAGGAGAAGTGGCGAGCCGTTTTGGCTAAGTACCAAGGTTCTGTGGCGCATTACTCCGAAATGCGCCACAGAAGCTAAAACTTATGTGGCACATTTGTGAGTAATGCGCCACAGAACCTAGGCACTTAGCCAAATAAACGGTGCGAGGCTGTACTTGGACAGCAAACACACACTAGCCTAGTGGTTATGATGCATATTCAGAGACCTGTGGCAGCCAGGTTCGAATCCTGGTTGGGTCAAAAAAATTTCTTTATTTAAAAATGATATGTTACAAATATATTTAAAACCAAGCACATACACATGCATAGTTATTCAAAAAAAACCTCCCGAATCATATATATATATATTATATATATGTGTGTGTGCTTGTCACACATAAATGTGAATTTGTCGAATATCACATTATATGTTTTAGTCTCTAACTAATACCCACACTAATATCACATTATACCCACACGAATTAATACACCAAAAAGTAACACAATTGCTAGTGTCTCTTCACAATCTTCTTGCCCTTTTTCGCCGTGGTTGAATACTTTAGCCCGTGCACTTTGAGATTTCTTCTTGTGAATGGACAACCTTTAGTAGGAATTGTGGTCTTCCTTCTTACTTTAGTAGTAGTAGGCATGTCGAAGTACTTGTCGAATTCCTCTTCGATCTTTCGGTCGCCATTTTTGTCGAAGTTTTGCTCGTTGGCGGCTCCTTCCATTCCGATGATGCTCGTCTTGCCCCTCCTAACTACAACACGGTTGGGCTTTGATGGGTCGGTAATAAAAAAAGCATTGATCAACTTGGCTAGTGAGTACCCAAGGCTCATTTTATGCGGAGGCGTTCTTTGTTGATTTGGCATCTGCTATAACCATTATGGTGAAATAGCGGCCTTCGTTTTCCACGTTCTTGGCCCATCTAACATGGAACATTGGTACGATCTCTCCACAGTAGTCAAGATCCCATATCTCCTCGATCCTTCCGTAGAATCTTTCCATCACAGTAGTCTCGTCATCAGCAAAGGATAACATAGTTACTCCTGAGTTTTGATATTCACTATTCTTGTCCTTTTCCTCGGTGTAGAATCTATAACCGTTTATGTCGTATGACTAATAGGTCCTTAGGTTGTGCCCTGGGCCCTGCGACAAGGAGAATATGAGTTTTTGATCTTCCGTAGAAGGCGTCTGTGGGGGATTGTCTAGTTGCCTTTTATTGAACCAACCCGTGAAGCTGGAGTTGTGCTCTCTGGTTACGTCTCCCTTCTTCCTCGGCCGGCCCTGGTCGACGTACTCCTGCTCGATTAAGCTTCTATGCTCTTTGACCCAAGGGCCAACCACTTCAATGTGTTGTAGCGCGACTCGGTGTGCCCTTTCAAAATCAGTGCGTCGACCATCAATGTAGACATGTAGTGAGCGGCAGCCCTCGCGGTGACCATATCCACCGAGCCTGCCGAGGTGCTTCTTTGTGGGTTTTCCAACATCCTCATTCTCGGTGGTTAGATAATTCTGGCAGAAGGAGATGCACTCGTAGATCAGGAAGCCCTTGGCTATGCTTCCATCTTCAAGAGACCTGTTGCAAACGAATCCTTTGATGACACTGTTTAGCCTTTCAAACGGCATCATGTTGTGCAGGAATGTCGGCCCGAGCTGGATGATGTCGTCCACGACATGTATAAGCAGATGCACCATGATATCGAAGAATGCGGGCGGGAAGTAAATCTCAATCTCGCATAGTATCATCACGATCTCTTCCTATAGCCTGTCGAGCTGCTTCACACCGATCGACTTCCTAGATATGACGTCGAAAAAGTTATAGAGGCCAAACAACGTCTCACGGACATGCTTGTCCATTATCCAGAGAATCGCAATGGGGAGTATCTGTGTCATCAGCACATGACAGTCGTGAGACTTCATACCGCTGAACCTCTTCTTCGCCACGTCCAGATATCTGCTTATCTTCCCCGAGTAACCGTGAGGAACTTTCACTCCTAAGAGGCACCTGAAAAACTGCTCGAGCTCCTCCAGACTCAGAGTGAAGCAGGCAGCGCGAAGCACCACCTCATTCTTCTTACCTCTTTTGCGGTGACCTTGAGTCCCTTCCTGATGATCATTATCATCATCATCACTATCAGGGTACTGAAGATCTTTCTTTATGCCAAGCAATTTAAGGTCCTTTCTTGCTTTCGGCCCATCCTTGGTCCTCTCCGGCATGTTCAGTAGAGTGCCAAGCAGACTCTCGGTAACGTTCTTCGTGATGTGCATTACATCGAGGCTATGGGGAGTGTGAAGGACCTTCCAATACGGCAGGTCCCAGAAAACAGACCTTGCTTTCCATACACCCAGCAGCGGCTTTTTCATCGGTCGTTTTTTTCCAGGCGCTGGGCAATCTACCCAATTATTCAAAAGCTCCTCGATTTCTTCGCCGCTCCTCGGACGCGGGGCTCTTTCGAGCTCGTCCTTGCCATTGAATAGGTCACCACATTTTCTCCACGGGTGATCCATGCGGAGCCACTTTCGAGTACCTTGGAACACGGTTTTCGAAGACCCGGGATCCCTTGGTAGCTGGAGATGCGGTGTCTCATCCATGCACTTGACGCATGCATTGTGTCCGTGGTTCACCTGGGCCGATACATATGCGTAACCAGGATAGTCCTGCACGGTCGTGAGCAACACGGCTCTCAGATGGAAATATTCTTTAGTGTAGGCGTCCCATGTATGGGCCGGCGTCTCCCACAAGCTGGCTAACTCCTCTCTCAATAGCCCGAGATACAGATGCATATCGATACTTGGTTGTTTCGGCCCCTGAATAAGAATGCTCATGTGTACATACCTTTGCTTCGTGCATAGCCATGGGGGAGGTTGTATGGCCATACAAACACGGGCCAGGTGCTATGCGTGCTACTCTGGTTTCCAAAAGGATTGAGTCCATCGGTGCTCATACCCAGCCTGAAGTTCCTTGCATCGCCCCCGAACTCTTCGAACTCGATGTCTAATGCATTCCACTTGCTAGCGTGTGAAGGCTGTGTCAGGATCTTGCCCTTATCTGGATCATCTTCGGGTTTCTCTCTTTCCGCGTGCCATTGCATGAGCTTTGCTTCCTTAGGATCTACGAAATATCTCTGCAGACGAGGGGTGATAGGAAAGTACCATACCACTTTTCGAGGAACTTTCTTGTTCCCTCTCTTGTACCGTCCTTGGCCACACACCGGACATGTGGTTCTATCCGCGTACTCGTTCCGATAAAGTCTGCATTCGTTGATGCATGTGTGGTATTTAATGTGTGGTAGGTCGAGAGGGCGCACGATTTTCTTGGCCTCCGCCATACTTGTTGGCAATGTGTTCCCCTTAGGAAGTCGGTCGTGCCAGTATTCCATGTTTGCGTTGAAGCTCACATCGGTGCATTTGTGTTCGGCCTTCATCTCTAGAGCCTTGAGCGTTACACTCAAACGTGTATCCTCGGGGCAACACCCAGGATACAATGGAGTCATCCTGTCTACCCGCATTTGGGCCAGCTTGGCTTTCTCTCTGGCTGCAGCTTTGTCGTTGCTCATCTCCTTGAGGAGCAGTTCTTGAACATGAGGGTCCTGCAAGACCGAAGTTAGAAGCGTATGTGTGTTCGCGTCTTCTCCTTCTTCATGATCATGCCCGTCGCCATCTCCTTCTCCATGTTGATCATGCCCGCCGGCATCTCCTTCGTCATGATGATCATGCCCGCTGGCATCTCCTTCGTCATGATGATCATGCCCGGTAGACTCTTCGTCTTCTCGCTCGCCCACATCTTCGTGACCACCACCATGTCCTGTCGGCGCCTCATTGAGGTCGCGCATGAAACCGCGCCTGAGCAGGTGACCCTCCAATTGTCCAGATTCAGGGTCGATCCAGCGCTGCAGTTTGCATGTTCGACATGGACATCTTATCATGGTCTTGTTGTTCAGAATCATGTCCTCCTTCGTGCATTTCTTGTAACTAGCAATTCGACCTTCGCTCATCGTGAGGACCATGGTTGCCTGAGCGGTCAAAACAGAGAGTATAGGTGAGAACCACACCATATGAACACACACATGCATGAATGCTAGCCGGAAAAAATTCGGCATGACCTTTCCTAAAATTAGGACATATGGGTAGTGCAAAAATTTGCCGAAATGGAAATGAATCAACATTTCGGCAAACATCCATGCAACCACACCGGCCGGGCCCGACAACAACAAGCAACCAACAAAGAACTTCCTCCCATTGCAAACATTCATGCACCACACAAGCATCCTCTCGCCATGGATCGCACACATACACCGCCCGCGCGACAAGCTTCACCTACATGTTCATCATGATGGCCAAGTACTCACCTATAGTAGACACAATAATAGCGAGACGAGACCGCGCGATGAGAGAGTGTGGACAAATAGATCTACAATGCAAGTTGGTGGAGAGGAAATTAGTAAACAAATAGAGATGTGAGAGAGAAAAGTAAGGAACTTTAGATCTAGAAATTGGAGCGAAGCTTCCACTTACCAATCTATGGATTAAAGTAGGTTTAGTTACAAGAAAATGGAGAAACTATGGGTAAGATGGGGTGTGAGGGAGGAGGAAGACGAGTTGGGAGGAGGTAGAGATGTGAAATGGTTGGTGGTGGATAGATAGATAAGAAAGCTAGCTCTTGTCACATTTTTAACATGGATCTGGACGCCCTCATCTGTGGCGCATATAGAGGAAATGCGCCACAGATGCTGAAACTTATGTGGCGCATAAGTCCATATGCGCCACAGAAGTGGGTGAATAAGATTCCCTGTGTGGGGCCCACCACCAAGTTCTGTGGCGCATGTTGTACTCATGCGCCACAGAAGTGACACACATCTGTGGCGCATATGCCAACATGCGCCACAGAACTTGGGTGAATTAGATTCCGTGGTGGGGCCCCCTCCATGTTCTGTGGCGCATGAGGAAATATGCACCACAGAAGAGGCAACTTCTGTGGCGCATATTTCAGAATGCGCCACAGAACTTGGATCAACCCACTCCGGCCGGCGGGTCCCACCAATCTTCTGTGGCGCATGTTCTGGAGAATGCGCCACAGAACTTCCAATCTTCTGTGGCGCATGCTTTCTGGTGCGCCACTGATGTTTTCCTGTGGCGCATGCTTTCGCATATGCGCCACTAAACATCTTGTCTATCTATAGGCCGTTTCCTAGTAGTGCCTAGGCGTTTCTCTAACACACATACAAACTCCATGATCTTACAAGCTCCACTTTTATTTCACACCGACGTGATCTATAAGCAAAAGAACATGATATCAACGGGGCACAAAGTACACGTGCAATGTTGAAAGTGTTGGAGATATGCCCAAGAGGCAATAATAAAAGTGATTATTATTATATCTTTGTGTTTATGATGAATGTTTACGTCCCATGCTATAATTGTATTATTAGGAAACACTAATACATGTGTGTTTTGTAAACATAAGAGAGTCCCTAGTAAGCCTCTTGTTGAACTAGCTTGTTGATTAATTGATGATCATGGTTTCCTGTTCATGGACATTGGATGTGATTAATAACAAGGTTATATCATTAGGAGAATGATGTGATGGACACATACCCATAGTAAGCGTAGCATAAGATCAAGTCATTAAGTTCGTATTGCTGTAAGCTTTTAAATGCATAGTAACCTAATCCTTCGACCATGAGGTTGTGTTAATCACCATCACCGGATGGGTACTTTGATGACATCAAACACCGCTTCGTAACTGGGTGGTCATAAAGGTGTCATTGGGTATTCTGAAAGTATGTGTTGAAGCGCATGAATCAAGATTGGGATTTGTCCATCCATATGACAGATAGATATGCTCTGGGCCCTCTCGGTGGAATGTCATCTAGTTAGCTTGCAAGCATGTGACTAGGTCACAAGGGATGACATATCACGGAACGAGTAAAGAGTACTTATCAGTAACGAGGTAGAACTAGGTATGGAGATGCTGACGATCAAACCTCGGATAAGTATAGTATCGCGTGACAATGGGAATTGGTTTCGTGTGTAAATGGTTCAATCGATCACGAAGTCATCGTTGAGTATGTGGGAGCCATTATGGATCTCCAGGTCCCGCTGATGGTTATTGATAGGAGATGTGTCTCTGTCATGTCTGCATATTCACGAACCGTGGGTGACACACTTAAGGTTCGAAGTTGTTTTAAGTAGATATGGAATGTGCGTTGGAGAGCGAATGTTGTTCAGAGTCTCAGAATGGATCTGGGACATCACGAGGAGATCCGGAATTGTCCGGAGAATAAGATTCATATATTGGGGATCATTTTCTGAGTTAGGAAATGTTCCGGAGTATTTGTATGAGGGTTCTAGAAGGTTTCGGAATGTTCCGGAAGGTTCTGGAAGGTTTCTTGGAGTTTGCTTGAAAACCAAGGAAGGGATCAAAGGAGTCCTGGTGGGTCAAGACTAGGAGTCGTCGGGGAGGAGGACTCCTCCCCCCTCCCCAATCCGCCGGCCCTAGAGGAGGGGAGTCCTACAAGGACTCCCCCTCCCCAAGGCGCCCTCCCCCCTTAAATAGAAGGGCAGGGGCGCCCCCTCTTGGCCCTCTCCCATAACTCTAATCTCTGCCGCCTCTCTCCTCCTCCTTTCTTCTGCACAGGCATAGGCGAAGCCCTGCAGAATTCTCTACTCCACCACTACCACCACACCGTCGTGCTGCTGGGATTCCGTGGAGAAGATCTACTACCTCTGCTGCTCGCTGGAACGAGGAGAGGAAGGTCTGCTTTGACTCCGCACGTGTGACTGACTGCGGAAGCGCTGCCGAAACGCGGCGCCAGAAGGATCGTCAACTTGACCGACTGCGGAAGCGCTGCCGGAACGCGACGCCGGAAGGATCGTCCACACGATCTTGAGATCGGCAAGTGATCGACTACATCAACCACGAGATCTAATCTCGTTAACGCTTTCGGATCTACGAGGGTTAGTTCCTATCTATCTCGTTGCTCATGTCTAATAGATTAGATCTTGGCTTTTATCTAGATTAGATCTGGGTTTTGTTCGTTCTTGCGGTAGAATTTTTTTTGTTTTCCATGCTACGAACCCATCAGAAAGAGTTCCCCATGATACATGGTTCTGCTAATTTCAACTTATAAAGCGCAAGAATATATGCAACAAAGAAGGACCCAATGGTTCAAGTTTATTAAATGCAAGAAAAGTAAAGTGTGCCATCAAGTTCGTGAGAGCTTTAATCACTAGTTTTCACATATCAAATTTAATTTGGAAGGTAGACAAAAACATGAATATACTTGTAATAGAATAATCTAGTAGGTAGGTATGGTGGACTCTTTGTAATAACTTGGTTTAAGGAGTTGGATGCTTGAGTGGAACTCACACTTGGTTACGGAGGCTAGCAAAAGACTGGGAGCGACAAACTAAGAGAGCAATAATGGCCATAATCATGCAGAGCGAAAAAACATCATTGATCAAAGCATAAAGTTATACTACAAGTGGAAATATAAAGGATCATAAAGTCTATGGTGACTTGGGATAGTCATAACATGGTGTGAGCATGCGCCAAGTCAACCCAGATAAAGCATCAACGGAGAATACCACAATACTATGCTTTAATATGCTAAAACAACGCATGATCCTTCCAAGGAACATTAAGCAATCTCAATTGTTTATAACAAGTCATGCTACAGCAAATAATACTAAGCATAAATCCAAAACAATATCAAGCATGGCATGACAAAGCATAGGTCACAGTCAAAAACAAGCTCTCTTTACCACTTGAGCATGAACTTTCCTACTCTTTTCCAATCCAAACCAAACTATTTGAAAACCAATGCATGAAAGAGGGGGTCCAACCAATTTATTCAGCAAACTAAGCAAACCAAGCAAACAAAAAACCAAAAACAAAAACAAAAACAAAAAATAAGACCCTCCAAGAACAACACAATTGTGCATGAAACAATAAAAATGAAGCGTTTGGAAGAAACCTGAGATTTTTATTGATGAAGAAGGGGATGCCTTGGGAATCCCCAAGCTTTGACGCTTGTACTTCTTGGATATTTCTTGGGGTGAGATGCACGGCATCCCCAAGCTTGAGCTTTAGTCCATCCTTCATCTCAGTACTCATTCCTTCCATACACTTGAAATTTTTCTTTCATACAAAACTTCACACAATCTTTATTAGCAACATTACTACACTCAAGATAATAAGTCTTTAAGTTCAGTTCTAACACCAATAAAACTTCCATTAAAACACTAGCTTCTGTAGCACTTCCCTCAAAAAGCTCAATTCCCCAAAAGAACTCAAAAAGTAACCAACAAGAAGCAAATGCAAATAATGGTAGAAATCTGTCAAAACAGACCAGGAGGTAAAGACGAATTTCTTTGAAGACCTTCTGTTGCTAAAATAAAAAAGTGTTCAACTAACAAAAGTTAGTTACCAACCTGGGGCAGAAGCACAAAAATTCATGCCTCAAAAGGACGTACAGAGATTTTACACGAATTTTTACGGTAAAGCACAGAAATCTGTTTCGAGACAGCAACTTTCCCAATCATTACTTCTCTCTCATTAGAGGTTACTCTTGGCACAAAAAGCAAATAAAAAGGATAAGGAGCGGTTATTACAGAGGTAATAACTTCCAAGACTCATCTAAATCTTTTGGGTTATCTCCCAATAAGTACTTTTGTTTAACGCCTTGAAGTTAGGCATAAGAAGCAAGAAAAAGAATCAAGTGTTCTCAAATGAAGAAGGATTAAGAGAAAATTTTGTTTTCATAGGAGAGGCAAAAGAAATCTTCTCTCTCTTCTTAGGTAAGTGTTCTATACCTTTATTGAGTGGGAGTTGATATTTAATGGTGCCTTCTTTCATATCAATAATGGCACCAAAAGTTCTAAGAAAAGGTCTTCACAAATTAATAGGACAAAAGCATTGCATTCAACATCCAGAACATAGAAATCAATGGGGACATAGGCATTGTTAACCATAATAAGAACATAAGTAAGTCTCCCCATGAGTTTATTTTTAGCATTATCATCAAGTGGAACATTCAAATAACAATCTTCAAGCGGTGGAAAATCAAGCATATCATAAATCCTTCTAGGCATAATAGAAACACTACTATCAAGATCACATAAAGCTTTGAAATCAAAATTATTCACTTTCATATTAATGATGGGTTCCCAACCATCTTCTTGTTTTTTTAGGTGAAACACTAGGGAAAGTCCCCACTACAATTTTTTCTATTATAAAGGTATGGATATGTTACAAACATATTACAAATGAGTCTACTGATCTAAGAAAGATCAAGAAAATTAAAAGGATCCACCTCAAAGAGGGTAGTAATCTACTCTATCTCCGGTCTAGATGTTGGCTCAGCCAGGTATTGAATTTCTCCTGGTATTTTCTTTTGATTCTGAATTGTACCCATCTCATCTCTTGATAGAAAATTGTCTTCCATCCTTCTAAAGTTGGTCTTTTATCATTAATTTTTTTCTCATTTCTACAAATCCAGATACCCCAAGCAGCCAAGATAATAGTTTCCATTGCAAAAGGCAGATGCATCTTGGTTTTAATGTCTGAAAAAGCCTCAAATCCTGATAAATCTGTTGTTCGGTCTATGCAAATATGTTCCCAACAGTTTTTGGCAAAGGAGCAATCCCAAAAAAGATGGTTAACTGATTCTTCCGAGTGGCAATTGAGAATTGCACAATTATAATCAGGCAGAGTAAATTGTTTCCTTCTTAGAAGATTTCTTGTATTCAGTCTATCCAGAAGCAATAGCCAAAAGAAGAATTTGTGTTTGTTCTGGCAAGAGGATGTCCAAAGCCAAGAAAAATGAGGAGGTGTAGGGGAGTAACCATCATGGAAGAGTAGGCCTTTTTGACTTCAAATCTATCAGATCCCCAAATGTAACTCCAGTCTTCTTGTTTTATAGGAATAGAAGCTTTATGTTTCATCTTTTCTTCTTTAATATTTATGAGAGCATCAGTAATGTGTTTTGTAAAGTCCATATTCATAGCACTAACATTAGGACTTTTAGCAAGCTTTTGTAGGAACTTAATAACTTCAGAGATATTGCAACCATCAAGATCAAAATCATAATTATCATCTAAAGTAGTAGAGCTATTACTAGCCTCAGCACTAGTGGTAGTGATAGTAGAAACACTAATGTTTCTAGCAATTTTATATTCTATTTCCCACTTAGCATGCAATTCCCCTAATAGTTTAACATTTTCATCAATTCTAACTTGTATGGCATTAGTAGCAGCAAAGGGATTATCAGTAGTTTCAGGTTTAGCAGCCATTTTATTCAAAGAAGACTGAGCTTCAGCCAATGATGCTATTTTTCTTTCAGCATTAGAGAGTTTTTCTTCAATAGTTTTATTGAAAGCAGTTTGATTACTAATGAAGTCTTTAAGCATAACTTCAAGTTTAGAGGGAGCACTCCTATTATTGTTGTAGGAATTTCCATAAGCATTACCATTGTTGGGAGGATATGGCTCATAATTGTTGTTACCATTTGCTAAAATTATTATTTCTTATAAAGTTCACATCAACTTGCTCTTCTTGAGCAACCAAAGAGGCTAAGGGAAAATGATTTCGATCAATATGACCCTTCACATTAACAAGCATAGACATAATAACATCAATTTTATCACTCAAGGAGGAGGTTTCCTCAACAGAATTTACCTTCTTACCTTGTGGAGCTCTTTCAGTATGCCATTCAGAGTAGTTAACCATCATATTATCCAGAAGCTTTGTTGCAACACCCAAAGTAATGGTCATAAAGTAACCTCTAGCAGCAGAATCCAATAGATTTCTTGAGGAATAATTCAATCATGCATACAAGGTTTGGATAATCATCCAAGCAGTCAGTCCATGAGTGGGACAATTCTTTACCAAAGATTTCATTCTTTCCCAAGCTTGAGCAACATGTTCATTATAAAATTGTTTAAACTTCATTATTTCACTTCTCATAGATAAAATCTTAGCAGGAGGATAGTATTTTCCAATGAAAGCATCTTTGCATTTAGTCCAAGAAACAATATTGTTCCTAGTCAAGGAATTCAACCATTCTTTAGCTTTTCCTCTCAAAGAGAAAGGAAACAATTTAATCTTAATAATATCTCCATCTATATCCCTATGCTTTTGCATCTCACAAAGTTCACCAAAGTTATTTAGATGAGCTGCAGCATCTTCATTACCAATACCAGAAAATTGTTCTCTCATAACAAGATTGAGTAAAGCAGGTTTTATTTCAAAGAAAGTAGCTTCAGGAACATGTGGAGCAATAGGTGTGCTCATGAAATCATTGTTGTTGATGCTAGTGAAGTCACACAACTTAGTATTTTTTAGAGTAGTCATTTTTTGTGTGTTTTTAATAAAGAAAGCAAACTTGTAAAACTATTTTTTTTGTGTTTTTGATAAAGAAACAAGCAAAAAAAAATAAACTAAGCAAAAAAAACAACAAAGTAAAGAGATTGGTTATGAGGGACTCCCCTTGTGAAGATGTCCTTGACTCCCCGGCAACGGCGCCAGAAAAATACTTGTTGGCTCGTGGTTGAGCTCGTTGGGGAACCCTAAGAGGAAGGTATGATGAGCACAGTAGTAAGTTTCCCTCAGTTATGAAACCAAGGTTATCAATCCAGTAGGAGCAAGGAAACACCCCAAAGGTGTAGCTAGCTGAGCCTTGGCAGGGCGCACTACCGGTGCCAGCAGCAATGTTGAGACCTGCACAACACAACCACAGAACTCTGTCCCCAACTTGCGATGAGGTTGTCAATCTCACCGGTTTTGCTGAAAACAAAGGATTACACGTACCGAGTGGAAGAAAGTAATAGTTTGCATAAAGTAAACACAAAGCAGTAAACAATTGATTATAGATTGATGGTAAAAGAAAGGACCAGGGTCCATAGTTCACTAGAGGTGGCTCTCCTTAAGATAGATAACATGTTGGGTGAACACATTACAGCAGGGAAATTGACAAACATCGAGAAAGCATACAAGCATATACTACTCATCTTGACTCCTTTGAGATTCGATTGGGCATTACAACATTACACATAGATCGTCATCCAACTGCATCTATGACTGATAATCCACCTTTAGGTTATCATCTGAACCCCCTCCAGTATTAAGTTGCAAGCAACAGATTATTGCATTACGAATTGCGTGTAAAGTAAACAATATGATTGTTCTATGAACAAAGGATTGTTGTTTTCTCCCTAGTAGCAACATCACATCTAGTACCATAGAGATTTCTGTCACTTCCCCGTATTACTAGAGGCATGAACCCACTATCGAGCATAAATACTAACTCTTGAAGTTGCTAGTATCTACTTGGCCAAGATAGCTACTAAAAATGGAAAGCATGCAAGATCAAAAATAACAAATACATGATAGAATCAATAATCAATCTGACATACCATCTCAATATCCGTCGGATCCCCGCAAACACAACATGTAGGAATTACAAATAGATGATCTTGATCATGAACGGAGCTCACAAGATCTAAACATGAAAGCACAAAGGAGGAGAACCAGCCATCTAGCTACTACATGGACCCATAGTCTAGAAATGAACTACTCACGAATCACACCGGAGGCTTGCATGATGATGAAGAAGGCCTCCAGGGTGAATTCCCCTCTCCGGTAGGGTTCCGGGAAGAGCTTCAGATCCCTCCCGATCGAGGGATGGAGACGATGGTGGCTACAGACTCTTTCGTGGAATTTTGATCGGGTACTTAGGGTTTCTGTATCGGAGGCAATATATAGTTGGAAGGGGAGGCCGAGGGAGTGCCGGAGGTGGCCACACTACCCCCTAGCGCGGGCCAGGGTGGGCCGCGTGGCCAGGTGGTGTGGTGGCCCCCTGGCCCCTCTCCGGTTCGTATTCTGGCTCCATGTGTCCCTAGGTGAAAAACTGACTTTGGCTTTTGTCCTGTCCAATTCCAAGAATATTCATTTTCTGACTTTCCTGGAACCAAAAACAGTAGAAAACAGGCAGCTGGCACTATGGCTCTTGGTAATAGGTTCGTCCAAGAAATCATATGAAAAGTACTCCAAAGTGTGGACAAAACATAAGAAAGTAGATAAAACCAAGCATGGAACATCAAAAATTATAGATACATTTGCAATGTATCAAAGGGGCATGAGATTTTGGTTTATAACTTGTCAAGCATATCCTCTTAGTTGTATCACTTAAACCTTAGTCACCTTAAAGATGCTTATGATAGGGGCAATGAGAGCTGAAAGCTAACAAGTACCATAATTTTTTGAAGCTCTTTATGAAACTTGAATCCCTACTTCCTTCTATGAAGGCCCTTTCTTCCACTTTTATATTGAGTCTCCACCTTCTATCTTTATGCACCTACTTTGAGAGCATAGTGGTCATTCTTAGTTCTATGTGCATTGTCCCAAGACTTGTTGATTGATGCATAACTTGATATTCCTTGTTTTATACTACTTGTATCTAGTCACTCTTATGAACTTTGAAGGTGTCCTATGCATTTACATTTTGCTACTCTATGAGGGACAAGCTGAATGCCATTATGGTATGTTTTCTTTATGTGAAACAAACAAACGTCTTGCAAAGTATTTTTATTCATGAATCTTTTGTTTGTACCTTTTCATGTTGCAACATAGTTGCTTTGTCTAATTGCTAGAACTTTGTCTTTCATGTTATGATTGAAGTACTATGATCCCAGCTTTCAATGTTTTTCAAATACTTTGATCAAGTTTATGATGGTGCATATCACCTCAAAAATTATTCTTTCTTTTTATCACTTACCTACTCGAGGACGAGCAGGAGTTAAGCTTGGGGGTGTTGATATGTTGTTAACGTATCCATAATTTTTGATGTTCCATGCTTGGTTTTATCTACTTTCTTATGTTTTGTTCCAACTTTGGAGTACTTTTCATATGATTTCTTGGATAACCTATTAACAAAGAGCCCCAGTGCCAGCCGCCTGTTTTCTGTTGTCTTTGGTTCCATGAAGTCAGAAAATGAATATTCTCGGAATTGGACGGGACAAAAGCCAAAGTCAGTTTTTCACCGAGGGACACACGGAGCTAGAATACGAGATGGAGAGGGGCCAGGGGGCCACCACACCACCTGGCCCACGCCAGGGGGTGGTGTGGCCGCCTCAGGCACCCCCTCGGCCTCCCCTTCCGACTATAAGATGCCTCCGATACATAAACCCTAAGTACCCAATCAAAATTCCACGAAAGAGTCTATAGCCGCCGTCATCTCCATCCCTAGATCGGGAGCGATCTGAAGCTCTTCTCGGCACCCTACTGGGGAGGGGATATCACCCTGGAGGCCTTCTTCATCATCATGCAAGCCTCTGATGTGATGCGTGGGTAGTTCATCTCTGGACTACGGGTCCATGTAGTAGCTCGATGGTTGGTTCTCCTCCTTTGTGCTATCATGTTTAGATCTTGTGAGCTCCGTTCATGATCAAGATCATTGATTTGTAATTCTGCAAGTTGTGTTTGTGGGGATCCGATGGATATTGAGATGCTATTTCAGATTGATTATTGATTCTATCATGTCTTTGTTATTTGTGATCTTGCATGCTTTCCGTTGTTAGTAGCTATCTTGGCCAAGTAGATGCTAGCAACTCCAAGATTTAGTATTTATGCTCGATAGTGGGTTCATGCCTCAAGTAATCTGGGGAAGTGACAGAAATCTCTAAGGTACTAGATGTACTGTTGCTACTGGGGAGAAAACAACAATCCTTTGTTCATAGAACAATCGTATTGTTTACTTTACACGCAATTCATAATGCAATTATCCGTTGCTTGCAACTTAATACTGGAGGGGGTTCGGATGATAACCTGAAGGTGGATTATTAGTCATAGATGCAGTTGGATGGCGGTCTATGTATAATGTTGTAATGCCCAATAAAGTCTCAAAGGTGTCAAGATGAGTAGTATATGCTTGTATGCTTTCTCGATGTTTGTCAATTGCCCCGCTGTAATTTGTTCACCCAACATGTTATCTATCTTAAGGAGAGCCACCACTAGTGAACTATGGACCCCGGTCCTTTCTTTTACTATCAATCTACAATCAACTATTTACTGCTTTGTGTTTACTTTTTGCAAACTATTACTTTCTTCCACTCGATATGTTTAACCCTTTGTTTTCAGCAAAACCAGTGAGATTGACAACCTCATCGCAAGTTGGGGATAGAGTTTTGTGGTTGTGTTGTGCAGGTCTCCACGTTGCTGCTGGCACCGGTAGTGCGCCCTGCCAAAGTTTAGCTAGCTACACCTTCGGGGTGTTTCCTTGCTCCTACTGGATTGATAACCTTGGTTTCATAACTGAGGGAAAACTTACTTCTGTGCTCATCATACCTTCCTCCTGGGGTTCCCCAACGAGCTCGTTAATACACGAGTCAGTAGTACCGTACGAAGTGGATGACCCGTGACATTCCAATGCAATCTGATTTTCGGACCTTTGCTGAGGTGCTTGGATATCCTTTCTGTAACAGGGACCGTGCTAGTGGCTATCGTATCATGACTCAACTCAAGCCTAATAAATATGTTGCTCTCTCTCCGTGCACGGTTGACAATGGTATAGTGGGCTCTTTTTCTGTTCTGTCCCCCCTTTATGCTATCTTGGTGGGCATTTTCTGTGACTCTATCACGCCGAGTGGGGGAAACAACGACAATATTCGTGGTCACTTGGTTCAGCTGCATGCCTTTTCCCATGAGGTGGCCTCCTGTGAGGATGAGTCTGCGGATTACAAGCTGGATGTGATGGATTTCATCTATCACGAGTTTACAGATGTCATGTTCAATAGGCTCTCCATTCCTTATGCTCCTTATATTATGATGCTGATCAAGCACATGCTTCCCTCTGGAGAGTTTCACATTGATGTTGAGCATAAGGTGAAGAAGATATACAACAAGGCTAGGAAGACCACTCATCCATCTTCTGCTTCTGAGGGCTCTATGAGGGATGCCCGTGCCAGTGCTCGTAGGCCCCCAGTGCCTCCTATTGCTCGCTAGGTGAAGCAATGGAATTGGTTCCAGGGGAAAATTTTGTGCATAGGGGTGGACACTCGCAAGGGGCAGTATGTGGCGTATCAGTAGCGCCACGAGATGGACCATACTCAGCTGCTCATTCTCCCCCATGTCTCTAGGGCGTCCAGCGCTCCTCCTGCTCCTGCCGCTCCCACTCCATATGCTCAGTGGAATTCTTCATCTGGACTCAAGTATGGAGAGCTTAAGCGTCACTTTCTTCCTACCCCGGCGAGGGAGTCCACTTCACGTGCTGATGAGGACGAGGAAGACGATGAGGACTATGAGTGATCGGTTGGGGCGCTGATGACCCACAAGTATAAGGGGTGTATCGTAGTATTTCCGATAAGTAAGAGTGTCAAACCCAACGAGGAGTAGAAGGTGCTGGCTAGTGGTATGGATCAGGAATTCCCTGCAAATACTTAGCAAACGGATCTTTAGGGGTTTTCGATAAAGCAAGTAAACAAAGTACGAGTAAATAAAAGACAATAGGAATAAATGCAGCAAGTGGCGCAATCCTTTATGCAGCAAAGGACAAGCCAGTTGTATTACTTAAGATGACCAAACGTTCTCGAGGACACATGGGAAGACTGTCAAGTGCTTTCGCTTCATATAGTTGATTAATCTTCTTTAGCTTGCTAAGTGTTGTGTGGGTGAACCTGTGCTAATGTACCGACCTTCCTAGGACTAATACATACTTGTGATTAAACCCCTTGCAAACATCCGTAAGTACAAGAAAGTAATTAAGGTAGAAACCTAACCACGGCTTTAAACTCTAAGACCCTTACGTCCCTTGTACAATGGTTTCCTAACGGTGGTTCAGGTTTCTGTCACTCCGGCAACCCCTACGATTAGTAGCCAAATACACAATGCATTCCCCTAGGCCCATATAGGTGAAGTGTCATGTAATCGACATTCACATGACACCACTAGAAGAAGTACACCACAACTTAAATATCAAACTATTGAATCTTTCTCAACACAACTCCACTACTAACAACATGACTTCTCCCATGTCCTCAAGAACAATACAAACTACTGACAAGACATCATATGGATCATGATCAGAGATGGAATAATGATGTATAGCAATCTGAACATAAACAATAATTCAATGGTTCACTCAACAACATCAACTACAAAGAGTAATCAACACCGGGAAAGTTTCCCCTATGAACTATGCAAGATTCAACCCAATTGTTACAGCAATATGGAGATGGTGATGAGGGTGCTGATGGTGATGATGGTGGTGATGATGATGATGATCCCGATGAAGTCTAGCTTGATGGCGGTGTTGATGGCGACGATCTTCCCTCTCTGGGAAGGAATTCCCCCGGCAGAAATCTGTCTGCCAGAGAGATCTTTCTCTCTCGGTGTTTTCCACCCTGCAGAGGCGGTGGAATCTTTCTGTGGTCACTCCCCGAGTCTTAGGGTTTCGGGAGGATAATATACGCTAGAGGGGAGTGCCAGGGGTGGACCAGGGCAGCCACACAACCTGGTGGCGCGTCCTAGGCTGGCCCGCGCCAGGGGGTGGTGTGGGCCCCCTGTGGCCCATCTCCAGCCCCCTTCTGGCTTCCTTCGTCTTCTGGAAAAATAGGATTTTCCGTATATTTTCCCAGATTTTCTAATCTTCACGAATTTTGCCTCCAAACAGCACCTTTTCCATCAGAATCCTGACTACAGCGGTCCATGCTCCAAAAGTCATCAACCATGCAAAAACAGATAAAATAACATAAGTATCACCTCTTAGTACGAAATATATCAATGAATAAAAGTGAATTATGACACAGAATAGTGATGCAAAATGGACGTATCAGGCGTTAGCATCACTCTTCTTTCTTTTTGGTGTTTCGATGCCAAAGGGGGAGAAGTAGTTCTATTAGGTCTTCATGGATTTGCATGGGTTGGGTGCAAGCATTAACATTTTATCGTTTCGGTCTTTTTCTCGCTTGTGCCCATTTAGCGTTGATGTCTTATTTATGATTTGCTTTGTGTGAGACTATGTTATTGTGTGGCTCTGGAATTATCTCGTGGATTATTCCCTCATGGCTATATTGGTTATCTATCTCTCATGGAAGGCGTTTATAATTGTTATCACATTGGCAATTCTTATACTATATTGAGGACGCCTCTCTCACGGTGGTATGATATTTTCTGAGCTATCCCATCCTTTATGTGTCATTTCCGTTCCAATGAAATAGACTTGTACCTACTTGTGTGCATTTGTATTCAAATGCAAATTTCTATTATGCACACATTGAGGGGGAGTCTTTTTCATTAGATAAATGATGTTGTTTTTAGAGCTACCTTGCAAATCCTAATATTGTCATCTAACACAAAAAAGAGGGAGATTGAAAGAACATTTCATGATCTCTAGTGTTTTGTGTGTTAGATAACAATACCATGGAGTACCTCATGTGTGTGAAGTGTTGCAGGAAAGAAATCTTGTTGTTGGGGGGGGGGGGCAGATAATCCGCCCCCATCAAGGGCTGGATAATCCGGCCTAACCCTTTTTGGCCAGAGTGGGTCGCAATGTGAGCTTCTGTCTGGGGGCGGATTATCCCCCGGACAATCCGTGGCCAGGGGCGGAGATTTCCCCGACTGGATAATCCGGCCGTTCGGGCCGGATAATCCGCCCCCACGAGATGTTGATAAGGATAATCCGTGGCTAGGGGCGGAGTTTTCCCCCGGCTGGATAATTTGTCCTTTCTCCTGGGCCGGATAATCCGCCCCCTAGGAGAAGTTGCCAAGGCTGGCTCGATGCGACCTTCTATCCGGGGGCGATTATTCCCCGGATAATCCGAGTCTAGGGAGAGTTTTCTGCAGGCCAGATTATCCGGCCCCAGACCTCTCCAACGGCTCTGCTTGGACAGGGGGTACAAAAGCCCCAACTGTTGGGTTCTGTAGCAGAAAACAAAAATTTCTATCTACTAGATCACAAATACCAGGATCTATACTATGTAGACATAAGTAACGGATAAGGAATACAGTATTCATACTTTTGCAGAGAGAGGCACGCCTTACGCAGGAAGGCGTATATTGATGAAGACGACAAGCACCCCAAGTTTGGTGCCTCCGAAGTTCGTCACACGTTCAGTGTAGAAGACGTCAACCGGACTCCCATCCAGCCGAGCAGCGGAAGAAGTAGATGCCGGATGGCCGATCACACGACGGTAGTGTGAAGGTGGAGAACTCAACTACGAGGTCCTCCCAATATTACGGGGAAGTCCTCAGTAGATGAGAGAGAGATAATGAGAGGAATGGGTGTGTTCCAAGGGGAAGGGGACCCCTTTATATAGTGGGAGGGGGCGCACCACCCAGGGGCCAGGTGGGGTGGGACTAATCCCCACACCCGCCGGCCACCTTGGGGCAGCCGCCGGCCCTAGGTGGGCCCCACTGGGGAGTCCCACCAGCCCTAGGCCGGCTGGCCCCCACTCCCTAGGCGCCTTGCCCACTTGGGCCTCCCTTCGGGTGAGGCCCATTAGCAATATAGTGCCTTCAAAAATAAAATAAAATATATATTTAATATTAATTCTCCAATTAACATTTAAATACACATATTATATTATACCTTCTCTCCGGAACACCTTCCGGACCCCTTCTGATCTCCATCGGATATTACCAAAACTATTCCGGTTTCTCTCTCGCTCTCTATTTCTCATACGATACCTCATCTACCCTAAGCGTCCCTACCCTTAAGCATGACGTCCTTCGGTTCGGAAACACTCTGGACATGATAGAGACCACTCACATATCAATGATCAACAGAGGGACCTGGATGGCCATGTGACCCCCGTGCGTTTCATGAATACAATCGCTCGAACCGTGAGATAGTCGTTCCCCGTTCCATTTGTTAGTCGATACCTAATTCATCCGAGACTTGATCATTGGTATCTCCATACCTTAGTTCGATCTCGTTACCTATGAACTTGTTTTATCGTTCTCATGTCATTGCATTCAGTGACCTAGTCACATGCTTGCAAGCTTTATCAATGCAACGTCACCGAGATGGCCACATGTATCTGTCCGTTACATGGACTAGACAAATCCTGGTCTTGATATGTACTCCTCTACGCATCCCTTCGGAAAACCTGAGTGGCACCTTTTTGATCACCCTGTTACGAGATGACTCTTGATAACCATCTAAGATTCTTCCGGAATGGTGATTTGCATTACCTCACAGTCAAAGGATCAGGTTGTGAGGTTCTCTGTGTTTTATCATCAATGGTGAACTTTGGAACTAGATCTCATTAAGATATAACTGTCGGATGTTTGTCTATCATGTTATTCAACTAATAACATGACCTCATTGTCAGTTGGCATAAATGCCCATGATCTTGAAACACAGACCATCCTCATGACCAAAGAACTAGTTCACTAGAGGTACCTAGAGACACGGTTTGTTTACATACCACACGTGTATTAACGTTTCGTATTAACACAGTTATAGCATAGCATGAAATGTATTATGAACATATAGGAGATATATCAAATAATACACTTTATTATTTGCCTCTAGGGCATAACTCCTTCAGTCTCCCACTTGCACTAGAGTATAAACAAAACTAGTTTACAATAGGCAGGAACCTAACACCAATTGAATCTCGATGTTGTTCGTGCTTTTCTAGATGGAGAGCTTTCGTCAAAGGATCTGCCACATTCAGTTCCGTATCTACTTTGAAAATCTTGACTTCACCTTCGTCAATATTCTGCCGGATGACGTGAAATCTAAGCTTGATGTGTTTGGATGTGGAATGAGTTCTTGCTTCCCTTGCGTTTGCAATAGCTCCCGTGTTATCACAATAGATCATCACGGGGTCTTGGGCATTGGGAAAAACTCCTAGTTCGCTGACGAAATTCCTTAGCCAAACAGCTTCATTTGCTGCATCAGCTGCAATAATATATTCATACTCCATTGAAGATTGTGCCACCACCGGCTGCTTCTTGCTCTTCCAGTTTACCGCCCCACCATTCACCAAGAAAACAAATCCTGTTTGAGATTTCGAGTCATCATGATCTGAATTCCAGCTCGCATCTACGTAAACTGATATGTTCAGAGCTTCATCATTTCCTCCATAGATTAGGAACATATCCTTTGTTCTTCTCAAATACTTTACGATATTTTTCACAGCTTTCCAGTGATCCGGTCCTGGATTACTCTGATATCGGCTCGTCAAACTAAGAGCCAATGCCACATCAGGTTGTGTACTAAGCATTGCATACATGATAGATCCTATGGATGAAGCATAGGGGATGTAAGACATCTTCTCTCTATCATCGTCCACCATAGGACATTGAGTCATACTCATTTTGCAATTCTTCATCATAGGTGTAAAACCCCTCTTGGTGTTTTCCATTTTGAACCTCTTCAAAATCTTATCTATGTAAGTACTCTGACTCAATGCTATTAGGTGCCTTGATCTATCTCTATAGATCTTGATTCCTAATATGTATGCAGCTTCACCTAGATCCTTCATGGAAAATTGGTTGCTCAAATATGCTTTCACGCTTTTCATAAGATCCACATCGTTTCCCATGAGTAGTATGTCATCCACATATACTACTAAGAAAATAACCGAGCTCCCACTCGCTTTCTTGTAAACACAGAACTCTTGTTGGTTTTGGACAAATCCAAAACTCTTGATCACTTGATCAAAACGTTGGTTCTAGCTCCGAGATGCTTGCTTCAACCCATAAATGGACTGTTGGAGTTTGCATACCTTTCCAGCATCCTTAGGATCAACAAAACCTTCCGGTTGCATCATATACAACTCTTCATCAATGTGACCATTGAGGAATGCGGTCTTGACATCCATCTGCCAAATTTCATAGTCGAAATGTGCAACAATTGCTATTAAAATCCTAACAACCTTAAGCATCCCTATGGGAGAGTAAGTCTCGTCGTAGTCAACTCCTTAGATTTGTCGAAAATCCTTTGCGACAAGTCGAGATTTGTGAATTGTCACATTACCATTCGCATCTGTCTTTTTGTTAAAGATCCATTTATTTTCCACGGCCTTGCGGCCTTCTAGAAGATCCACCAAGGTCCAAACTTGGTTTTCATGCATGGATCCTATTTCGGATTTCATGGCTTCTAACCATTTCTCGGAGTCAACACTATCCATAGCTTCTTAGTAGTTTGCAGGTTCTTCCTGTTCATCTAGGATGACAGACATCACAAGGCTACTGTACCAATCAGGAGTGGCACGAACCCTTGTAGACCTACGAACCTCAGGAGTCTCGATGTCATTGTTTTGATCATCATCAATTGGCTCTTCCTCCATGTTGGAGAGCGGTTTCGGAACAAGTTCCGTTGCGCTACTCGGAATTTGGAGAGAAGGGTCAACAATTTCATCTAACTCAATTTTCCTTCCACTCGCTCCTTTTGCAAGAAACTCTTTCTCGAGAAAGGTGTCGTTTCTTGCGACAAACGTTTTGCCTTCGGCTTGGTTGTAGAAAGTATACCCAGCGGTTTCCCTTGGATATCTCACAAAGATACATTTCTCCAATTTGGATTCGAGTTTGTTAGGCTGCAGTTTCTTGACGTAAGCCTCACAACCCTAAACTTTGAGAAATGACAACTTGGGCTTCTTCCCATACCATATCTCATATGGGGTTGTCTCCACGGATTTGGATGGTGCTCGGTTTAAAATAAAAGCGGTGGTTTCTAACGCATATCCCCAAAAAGACACAGACAAATCAGCTAAAGACATCATGGACCGTACACTATCCAATAGGGTTCGATTACGGTGTTCCGACACACCATTACGCTGTGGTGTTCCAGCTGGCGTAAGCTGTGGGATAATCCCACAGTCCTTCAAGTGCATGTTAAACTCATAACTCAAATACTCGCCTCCTCGATCCGATCGAAGGTGCTTGATTTTCTTGTTAAGTTGATTCTCTACCTCTTTCTGAAATTCCTTGAACTTTTCAAAGGTTTCAGACTTGTGCTTCATCAAGTAGATATATCCATATCTGCTTAAGTCGTGAATAAAGGTAACAAAGTAATGATAACCATTGCGTGTTGAGACACTCATTGGTCCACATACGTATGATCCCAAGTAGGTCTACAGCTCTCTCCACTATGTCGGAGAATGGTGTCCTAGTCATCTTGCCCATGAGGCATGGCTCACATGTATCAAGGGTTTCGAAATCCAATGATACAAGAAGCCCTTCTGAATGAAGCTTCTTCATGCGTTTTACGCCAATATGACCAAGACGGCAATGCCACATGAACATGGAATTATCGTCACTGTGCTTACAACATTTAGCATCAACACTATGGATGTGTGTATCACAATCAAGATCAAGTAAGAATAAACCATCACATACATGAGCATGAACATAGAAAACATCATTCATATAAATTGAACAACCATTTGTTCCTGATTTAAACGAATAACGGTCTTGCAACAAGCAAGACCCACTCACAATATTCATACTCAGTGCGAGTACATAATAGCATTTATTCAAAACCAACAATAATCCTGACGGCAGACGAAGATGCAGGGTGCCGACGGCCATCACTTGGACTCTCGAACCATTGCCGACGCGCATCGTCACCTCGTCCTTCCTCAGGCGCCTCCTACTCTGCAGATACTGCTGAGAGTTACAAATGTGAGCAACAGATCCGGTATCAAATACCCAGGTGTTACTCCTGGCGCTCGTAAGGAATACATCAATAACATGTATATCATATATACCATTGTTCGGGATGGCTATCTTGCCAGCTCGCTTGTCTTCAAGGTACTTAGGGCAGTTGCGCTTCTAGTGCCCATCCCCTTTGTAGTAGAAGCACAAAGTGCCGGGCTTAGGGCCAGGCTTGGTAGTCTTTGAGGTGCTAGGAACAAACCTGCCATCCCTCTTAGACTTTTTACCCTTGCCTTTCCCCTTTTGCCCCGGTTTCTTAAAGTTAGTGGTCTTGTTGACCATCAGCACCGTGTGCTCCTTCTTGATTTCAACCTCAGCAGTTTTGAGCATGGCGAACACCTCAGCAAGGGTCTTAGTCATCCCTTGCATGTTGTAGTTCATCACAAAACTCTTATAGCTAGGGGGCAGCGAGTGCAGCACCCTATCTATAGCGAGCTCCTCCAGGATTTTGCAATCCAAGGCATTTAAGCGCTTAACGTAGCCAGACATTTTGGCCACGTTCTCACTAATGCTGTTGTGCTCTTCCATTTTAGCAGAGAAGAAGAGCTCGGAAGCATCATACCTCTCTGCACGAGCCTGTGGAGCAAAGACAGCCTTGAGATCCTCAATGATCTCAAAAGCATTCATCTTCTCAAAACGCTTTTGAAGCTCCAGCTCCATGGCATAGAGCATTCCACTCTGGATGAGGGAGAAATCGTCCGCCTTGGGCTGCCAGACATTCTTTTCGTCCTGGGAGGTGGAATCTCCAGGCTTAGCTGGAAGCTCAGCTCGATGACATAAGTCAACTTGTAAGGGACTAGGAGGATCCTAAGATTGCGGAACCATGCGGTGAAGTTGGTTCCATCAGTTTTCAGCTTGTCCTTCTCGAGGAAAGTGCTAAGGTTGAAGGTGGGTGGGCGAGACGTCTACAAAGGATTTGCAAAGTATTTAGACTATGTTCATAAAAATGAGTTCAAGTTTTAACTAAAAGAACTCCCACTTAAATGAACACCCCTCTGCTTGTTTAGTGATCACATGATCCCAATCCCCTGCACCTCCCTCGGTTAAACACAGCCATCAGTGCAGTATCAAGGGTGGACATTCCCTAATGTCGATCACATCAACTATGTGATTCATGCTCGACCTTTCGGTCTCTTGTATTCATAGGCCACGTCTCTGTAACATGCTAACTCGTGTGTATTTGCAGTGCAACATGGCTTACACCCACTGTATGCGAAGTAGGTATGTCTGACACCCAAGCCTGTAACCCTGGATCGCCTCATACCGAAGAACTTTCTTGGTGGTGCACACACAAGGGGAATACGATAACTGGAATACTATGAGGGATTATCTTATTATGCTACCGTCTAGTAAGTATACTAGCACAATAAGTAACACTTCTAAAGTGAAGTGTTATGACATGGTTATAGCTTTATGATCATCATCAATAGCTTCAATGAGAGTTTCACAAACTTATCATTGCCATGTTATAATACTTTCCCCTATGCAATAATAAAGATAGACGCTTCTATATTAACTATTGCATGTTTTACGTGGCTTTAGGGCTTTCGCGGTAGAACCCTTTCCCACCTACGAACGTCGAGCCACAACATGGATTTAATGATTGTCGTTCTTCTTCCCTTTTCAGGGCCCTCCAGTGTCAATGCCATATCAACTACTGTAGAGAGACAGACACCCCCTAAGCCACTTTGATTTGTGGACCAGTCTCGTGAATCACCACGTGAGGTCGGTTGGGGGCCGCTTCATCAAACAGTGTCGCGATATGAACAATAACACTAAAGAGGGTAGCAACTAGAGAATCAATGCCCACATACTGCTATGTGTTCTATTCGTACTACATGTCTACCCATAGACCCGCTCTGATACCACTGTAGGGTTACGTAGCAGAAAACCAAAATTTCTATCTACAAGAACACAAATACCAGGATCTATACTATGTAGACATAAGTAACGGATAAGGAATACAATATTCATACCTTTGCAGAGAGAGGCACGCCTTATGCAGGAAGGCGTATATTGATGAAGACGAGCAGCACCCCAAGTGTGGTGCCTGAAGTTCGTCACACGTCCGGTGTAGAAGACGTCAACCGGACTCCGATCTAGCTGAGCAGCAGAAGAAGTAGATGCCGGATCGCCGATCACACGACGGTAGTGTGAAGATGGAGAATTCAACTACGAGATCCTCCCCAATATTACGGGGAAGTCCTCAGCAGATGAGAGAGAGAATGAGAGGAATGGGTGTGTTCCAAGGGGAAGGGGGACCCCTTTATATAGTGGGAGGGGGCGCACCACCCAGGGCCAGGCGGGGTGGGACTAATCCCTGCACCCGCCGGCCACCTTGGGGTAGCCGTCGGCCCTAGGCGGGCCCCACTGGGGTGGTCCACAGGCCCTAGGCCGGCTGGCCCCCACTCCCTAGGCGCCTTGCCCAGTTGGGCCTCCCTTCGGGTGAGGCCCATTAGTAATATAGTGCCTTCAAAAATAAAATAAAATATATATTTAATATTAATTCTCCAATTAACATTTAAGTACACATATTATATTTGTCCTTCTCTCCGGAACACCTTCCGGACCCCTTCCAATCTCCATCAGATATTACCAAAACTATTCCGGTTTCTCTCACTCTCTCTATTTCTCATACGATACCTCATCTACCCTAAGCGTCCCTACCCTTAAGTGTGACATCCTTTGGTTCGGAAACACTTCGGACATGATAGAGACCACTCTCATATCAATGATCAACAGAGGGACCTGGAGGGCCATGTGACCCCAGTGTGTTTCACGAATACAATCGCTCGAACTGTGAGATAGTCGTTCCCCGTTCCCTTTGTCATTCGATACCTAATTCATACGAGACTTGATCTTCGGTATCTCCATACCTTAGTTCGATCTCGTTACCGATGAACTTGTTTTCTCATTCTCATGTCGTTGCAGTCTGTGACCTAGTCACATGCTTGCAAGCTTTATCAATGCAACGTCACCGAGATGGCCACATGTATCTGTCCGTTACATGGACTAGACAAATCCTGGTCTTGATATGTACTCCTCTACACATCTCTTCGGAAAACCTGAGTGGCACCTTTTTGATCACCCTATTACGAGATGACTCTTGATAACCATCTAAGCTTCTTCTGGAATGGTGATTTGCATTACCTCACAGTCAAAGGATCAGGTTGCGAGGTTCTTTGTGTTTTATCATCAATGGTGAACTTTGTAACTAGATCTCATTAAGATATAACGGTCAGATGTTTGTCTACCATGTTATTCAACTAATAACGTGACCTCATTGTCAGTTGGCATAAATGCTCATGATCTTGAAACACGGACCATCCTCATGACCAATGAACTAGTTCACTAGAGGTAACCAGAGACACGGTTTGTTTACATACCACACGTGTATTAACGTTTCGTATTAACACAGTTATAGCACAGTATGAAAAGTATTATAAACATATAGGAGATATATCTAATAATACACTTTATTATTTGCCTCTAGGGAATATTCCTTCACCAACCTCCCCTCCTATCAGACCTCTTGATTCATTCAAAAAAGTTCTGGCCTGTTGCAAAAGCTCTCATTCAAGATCTCCCGCTTCAACCATCCGAAGGCTTTGGTCTTTGGGGGAATTGAAGGAGGAGACTTCATTCGTCGACATCACGAATCAAGCTCTTCATTTTCGCTCCGTTCAATTGGGGATCTCTCGATCTAGTATTCTTGTTAATATCTAGATCTAGTGTTTCGATATTGATAACATTTGTTCTTGTGGCAGCTTGTTGTCATTACGGGAGCCTCCAATTCAGTTGTGGAGTTGTGCCCCGCTAGTTGTGTAAAGGCATCGGTTCCCGCCTAGGAGGGTTCCAGTAGTGGATTGATGGATCAGGCCTTTGGTGCCGATCCATCGGAGAACAGGGTGAGGCCTATTGTGGCGTGGTAGTCATAGTACCTCCCACCCCTCCAACGCAGATGTACTTCCCTTAACAAGGAAGGAACTGCGGTAAAACAAATCATGTTTCTCCGCATGCTCCATTACGGTTTCATCATTCCTCACTCTTACTCACCTTTACTCGCAAGTATTTAGGTTTGCACCTAGGGAAATTCTATGTAGTTGCATATCTAGAGAATTTACCTTTTGTGTCAAGCCTAAAATTGAAAAGGTATTAAAATTTGAAGTAGCACCTATTCACCCCCCCTCTAGGTGCCCATACAATCCATTTCATCTACAGGAAAGGACAAAGACTGTAGAGGATCAGCTAGGTAAGGTAGGTATGATCCAAGCTCTCATACTAGTAAAGTTTGCTAGAAAACCCGAGCCAAATCCGGTAGAAGACCTCAAGATGATGAGGGTGGTAACCAATGAATAAAAACCTAAAGAGCTAGATTATAGCAACGCGCCAACACCGGAATATACCGTAGAAGATGATCACCGTGAAGAATCCATGTATAGAACAAGGTAATGATGCTATGTACCAGCAATTTATACAACAAGTAGCATCTAAAGTTTGCAATTTAGAGATGGAGTATAAAATACTAGCTGATAAGCTTCCAGCTAATCTATATGATATATTTGAGCCCACTATTAAAATTAAGTTGGGATTCAATGAGATATCCGCACTTTGTGATCCTGGTGCGAGCGTCTTAACAATTTCCAAAATATTATTTGATAGATTAAACTTGGGGCCATTTGTTACAACTGAACTGAGACTCCATCTAGCTGATTCAACTTATAAGCAAGTTGTTGGGATCAACGAAAATATAGTTGTTGAAATTAAAGGTAGTCCCGCTCTTATTGATCTTGTTATTGTGGACATTCCTGAAGATCCCATAGCACCTATAATTCTAGGTAGGCCATTCCTAAGAACTATTAAAGCTTTGATTAATTTACATGAAGGAAATGCGAGAATAGGGCTACCATCTAGAGATCCTTTCATAGTCCACTTCCCTAGGAAAAAGAATGCCAAGCCTAATGATGATGATGGTGTAATTACTTTGAAATCCAACTACTTTGGAGTGGGTGTTCCACTTCACAAACCTAAGTGATTGCCATCAAGGTCAAGCTAATTAACCTTGAGTAGAAGCGCTTTATGGGAGGCAACCCATGTGAATTTTTTTTTCTTTATGTATTATTTTTTGTTGTGTTAGTTTCTTTTGTTTTGTTTTTGTTTTTAATAAAGAGTTTTCAAGAAGACCTATGGAGAGAGTAGAAGAAATAAGGTAATCCTCTATATTTTATTTTACTAACACATGGCCTAAGAAGTATTGCTAAATCTTTACTTAGTATATTTGTTGTTATTTTGTCCTTTGATAACATGTGCAAAGACACATGGAGCTACTAATCAAAAAATTGATTTTTGCATCTCATAGTGTTCTTAATGACCACTGGTACGGCCGGAGTGGACTGTACCATACGCCCGTACCACATCAATTCAAAGGGAGATAGAATTTATGATTTTTGCCGCAGGTATCAGTACCGGTAACGACCATTGGTATGGCCAGACGCGCCCGTACCGCACGCCCGTACTGTACCCTCGAGAAAACATCAGTTTTTGATCAAAGGTACCGTATCAATAACGACTAGCCGTACAGGCGCGCGCGATAATTACAAGCGCCCGTACCGAGTGCACCACCTGGGAGCAGCCGTCGCCCCCAAGGTAAGTCACCCGGTACAGGCGGGCTCCAGCCGTACCGCCCGCCGTACTGATGACCCACAAGTATAGGGGGTGTATCGCAGTATTTTCGATAAGTAAGAGTGTCGAACCCAACGAGGAGCAGAAGGTGCTGGCTAGTGGCTTGGAGCAGGAATTCTCCGTAAATACTTAGCAAACGGATTTTTAGGGGTTTTTTGATAATGTAGATAAATAAAGTACGAGTAAATAAAATACAATAAGAATAACTGTAGCAAGTGGCCCAATCCTTTCTTCAGCAAAGGATAAGCCGATTGTATTACTTAAGATGGAAAAATGTTCTCGAGGACACATGGGAATATCGTCAAGTGCTTTCGCTTCATATAGTTGATTAATCTTCTTTAGCTTGCTAAGTGTTGTTTGGGTGAACATGTACTAATGTACCGACCTTCCTAGGACTAATACATACTTGTGATTATACCCCTTGCAAGCATCCGCAAGTACAAGAAAGTAATTAAGGTAGAAACCTAACCACATCTTTAAACTCCAAGACCCTGACGTCCCTTGTGCAAAGGTTTCCTAATGGGGGTTCAGGTTTCAATCACTCCGGCAACCCCTACGATTAGTAGCCAAATACACAATGCATTCCCCTAGGCCCATATAGGTGAAGTGTCATGTAGTCGACGTTCACATGACACCACTAGAAGAAGTACACCACAACTTAAATATCAAACCATTGAATCTTTCTCAACACAATCCCACTACTAACAACATGACTTCTCCCATGTCCTCAAGAACTAAACGAACTACTCACAAGACATCATATGGATCATGATCAGAGATGAAATAAGGATGTGTAACAATCTGAACATAAACAATAATTCAATAGTTCACTCAATAGCATCAGCTACAAAGAGTAATCAACGCCGGGAAAGTTTCCCCTAAGAACTATGCAAGATTCAACCCAATTGTTACAGAAGTATGATGGTGGTGATGATGCTGCTGATGAAGATGATGGTGGTGATGATGATGATGATGATCCCGATGAAGTCCAGCTTGATGGTGGTGTTGATGGTGACGATCTCCCCTCTCCGGGAAGGAATTCCCCCGGTAGAATTCTGTCTACCGGAGAGATCTTTTTCTCTCGGTGTTTTCCGCCCTACAGAGGCGGCGGAATCTTTCTGTGGTCGCCCTCCCGGGTCTTAGGGTTTCGGGAGGATAATATACGCTAGAGGGGAGAGCCAGGGGTGGACCAGGGCGGCCACACCACCTGGTGGTGCGGCCTGGGGTGGCACCCGCTAGGGGGTGGTGTGGCCCCCCTATGGCCCATCTCCACTCCTCCTTCTGGCAATCTCCGTCTTCTGGAAAAATAGGATTTTCCATGTATTTTCCCGGATTTTCTGATCTTCGTGAATTTCGCCTCCAAACAGCACCTTTTCCATCAGAATCCTGACTGCAGTGGTCCATGCTCCAAAAGTCATCAACCATGCAAAAACAAATGAATAACAGTAAATTAAGATATAGAATAGTGATGCAAAATGGACGTATCAACTCCCCCAAAGCTTATACTTCGCTTGTCCCCAAGTGAAACTGAGCTCAATAAATATGACCTCAATTTTATGGAGTGAAGAGTCGATAAAAGAATACGGATAAGAAGCATCACATTCATCAATACATAAATCATAATAGAAGACAAGTCACTATTATATAACTTAACTTGCAATAAGTAAAGGAAACACAATAAAGATGCATAGAGTAAATCATAATTGGTAATGGCAAACTTAGCTCTTGGTCGAAGAATAGTTGACAATTTGCAGGAGTTCACAAATAACTGGTTTTCAAAGATAGCTTTCAAAGTAATAATCACTAAGGTAAGAGCAAAGTGCAAAACAAGGAACATAAGAAACATGATTGAATAAATCATCATATGAATGAATGAAACACAACAACTCAAAATACTTGCTGAGATAGAAGGGAATAGGTTTACTGACCCAACTAAAAAGTAAAAGAAAGGCCCTTCACAGAGGGAAGCAGGGATTTCAAGTTTCATAAAGAGCTTCCAAAAATTATGATACTTACTAGCTTTCAGCTCTCATTGCCCCTATTATAAGCATCTTTAGGTGATTAAGGTTAAAGTGACACAACTAAGAGGATATGCTTGACAAGTTATAAATTGAAGTCTCATGCCCATTACTTACAAAGACCAAACCTCATGCTACTCAACTTCAGTCACAAGTAAGCTCTTATCATTGTAAGTACATATGTATCATAGAGAACCGCCAATGGGGTACCCCTTGCACATGATACATGAGCTATCCCATAATCAAAATGACAAGGCAAGCAGACAATGAGCATCTCAACGATCTTTTTATTTGCTATTTGCATAGGTTTTTATTGAGGATGCTTCATAGAATGCTCATTATGGTTATGCTGCAAGTTTCCACCATGATTAGGCATGACTTAGGCTAGCGGCCTAGGCGTTTCTCTTACACACATACAGACTCCATGATCTTACAAGTTCCCCTTTTATTTCCCACCGCCGAGATCCATAAGCAAAAGAACATGATATCAACTAGGTACAAAGTACAATGCAATGTTGAAAGCATTCCCCGTGATACATGGTTCTGCTAACCTCTACTTATAAAGCGCAAGCATATACACAACAAAGATGGACACAATGGTTCAAGTTTATTAAGTGCAAGAAAGTAAAGTGTGCCATCAAGTTCGTGAGAGCTTTAATCACTAATTTTCACATAACACTTTTAATTCGGAAGGTAGATAAAAACATGAATTTACTTGGAATAGAAATAATGCTAATAGGTATGGTGGACACAAATGGCATAGGTTTGGTTTAAGGATTAGATGCACGAGAAGAATTCCCTCTCAGTACAGGTTTTTGGCTAGCAAGGCTGGGTAGCAAGTATAAGAGTTGAACGAAACAAACAAACATACAAGTGATAAAAACAAACATGCAATCTTCCTTGGAAGCACAAGAGATCATAACTAGAGAATACTAAGCTTATGAGCAAATCAAGAAAGAAAGATGATGAAATTATATTTCTTTAGAGTGCTTTTATCTTTTTCATTCAACTCTCGAAAATAGTGTTGCTACTGACCAAGCCAGGTTTGCCAAAACCAACTAAATTAACTCAATTATCCCAAAGTGATACCAATACGAACAACAAGATCAATCATATAATAGCAATTTAAAACTAATATAAGATATGCAAAAGAGTAAATGATAGAACTTCTCATTAATATTCCATAATGACAACTCACACCAAGGGATGCATATCTAACGAGAGAGGGGACACTTCCATAATGCAAACCATCCTACATAATAACTTCTCTATTCATGATATGACTCTACTAAAAAGGTAAAAAGATAGAAGATAGTGATGTGATATCGCGGCACTCCCCCAAGCTTGGCAAACCAAGGGGATGCCACAACCTGATGGCGGATTACTCCTTCGGTGATGGTGGTATTCTTTCGATGAGCTTCTTGATTGATTTCCCCAAGTCCTCAGTCTCGAAGGTGAGAGTACGAATAAGCTCCGAGTTTTGCTCAATGTGGATCATGATCATGTCGGGTTGCGAATTCCAGCTCTTGCGATTCTTTCCCCACTCTACCTCCTTGAAGTCTTCTTTTCCTGCATGGCTAGAACGAGGCAAATCCCAATTGGAGGGTAGTTTCTCCTTTGGCATATTCTAGTATTGATGCTCATGGATAAGGGTATGGAAGGGATTCTTGGTGCATGGAGGAAGTGACCGTGGAGCCAAAAAGTGACGCGGAGGCTTCCCTCTAGTTGACATACGTGCAGTCCTTTTGACCCTAGCAGGGTTCGCCAACACTCCAATTCTTGCAATGGTAGTGTTGGTGTGCGGATGTTGGCTTTGCTTTTCCTCCTCTTCATCTTCACTCTTGATCTCCTCCTCCTGCCCAGGGTCTTGGAGATCTTCCTCCATAGGCTCCTTTCCCTTATCCTTGGCAGACACCATTGTGCTTCTAAACTTTCAAGAATAGTTCCTGGCGGAAACAGATCGAAACGAAAACACGACGAGAACACGATATACGAACCTCGGGGGATCTGGGGGATTATAAGGAAGGTACTGGGAGAAAACGGGTCGGAGACAGAGTCCGGGGCGGCCACACCACCCGGTGGCCCGGCAAGGGGGGCCTGTGCCACAGGGTGGTGTGAGCCACCTAGGCTCTATTTCTGTTCCTCTTTCGGTTCGTATCTTTCCCTGTTGGATAAAAACTACAAAAATATAACTGGACAGATTTTTCGTGGAACTTTTCTTACCAAAACTGTTACCTATTCGAAAACGGGCTCTTCAGGTCTCTGAACCTGGTCTTTCATAAATTTATCCGGAGTCACCACTTGAATAGCATCAATATCTTCATCTTCATACACTTATTGCTTGAGTCATGAAACCTTTCACTTCCTTATTACGCCATTTTCTCCGATAACCTGGAAATTTCTTTCACACAAAACTTCACACAGTTCTCATTAGCAACATTAGTATAAGCGAAGTGATAAAACCTCTTAGGTCCAATTTCAACTAAAATCCATCAAAACATAAGCTACTGCAGCAACTCCTTCCGAAAGCCCAAAAAGAATTCAAAAAGGAAATCGATTTAAAGAAGAAAATGCAAGAGTGGCAAAATCTGTCGAAGCAGACCAGCAGGTAAAGATCAATTTTTTCGAAAATCTTCTGTTGCTCAAATCAAAAAGTGCAAAACTAACAAATTTAAATAACAACCTAGGGCAGAAGCACAAAAAATTACATCTCAATCCGACGTACAGGAATCTATCAAGAATTTTTACGGTGAAGCACAAAAATCTGTTTCGGAACAGCAACTTCCCCAAATCTTACTTCTCTTTCATTAGAGGTTGATCTTGACACAAAAACCAAAAAAATAAGATAAGAAGAGGTTATTACCGAAGTAATAATTTATGAGACTCAAATAAATAAGAGCAAACCGAAAACACAAATATATTGGGTTGTCTCCCAAAAAGCTCTTTCTTTATAGCCATTAAGATGGGCATGATAATTTTAATGATGCTCACACAAGAATATGAACTGAAGAAAAACAGAGCATCAATAAGCAAAAACACTCATGTTTAAGTCTAACCCACTTTCTATGCAAGGTAATTTTGTAAGCAAATAAATTGTTGAAACCAAAGGCTACTAGCATAGGAAGGCAAAACAAGTGCAAGATAAAGACTTTAGGCATAAAACGAGGAAACTTAATATTATTGAGATGCATAAGAACACTTTTCCCTCTCTCATAGTAACTTCCGGTATCATGCATAAATTTAACGATATAGCTATCCCTCTCTCGTAGTAACTTCCGGTATCATGCATAAATTTAACGATATAGCTATCACAAGAACCGTCATAGCAATGATCACTTATTCTAACAGAAAACACAAGAATACTAGTTCTTATAACACTACTTTGTGAAACAATATTAGGGGTATCCTTATGAAGGATAGTGTGTCCCTCTTCTACATATTTAGTGACAAAGTCTTTCACATTTGCTATTATAGGTTCATCATCCATTTGTTTATCAGGTTCAATAGCTTTATTTGTACTTTCATTAACCATACTGTCTATCATAGAATGTTCCTTTATCTTAACTGGGAAAGGCATTTTCTCAACGTAAGGCTCAGGTGAAACATGATTAGCAGTATAAACTTCAGTATTTCTTGCAGGAACACTCTTAGCAACATCTTTATATGGTTCATGATACTTATTCCACTTCTTTTTAGGCACTTCAATATAGGAAGCAAAAGCCTTAAAGTAAGTTGCAATAGCTTGAGAGTATAAACCATAAGCATTTTTAATCTTTTGAAAGTCATCAGTTCCCATAAAAGATTCAATGCATTCATAATCATAATTTATACCGGACTTTCTTCCTTTATCATTCTCCCATGCTTCAGCATTGTCTTGAATATGGTCTAGAAGATCCCATTTAGCTTCTTATTCCATGCGAGTGAATGATCCAGCACAAGAAGCACCCAATAAATCCTTATCATGAAGAGAAAGCCTTGCATAAAAGTTATTGATAATAATATTGTTGGGGAGCTCATGAATGGGACATTTGAGCATTAGTAAATTCAATCTCCCCCAAGCTTGAGCTGTACTCTCTCCATCAAGGGGCCAAAAGTTGTATATTTGATTCCGATCTTTATGAATCTCACTAGGAGGATAAACCTTAGAATAAAAGAGAGGCACTATTTCCTCCCATTCAAGAGCTTGACCATTCTTCAGCAGCTTATACCATTCCTAAGCTCTTCCTTTCGTGATAATGAGAATAACTTCTTCTTGACTTGATCTGTTGTAATACCCGCACACTTGAACAAGTCGCATAATTCGTGTATAAAGAGCAAATGATCAACGGGATGGACAGTTCCATCTCCAAAATAGTAGTTATCAATAACACGATCAACAATTCTAGTAGGTATTTTGAAAGTATCATTCTCAGTAGGTGGTGGTTCATCTACTACCTTAGTAGTGGTAGTAGCATTACGAAATAAGAAACTCAGCGAATTATCCATATTGAAAATAAAGCAACTAACAGAAGTAAACAATACTCATAGTAGAAGTTTCCTTTTCCAGTTCCACTCTCCAATAGCGCTTCACTCCCCGGCAACGGCGCCAGAAAATAGTCTTGATGACTCACAAGTATAGGGGATGTATCGCAGTATTTTCGATAAGTAAGAGTGTCGAACCCATAGAGGAGCAGAAGGTGCTGGCTAGTGGCTTGGATCAGGATTTCTCTATAAATACTTAGCAAATGGGTTTTTAGGTGTTTTTGATAATGCAGATAAATAAAGTACGAGTAAATAAAAGACAATAAGAATAAATGCAGCAAGTGGCCCAATCCTTTCTTCAGCAAAGGACAAGCCGGTTGTATTACTTAAGATGACCAAACATTCTCGAGGACACATGGGAATATCGTCAAGTGAATTTGCTTCATATAGTTTATTAATCTTCTTTAGCTTGCTAAGTGTTGTCTGGGTGAACATGTGCTAATGTACCGACCTTCCTAGGACTAATACATACTTGTGATTATACCCCTTGCAAGCATCCGCAAGTACAAGAAAGTAATTAAGGTAGAAACCTAACCATAGCTTTAAACTCTAAGACCCTGACGTCCCTTGTGCAAAGGTTTCCTAACGGGGGTTCAGGTTTCTGTCACTCCGGAAACCCCTATGATTAGTAGCCAAATACACAGTGCATTCCCTAGGCCCATATAGGTGAAGTGTCATGTAGTCGACGTTCACATGACACCACTAGAACAAGTACACCACAACTTAAATATCAAATCTTTCTCAACACAATTCCACTACTAACAACATGACTTCTCCCATGTCCTCAAGAACTAAACGAACTACTCACAAGAAATCATATGGATCATGATCAGAGATGAAATAAGGATCTGTAACAATCTAAAGATAAACAATAATTCAATGGTTCACTCAATAGTATGAACTACAAAGAGTAATCAACACCGGGAAAGTTTCCCCTAAGAACTATGCAAGATTCAACCTAATTGTTACAACGGTATGATGGTGGTGATGATGGTGCTGATGAAGATGATGGTGGTGATGATGATGATGATGATGATGATGATGATGATGATCCCGATGAAGTCCAGCTTGATGGTGGTGTTGATGGCGACGATCTCCCCTCTCTGGGAAGGAATTCCCCTAGCAGAATTCTGTCTGCTGAAGAGATCTTTCTCTCTCGGTGTTTTCTGCCCCGTAGAGGCGGTGGAATCTTCATGTGGTCGCCCCCCGAGTCTTAGGGTTTCGGTAGGATAATATACGCTAGAGGGGAGAGTCAGGGGTGGACCAGGGGGGCCACACCAGCTGGTGGCGCGGCCTGGGGTGGCCCGTGCCAGGGGGTGGTGTGGGCCCCCTATGGCCCATCTCCACTCCTCCTTATGGCAATCTTCATCTTCTGGAAAATAGGATTTTCCATGTATTTTCCCGGATTTTCTGATCTTCATGAATTTTTCCTCCAAACAGCACATTTTCCATCAGAATCCTGACTATAGCGGTCCATGCTCCAAAAGTCATCAACATGCAAAAACAGATGAAATATATCAATGAATAACAGTAAATTATGATATAGAATAGTGATGCAAAATGGACGTATCACGTACCATGTACGCGGCCGCCATAATCAGCCCGAGGAGGTAACCTAAAAATCCAAAAAAACAAATCTTTCTATTTCTTCTTCCTCCAAACTCCAAAACACCTCCATTGGATCTTCAAATATACTTAATCTTTTTTTGATTCTTTGCACTCGCTCGATCTAAGGTATGATTCTCCCCCGATCCTCAACTTATTTGTGCAAAATCTTCACTCAATCTTTCATCATTGTCAATCTGGAGTTAGGTCTTGTTCTTGATTAAATCTTGATATTAAGCATGCTTAGCATTGTTTTTAGAGGAGTTTCCTTTGTAGTTAGTGTAGAGAATCACTTATGCTATGTTTCTATTGGACCAAAAAAAATATTAGCAAATTGTATTTACTTTGCCTTATTTTTATTTACTAAATGAATACAAGGAGCCGTACACGTGAGATAGCTGTAGAATCCTCTAGACCACCCGTTAAGACGTTGACCCCTGAGTCACTTGGTATCGAGTAAACCGAGGATTTTTAGCTGAACTGTTTCAATCATCTCAAACTCCGAGAAATCAAGTCCACCAAGTGGGCGTGTCCTTATATCCTGAACCAACTTGGCATCCGCGCTGATTTGATTTACTTTGCGACAATGTTGGTTTGAGTGATTTTGTCTTTTGGGATGTTGCCACGTATCGCCACTTGACACTTGAGTTCTTCAGCATTTTGTTGCACACAGTGGACCCTTACGGTTGTACCGAGGAACAAAGGAACAAAGGTTCGTAGTTGATCGCATCAAATTCCTCTTTATGAACTATGAGTACACCTTAACACTTACCCAATGGGCTCAATGCTTTGGGTTTGCCAACAACACCACTGATATGCGCACAACTACTTTTGTTTTAGGTCCTTCCCCTGCACAGTACTTTAATTTAATGAGAATTTGTGGAAACGCACCCAAGGGGAACCAAATTGATCATCCTGACATTCGATATTTATTCTATATGATTGCTAATACTTTACAGGCACGTGGTGAGTTTACTAGAGTTAATGAGGAGGACATGTTAATCCTTGCAAAAGCTTCTATTATTAATTGTAACTTAACGCCAAATTTGGGCGCTCTTCTCATGTTTTACCTTAAGCATCAGGCTCTTCAATATCGAGGACCCATATGCGGAGGAGGAGTTGTGACCATTCTTGCACGCGCACTTCGTATCAACCTAGGTAATATCCAATTGTTGATAGGAAGTCATCGTCTCGGTATTTCTACTCTAAAAGCATGCGGTATGATCTCGAAAAATCATGGTAGATATTTCTTCGATATACCTGGAGCGGATCACTTGATCCCAGCTCCTTTTCCTAACGGTTTATTCTCTATCAAGGATGGACGTTTGCGTTTTGATTTACAGGTTGAAGCTACTCTACCCCAACAAGAAATACCCATGGGAGGAGGAGAAGATGAAGAAGTAGAACAAGGAGGAACCTGATACGTCCAAAACGTATCTACTTTCTCGAACACTTTTGCTATCGTTTTTCCTCTAAACTTGTGTGATTTTGATACAACTAACACGGACTGACACTGTTTTCAGCAGAATTACCTTAGTGTCTAGTTTTTGTTCAGAAAATCAACTATCAGGAAAAATCTCGGAAAATATGCCAAAAATCCTATTTCACCAAAAGACTCACGGAACCAGAAGACGAGACAGAGTAGGGCCACGAGGGGCCCACACCACCTGGCCGCACAGGGTAGGCTAGGCTGTGCCTGGGGGTGGTGTGGCCGCCTCGGTCACCCCCTCGGCCTCCCTCTTCGCCTATAAGTTGCCTCTTGACCTAAAAACCAAGGGGGGTTCGACGTTTTTCTAGAAAGAGTTCCGCTCCGCCGCCACCACCAGATTCTGCGAATCAGCACCAGAAACTTCATTCTGGCACCCTACCGGCACGGGGGAATTGGAGGAGATCATCGCCATCATTGCCATCATCGCCACCATCGCTTCTCCATTGACCATCCATGTTTCCCCCATCTATGAGTGAGTAATCCCTCGTTGTAGGCTATGGGGATGGTAGGGATTGGATGAGATTGTTCATGTAATGGCATCAGATTGTTAGGGCATGGTGCCTAGTATCTATTATAAGTGCTTTTTGACTTTGTTGCAACTTGTAATGCTTAATGCTTGTCACTAGGGTCCGAGTGGCATGATTTCAGATCTGAACATATTATTGATTCATTATGATAGTATTGTTTATGGTCTTAGCTGCAAGTTTTATGCACACGTTGTTGTCCAGAACCAATGGCCCCGAATTGACAGAAATCGGGATAACCGGAGGGAATGGCTTTGATGTGAGGATCATATGTGTTCACGGAGTGTTAATGCTTTGCTCTGGTGCTTTATTAAAAGGAGCACCTTAATTGCCAGTAGTTCCCTTGAGGCCCCGCTGCAAACGGGCTGGCAGGACAAAAGATGTTGTGAAAGTTCTCATTGCGAGCACGTAAGACTATATATGGAACATGTGCCTATGATTATTTAGTACTTGGATGTTTTATCTTATTTATGTGTAATTGCCCTATGTCTTGAATGCCATGTGAATTGTCTTGTCCACGCAACGCCCGTCCATCCATCCCTATGCCTACCGCTCCTTAATCCTATTGTTTACTGCTACTGTTACTACTGTCTTACTTTTACTAATGCCATTACTTTACTATTGCTACTACAAAACTGATGCTACTGATAAACTGCTGTGAGCAAGATCGTTTCCAGGTGCATCTGAATTGACAACTCAGTTGTTAAGGCTTATAAATATTTTTGGCTACCCTTGTGTTGAATCAATAAATTGGGTTTCACTTCCCTCGAAAATACTGCGATACACCCCCTATACTTGTGGGGCATCAAGACTATTTTCGAGCGCCGTTGCTAGGGAGCATAGCTCTATTTATGAAGTTCACTTGGAATCACTATTGTTCGCTGCCATCCATCCATCATGGGTAAGTCTTGTGATGGCAAGGTTCCTATTTTACCATCCACTACAACAAGAGGTACGGTTTTGAACACCTCTGTTGCTCTTGATTCACCATCTGTTATGAGTAAGCTCCTTACACCACCACATACACATGCTACACACACTGCTACTACTGCTGAATCTGAAACTTCTGATACTTATGATGCTTCTACTGTGCTTGATAAAAGTGGTTCATTAGGTCCTTTCCTAGATGCTACGATTGCTAGAACTATAGCTGGAAATACTGAAACTCCTAATGAAGACACTACTACACCTGTAAGTTACCTGAGTCTAGAGAGAGCTATGATATTGAAGACGGTTATATTGAGATGACCGATGAATTTATTAAATAATGTCAAAACGCCCATGATAGGAGTGCTATTAAGAGTCTCCTTAAGTGGCGTACTATAAAACCCAAATTGTCTCCTAATTCTAAGTTTGCTGCATCTCCCATAAACATTAAAGATAAGGATTATGATTTCTCTCTTGATCTATCTTACATAGCTATTGTTGAGAAATAACCTTTTTGTGGGAGTAAGAATGAAAGTGCGGTAGCACATATGACTAAACTTTCTACCATGAGTGGCCTGTTTTTTGATGATATTAAGATGCGCACCTACTTTGTTGCTAAGATTTCCCCTTTTTCACTGAAAGGAGAAGCTAAAACTTGGTTTAATAATTTACCTCCTAGATCTATTGATAGCCCGGATTGCTTGATTAGTACTTTCCTGTAGAAATATTTTCGTCCTAGTGCTAGACATGCTATTTTGCAGGAACTTTTTGATTTTAAATAGGGAGAAAAAGAGATATTGCCTAAATCATGGGCAAGGTTTTGTGCTTTTATTCATGCACAGGTTGGATGTCCATTACCTATAAGAATGAGCTTCTTGATATATTTTATAATAGACTAACTGAAGAATCTAGGACATACCTGAATAGTTGTGTTGATTGTATTTTCAGGAATAGGACTCCTAAGGAAGCTGAGGAATTAATGGCTAAAATAAGCAAGAATTATGAAGATTGGACTCCTCCTAAACCAGCTATACCTGAAACAATTATACCTAAACCAACTATTCATGCTCCTATACCAACATCAAGAAGAGGGGAGTTATTGAACTAAATGATGAAGTGATGAAGGAAGCTAAGAAATGTCTTAAGGAGAAGGGGATGAAAGCTGCAGATGTCAAGAATTTACCTCCTATAGAAGAATTATGTAAGTATATCCCCCACTCATCCACTATTGAGGTACACTCTCTCCAACATTTTGATGAAGGTGATATTCCTTACTCTAAACCTCCTGATCAATGCTTAGAAGAATTCAATATTTTTATTGTTAAGCAAGATAATTTCAATAAAAGGGTGCAAAATCATCTAATGGAAAACACTAGAGATATTGTTGAGTTGAAGGATATTGTGGAAAGGACCTCTAATGATGTTAAAATGCTTGTTAAACATTTTCAAATGGATCAAACTCAAATAGATCAGCTTATTAAGGTACAAAAAGACCTGTTAGTTAATGCTGCTAAAGAAAAACATGCTTATGAAATTAGAACTAGAAGTGGTGCTACTACCCAGGATCCTCTATATCCTGAGGGGCCTCCTAAAAGAATTGAGAAGGATTCTCAACAAGCTGAAAATAATGGTACTTCTCCTAATAAAAGAAAGAAGAAACATAAAACTACTGTAGAACCCTCTAAACCTGCTAAAGATCCTAATAGTATATCTGTCTCTGATGCTAAAACTGAAAGTGGTAATGAAGAAAATGATGTTCCTGATAAATAAAAAGTTGAAGAAGAACCTGAAAAACACACTAAGAATACTAAATACACCAAAGAAGATTTTGTTGCTAAGAAACATGATAGTGAAAGAGAGCCTTGGGTCCAAAAACCTATGCCTTTCCCTGATAAGAAACACAAGTCAAAGGAAGATGAACACTATAATAAGTTTTGTGAGTGGATGAAACCTTTATTCTTGAAAATTCCTTTGACTGATGCTATTAAATTGCCTCCTTATTCAAAGTATATGAAGGATATTGTCTCTAATAAAAGGAAGATCCCTAATGAAGAAATTTATACTTTGCTTGCTAATTATTCCTTTAATGGTAAGGTTCCAAAGAAACTTAGAGACCCAGGGATTCCAAATATTCCTTGTTCTATTAAAAATAGTTATGTTAGAACTGCTTTGTGTGATTTGGGAGCAGGAGTTAGTGTTATGCATTTCTCTCTCTATAAGAGACTTCAACTTGAAAAATTAATTCCAACTGATATATCTTTGCAAATGGCTGATAAATCCACTACTATTCCTGTTGGTATATGTGAGGATCTACCTGTTCAAGTGGCTCATAATTTCTTGATATTAACTTATTTTGTTGTGCTTGAAATGCCTGAAGATGATAATATGTCTATTATTCTTGGGAGACCTTTTCTTATTACAATAGGAGTTGTTATTAATTGTAATCAAGGAAAGGTGACTTTCAATGTTAATGATAAGGAGCATACTATCTATTTACCCAAAAAGATTGATAAGACTTACGGTCTAAATTCAATTGAACATGTTGAGGGCATTCAAGTTGGAGAAATATATTGTCCCATACCAAGAGAAAAATATGAAACTGTCATGATTGGGACCATTGCTATCAAGGTTGAGGTAACATGATCATAAGTGGAATACAAAGTTTTGTTCCATATAAAATTGTTTTGGTAACAAGACCTGATCAACCTTGTTAACAAAAGGATTTCAATGAACAAAACAATGTTTTCACCATGATTATCTTTGTTAACTTTTATTTTATCCATTTTATTTTTTGCTTTCGTTTAGTTTACTTTTATTTTGCTAGTTGCTTGCATATTAGAGTGTCTTAGAACTTCTGAAGTTTTACCTTTGTTTTGTCATTGCATCATTCCAAAAAAATCTGTCAGAAAATCATTCATCTGTACTTGAAAATTCCTCAAAAATAAAGTGTCTCGAAAAATTCCAGAAAATTCATATTAATTTTTTACGTGAAAAATGGGGCAGAGAAGTGCCTGGAGAGTACCAGGGGGGCTCACCAGGTAGGCACACCACCTGGTGGTGCGGCCAGCCCAAGGGCGCGCCTGGCCATGGTGTGGGCCACCCCTAGCCCTCCACTCACTCTCTCACTTGCCACTGCTTCCTCTCTCCCGAGAAAAAACCAGCTCTTTGCTCGAAATCGTGTTCTTGCTGTTCTTGTTGTTCTTGCCCATGATTTTTCGATCTCCTTACTCAGCTCATCTTTGCTGCTGAAATTTGGAGCATTTGTTCTCTGGTATGTAACTCCTTCGCTTGTCCAAGTAGATTTGTGTTTAGTGGATTATATCTTGAGTATTTTGCTGCTGTAGGTGACAAGTTATGAGAGCTTGTAAGCTTGTTCAATGCTTAAAGATATTGTTTTGATGCATGTTTAAGCCTCTTACAAGTCCCTATGAGTAGTGCCCTTCATTATATATTCACTTTGCAATCACTTGTGTAATAGATGTTTAAATTTCAGAATATCAAAGATGAACAACCACACATTTGGAGAAATATTTGAGAGGGACACGTCTAGGAGGTCAAGGCCCTCAGATCAGCCTCTCAGTTTAGGCCTTCATACTATGAAGGTCTCATTGCACCACGCTTTGGCAATGAAGGAGATGAGTGGGATGCTCACCCATCTACTTTTCCTTGTTATACCTTCTTGCAAGTTGCATGGATCCTCGATGATTTCTTACTACTGGTTCAGAGGGTCGGTTTGACCTCATACATGGAAGATGAGAGTGAGCAATATGCCGTGCTCACCAAAACTTTCGTTGAGCGTTTCGTGTTCACTAACACCCCCTATCAGTCAACTGTTTCTTTCAAAAATTATAATCTGCCGTTTACCATGGCATTGGAAAGATTTTGTAGCATTATAGGTATAGGTATGACGGGGACCGTGAAGAAGATCCAAGGGCGACCTGCTGATTTGCTGGAACTCTATAGAATTGTGACAAATGACGATGACCGCGTAGTTCAGCGCGGGAAGATAAGAAACATCCAACTCCCAGCTCTGAGATACTTTGCTTATTATCTTGCTACTAGCATTCTTGGTAGGGAGAATACAAGTAATATCTCCAATTATCATTTAGCCTTCCTCGCTGCTGCACTTAATAATGATACTCGGTACAATCTTGGCTCTCTCATTGCTCGTCGCCTAGCCGCTAAGGGACCTATTTATGGGGGCATTATTGCTTCACGTATGATTACTGCGTTAGAACTTTCTGTGGATCCTACTGATACTATATTGGCACCACAAAGGCTTGATCTTGCTGCCATGAAAACACATCACTTCGTCACTCCTGATTCTGATACGGACAGTTTAGTATACATGTTGTTGTTACTGACGGGGATGAAAGGGAGATTCCTTTGCCATAATCTACTTTGTTCAGTGTTCATAGGAGACCGTGGTCGCATTCCAAGGAGGAGGTGGACGAGAAGCTCCGCTTGCCTGGTTTCCACAGGCAGCACCAGGAGGATGTGCCTTCTTACGACTACTCTGCACACTATGGTGGGGCATCCTCGAGCTCATACCAGGACGAGGGCACCTCCTCGTCGTATCACGGAGACACTTCATCTTGGCCAGCTTGGGATTGATACCCACTTAGGCCAAAAGCCTAAGCTTGGGGGGAGGTACACCGACACCACACTCATCTACATATCATGTTCTGTCGGGACTTTGTATATCCATGCTTCGTTCTCTTTTTACTTTTTGTTCTTGCTTTGCTTTTGCTTTCTAAAAACACAAAAAGACCAAAAATATTTCTGTTGTTTCTCTTTGTTTGCTTCTTCTTCTTTTTTCCTTGGTTTGTTTTTTCCTTTTGGCTTTGTCTTAATCATTCGAAAAATCAAAAAATATTTTGCTTTACTTGTTTTTACTTTTGTTCTTGCCTTTGAAAATTAAAAACACCAAAAATATGTGTTATTCTTCTTTGGTTTTGTGAAGTTTGTTGCAGGGTTCAGCAGTCCTCAGTGGAGTTTGGTTTTCATGTTATTATTCAAGCCACACAAGTGAAGGGCAATAATGAGGATTAATGAAAACTTGAAGTGTGGTAAGAGGCTGGTAACGAACTCTATTTTCTTTCATTTTTGTACATATACTCATCATTGTTGGCTTGCTTAGTCTGTGCATGTAGGGTGTATGTTATTTATGGATGCTTAGCAGTTCTTGTTTTCTTATGATTAGTTCTAGCTTGCTAATAGTTTGTAGCATGACATATGAATGCTTGCTTGCATTGCTCTATTCATAACTTGGTATGACACCATGGTATCCTCCTCTTAAAGTTTCACTTGAATTGACTTGGCACATGCTCACGCATGCTCATGACTGAAATAATCAGTTAAGCCTCGATGAATTATTTCGCCTCAGGGGTCTTGAATCACTTTCATGCCATGATTAGTCATGTTTTGTTGCAAGCATGATTATGACAGTTATTGCTCTCTTGTTTGTCGCTCCCTCTCTATTGCTAGCCTTCACTTGTGCTGAGTATAAGCTTTACTCGTGCATCCAACTCCCCAAAACCAATATTGCCAAAAGTCTCCACCATACCTACCTATTAGCATCATTTGTTATTCCGTGCATATTAAGTATGCCTTGTTTTCTTCCGAATAAAATGTTGGCTTGTTATGAGAAAGTTAGTTAGTAAAGCTCTCACAAACTTGATGGCACACCTTATTTTCTTACACTTAATAAACCTAAACCATTGTGTTCTTCTTTGTTGTGTATATGCTTGCGCTTTATATGTTGAAGTTAGCAGAACCATGTTTCATGGGGAACGCTTTCAACATTCCACTGGTACTTTGTACCTCGTTGATATCATGATTCTTTTGCTTATGAATCCCAGCGGTGTGAAATAAAAGTGGAACTCGTGAGATCATGGAGTTTGTATGTGTGTTAGAGAAACGCCTGGGCCGCTAGCCTAAGCCATGCCTAATCATGGTGGAAACTTGCAGCAACCATAATGAGCATTCTATGAAGCATCCTCAATAAAAACCTATGCAAATAGCAAATAAAAAGATCGCTGAGATGCTCATTGTCTCCTTGCCTTGTCATTTTGATTATGGGATAGCTCATGTATCATGTGCAAGGGGTGCCCTGTTGGCGGTTCTCTATGATACATATGTACTTACAATGACAAGAGCTTACTTGTGATTGAAGTTGAGTATCATGAGGTTCGGTACTCCTAAGTAATGGGCATGAGATTTTAACTTATAACGTGTCAAGCATATCCTCTTAGTTGGGTCACTTTAACCTTAACCATTTAAATATGCTTATGATAGGGCAATGAGAGCTCAAAGCTAATGAGTACCATACTTTCAGCATTTGGAAGCCTTTCAAACTTTTCAAAACATTTTTCATTTCCTTGTTGAGTCACCACCTATTCTATGAGCACTTTCTTGAGAGCATAGTTGTCATTCTTAGTCTAATGTGCTTGTCTCAAAACTTGATTATTTGGGTCATGACTTTGATGCTTGTATCTTCGATATCTTTACTACTAGTCTTCACTTGAACTTCAGAGGTGCCTTGGCATTTATGTTGCTCTACAATCAAAGGCAAGCAAGATACCACTCTATCATATCCTGTTATGAGCATTGCAATGTTGCTTATGTTTATGTTTCATGCTACTTAATATTTTTGAGTTGGAATCTCTTCATAGCTTGCAATGACTATTAAGTAAACTTAGTTTCATACTCTTTATTATCAATTTCCTGAGTAGTTGATCATATGCTGATAATATATACATCTTATGAAGCAAATGTGTTCGTGAAAGTTTCTTTTATCGCACTCTGTTTTCAACTGAATTGCTTGAGGACAAGCAATAAGCTAAGATTGGGGGGAGTTGATACGTCCAAAACATACCTACTTTCCCGAACACTTTTGTTATTGTTTTTCCTCTAAACTTGTGTGATTTGGATACAACTAACACGGACTGATGCTGTTTTCAACAGAATTACCTTGGTGCCTAGTTTTTGTGCAGAAAATCAACTATCAGGAAAAATCCCGGAAAATATGCCAAAAATCCTATTTTACATAAAGACTCACGGAGCCATAAGACGAGACGGAGTAGGGCCACGAGGGGCCCACACCACCTGGCCGCGCAGGCCAGGCCAGGCCGCGCCTAGGGGTGGTGTGGCCGCCTCGGTCACCCCCTCAGCCTCCCTCTTCTCCTATAAGTTGCCTATTGACCTAAAAACCAAGGGGGGTTAGATGTTTTTCCAGAAAGAGTTATGCTCCGCCGCTACCGCCAGATTCCGCGAATCAGCACCAGAAACTCCGTTCTAGCACCCTGCCGGGACGGGGAATTGGAGGAGATCATCACCATCATCGCCACCATCGCTTCTCCATTGACCATCCATGTTTCCCCATCTATGAGTGAGTAATCCCCCGCTGTAGGCTACAGGGATGGTAGGGATTGGATGAGATTGTTCATGTAATGGCACCAGATTGTTAGGGCATGGTGCCTAGTATCTATTATTAGTGCTTTTTGACTTTGTTGCAACTTGTTATGCTTAATGCTTGTCACTAGGGCCCAGGTGCCATGATTTAAGATCTGAACATGTTATTGATTCATTATGATAGTATTTTTTATGGTCTTAGCTGCAAGTTGTATACACACGTTGTTGTCCAGAACCAATGGCCCCGAAGTGACAGAAATCGGGATAACCGGAGGGAATGGCTTTGATGTGAGGATCACATGTGTTCACGGAGTGTTAATGCTTTGCTCCGGTGCTCTATTAAAAGGAGCACCTTAATTGCTAGTAGTTCCCTTGAGGCTGACAGGACAAAAGATGTTGTGCAAGTTCTTATTGCGAGCACGTATGACTATATATGGAACACATGCCTATGATTATTTAGTACTTGGATGCTTTATCTTATTTATCTGCAATTGCCCTATGTCTTGATTGCCATGTGAATTGTCTTGTCCATGCAACGCTCGTCCATCCATCCCTATGCATACCGCGCCTTAATCCTACTGTTTACTGCTACTGTTACTACTGTCTTACTTTTACTACTGCCATTACTTTACTATTGCTACTACAAAACTGTTGCTACTGATAAACTGTTGTGAGCAAGATCGTTTCTAGGTGCAGCTGAATTGACAACTCAGTTGTTAAGACTTATAAATATTCTTTGGCTCCTCTTGTGTCGAATCAATAAATTGGGTTTCACTTCCCTCGAAAATACTGCGAAACACCCCCTATACTTGTGGGTCATCAGACCCGAACAAGATGAGCAGCCGCCAAACTATTACACCACCTACGAAGACACTTATGCACTCGAAGGAAATATTCAAGGGAGATTATCCATCGCCACCACAATGAGCAACAAAAGGGCTTGCAAAAGCCTGAGCTTGGGGATGTGTTCCGCCGGCAAATTTATTTGTGCAATAACAAGGTTGTACTTTAGCTCATTGGGAGCTTTGAAACACTCTTCTTGGCTTATTCCAACACTTTGCTTTTTAGTTTGCTTTTGTTTTAGTTTTTTTTGTTTGCTTTTCTTTTCTTAAACCCTTGCTTGGTCGCAAGATATTTTCTATTCTTTAATCCCTATCCTGAAAAATACAAAAAGATTTTCCGTTTTTTGTTAATGTGGATTCACACTTTGCCTCTTTGCTTATCATTAGGAGAGTAATAGTGTTTGAGTTTTGAAGGAACACATCCCTATAAGGAAGAGAATCATGAAGTTACGTATGAGAGGTGTGTCCTATGTCTCCCACTTTGGAAGTTTGAGATGTTTATTTTAGTTGGTTGATTTGCTGAGATGCCATGCTAGTGGGAAGTAATTTAATATGGTTAGAGTAAGGCTTTTTATTAGTATGATGATTAGTTGTTGAAGCTCTTGCTCTAGTTCTTTTAGTTAACCGAGTCTTGCCTCAAAAATAATATTGCCAAACAAGTACAATAAGAAAATGTTTGAAATTTATGACTTGTTTGATGAATGATTGTCTTCAGAGTATACCCTTACTGACACTTTACCCCATAGATATTTTGATAGTCTTGACAACACTCATGAAAGGAATTGTTTGATTGAAATAAAGTCTAGTGGTAATTGTGATGCATGCCAAAGCTAACCTTGCGGATCAAACTGCGGTACTAGCTCGAAAAAAAGAGAAAGAACTGAGACAACTTTGTTCTATGTCTCGAATGCACACCTTTGGGATGCCAACAACTCCGCAAGCTTTTGAACGATCTATGGTATAACCCCGGATTTCGGCTATAAGTTGATGACATGAGTGGAATACGTGTCAATATATGCGCAAAAGTATTGGTACTCTCAAAGGTTGTGCAAACACTTGGAAAAGAAATATCCAGTGATCCTTGAAAAAAATTAAAGAAAGAAAAAAGATATCTATGAGGATCCACATAACAAGTCCTTGGCATGGTCTCATTACCACTTTACGGTTTTTTCTTGAAAGACAGTGATTAGATTAAAAGTGTTTTTGATAGACTTGATTTATTGATATGGGTGTAAATAAGACACTTTATTATTATACTACTTGGGACATGAAACTATCTTACTCAACTATTCTATTTAAACATCCTAGTGTTCGTTGGCAAGTTAAGAGTTAATTAGAAGAATTGGATTGGTTGTTACACTTCTAGTTACTTATACTTATATTAAACTTTACTTTGATTGTCTTTACTTACCGAAGCTTGTATAGTATTCTTGTCATTCCTCTAACTTTGATAAGCCTTGCAAATGAATGAAGTGTTGAGCACATACGACTACCAAGTGTAAGTGAATTCTTATTCTCGTTGTTTCAAATTTAAACACTGAATTTCTTATAGTTCTTCTTGCTCGAGGGCGATCAAGGTTTGAGCTTTGGGGAAGTTGGTGGCTCCAATATTTGCCATCTTCCACTTCGTTTAAACATTGTTTTTGATTAAGCAATTGCCAAAAAAAACTCTGAATCCTTGCCACTAATGACTAATAATTGCAAAGATATGCAAAACCTCTCTTTGAATTATGTTGTGTAGGAAATCATGGCTTTTAATGCGAAATAAGGAGTCATAATGAAGGATTTTGGGGAAGTACACACGGGCAAGTAATTGGGAAGCTATGCCAGGGCGTCAGCACGCTTAACGACCATTGGTACGGGCAGGGCCCGCCCGTACTTCCCACCCGTACCATATGGAGATGGCTTCGTCTCATCAAACCCTACAACTTCTGTGAAGACGCCTATATATTTTGAGGCTCCAACTGCCGGCCAGAGAGCCGCCATTCTCAGATTACATCACAACACCACCAAAGGATATACCAACCATTGTTCATCACTTCTACCATCTATCCATCCACTAGCCATAACCATTGCTTTGTACTTTAGATCTCCTTGTGATTTGGAAACCATTGTAAGAATATTTGATTTCAATATAAGTATTTGTATGATGTTTTCTATCTCTAGTCTATTTGTTATGAGTGAGTAGTCCTCATGGGCTGCAGGTTGGGGAGAAACCTTATAGCAATTTTGTGCATCTAGATCATGGGAGTATTGTATTTTGTTTGCAATTGAGATTTGTATCTTTTGTTTCTTCATCTCTTGTATCGATCTATGACTTGTAGGTACCCAAGATCCCATTGATTGATAAAGGCTTGAGGTGAGATACTTGGCTAGCGACGATCTCATAGGAACCTCAGTGATAGAAAGGGTAGTACGGTCTTCGCTTAGCGCCCCATTCAGGATCAACAACAACGTCACCACTAAAAGCTTTGATTTGTGTTTAACACTTAATAATCATTTGTAATCCGTGGCTTCGGTGTGCACTCGGTTGGATTAAAAGTATATTTCTATGCCCGCTGCATCACGGGGGCTCTAGAATATTAGGATGTGTTGCCCACAAGAGATTATCTCCATTCAAACATTATACATGACTATGCTTATTATTATGTTTTATCCCATTTGATATGCAGCTGTAGGTGGATATTCAATCCTGGCCTATCTCCATCCATCGATTCAAACCCATTATAAAGTAAACTAGATTGGTCCGGTAAACTAAGGTAAAATGAACAAACAAAGTCTTTTAGACGTGTCCTTTTTATTTCCTTTTCGCATTGCTTTCCGAGGTTCGACTAAACCTAGGTCTTCTAGAGAAAAAGCTATTATAGTACATCCATGAATCCGGATCGAAGGTATCAATGGCTGAGGCGGAGGTGGTCGAATTCGAGGAGGAAGGTCGTGTGGCTGAGATGGCACTGGAGCAGGTGGTGGAGGCAGCCGCACAGGTGGCGGCCCAATGGGCGGTGTGTGAGGTTCACCACATCGCCGCCAAGGAGGCGGTGGAGGTGGTGGCCAAGGAGGCCATAGTAGTAGCCCTCCACGAGATCCTCCACGAGGTGGCCATGCCTATGCTAGAGGAGATGGCCAAGGAGGCCACCAAGGTGGCCATCCGCGATCTTTGCCACGCTGCTGCCATGCGCAGTGCAGTGGAAGCGGCAGAGCACACCGTCGAAATAGCGGCGGAGCAGCTGCGAGTGGCTATGGCCACTAAGGTGGCAAGCACATGGGCTCTCGTCGATGGGAACAAGACCGAGGTGGAGGAGGATGATGACCCACAAGTATAGGGAGTGTATCGCAGTATTTTAGACAAGTAAGAGTGTCGAACCCAACGAGGAGCACAAGGTGTTGACGAGTGGCTTAGAGCAGGAATTCTCTATAAACACTTAGCAAACATATTTCTAGGGGTTTTTGATAATGCAGATAAATAAAGTGCGAGTAAATAAAGACAAAAATAATAATTGCAGCAAGTGGCTCAATCCTTTCTTTAGCAAAGGACAAGCCGGTTGTATTACTTAAGATGACCAAACGTTCTCGAGGACACATGGGAATATCTTCAAGTGCTTTCGCTTCATATAGTTGATTAATCTTCTTTAGTTAGATAAGTGTTGTGTGGGTGAACCTGTGCTAATGTACTGACCTTCCTAGGACTAATACATACTCGTGATTATACCCCTTGCAAGCATTAGCAAGTACAAGAAAGTAATTAAGATAGAAACCTAACCACAGCTTTAAACTCTGAGATCCTACACTCTCTTGTGCAAAGGTTTCCTAACATGGGTTTAGGTTTCTGTCACTCCGGCAACCCCTACGATCAGTAGCCAAATACACAATACGTTCCCCTAGGCCCATAAAGGTGAAGTATCATGTAGTCGACGTTCACATGACACCAAAACCAAACTTGCACGGACAAAAAAATTAAACATCAAGGAAATCCAAACAAGAACCAAATTCGTCTTAAAATCTCACACACAAAAGGTTCAAGATAGAGTAGTAGCTATACCACATATAGATAGGTATAGTCTACTCGCACACATGCAATTATTTAAAATAGCTAACGTCTCACATATTATTGAATAAAGGCTCTCTCTCTCTCATGGTTTGTTGCAGTCTACTCGTCCTGGTAACCATGGAATCCTGCATTCGGCTGATCAGGTTCGAAGCTAGACTCCGCTTCGTCTAAGCTTGCTGGAATCCTTAATTTAGGCTATGTTTCTTCTCCCTGGGAATGATCAGCAGGCTCCTGCTGTACTGATGGTGCCGCGGGAAGTGCGAGCATCGGTGCAATGGCCTGGAGAGGAAGACGACGCCTTGCTGCCTGACACTTCTTCTTCCTTGTGACCCGCACATGCACATGGTACCAGGTGTCGCTCGCATTATCGTAAAATGTCCTGCGACATTGTGCATCAGGTGCATGTTGCGGTAGTTCCAGTCCCTGTCCTTCACCGCCGTCATTGACTGTCAGCGCGGTCTCCGTAGCGCCCCTAGCCACATGCACTGCGACGATGGCATCTTCAGTAGTAGCTTCAGCAGCTTCACGTGCAGCACTGACGGCAGCTAAAGTTGTATTAGCTTCCACCAATCTCTCCTCCAAAGTCTGAGCTCGGTCCTGATAGTGATGGATAAGATGACGTGCATCCTCCAGCATACCGGTGACTGTGACCAAGCGATTCTCTAGTCCGAAGATGAGCGATGCCATGCGAGTGAGTGTGGGATCATCCTCATTCTGGTACCTCATGTTTTGACGGAGCGCACCTCCCTCATCTCGGTAGGCAAAGTACCGAAACTGTGTGTTGTGCAACTCATCTTGGTAGATGCCGGCCATCCTCTGCATCGCATGGTGAATGGTATGGATGGTGGCATCCACAAACTCCTCTCCATCAACAGTGAATTGGTGTCCTCTTGCTCCTACACGTCTTCCACGAAGTGATAGGTTCGGAAACACCACCAAGGTAACTCTCATAGTCTCCTCATCCCAGACATTCCGAAAGGTGTATCCAGTTGCTTCAGGGTCACGGTCGTAACCCAACCTCGTCATCATGTCACGAAACTCCCGACCAAGGTTCCCAAACTCCTCAATCCGGCGTGTCGCAGGTACGGCCATCTACGCACATTTGAATAAGAGAAGAATATCAATAACAAAATTTTGTAAAATCTAAATGAATAGACGAGCAATAATAAGGAATCCTATTTTTGTAACATATGCTTTTAGTAATATACGCGTACTAAAGGCTTTCCATTCTATCTAAGGCCACGTGACTAGATCGACGTCGGCTCTGATACCACTTCTGTGAGGACCGGAACTTAACTTCCAGAAACCCCTGTGTTTATTCGTCAATCCCAAGATCAATGTTGACGACACAGCGAAATGTATATCATTGCAGACGTACAAAAGTAATTTATTACAAAGTCTAGATAACAACATAGTAAAATGTCTAGTGACATTTATTACATCCAGAAAACATGGCGAAAATATAAAATGATTAGCGACTCCATCGCAGCCACAGGCAGTCGATGTAGACCACGAGGCCTCACTCATCAGCGTCATCATAGTAGTCATACTCCTCCCCTTCATAGTATTCTGAATTCAACAAAAGTATTGCCATGAGTACATGACGTACTCAACATACCCCTTATGCAAAACCTGATATATCTACATGTTGCTTTATGTGGAGGTCATATGGTTCTTTTGCATAAAAGCCAATTTTATTTGCAATTGATAGCA